>CM062616.1:13574971-14174971 GCA_025617555.3 Puccinia polysora | reverse complement strand
AGAGGTTGAGGATGTGGAATATGTAGTATGTACATACTATGGATTATCTATCCATCCACTCAATCGGCAAGCTGCTTATGTAATGAGTATGCATCCCCTCATCACACCACCTCATCCGATGACATCATCCATCGGACGCATCCATCCATACTCGCGGCTGGCACGACTAACCCCTTTCTTCCTTTCCAACATCCGGCCCATCCTCGGTTGAGAATTAAAAGGCCTAACTGATCCTTTGAGTGAGTTTTGCTTGGAAGATCAAGCCGGAGACACCCACCTCTCATCCATCATTTCAATCGGTCTATAACACCCTGCAACGAGCTTTGTTCTATGGAATCATTGAGATGGCTCGAGAACGTCAAGTTGAACTCGATTCGACTCGATTGACGTATGCACGTACCACGACGGGAATCAAAGCTGGGATTAAGGTATTTAGCCGTTCGTCAGAAAGAAGACAAACTTAAAGACTTTTCTCTTATCGACCTCAATTCGTTCCATGGATCGCGTGCATGTTCTCATCTTTGGTGCCCGTCTATGCATCAACTCTTCTCCTTTTCGATCACCCCTCTCGGTTCTATTCTCCATCGATAGTATCGACTCAAATACTTAGAGATCTCACTAGTCATCGAATAGTTCATCAAACCCTTCGGGCGGGAGTGATCTCAAGACTTCCAGTCGAGCTTGGTTCGATCTTCACCTGAGCTTGATGGCAGCTTGAGCCTGAGCTTGCTCATCGATCGAGCCATGATGTCCTGGGTGTCACTGGGGCTAGCAGGTGCCATCAGATCCTTTTGTCGTCTATGAATATTTCCATCGTGCTCATAGTGTGAAAGTCGTATGAAAAAAAATTCAATCAAGAAATTTATATAGTTATACAGATATCTACCCTAAATAAGAACTTGGCCTCTCTTCTTTTTTTTCCTCAGAATCAATCTCCTCAGGTTGTTGGTATTGATTTTTGACCAGTTTTAGTTTGATTTTTTAATTTTAATTTTATTTTTTATTTATTTATTTATTTTTATTGGTTTCAGAACATTCTTGATGTCAAGGATGCATCTCTTTCATCCCATCCTCTTCTTTCCAACCATCATCAACCCAAGAACAGTGCAACTTTCCACAGGCTAAATATATATATATATAAAGGTGGTTTTTCCTACCCAACTTTGGAGGAAAATGTACATCCATAAACTAGTTTATATCCATATGCCCCATCATTGACTACTTTAATTAGTGATGATGATCACTTGATCTTGTTATTGTTGTTGTTTTTTCTTCTTCTTCTTCTTGATCAAAGAGTTACTCTTATGTTGCCCACTATCAATAGGTCTGATCTGATTCAGTACTGGGCTCATTTGAGGCCATCATAGAACAAAATAGAAGGGGTGTGTTGTGAGATGATCCATGGTTGAGTCTCATGGTTAATGGTTGAGGGAAGAGGAGAAGAAGGAACAAGATAGAAGATGAGGAAGATTGAGGATGGAGCCTATGAAAGTGACTGATCTGCCAGAGCAACTTGACTAATTTTTGGGACCTGATTGGATTTGAAAGATTGTTTGGAATTGGTCCTTCTGGCAATCAGCTACAATATTTTCTCTCTGATTCCTTTCTCATCATCTAGTCTCCATAGGGGGTTTTTTCAACTTGATTTTTGATGACCAGGATGGGTATTGGTTGATTGTGAGCTGATAACCAAACAGTTGTTTGTTTGAGCTATCTGAACTTGTCACAAGGGCTTCTGGACTGTGAGCAGGCCTTGGCACAGGAGTGATCTACTCCCAGAAGACTTAGGCCAAGGTTGACTGAGAGGATGCTGAAGGGACCAAGCCAATTGATATAGTAAGAATAAGAGTGATTGGAGGAAACTGGCTGGGATGGATCTCCTAGGAAGAAGTAGTAAACTGAGTTCCTGAGGGGGAGAGACCCAGAAGGGAGAATAGGAAGCCAGGTTATACAGACAAGGATTCTGGCAGGTAGGTTGAAGGGAGTCTTCAAGGAGTAAGGTCTCACTAGAGGTACAACAGGCCAAGGAGTTAAGGTTACATGTGTTGTGACCAGGTCATTCAAAGCTACAGGAAGCAAGTGACATGGTAGTAATACTACATTGGGATAGGCTTTCTACTACATTGGGGAAATCTCTCAGGCCTGGGCTGTCTAAGTTGGGAATTTGGATACATTTGAAGCATGTACAGTGTGGTGACAAAAGTTGTCCCACTCATTGATTTTTTTTTTTTTTTTTTTTTTTTTTTTGTGTGTACTAGTTTTTGTTTGCCATTTTCCTAACCAAAAAAAAATGAAAGCAAAATGAAAATGAAATGAAAAAATGGGTGATTGCATCATTTCATTCCTGGTAATCATGTTTCAGTTAATCTTATAAATTAATTTTTTTTTAAAAAAAAAAAAATTAAAAAAATTAAAATAAGATAAAATAAATTAAATTAAATCCTCCAAATGGGGTAAATTGGCCTTTGGGTTACATTCTTCTAGAAAAAAAAAATGAAAAAAAACTAGACCATCAATTTTTTTTGAGGCCTAAAATGAATGGAAAGGAGACTGTTGGAGATAGGAAAAAGCCAAAAAAAATATATATATATAAAAGGATCTATCAACAATTAGAACCACCACCAGCTTTCATGAAATCTTTCAATTACTGATGCATGCTTTCAACAAGATGAATGAACCTCTGCTTTTGAAAATCATCCCAGTCACTCTTGGGGGCCTTCTTCATCTCATTCAGGTTGTTTGGTTAATCAAGTTTTTGAATATTGCTCTTCAAGCTGTACCAAACATTCTCAATGGGATTCAGGTCTGGTGATTGAGCTGGCCGTTTGATTTTTTTCAGTCATTTCTCCTTTTGCTACTTTTTGCAAATTTTTTCCTTATGAACGGCAGAAACATCTTCCACTAAGATTGCATCTTGATGTTTGATTGTTGAAATCCAAGGTCCCAAACCACCTTCATAAAAAATCTTGATCAAATATTTTGCATTTTTTCTTTTTGGTGGCATGAGAACAATTGGGGTGTTGCTTTCACCCATGAAATCACCACATATCTTCATTGCTGTTTGACAACTCTTGAATGTGGGGGAAAGACAGGTTGATTTGTACTTTTCATGGGGGAGTCTGTCTTCAGAAATTCACTTACTGAGTTTTCTTGCCAACTTCAAAGGAAGATACATTGGTCAATATTACCCTCACCCAGTCATTAAGGTTCCAGTGGAGATGGGAACAAGCAAATTCAAGATGTTTATTCTTTTGGGTATTATTCAGGAATGGCTTTTGACCATAAACTTGGAATCAATAGCCATGTTTATGAGCACACTGTTGAAGTTTCCTTTCTTAGACACTTGTGGTGATCAAGTTGGCCAGTTTGTTGAGGTTGGCCCATCTCTTGCTTCTCAAGACCTGGCTGACCTGGCAAACATCTTGATTTGTCAATTTGGATGGTTGACCTGATGATTTTAGATTTTTCATCATCCCTCATTTTTTGTAATGTTTTATGATTCTGTAGATGGTATAACAATTGATGCCCAAATACTTTCTGCTCTTGTTGCCACTCATTCCACCTTTTTAAATCCCTACAATTCTTGCCTTCACCTCATTTTACAGCTCCTTCTTCTTGACTTCATTCAAGATTGATCTATTCAAAAATTTGGGCTGAAAGAATAAAAACAGGTCAGATGACCATAAAATCAGCACAAAAGAAAAATTGAAATCAAAATCAATTAGAAGATAATGAGAGACTGACCTGATTGGATCAAACCCATTGGAAATGGTCATGAATCCAAAAACCAAATCTGTTCAATGTTGGATTTTTGATCAAGGTTGCACAAACAGCACTCCAGGATTAGATTTTCCCGCACCCTTGAGCATCTTCAAACAATGGTAAATGTTTTTTCCACCCAATGTACAGTGGGTAGACAAAAATAATGGGACTGACTAACCTAAAACAGTCAGTTTATTTTAAACCATTTGTTTCAAGCTAAATCTATCACTCAAACAAAAAAATATGTAATTACATTTATTCATGAGGTTATGAATTCCAGAATATTTAATTTAATTATAACACAAGTGGAATTTCAAAAAACATAAAATTATAATTTTTTTAAAAAAAAAACAAAATCTTATAAATCACAAAAACCTCAAAAAACATGCCTGAGGAAAAAAAAATTGAAACATTCTGTACCATTAAATTTTTTTTCTTCTTTGAAGGGGTTTTAGAGAGGAGAAAAATAAATGATTTTAATGAAAAAAAATAAATAATATTGAGCGTTTCTAAAAATAATTCAAACTACTTTGGATTGATGTTGATGTTTCAGTTCCTTGGTAAGATGGGGATGATAATTTTGAGAGAGGTTAGTTGGAATTCATGGAAACTGTCAAAAAATGCTCCTTCAAGGTCTTCATGCATCTAAATATCATATAATTCAATTCTTCTACTTTCTGTTAGATTTGAGGTGCCTTGAGCTGCTTGAGGTTATCTCAGCCTGAGGTTAAATTTGGGTTTAGAATTTTTAAATCACTCAGAAATCAATTCCAACCATTGAAATTATACCATCTTGATCTTCTCAAACAAATAATTGCTCAAAGAAGACTATAAATCAAAAAAAAAAAGAGAGATCCCATGAATCAGGAGCAAAGATCAAGAATAATATTCCAAAGAATTTACTTACTAGGTTTGTTTTTTGAATCAATCAAGTATTGAGATGTTGATATTGAGAATTGGAGACAGTGTCAATTTTACAATGGGTCAAATCGAGTGGGCACCAGATTATGGGATGGTCACCACCAGAACAAAGGAACCCAGGGATTCATCTAAATTGTTTGATGTACCCATGTGTGGTTGCTTTGATAAACAGGACCACAACTTTTGTCTACCCACTGTACATGGGAGCCATGACACTATGTACTAAGTAAGAGTGAGTATGGGATAAAATCTGAAGGAGGATGTGCAAAAGTATTCCCAAAGGATAAAGACAGAACATAGGATACTGTCACAAGTGCCCCTGGCGTGCAAGGGGCTGAAGGCACAGGCACTACTACTCATAGAGCTCAGGGATGAATTGCTGGAGTTTCAATGAAGGAGATGAAAGGAGGAGTAAAAGTGATGAGAAGAGGAAGGATGAGGAGAGCAGTCCAGGAGGTTGTTGTTGAAGATGGAGTTGTTGAATTCTATAAGAGTAACACAAGGAAGGGACAAGTTGGATGGTTCAGTTAATCAGGCTGGTTGAAGGTTGTCTTGTGCTGAGATGACACCTACTGGCAGAGGGACTAACCAGTAAGAAGTAGTATACTAATTCCTTGGGGGAGATTAGTCCAGGAGGGAAGGAGAGGCCAGTATATGTGAGAGCTGAGAAGGAGGCCTTGAGGGATGAGTGGCTGGTGTTTCAGGTTGGAGTTCCCACCGTATTACATGTTAACTGATTGGGCTGGAGGCTGTAGTTGACTAATTGGGTGATGGGCCTATCCAGGAAGGTTTGAAATGTACTGATCTGGAGTCCTGGGAGTATGGGCTGAACAGACAGTGGAGAGTATGTACTATGTATATACTAAGTGTCATATTTACCAACTCATATACCGATTGGGTTGAGGAGAGATGGAGGATGTACCAAGCCATGGAGAGAGGGAGAGATCCTGAGAAGGTTGACTAAATCAAATGACACAGTGGTGAGGTGTACATGGACATAGAGCTTATAACATACAGGGAGAGGGTGAAGCTGGTGGAAGAGGTTGGTTTGGTTTAGTTTAAGGAGTGTCAGAACTGCAGTTATGATAGATACACAGGGAAGGTGAGGCTAAATTATCTGCCAACCTGGGAGATTAAGTATGTGCACCCTGATAGATTAAGTATATGCAAGCCTATGGAGTCTATCTGTGTATCATGTGAGTTTAGAATACATTTAGATATCCAGTTTATGTAGATACTGAGCATATCTAGCTTCTGAGGGTATGTACTTAGATGATTCCCCTTAGGAGTTAGACTTCCTTTAAGCTGGAGTTCCTTTCAAGTTAGATTAACCTGGGTTGAGGGTCAGTATGACAGAACTTGAAAGGGATTTTAGGAAATCTTATAGCTTTGAAATACCAACCATCCAATTTGTGGTGACCCGAGTTGAGTATTTTTTACTTGGTGTGATGGAGCACTAAGCTTTTGAATAAATATTCTCACCCATTAGAAGAAAATAAGTGCTGGACCTGCTGGGGGGCAGGTGGTATGTATGTATGTACATAAATACTGGGCCTCTGCAAATTAAGCCTACACAGTGATTCATGAAATACAAAAACCAGGTAAATTTGATTGGTTTTGAAGAATAACCTCAAAGGAATTGATTCAGTTAAACTTAAAGCTGTTTTAATCAACTTCAATATGACAAAGAGTTTTTTTTTTAAAAAACTTAAATTTTTCAATATCAATTAATCTCTGCCTGAGAGATCAAATAATGATCATGGTCAGAAATCTTTCAAATTACTTTCTTGGTGATTTTCAAAAATTTTGATACTTCATTTTGATTGGCTCCTTTTTTTTTTTAAAAAAAAAAAAAAAAAAAAAAAAATGTGTCAAATAATTCAGAAGATGCAGATGATTTAATAATCAAATCATTCTATTCAATTTGATTTTTTTTATTATTATTCAAGAAATCAAAGGATCCACTGACCTAATAAATAAAAAAAAAATCTTTAAAGAATTCTGTAAGATCCCCCCCCAAAAAATAATGTTTTTTGAAATATCCCAATCAAATCATACTGTAGAACTCAAATATCATAAGAAATGATTTTTCTTTCATGCTGCTTGATTTTTATTACTTCTCAGATACTAATATCTTGATTATTTAATCAAAATATGATTTAACTTGCAACAAAAAAATCACACAATCATTTATATAATTTGCTTTTCCCCTTATTGGAACAATTAAATTTCACCATCTTCATTTTTTATAGTAGTTCAATTATGATTCTTCTCAAGATTTAAACATTTTCAAACAATAAAACTAATCACCGAGTTTTGATGTTGTTGATGTTTCCATCTGCTTCCTTCTCTGTGTTAGCTTTGTTGTTGTGTTCTTTTCTTTTACTTATTTCATATCTTGAGTGTAGTGTCCTGCATGTCTCTGAACCTCTAGTTGAAGTTTGCCTGACTGTCTTGTGTTGACCTGTCACATTTCTGGTGCACCTGTTGTAACTGTCACTTCATACTCTCAAGAAAAACACCCAACACAAACATAAAAGACCTAGGAGAACCTTCTGATCAACAACCATTGACTCAGACTCAACCACTCGGCCATCTCTTTTCTGTCTGACTTTGATCACCAAAACCCCAAAGAAACTGAAGACTGCAATGAAGATTGAACTCAACATTCACCTGAATTAATCTATCAGCGCTCTCAGCATACACTTTGGTTGGATCAGTCATCCGCAAACCCTCATTTGCTCTGTTCTACTTAATCTCTTTAGAGGCCATTATCCGGCTTGTAGAATCATCAACCTCTCCTGTTCTAGGTTTCTTAATTCTTCAAATCTTTTACACAGAGTAGTGGTTTTATTTATTTTTTTCTTTCTCTCTCTCTCTCTCTCTCTCTCTGGAACATCTGTTTTAAATTCATTTTCCTATTTTCTTTTTATCTTTGCACATTAATTGTTTTTTTAGAATAAATGAAAAACAAAATAATTAACAATTGAAATGTTTGACTCATCAATAAAGTTTCATCTCCAAGATCTCATGCTACAATATATCATCATACAACCTAGAAATAAATGTTTTTTTTTTTTTTTTTTTTTTTTTTGATTGGGAAGTTTGGCCTTGGAAATGCATCTTAAAATCAAACTGATGATTTTGGAAAATCAGTGGGTAGACTTACTTCCCCCCCATATGTATGTACATATGTTCTGTAAAGCACATCTGGGTGCCTTTCCAAGTTTTAATTTGTGTGCGCCCAACAGGCCTTGGATAGACATGGAGAGGGATTGAATGGGTTGGGCTTGCAGGCATAAAGCCTTGGCACTCAATCAAGCTCCTCTTGACCCTGGTCAAAGCTGGTTGCACTTGACCAACCAGTTTATCTCCTCCCACTCCTTTAGTCATGAATTACATCCACATCTGCACTTTGATCACTTTAAAATGTAAGTTCTATTTCTCTTTTTTTTCATTTTTCTTATTCTGGTATTCAAATTCAGATTAGGTCGTATCAAATTTAGCAAAACTACCATTAGAAACCTGTCATTTTTTTTTTTTTTTGACCAAACCTGCCATTTTTAATGGCCAGTTTCTGAAATAAACATACCCCCTAACTGGTGTATTTCAAAATGGCCGGGTTTCATGAAAATGGTGAGTTTCAAACATCAAACCAGCCATTATCATCCATCCACCATTAATTTCATCACACCCATCCGCACCTCTACCTCAGCAAATCCATACCAATCCCATCTCCATTCCATCACACTCATCTCATCTCCATCACTTCAAATCTCCATTGCTTCACACAAATCCAATCATCATCTTAATCAACATTTCCAATCAAACTTTCTGGCAGCAAGTTGAAAACACAAAAAATCTGACCGAATTTTTTTTTATTATTATTTGACTCTGATTCAGACAATGATTCAGACTCCAATTTGGAATAAATTGGGTTAACTTTGAATGCTCTATTGGAAGAGCAATACATAGTTCCACAAAGATAAACTCTTCAAAAACCTATTTATGAAAGGCAAAAGCTTCATCTACTCCCCAAATTAAGCTTCCAGCAACTGTTCCCAAATTTATTGTCTTCATTCATGAAACTTCTGGAGATGATTGAAGACCACCAGATCTTCCAGAACGATTCTCAGAATCCTCAAGGAATTCCAGTTATACAACTGACTGTTGCTTTTTGTAGATTAAGATCAAATGGAAATGGAGCAGCAATTCATCAATTAGAAAATCTATTCTCAGTGGATTATGGTACCATTGACTTATACACCAAAAGAGTCATGATTTCTATCCTATCTTTCTGTCGCTCTGTCCTTTTTTGGCCAACCAAAGAAGAAAGCAAGGAGATATCCCAAGTAATGGAGACCAAAGGCTTTCCTGGTTGCATTGGTTTTGTTGATGGAACCACTATTCCCTTGAGTCAAAAACTCAAGCTAGATGGCAACCACTATTTTGATTTGAAAAAAAGTCAATTGATTCATTTCTTTTACAAAGCCTTTGATAAAACCTTTGATAAAACACTGGCCAAATATTTTTTATTGGTTTTTTTTTTTTAGATACTCTGTTTCACTTCAACTTGTTTGTGATAACAACAAGAAGTTCATATCCCTACATGCTGGCCTTCCAGGTCCTTGTCAGGATTCATATGTTTTCAATTGGATTCAGATTACCCAAAAACCAGATAACTACTTTGAGAAAGATCAATACCTTTTGGCTGATTCAGCTTATGCTAGTGGGAAATACATGGTTCCAGCCTAACACAATGTTTCAACCAATGATCAAGCCAAAACTGATTTCAACTATCATCTTGCCCAATCATAAGTTTGGATTGAGCATGCCATAAGAATCTTGAAAGGAAGATGGTCCAGCTTATGGGAGATTCAAAACCAGCTACAATCTTCCAAAGAAATGAAGTTCCTCATCAACTGGATTATCAGTTGTGTAATCCTTCACAAACTTCTTTCCAACATTAAAGATGAATGGGACAAAACATTTGAAGAATATATATATTCCTGATCCTCCTCAAGTCATCCCACTCTCATCTTCTACCTCATCTTTGGCTATGAGAGAGTGGATTCTATCCTTCACACTTGCTCACTTTGATGAGTTGGATTTGATTTTTAAATGGTTCAAAAAATAACATCACTGAATTCTTTTTGTTTTGGTTGTTTAACCAAGAATCCTAGGCTGACTCTGGTTTTTTTTTTTTTTTTTTTTTTCTTTGGTGGACTTGGACAAAAACAAAATTCCAAACCACCTCACCCCACCAAACCACTGGTCCACTTCCTCCTCCTCACCCACCACCTCCACCTCATCACCTCCACCTCACCATCACCTCCACCTCACCCACAACCACCACCTCACCATCACCTTCACCTCACCATAACCTCCCCTCCTCCTTTGGTTGGCACCAGAGGTAAGCTCCCCCCCTCCTCCTCCTCCTCCTCATCCACCTTTCCCCTCCCTCTCACCCACCAATCAAGACATCCCTATGGGTCAAATGAGAAGGCACATTTCCACAGTGTGTGAAAGAGAAAAATATCAGGAGATTAATTTTTTTTTTTTTTTTTTTTTTTTTTTTCAAACAAATGATCATAAATACTGACCTTCCATCCATATGGAAGCTATCTGGTCTCCTGTTGGTAGGTTGTAAACCCTTTGATCCATAATTTGAGAAGTAGGATCAGCCTGCCTGACAGATTGATTTTGACCAACATGAGGAGTGAACCTCTGAAACATTGGTATCAATCCATTGTGTTGATGTAGGATATTTTGAAACCTCATCAACAGATCTTGGGAAACATTTGGACCATATCTATGGCTTATTCTGCAATTCATGATCTGTGTCAAAAAAAGTAAGATTTCAAAAAAAAAAAAAAAAAAAAAAAAAATAGGCTGGGGGATAGTTTCCTGTAGGATTAAAACTTCCAATATTGTGGTGGATAAGTTCCATTAACTCTGAATGTGTATATTCCCCTGGTATGGTTTGTGATTTCATGCTGGGTATTTTGGTGAAGACCCATTGATATCAAAGCAAGACTGGAGTTGATGAGCCTGATATTGGTTATGAGTTGATGTTCAGAGGAGAAGAATGATTTCTTGTTGCACTCTTGAACAGTTGTAGCAAATCATTTGGTGATCTTTGCTGGGAAACTAACACATTAAAATTTCAACAGCACAGGGAGCATGATTTATATTAATTCCTTGGCAGTGTAGAGAAATTCTTGTGGCCCTCAAAGTGTAAGGTTCAAAGTGAGGTGTTTCATGCGACCCCCAGGTTACAGGATGCATATCGTTGGGTTGTTTTTGGTGATCATCTTCATCATCTTCAAAAATAATTTGATTATCCCCCCCCCCCCCCAAAGTGGTGAAGTGAATAAGGTCAGCTTGAACAACAGTCTCTTGAGGTTGATCTGCCAATTTTCTTTTGAGCTCTGGAGTAACAGATTGTGGTGAACGATGACCATGTTCAATGTTGAGTTTTTGAATGTGAACATTTGTACTATATTGTTGTAAAACAAAAATTCAGGATGGGTTTTCAGCAGAGATTGGCAGGTTGAGGGTAAGTGAGTTTGGTACATGTCTTTGGAATGAAGTGTTTAAATTCGATGGATTTGGGAAGTTGTTTTGTATTGCAAGGTTGGAGTTATCTTCTTGAACTATGGATGAAGGTGGTTGAAGGGGTACCTCATCAGAGAGATGTGGATGTTTTATATTCGAAATGGAGTGATTAGGATACCTTTGTCAAGTTGGACAATTTTGAGGGTTGAGCTGGCAAATGAAAGATGTTGTGAGATGGATGATAGGATAAATACTGATGATGTAAGGACCTATGATCCTGTATCAAATAATTATGTCTTCTATGTTGAGCATTGCTGGCAACGACTAAACCTGTGGTGATGGATGATGTCGACTGAGCACCGAGAGGAGGTTGAAGTAGGGGAGAGAGATCTACATACATCGTTCCAAACCCGGTGTTTCCGTGGGGTGGGGGTCGTGAGAAGACGGCCTAGCTGGGATCATGGATTGGGGTCGAGGGTTCTTGTTCTCTTTGTTCTGTGGCAGGTCGGGATCGATGTTGGGATGAGTGAATTCGGTTATAACCGATGATGGTAAGTATACATCATCGATATCGTGAGTAGGATGGATGAGGATCGAATGTAGATACATAGATAGATACCTACGACTGACTGCATCATAGTCTGGGAGATGGAATATAGGCCGACTAGGATGTGACCTAGCCGCCTAGCGTCGGGTTTGAGCGTTCAAAACCCCGAGTTTCAGTCTCCATCCAAACATCTGGTGGGTATTTTCTATAGTCGAGGATAATGATCACCAAGGAATTAGGACTCGGAAGAGGAGGAGAGGAGGAAGAAGAAGAAGAAGAAGTAGAAGGAATCAGATTGGATGAGAAGATCAACAAGATTCGAAAGGAGTCCTAGGATCATCATCAACGGCAGGAGTCATACTCGAGAGAATGGTGATGATGATCTTGGTCATCGTCAAGATTCTTCACTAGAATCGATCGTAGACCGAGATCGAGAGATTCGAATCGCCGTCAGAAACTTGGGTCTCACGACGATGAGGGAGGAGGATAAGCTGATGATCAAGAGATCAGGGATCCATCGGAGAAGGAGGAGGAGAAGCAGTGACAGTCCGAGTGGTAGTGGCAGCCATCATCAAGACGAGGACGACGACCACCAACCTGGGAGTAAGAGCATCGGAACGGAGAGTGAGAAGATGATAGTCGAGTTGCCGATTAAAACCGATTCCCATCTCAATCTCACCTCAACTACTACCACCTTCCATCAACACCCATCACCACTTCCAATCCCACCAGCCTCATCTTCTTCGATCCCCTCAATCGAAATTCAAACCACACCACCATCATCATCATCATCGATCATCCAATCATCCTATTCGATCTCAAGTTCTACTTATACTCCTCCCACTCCTAGAACTACTACTCATCACCAGCTTCAACCGAACTCGATCTCATCCAGCTTCCAACGATCAACTTCCTCCTCCTCAACTTCCTCCATCGAATTCGATCGTCGGATCCCATTCGGTCTATCGACTAACGATCCATCGATCGACTATGACCAACTCATCGACGATCTCATCAATCATCACTCCATCCACTCTTCCTCCCTCCGCCCCACCATCTCCCCCCACCTCAAGTTTACCACCACCCCCACCCCCTCCTCGCCTCACTCATCATACCCGTACTCCTTCGAACCCATCCTCATCGATCCATCGATTGCCCGCTTCCCCAGCTCAAGTTAATGATATCCTCAGGCGCGGCAGTAGTATTCACCTTCATCCTAGGCCCCCTCCCCCTCCTATCCGTCATCGAGCTCTCATCGCTTCCGATCCTCGTCGGCCTTCCCATGATCTCAACCATTCATCGATCGCTTCGGATCGTCTGGCGGAGGAGGAACGAGCCTTCAATCGCAGCAGTCTACCCTCGATGACCGGGAACTACAACCGCTCGGATTCCGGTCCATCATCTCGATTCGAACCAGTCACCGAGACCAATTCCTCGTCTACTTCCTCCTCCTCCTCCTCCTCCTCCTCCTCATCATCATCATCATCATCCCCCGGCCAAACTCCTAGGATCGCTTGGAGTGATTACACCGAACTCGATCTCTTACTGCTCAGGATCGAAAGGAGTCAAAATGATGGGAACGATTACGAGGATCTTAACATCCTCCAAGAGATTCTCGGATCTCATCAACCCATCCACCGATCCCAACGACCCGAGCTCGGACCGTCGACCGATCATGGCGATCGACGACGACAACAATCCTTTCGGATCGGAACGGTCCACTTGCTCTCTAAGAGGATCGATCGACTCGGGAGGGTCAAACTCAAACTCGAAGTCCTGGGTCAGAGGTGTAATAAGTGTGTGGTCAGTATCATGGACGGCCTTAAGCCCCTCTATCCACTTGTGACCCAATCCCCTTACGTCCGTCTCTCTCTTGGCTTCAATCCCTGAACTCTGCTTTTTTTTTTTTTTTTTTTTTTGGGGGGGGGGGGGTTTGCATCATCAATCCATCTCCCATAGATCTGTTTGGAACAGTTTAGGGTCGATCAAGCTTGTGGAGTCTTGGCCTGTGATCATGTGTAAGCAGTCTCGTCGATATCGATCGTGATCATCATGCGTGCGTTCTTCGATGATCCCAACGAGGTTCTTGTTGTTCTCTTTGTCCCCCCCCCCCCCGATCTTCCGGCATCGGTCGACCTCGAACTCGAATGGACATCATCGTCGGATGGTGATCGCCTCGACCCTTCGAACGGTCTTCGATCCTACCTTTCCACTCCCACTCCCCCAAAAAAGCTTTCACGAATCCTGTCTTTCGAATTGGTTTATGATCAAGCCTACCTGTCCGATCTGTAAATCTGAAACTTAACTTGACATCATGTCCGACGGTGGGAGAAGGGGGTGTTGGTGGTCGCTAAGAAAACCTTCCCATCAACTCTCTCATGCCTTTTTTTTTTCTTCTTGTCCCCTTCTCTCCTGTATCATCATCCGACGTTCAACTAGCTCGTCATCCCCCCCTCCCTCTCACTTGCCCCCTCCCTCTTCGTTCATGGATCACCACCATCGTAGGACCATCCACTCGGAAAAAATCGGGATCGATCGCTCGGTGGGTGGGTACCCGAACGGCTTGAGTGGGTTACTGAGTCAAAGTCCTCCTCGTCGTCGACAATCTCCACTTGAGAAGAAGTCAAACCCGTGAGATGTATGTATATGTACTTGTAGATACCCCCACGTATGTAAAGCAGCACCCACCCCTTCTTACATCGAGAAGTATGGCCTGATCACCAGACGCTCATCTGTCACTGATCAACGAGAAGATCTACCGAATCCTGTCATTGGTTGCATGTCACCGCATGCTTGATGATAAAATTTTTGACAGTGAATGAAGCGTTTTTGTGTTTACCGGTTATCTTCTCTTTGATAGCACCAGGAATCGATGCAGAAGGATCCATGCAACTTCAGATATCTTGGTGCTTGATGTGAATCTTGATGATGTTGAAGACGAGCTCGATCGGATTGAGGATTGGTGAGTACTTGGGGAGCAATTTGGTGTCGGTTTCTTTGTTGGATTCCTTCATAATTTGACAGACTCGATCAAAATTGGTCACCCGGATGGATGGGTGCCTTGTCCATGATGATGAGCGATCTTGGTGGGCGACGATCGTGGAGGGAGAGAAGAAAGTTTGCAAGGTCCGAAGAAAACCCTACCTCCATTCTTCTTACCATCTTCATTCAAGTGATTCGATAATGAAATCATGCCAGATTTGGCCAGAGCTCCGATGAGATCGATCATGATTCCCCCCCTGAGATTTGTTGCCAGGGAAGCGCAGCCTGACCTAGAAGTAAGTAAACATCCGAAAGAAAAGAAAAAAAAAAAAAAAAAAAAAAAAAGAGAGAGAGAGAGAGAGAGAGAGAGAGAGTAAGTACTTGAGGAATTGAAAAAGAAAAGAGAGACTAAAGACAAAATCTTACCAGAGAGTGAGGAGCCATGAGTGGGCTGAGTCTGGGAATTGAACGCAGACTCATCGATGAACGTAAGATTCCTTGCTAGATCAGTGACTCGATCGAGCACAAGATCGTGTGATGGGCTGTTGGAGGAAGGATGCTTGATTCGAGTGGGGAGGGACAGGTATCACCATCTTCCAGGTGAAGTCGAGGCTCTTGAGGAGCTTCTGGACCGATGGGCCGGAGGTCGTGATGTCGGATCTGTGTTGGGTGTGATGGCTCGGATGCTCTCTCATCGACCGGGGAGGATGATCTTGAAGGTGCAGAGCAAGCTGGATGCCATGACGTCTTCGATCGATCCAGGCTCGATCTTGCACCTCTTGAAGAAGTTCAGGGATCTTCGTTCCCATCGCTCGCTCGATCGATCATCCTTCAAACCTGCCCATCCGATCTCCCAAACCCCTTGGTCACTTCAACTCGAGCCTTGATCCGATCTGATTCGGGTGACTCCTACCAGATCCTTGACTTCACCGCTCATCGGTCGATGTGGTCTTCAGACTCGGCCCCAGCTCAAGACTTTGCCTATTCTTCTTCTTTTCTTTTTTTCCCTACCCCTCCCCCCCCCCCCCCCCCCCCCCCCCCCCTTCCCCCCTTCCCCCTTTTTTCTTGAGCGTCAATTTTTTTTTTTTTTTTTTCTCTCTCTCTCTTTCTCTTCAGAACTTTGAAGGTTACCAAGAGGTGTTGATTGGAAAGGAGGTCCCGATCGGCCTCTTCGATCGCTTTCCAACGCTCTTCAATCTCCTCCTCCTCTGATTTTCCTTGATTCTTCATCGTCTGGGTCTTTGGTCCTACTATCCTCGTTTTCCATGCTGATCGGCACCAACAAAAACGCACACACACACATACAAGGTA
The DNA here is from genome assembly GCA_025617555.3 of Puccinia polysora. Lineage (NCBI taxonomy): Eukaryota > Fungi > Basidiomycota > Pucciniomycetes > Pucciniales > Pucciniaceae > Puccinia > Puccinia polysora. Next base: position 14,158,890 of record CM062616.1, on the reverse strand, counting down.
AGTACTTAAGTAACTTAGTAGGATGGAAGGAACGAATGAAGGAAACGTCAACAAGTAAGTACTTTTCTACTTGGAGTCGAGGAGTCCAAGCAATGGGAGTTGGTTGATGGAATCAAAGCAGTAGCCCGGCCTCCTGACCGGTTTGAGAAAGATACCGACGGGAAGCCTGAACCAGACAAGCTGTCGTCACACCTAGGAACGTTCTGTGAACCCGATCCTAACGGTACGCATCCGGTTTTTTAACCAAGCCTGTCGAGGATCTTCGATCAAGTGATAGTACGTACGTACTCGGAGTTCATAGACCAACGTAAGGCTTCCAAGGGTCCTCCTGATCGAATCGTCTAGAGTTGATCGGCTTGAGGTTTTAAGGATGGATGGATGGATGTACAGGGCTGAGGGTGGGGGAACGGAAGTAAGGTTTCTCACTAATCTTGATCAGAATCAGTGGTTTCAATCTTAGACACGTCTTCGAGTCCAAAACGATTCAGTCCGAAAGAAGAAAAATCATAGATTGAGATCTCAAATCGAATTAGAATTTATCTCCTTGCACCTCTGTTCTTCGATTCTAGGTGGGAATCGATCGATGATTTAAACGATCAAACTCTTGTTTTTTTTTTTTTTTTTTTTTTTTTTTTTGAGAAAAAAAAAAAAATCCTACGAAAAGGTAGAGAATAAGCCATAAAAGTTGCTTCAGAAACAGAGAGAGAGAGAGAGAAAAAGGAAATGAAGCAGTTCTTAACTTGCAGTCTGTTAATTTTTTTTTTTTTTTGAATACATTTAATTTTTAAAGAAGAATCAGAATACTAGAACTTTTTAAAAACAAAAAACAAAAAAAAAAACTAGTGAAACTTGACTATTCCATCGATGTGAAAATCAGATTAAATGGATATGATTTTTTTTTGGTGGTGGGGTGGTGGTTTTGAAGGATATTTTGATTAAATCATCAAGATACCCGGGTATCTGAGAACTCCTAAAAGTCAATCATAAAAAAAGAAAAAAAAAAAAAAAAAAATACTTCTGATCGGATTTGATGGCTGAAGTTTGATTTAATTTTGAATGTTTCCCATTTTCAGAGCTTCCAGAATTTTGAGAAATGTGTTTTTTCTTTTTTCTTTTTCTTTCTTTTTTTTTTTTTTTTGTTGGTTTTGAGGAGTGACTCAACCGATGGATCTCTTGAAAAAATCAATAGAACGATTTGAATGAAATAAGATAATTTGGTGATTGAACCATACCCATCCGATCAACAGTTTTTAAACCTCAAAAAAAAATTAAAAAAAAAAAATAAAAAATAAAAAAAAAAAATAAAAAAAAAAATGCAAAAAAAAAAAAAAAAAAAACTGAAATACCAGGTTTTAAAAATGACTCAACAAGAAATCCGAAATTCTTCTGAGCATGATCCCTTTTTTTTTTTGATTTTTTGATTTTTCAGGCAGATATTCATCTATCTTCAAAAAAAAAAAAAAAAAAAAAAAAAAAAAAAAAAAAAGAAGAAGAAGAAGAAGAAGAAGAAGAAGGGGGGTGGGGTAATCAAGTGTTCATCTTGGTCATACTTATGTTGATTCAAATAGTGTCAAGTGGAATTGGAATCATTCATCTTCAGATCCTTTTTCAAAAAAAAAAAAAAAAAAATTAAATTTCCTGTTTTTTTTTTTTTTTTTTTTTTTTTTTTTTTTTTTTTTTTATCATTTAACACATGATCAGTGTGAAAACTTACTTTCCCCCCCCCCTTTACTTACTGGAATGCCTCAGTCCAAATCAAGCACCCTCATGTGTAAGTGTATTGTGTGTGTAGCTGTGAAATCAAAAGTCCCTTTAGACTGGCTTGTGCCTTGTGTCTGGGTCCTATGATCTGATGATGAAGAAAGTCAAGTGATCAAACCTATATATATATTTTTTTTTTTTTTTTTTTGATGGGGAGGATGTGGGGGATGATTCATTCATGGAAGATGAAGGTGAGAGGATCTATTTGAGTCAGTGAGATCACCATCATTGTCAATAATGCCTACTCAAAAAAAAAAAAAAAAAAAGAAAGAAAAAGAAAAAGAAAAAAAAAAAAAAAAAGAAAGAAAAAGAAAGATGTATGGGAGAAAAAAAAAAGGTCATTGTCATCATCATCATGATTTTTTTTTTTTCTGATGGATTGATTTGGAGCATCTGGGTCAATATTTTGAGATGAGATTGGGAAAGGTGTGATGATTGAGATCTCAAGAAGAGCAGGCTCAGAAGAGAAGTTGTGGGGAAGCCCACCTGGGCCTGGTAAGGAAAGGGTGGGAGAGAGGCTAGGCAAGGGACAAGGAATCTGATTGGGTTCCTTGAAGGGTGAGGGACACTGTCTGAAAGCTCATAGATCCAATTTCCAGACTGGCATGTATGCACGGATGGATCTATGGTGTGCCTGTTTGGGGAATTTATGTCCACAGACTGATGGGTGAAAAGAATCATAACAACCAAGAGATCTAGGTTGGATTGATTTTCTTCACAAAAAAAATAAAGAAATGTGTTTATTTTTTGATTCTTGAATTGATCCTCTGAACAAGGGATTGAATCAAGTTTGAAATTGGAATGTTGGGTTTTGATTGATAAGATAGAAGTATGAGAGACTTGGCTGTTTGATCCATCAATTTGAAGTTCTTGTCTTTCTGCTTGAAAAGAAAAGAGGAAGGAGTGTATGCTCAGAACTCTTTGGGGATCTTTTGATCAGAGAAGTCATCTTCAAGATTCAAGATTTCTGTTTTTTATTGTAATTGGAGTCTTTTATTAAGGATTCAAACAATTCTTGAGACTGAGATGGTCAAGTTACCAAAGCATCTTCCTTGAGCCTTGAGGTTTTTGGATCATCCCATCCTCTAAACCCAACCCCACCCCCCCCCCCCCTTCAAAAAAAAAACATCAGCTTCACTAAATCCTTAAAAGATCCATGAAAGACTCACGTATTCCAATTCAAATTTTCATTCAAAAACTCAGATTGGATCATGATCATTTCCTGCTTGGTATTTTTTTTTTTTTTGTTGAGTGCTCAAATAACCCATCAGGATGATTCAATCAAACTCACCCAAGCAACAAGAAACCTAGACTAAACCAAATTTGATTCTTTTTTTTTTTCCCATGATTGGAAGGATTGAGTTTCACTAGTTGTTTTTTTCATGGGTGCTACCCTTAAACTCATGGGGGTACTACATCCCTGCAAGGTCCAGTATACAAGGACAAATCCTTGTTTACATGGGCATTTAAAGAACTTTTTTTTTTGACATTCTAACACAGCAGGCCTGTAGATAGATGTCTTAAACCTAGATCACTAATCTTTTATAGTTTTGAGACCAGTTAAACCCCTTCAAAAATCTAGTCAAAAAATGAACAAAATCCAAAAAAAAAATATCATTTTTGGAGCTATTCCTTTGACTTTTGGCTTAATTTTTCTTGGCACTTTGAACTCTCACAATATTTATCAATCAGCTGAAGAGCTTTAAAAGATTTTTTTTGAGATTTGTTTTGAGATTTTTTTTTTTTTTTTGGATGTATCCTGGGTCTCCAAAAATTGGATCCAATGTAAAAAGTGCTTCAAAATATGCATATCCTTTTCAAGATTTTTTTTTTTCACTTCTTGAATCAATGTTTCTCTCAATTTTTTTTTTTATTTTTTGGCAAAACTTAAGATTAACATCCAAACATTGAATGAATCATGAGAAAATTTTGCCGAGCTTTGATTACAGTTTTTACTCCATAAATTATTCAGAATAATGAGAATAATTAAAAATAAGAGGTGTATTCCACAATTTTTAGTTCTAATCTTGGTTTTGTTTTAATAAATTAACTTACAAAATCTTATTAAAAACTTTATAGCAAGAATGTGGGTTGAAATTATTCCACAACTATGGGTTTTTATTTTTTCTGTTGGATTTCATCCTTGGGAATAAAAACTCATCACCAAGCTCCAAATTCTTCTGAATAATGTTCATCCAAGCTTTGGAATCCTTAGTCACAAAGCTCTTCCACAGTGGATCCAATTTGTGGGATGGCCAATGATCAGACTTGAACTTGAGTGAGACTATATGTTTGAACTCTGTTTTGTGTTGTGCTGTGTTTTGTTGTGTTGTGTTTTGTGGTGTTTTGTTTTGTTTTGTTTTGTTGTGTTGTGTTGTGATGTGTTGTGTTGTGTTGTGTTGTGTTGTGTTGTGTTGTGTTGTGTTGTGTTGTGTTGTGTTGTGTTGTGTTGTGTTGTGTTGTGTTGTGTTGTGTTGTGTTGTGTTGTGTTGTGTTGTGTTGTGTTGTGTTGTGTTGTGTTGTGTTGTGTTGTGTTGTGTTGTGTTGTGTGGAGTGGTATGGTGTGATGTCATGTGGTAATGGGGGGAGTGGAGTGGTATAGTGTGGTGTGGTCTGGTCTGGTCTGGTGTGGTGATGGGGGATGATAGGTGGGGGTGGGTGGAGGAGGTTTCCTTTATGGATGATGGGAGGATAGGAGCGCTCCAAAATGGCCTGGAAAAATTTCAAACTCATATTGAATAGGAATGGTTAGGGTTTTATCCATGGAGGGCTAAAAAAAGCGGACCCCAGCCCAGAGGGGGGTTTGTTGCCTTCCTTTTTGGATTTGGTTTTTAGGGCACAAATAGTGCTTCAAAAATTAAGAAAAATATATATTTGAAAACATTGAGAGGCCTGTTTCCAACTTTAAAGTTCAAATACTTCAAACTCTCATATGTAAACACAACAAAGAATGCGGGAATTGTCAGCCTCCTGGATGCCAAGACCCTTGCTATCATTTAGCTACCAGAGGTGATAGAGTAAATAATAAATATATTATTTAATAAATGCAGCAAAAATCCGTAGAATATTTAGATTAAGCTTATTGCAAGGTTAAGTGGTTTGGTTATTGTTTATTGTTTTAAATCAATATGAATAAATTGATTATTAAATATTTATAGAGGGGCCACAATTATATTGGGGATCTTTAAAACCTCTCTTCAGGGATTTCAGTATGGAAACATGTAGTCCTGGTTACTTTGGGCTCTTTAGTTTAAAGAATATTTTACCCAAAGATAATATGTATATAAAATACACAATGGAGTGGTAGGGCCTTGTAGCCAAGCTACCACAACATAGAAAGGATAATAAGACTCACTGGTATGTTATTAAATCCTTTGGGTATCTGTTTGAGACGTGTACTGATGGGTTAAACCTGTATACTGGGGTTATAAGGTTGTTCAGCAGTTTTAATTGATAAAAAGAGGTTTGAGGACGGATATTACTGATCAGACATTGCCATAAATCACTTACTTATCTCTTATAAGTACTTGATTATCTTGGCACGGCGTCTGGATATGAATATTACTGGGTCTCTGCCCATCAATATCCTCAAAAGAGCTCTTTATTTATAGCTTTTGGAGTCCCAATATGGTCCTTCTGAGGGTTTTAGGTGCTCAAAGGGACGGAAACTAAGGCTAGCAGGGTAACTAGAGGTATCCTGTCATGTGTTCTTGGTTCTATAGCACGGGTAGCATCTAATTCCTCAGGGTATGGGAATTATTCTACCTTATAATAGACATTAGGACGTGTGAATAACACTAATCTGTCCTATTTATGTATTATTTAATTAATTATCCTTAGTAAATGTTCCCAGTAATTTAATAATTATATTAATAGACATTTCTACGGACATCTTGATGTCAGGTAAGTTCTTATTATGTATTATATAACTGGAGTAAAAGTCATAATATTGATTTTACTCTTTATTTTCGAGTTCCAGTTGATTTACTAAGATAATTACTTAAAAATATAAGTCATGTGAATTCATGTAATATTTTTACATCCTTAGTTTCCTTAGTATGTCACAAAGATATTGATGTCTAGCAATTCTCATAAGAGTATATTAAAGTATTTTAATATATTTTTAGAAGTTGTCATTGTCTTATTTTCGACATTCTTGGTACTTTGCATTATATTCAATAAAAAATACGTATTAGGATTATTTATGTATTTTTATATAATATTATTTATTTTTAGACAGTCTACTATCCACGGGAACATTTATTACATATGTAGAAAGTTCCTGTGTATGTTGTAGCATGTTTACGCAGTACCTGAGCCTCTCAGGCCGCCTGTCACTCTTTCAACCTGTAGTCCCGCGGCTGTGTACTTGTCAGAGGCCCGGGGCTGCGTACACGACCTTGACGGAGTGACAAGGCTGTATCTCAGCTGCGCGCAGGTGCATTGGCTGCCGCGGCTGCGTGCAGGAATTGTGACAAAACACATTTCTGTCTGTAACTCCTAAAATATACACAACACCTCAATTCTGACTGAATTTTAGGTGTGAAAACTATACGTGACAATGTGTGTGAAATATTTAATTGGCCAAAAAGATCAATAATGGAGCCGTAGTATTTTGGTTTTTCTTTTCTTAATTATTTGAAAATATAAGGAGTTGGATTTCAAGGGTGGGGTCAGTGAGTGACCCTACCTAATTTTGGGTGGAGAATCCATTTCTGTAATAATATTTATGGTTTTCCTACTCATTCTTAGGTTAATTGTATTATTATCATTTTTATGTTATTTTTGTTACTTCTGCAGCTTGCTCTGCAATAGTAGTAAGCTGACAGGAATAAGGAAAGACCACCCCTTTTACTTTAAACACCACCTCTTTCATTTTAAATTATTTTCATTTTGATGAATTTTTGGTGGGGCAAAGAAATAAGGAAAGACCATCCCTTTTATTTTCAATTATTTTCATTCTGATGAATATTTGGTGGGGTAAAACCTATAATTCAAGCTCAAAAAAAAAAATTTCATTCAATGTTTGAATGTTAATCTTAAGTTTTTTCCAAAAAAAAAAATTGAGAGAAACATTGAATCAAGAAGTGAAAAAAAATCTTGAAAAGGATATGCTATTTTGAGGTGCTTTTATGTTGGATCCAATTGTTGGAGGCCAAGGATACATCCAAAAAATCTCAAAAAAAATCCTTTAAAGCTCTTCAGCTGATTGATAAAGATTGTTAGAGTTCAAAGTGCCAAAAAAATTAAGCCAAAAGCCAAAGGAATAGCTCCAAAAATGAGTTTTCTTTTTTTTTGGATTTTGTTAATTTTTTGACTGGATTTTTGAAGGGGTTTAGCTTGTCTCCAAATTATAAAAAATTAGCAATAAGGGTTGAAGACACCTATCTACAGGACTTCTGTGTTAGAATGTCAAAATAAAAAGTTCTTGAAACACCTGTGTAAACAAGGATTTGTCTGTGTATACTGGACGTTGCGGGGAGGTAGTACCCTTGTGAGTTTAAGAGTAGCACCCATGAAAAAAATAATGCCCTATTTATTTTATTTTCATTTTTTACTTCTTATTATTATGCTTTTTTAATTTTGGTATTCTGATCCTTCTTCAAAATCAAAGAATTTCATTTTTCAAAAAGACACCAACCACAAAACAATGGTTTTGAATGCTTATTCTTTTCTTTCTTGCTGGAACATCTATTTTAGGGGTTTTTTTTTGAATATATATAGGGTAATTTTAAATTCATGGCTCATTGAGCCGTGTGTGTACACGGCTCAATGGGCTGTGTGGCACCATACACAACTCAAATGAGCCGTGTGGCATGCTACATGGCTCAAATGGGCCGTGTGGCATGCTACACAACTCAAATGGGCTGTGTGGAATGCTACACGTCCCATTTTAGTGGTGTGGCACGCTAAAAAACTAAAATCAAGTTGTGTAGCCTCCACTAAATCATAAATAATGAATGATAAACAATAAATAATAATTTATAATTTATAAATTATAAATGATAAATTATATATAATAAATTATAAATTATATATAATAAAGAATAAATAGTAAATAATAAATAATAAATTATAAATTATAAATTATAAATTATAAATAATAAATTATATATAATAAATTATAAATTATAAATTATATATAATAAATAATAAATAACAAATAATAAATAATAAATAATAAATAATAAATAATAAATAATAAATAATAAATAATAAATAATAAATAACAAATAATAAATAATAAATAATAAATAATAAATAATAAATAATAAATAATAAATAATAAATAATAAATAATAAATAATAAATAATAAATAATAAATAATAAATAATAAATAATAAATAATAAATAATAAATAATAAATAATAAATAATAAATCATAAATAATAAATAATAAATAATAAATAATAAATAATAAATAATAAATAATAAATAATAAATAATAAATAATAAATAATAAATAATAAATAATAAATAATAAACAATAAACAATAAATAATAAATAATAAATAATAAATAATAAATAATAAATAATAAATAATAAATAATAAATAATAAATAATAAATAATAAATAACAAATAATAAATAATAAATAATAAATAATAAATAATAAATAATAAATAATAAATAATAAATAATAAATAATAAATAATAAATAATAAATAATAAATAATAAATAATAAATAATAAATAATAAATAATAAATAATAAATAATAAATAATAAATAATAAATAATAAATAATAAATAATAAATAATAAATAATAAATAATAAATAATAAATAATAAATAATAAATAATAAATAATAAATAATAAATAATAAATAATAAATAATAAATAATAAATAATAAATAATAAATAATAAATAATAAATAATAAATAATAAATAATAAATAATAAATAATAAATAATAAATAATAAATAATAAATAATAAATAATAAATAATAAATAATAAATAATAAATAATAAATAATAAATAATAAATAATAAATAATAAATAATAAATAATAAATAATAAATAATAAATAATAAATAATAAATAATAAATAATAAATAATAAATAATAAATAATAAATAATAAATAATAAATAATAAATAATAAATAATAAATAATAAATAATAAATAATAAATAATAAATAATAAATAATAAATAATAAATAATAAATAATAAATAATAAATAATAAATAATAAATAATAAATAATAAATAATAAATAATAAATAATAAATAATAAATAATAAATAATAAATAATAAATAATAAATAATAAATAATAAATAATAAATTATAAATTATATGAGATAGTGTATGGGCCCCCGCGCGTAGAGGGCCCCTAAAAAACTACCACACGACTGGAGCGGTGAATTTAACATCACCCTATATATATGTATATCTTTGGGTATTATTTTTAAGATGATATAATCTTTGGAATAGTTGACTCATGAGTCAAGCTCCAACTCAAAGAAAAGATCCTAAAACTACATCATCATCCAAATTAGAATAAATCATTTATTTCTTGGGACTGGACAGTTTGGCCCTGAAAATGCATCTCAAAATTAAATTACTGATTTTTGCCAAGATCTTGGAATACTTAGTCCCCTACCCCCTGTATAGTCAGTAGACATTAATATCCAGACTGGTTGACCAAAAACAGCCAAATTATTTTCAGGCATGAATTTTAAGCTAAATCAATGGTTCAAAAAAAAAGGGGGCATGTATCTACTTTTATTCATGGGGTGAGGAATTTTCAGCTTACTGATTTCAGGAACTTTTCAGTCCTTTAGCTACAGCAAGTGATATTGGTATTGGAACAATAATAATTCCAAGAAAACACGTAAAATCCTCAAAAATATTCATATCATAAGAGAAAGTGCAAAGTTTGGAGTTTGTTTTGGTCAAAATGGTTTAAATATATTTTTAAAGAGGGGCAACAGCTTATAAAATACCAGGGATCTTCATTGAAACAACCTCTCTTCAAGGGGCTTTTTGAACCATTTAAAGACCTGGGGAAAATGAGGTCCTAAGTGATTTCTCAAAAGGGGTTTACTCAAGGGGAATGGATGGACTGGCTGTCTCACAGGAATTATGCCTGGAGGCAAGGAGGAGATAAATTAATACTTTAAGCAGGTAATCCAAGATTCTTCCAGAAATTCATGGTTTGAAAGGGTCTCAGGACAATTGTTGGGTTTTTTGCTGATATTCTTTGATGAATTAATGATGGGGTTTAGAATTAATAATTATACTATCAGACTGAGGCCATAAATAATTTTTTATCTCTTATAAACACTTGATCATGGATGGAAATGGGTCTGGATTGATTACTTAAAAATTACTGGTGTTTCAATCATCCAAAAAGGGCTGTATATATACCTTTTTGGGTTAAGAGGACCTTCCCAGGGCATGTAGAGAGGGTTTTGCTTGTGGGATAAGGCTAGCAGACTGGCCAGGGCTATTTTGGCACTTATTCTTAGTTCTTTCAATCAGCTGGACCTGTCTGTGTCATATTTATGGGTGACATAATTATCAGAATCTGTTTAAATGTCAATTTGTTATTTTTACAGTTCTGACATATTTCCTAATTTTGTATTAGTTCCTTTTGAGTGACATGGTCAGAAGTGGTTATTTTTAGATTTTAAGCCATCTTTGAAACACGTTGGTAGTTTTCAATAATTTTTAGGGGAACTCCTTGATATGTTTTGTGGCTCATAAAGATTTGACAATAACATTTATGTGACAATCTTTATTATTATTTTCCCCAATTTGTCTGTCTTATATTTTGAATTTCATATTTTTATTCAATATTCAGAGGTTTCAGAAATCTCTCTATCCGTCAGTCAGGTTGTTAAATATGCATAATGTATGCATGCAGGTTGTAGCATGTTCCTGCTGTACCTGGCTGTCAGGAGTAGTGCAGTTATTTTTGATGCGCGCATACTTGAAAGCTGTGTGCAAGAATCCAGCATTAGCTGCCAGAAGCATATTGCATTGGGGTTTTATGACAGGCGCCTACATATTGAATGTCAGTCCCATGTACCCTTGCTGTATGGATGTGGGGCTGCATGTGGGAATTGTGACAGAACACAAATCCAGCTTTAACTCCTATAATATACACAACACCTCAATTCTGAGTGAATTTTAGATGTGAAACCTATACATGACATTGTATCTGAAATATTAAAATGGCCAAAAAGTGCCATAGTGATGCCATGGCTTTTTGATCAATTAATTCTTTAATTATTTCAAAATATAAGGAGTTGGAATTCAAGGGTGGGGTCAGTGAGTGACCCTAACTTATTTTGGGTGAGGAATCCAAATCTGTGAGAAAATTATAGGATTTATCACTCTTTTTATTTTTATGATTTATTTTCATTTTTAATTCAACTTTGACAGGTTGCTCTGTACAAGTAGCAAGCTGATGTTCCCCCACTCAAAGATATGTCTATATCTTAAAAAATCTTTTTGCGTTCAATGTATCTTATTGGCTCTGTAGTTTCTTATGTGTATGAGTTCATCTGGAATGTTGTTTTCAGATAGCCATTAATCTTTATCAGCAGATTCTCCTTTATATCTTACAAGGTAAAGTATAATATCCTTCCCATTGATCCTTTCCTTCTTTTCTTTAAGGATCTTGCTGATTTTCCCTTTTCCTTTATAAGGTTCAGCTTCCACAGTTATCTCTGTTGGAGGAATTTTTCCTCCTTCCCTTGGGTGAAATTGTTTGATTAGGCTTACTGGGAATACTGGGTGTTTCCTGGAAATTTCATCACTAAGGATCACTTCTACAGCATTCTTTCCATGAATCTTCTTGATGGTGAATGGTCCTACAAAGGATCCTATCAATTTCCTGTTCCATGAAAGGTTGTTAAAATTAGTGGTTGAGATCAGTACTTGGTCTCCAATTTTAAAATCAGGTTCTTTGTGAGTTCTATCCCATCTCTGTTGATTATATCCTAAAACCTCTTGAACACATTTAGCAGCATGTTTAATGGCTATATCTATCATGTTCTTGAATTTGACTGAGCTAGGACATATATTTACCATGTCTTTATCAAGCCTGTCTGTGGGTAGCTTGGGTATGCATCTTCTTTCCAGGACATAGGGAATTTCTTTGGTGGTAGAAATTTTGCTGCTGTTGTAAGCCATTTAAAAGGAAGGTAAAAGACTAACTCAGTCAATTCAATATCCATCTGTCTTTTTGTATCCTATTTGAAAGCAGAAGAATCTTCTGAGCATTTCCTCTAGATTCTTGATCATTCTTTCAGCTAATCCATCAGTTTGGGGATGGTAAGCTGGGGAGAAGGCTAAGGTAGTTCCCAACATATCATGAAGGTTTCTCCAGAATTAAGATTTGAACTTGGGGTCTCCATCACTTATTATAATCTAGGGGACTCCTAAATCTTCACTGAGCCTGTTAAAGAACAGTAAAGCTAATTCCATGGAAGTATCTTCTTTGTGGTTGGGCAAGGATTTGGCTTTCTTGGTGAACCTGTCCACTATGACTAGGACTGAGTTGTAAGAGTAAGCTCGTCCTGGAAGTAGTCCTGTGACAAAGTCCATGTTAATGATTTCCCATCTATTCTTGGGCTCAGTGATATTCTGTAATAAGCCAAATCTATCCCCAGTAGTTCTGTTAGATTTTTCGCAAGTTTCACAGCCAAAAAGAAACATACTTGATGATGGAGGCTCTCCAGTTAATCTGCCAGGGTGTTTTTTTGACCTTTTCTAAAGTCCTTTCAGTAGATAAGTGTCCAGAGGAGCAGTTATCATGGAATTTGGCTAGGATATGTTTGATATGTTCCTCATTAGTCAAGACTAGGACAATGGCTTCTTGATTTCTGTAATATACTAATCTATCCCATTAAGTAAATATTCAAGCTTTGTATATTTTCAGTAATGGTTCAGGCAAGCTGTTGATTAGTTCAGATGAAGGGTAAGTTCTTTCCATGATAGAGATCAGGATTCTCATACTAGGGCTTTAAGTTTTCCTAATGGATTCAAACAAGGATCCATCCAATTCACAGATATGTATCCCAGTAATTGGAGATTCAAGTTCAAGCAGGTTTATATTCAGTATGGAGAAAATTTCATGATCTTCTGGTTCATTAGCAGGGTTGCTAGAGTCATTAGGTAGAGAATTCCTAATGAGAATTTCAGTATTCTGGTGTTTGATACCAGCTTGATGGACTATAGTCATCTTTCCTCTATACGGCTGAATAGCTATCTGCCATCTCAACATATGCCTGCTAGGGGTTTTCATGTTAATTAGAGTTCTAACAGAATTGCAATCAGTGATCACCACAAATTTAGTGCCTTCAAGCTAGCCATGAAGTTTTTCTAAAGCCAATAATAGAGCAAGGCATTCCACTTGGCTGGCACCATATCTTTTCTCAGTATCCTTGACCTGTATAGAGATAAAGAGTATTGGTTTTTCTACTGGTTTCACCAGGAAAAATCAGGAATCTCTGGCTGACCAGAGACTTCACTTCACCATGATGGTGTCCCCACTTTCTTCACAGTTCATAATTGATTCCCAGAGAAAATCACCAGGAAATTTGTTTTTTTTCTGGTATATTTCACAAGGATGGAAACACAGTTCATCCATGATTGCTTCTGAGTCTCTCCAAAAGTGACCAATGAATTCTCATTTGAATTCATTGAATTTAACACTGTTTCTAATTGATTTCTGCAGGGCTTATCAAAGTTTTCTTTTGATTTTCCATTAATTTTCCCCAAGAATCCCCTTGATTTCTCCCTGGTTTCTCTTTGATTTTCTTCAGACCAATGTTTAATCTTTTTCAGAGCTGTATGATTATCAAATAATTTAACCCCATTTGATGCCCTCCAAGTAAATATTTCTCCAATTACTCACCTTTTTTTCTCTTATTTGATTCATAAATTGTCAAAAATATCACCTACCATTTAATACATCCCAGAAAGCAGGAAATTCATGGTTGCAATTGATCATTCAATATTTAACAAAAATCAGTGAGATGAACTTTTTCTTGTATAAGGATAATGTCAAAAGCTGAAATTATCTCCCATGACCCTTTTTCCAAACACTGTTTTAGCTTAGGAAACTGCTTTCCAAAAATTAAGTAAGTAAAAGCTTCTTGATTTCCAAAGATATTACCATTCATTTATTTCAAAAAAAAAAAATAAAAATAAAAATTTCAAAAAGCATAATTTCACATTTACATCACAAAAAATCATATAAAATCTCTATTTCACATTTTTTGTCCATTTGATTAAGTTGAGAGGTTTAAAATTACACAGTTTCTGATAATCATAAAACAAGTGTGTCAGCTGGCTACTATTCAGAACCAACTGACTAAAGCCTAAAAACAAATAAAATATAAATTAATAATAAACAAACACGGAAATAATAAAATAAAATAAAATTAAGGAATAAAACCTTAAGTCGTAAGAAATCCAAGAATATTATAAAAAAAATGGATTTGTGGAGCCAATTCAGGTAGGGTCACCCACTGGCACCACCCCCAAAATCCCACTCCTTCAGGTAGAACCATGGTTCACCTGTGCACCCTCCCATCACATCCGCAGGTATAGGTTTCTGACCAAAAATTCGGTCAGAAACCCATAATTGTGTTTAGTTTAGGAGTTATGGACGAAAACTGGTTTTGTCCATAACCCCGCGCGCAGCCGCGGGTCATTTTTTGCAGCTAGGCGCGCAGCTCTTAGGAGCCACGGCACAACCAGCCCCGCAAGTAGTCGAGCGACTACCTTGCGCAGGACCGAAGAGGTTGCGGACAGGCAGTGGCCCCGCAAGTAGTCACCCAACTACCTTGCACAGGCTCTAGGCGGCAGATACCAACCAGCCTTGCGGGTAGTTGAGCAACCAGCCTTGCGGGTAGTTGAGCAACCAGCCTTGCGGGTAGTTGAGCAACCAGCCTTGCGGGTAGTTGAGCAACTACCACGCGAGGTAGTCGCCACTTACCAGCCCGCAGGTAGCCAAGCAACCACCTTGCGCGGCTGCCGCTACCTATTGCCGGCCCCGCAAGTAGTCAACTGACTACCCTGCGCGGGCCCCTAGTGACCGACCAAGCCACTGCGCAAAGTGACTGGCCGGCTCACTGGCCAGCCCTCCCCTCTCCCAAAACGGAAACCGGGCGGTGGGGTACCTCCAATACACCCCATAGCCCTGTTCCACATCACATGGGGGCCAGAGAGCGCCACCATGTGGTGGGGAATAGTATGAAAGGGGATAAAAAACCCAAAAATCCGGAAAAATGGGCCCTGCACCCTTTTTGGAACTATACCAAAGGGTTGTCAGGGCCTCTGTAAAAGGGCCTGTACGGAAGATTTGTACCTAAAAAAGTATCTGTGAGTTACTTTAACACCCTGAGAGTGTGTACTGAGCCTAAACAGGGGCCTAGCTTCGTGCTAGATGGATCACAAGACACCAGGAATACATACAACACTCTCCATACCCCTTATAATTAAAACTGTACGTAACTAGTCACAACTAGGGGTGTACTGTCCAATTAAGGAACTGTAAGACACCCCAATATGAGAAGAAGAGCCTCAGACTCAAAATGTCCTTGCAGCATAAGGTCCCCATAGCCTGTGTTCAAGCCCCTGGCCTCAGGAAGTCATGGCTTATATTTATAAATATTAATTGAATACAACCTCTTTGGTCAATACAATGAGGTCATTAAGAGTACAGAAACATGTATCAATCCCCAATTATGACAACATAGGGCTTCCTGTACCTCTTTCATGACCGGAGCAGGTCTACACTAACCCAGTGATGGCTTCATGGCCTCAGCACTAGCCTGGGTCACCCTCCTTTGGCTGGTAAAAGGACTGTACCAAGAGGGGACCCAAACGATGTAAATAAAGGACCTTCCCCCAGCTATTTCTACCACATTCATCCAGTTATATAGTCATTATTGCTTCATATATTTTCTTCCTCAAGCCATCAAACCCTTATAAGAAATAAGTGTGTGATCCTGGACCACTTTCTGATAAAATTGTAGACCATAATTCTTGAATCCTTGTTTTTTGGCCAAATTGAACAACCAACCATTCAGCCTGCCCCAGTACCAACTTCCAGCACCCTGAATCCTTGAATATTGACCCATTCATCAAGAATAAGTCCGGATCTAGACCTAGTAAGTGATCCTGCTGACTTATACCCCTTTTTGTAGGTTTTGCATAACCTATGCCCCAAGGAAATTACACACACCCTTCTTGAAAGGAATCCTTGTCAACCCCACAGGCACCACAATTGCTCCTATATTGTCCTTAAAAGACATATACCTGTGTTCCGGAGGGCTCAACAACCCCATTAAGGTCTTGGCCCCTCCATTTAAATTTATTTTATAAATATATACATAAATTTAACCCTTTTAGCCAAATCATATACCTGGCATTTTATCTTATTTTTGATCCAAACTTTCTATCACCTCTAGTAGCTAGAAGGAGTGAGGTCCTTGGCATCTAGTAGGCTGACAAAGTGATACTCTTGGGGATTGAACACGGGTCCCAGAAGTTCAAAGGACATACTTTACCAATGTTCTATGAGAAGGTTTCATCCTGAATCAGAATGTAATGATATGATAAATTTTCATTTCCATGTTCCAGCTATGCATAGGCTTGCCCTCTTTCTGCTACATACAGCTACTACTCAAATGATAAATATCTACTGAGGGAAAAATGGTATAAAAACCAAAAAATATCCTTTGATTCCATGGACAACCAATTTCACAGTAGCCCAAAAAACTGGTAATAATGGAAGTGGATTGTACATATTTTAGATCCACCATGCAAGAGCTTCCTCAAGTGTGCACATAAGTACCAAAATTTGGATACACAGGGAAATCATTGCTTGGTCTTATTTTTTCTGAAATCTTGGCAAATGGATTGCTGAAGTGCTAGAAATCACAAGCTGACACTGTTCAAAAAATTCACTAGAAAAAATGGCATGTGAAAATTATCTGTTCTGGGAATTGAGCTATTTTTGTTGAATTGCAGGAGAATTCATTGTTTGTTATCCTAATTTCACAGCTTTCAGAAATTAATAAATAAATTTTCCATAGTTTTAAATTGAGTATTCTAAATAAATTAAATTAAATTTTAAAACATTTTATGAAGTTCTTCATGAAGTGTTATTTAGGTAGGGGTGCATGATGCATGAGATTCATTCACCTTGTCAAATTTTGGATCTACAAAGGTATTTTTCATGTTTCTGGGCCTTTTACAAGCAACCCACCACAATTTTTCCAATTTGTTTGGCAAATCAGCTGGAATTTAGGATACAAATAGATGAGGTTTTTTCTTCCTCCACTTCCCTCAAACCTTTTCATCCCTCCAATGTACAAAATCTAAGCTATTTATATCACAATAGATAATTTAATCCACCAAGCAATTGAAAGAAGAAGCTTAATATGAGCAAGAATCTGAGTGATTCTCAAGTTGATTTTTTGAACAGGCTAAAATTTAGCATGCTCAAAAGAATTGATGAGCTTGACCCTGTTGATGATATAAGAAAAAAATTAAACAGATCTTAGATGATGATAGATTCATTCAAAATTTATAGCATCAATGGAATGGAGCAATTTTTCAAGCATTTTCCATGGGCAAGAATGAAACCAAAATCCCTGACTTTCAAAAACTCTGGACCAAGCATTGTAAACGGCTTGTAAAAGGTCAGTGCTTTGTTCATGTGTGATAATATTTCTAGTTCAGATAATGAATTTTAATCTTGGAAGGTCCGCCAATCAAGAAGGAATGCTCTTTGAAATAAATGATTCATTTTTAAAAGGAAGAAATATGCAATTCCAAAGCTTGGGTGCTGACTTGCTCAACCATGGTACTTTATTGGTCTTGTAAAGAATCCCAGAGTAATGTAGGAGGAAGTAAATTTGTCAACAGGATGATATGCTCTTGTATTTTGGATATCAAAGCTAAAACTTGAAAGGTGTATAGGGATGCTATTGATGTTCTTTGATTGATGTGTGATTGAATATGTGCACAAGGAAATCACTACTTTCAATTGAAAATATTTGAGACATATGTGGAATTTTTCGGAGAGTTTCTTACCAGAGAATTTCAAGTTTTTGCTCTCTCTATCATTTGATTTTTTTTAGCAAATGAGTATTGGGTATAAATTAGTTTTCAACACTTCTATCATGGGTTTTATTTTTGCATAAAATCTTCAGGGGAAAGACTGAAATGTGACCCGTTCTCCCAATCCAATAGATTGAAGCAGGGGAACCTTCTACATCCTTTGATTCAATTGATGTTCATTTGAGCTTGTCTACCCTACATGTGGAGGAAGTACAGGCTTATCCATTTGTATCAATAAGGGCCTCCCCTTCTTTTTACAAATAACAACCAAAAAGAGATGCAGATGTGTTGGGAAATTCAAATATTGAGGGTGTTTCACACCCTCATACCTCCCAAGCCTCTGGAATGGATTTTTCAACATCAAAACCTGTGGGGAATAATCCTGAACCAACAGATCCACACCTCCAACAATGCAATACTGCTTCAATTTCTCTCAAGCCTACATCAACAACCACAATGGATGTGAATGCAGGAATTAATACAGCAGCCACAGATGCCCCAATGCATGGAATTTCACCTCCACCTCAATCAATTAATGCCCCTCAAAGCCCACCCTGAGGGCTGGCTGACACAACACACACTTGACAGATTTTTTCATACGGTTCCAATTGTGAGTTAAATCAAGTGAAATAAAGACTGATAACTTAATCACTGAAAATTGGATTTGAATTCTATTATATTTCCAGACCAACCAACTTCTGTAACTTCATGTGGGAATGGTGGGTGGTGGCTTCTATCAAATAGTTTTTCAATAATCTAACTTAATTTTTTGGGATATTTTTACCAGTCATGCAATCAAGTCAAGACAATCAGTTAACTATTGAAATAAATGAGTGGATTATTTGAATTTTTCATCTGATGGTAAACTGAAAATTTTATATTTCTTTAGACATGGAAACAGAAAATGAGCCTGAAAATGCTGAAGAATGTGTTTAAGAATTTAAATTATCTAAGCAAGATTTAAAGATGACTAAAAGGTTTGAGAACCTCTTTTTTCCAGTGGAAGACCATGCACGGGACTCACAAGCACAACAACATCAAGGAATAAGAGCCGGGGCCTCCCTATCTGCCAAGAGGAAAACTAAAAAGGAGAGGCAGAAAGAGTTGAACAAACAACTCCCACCAGAGACTGATACCATGCACACTGTGGTCCACACTCATGCCAGATTCATGCTTCAAACAAAAAATAGGGATGTCACCACACTACCAGGATAGTCAACCAATGACAAGTGTGATTTGGAAGCTCAGCATGTGAAGGGGATCACATTAAATCAGAGAAATTCAACTGCACCAGCTTTACCTGAAAACCACACCTGGACCATAACAAGTTTCACCCAAACCCCGCTTTGAGAGCTTGGTCTGACTCAGTTTAATTTTGACTGGCTGAGTGGATGGAAGCATCCATTTTAACAATTCATGGAAGTCTTATATTTTTTTACACTTGATGTTGCACTTCATGCTGGGGAGTACAACAATTTTTTATGGTCCCCTGAACATTCCAACCATGCAATTGTGTCTGAGCTGTTGGAAAAGTACTTTCTTCATTTACAGAGTGAGTGGAGATTGATCCAAAGGAGTGGAAAGTTTTCTGTTGAGGAAAGAAAGGCCAAGCAAAGGACTTCCAAAATATGGAAAAGATTAAGCCATTCAATCTCACCCTTGTGGCAACTGAAATGACAATTTATGATTCAAATTTTTAGCTAGCAGAGAGGACGCAGAAATGGTGTGATGAAAAAAATTATGTGGCCCTTGCAGCACAGTTCAATGATCCTTCAGTTTGCTCTGATACAGAAGAGGTGAATGAAAATGGTATAACTGTTCACAGGAAGATGAAATTGGAATGGCATTCAGAATGAGCTTCCCAATTTATTGAATTCATTGACCATCAAATATTGATTGGAAGCCAGATTGGTAAGGCAAAAAGTCAGTCCAAGTTTGTTGATAGGAAATCTTCCACCCAATTTGAGATCAATCCAAGGATTCCAGCCAAATTATCTCAACAATTTAAAAATCAAAATTGGCTGAATACACTACATCCTGCAACAAGAACTGCTTTCAAAATAAAAGATATTGAAGTGATTAAGAATTATGGAAAACCTGCAGCCTAAATCATAAATAAATATTATCATGAATATTATTTTACATCTTTTTCTTCATTTGTTGAAAGACATGTCATACATGGTTAAAGAAAATTATTCCTCCTCCTGTATTATCTGAAATATCTCTCTCCAATCTTTAGTAATGATGACAGTTGATTTGAAAAAGAAAGCAAAAGATTTAGCTTGATAGTGGAGATTTCCTGACTGGTTGAATAATAGTGATTGTGCTTGCTCTGCCAGTTTTTCCTTTCTCTTTTGAACCTGAATCAACATTAGGAGCACATCAATACCATTTATGCTTAAAAATTGTTTGTGAACAGGATCTTACCCTTTGAATATTCTCCTCAATTTCTTTTGGAGAAATAATGTAACAAAAAAGCACTGTTTTTATCTGTCCCAATCTATGCAAAAAATCTACAGCCTGATCATAGTGTGTTGGATTCCATTGTGGCTCCTAGTGGATGTGGAGTATTATATACTTTTAATTTTTTTACATAAAGAATGGACCACATACCACAATAAAAACAATGTTTGCACATGTGATGTTGACACCCACCCCTGCACCTTGGATGGAGGCAAGTAGTGTTTGGGTTGAGGTGCTGCTGAAAAAATATTTGAGGCATTTGTTTTTCTCTGTAGCTGTCATGGTGCCATTCAAACAGAAATATTTGATCTTGTTATGACTCAAAGCAATCTGAATGCTGAAAATTGAATATTTTTTGAAAAAAATGGTAAGCATATTTGTGAAAATTGAAGGTTATCTGGAGGAAGTCTTACAAATCAAGAAACCTCTTCCAACAAGAAAACACCACCATCTTTCTTGGGCTTTCCCTTTCCTCCAATTCATCCATGGTCATGTTGAAATTGGGTGAGGTGTGTTGAAAAAAACTTTAGTGAGAGTGTAGCTGGGTGAGGTGTGTTCAAAATTGGGTGAGGTGTGTTGAAAAACACTTTGGTGAGGTTGTAGCTAGGTGAGGTGTGTTCAAAATTGGATGAGGTGTGTTGAAAAACAAAATTAAGGAGAGTGTAGCTAGGTGAGGTGTGTTCAAAATTGGGTAAGGTAAGTTGAAAAAACACTTTAGTGAAAGTGTAGCTAGGTGAGGTGTGTTTGAAATTGGGTAAGGTGTGTTGAAAAACACTTTAGTGAGTGTAGCTAGGTGAGATGTGTTCAAAATTGGGTGAGGTGTGTTGAAAATTGATGAGGAGTCATGGCAGGAAGTCAAGTGTGGTCCAGGGGTAGTTGGGCTTATGTAATCACCAGGGAGGAGAGGGGGTGAGTCACCTGGACCACAGTTAGCTTCCTGCCAGCTCAACTTCCTGGTCCTACCCTATGATGTGGATGGACCACAGTTGGCTTCTGAAAGTCCAAATTTGGGTTCCTGGGCTACTATGTGAGGCAGTCCATGCATGGGTCTCTAGCAGTCCCATTTGCAGATCTACTCACAACATGGGAGTGCTCTCCACTGGCCACATTGAAACTACAACCACAGAAGAGTGTAATCCCTCCTGAGCTTACCCCTGGATGAAATACATACTACACTTGTAATTTATAAAGTACTCCACCCCTTAAAGGGGATTTATTGGTGTGGAATGAACCTAGCTCTTCAGTTACCAGTAAAATCATCCTCTTTGGGATTTGCAGAATGTGTCCTCCTGTAACCCCCCCAGTTCAATGTTGACCTTTTGATTTCAAACCCTTCAAGAACCATTGCACAGTGCCTAGTGAACATTTGGGTCTATAAAGGTCATATTGAGCAAAGCAAAAACTGCAATCAGTGTAGTGAGCTAGCTACAACATACAAAGAGATAGTTATATAAAATTTTATGCTTGCAATACCATATAACATGGCAAAGGTCTCACACACATTTGGTTTCCTAATCTTGTAAATACTGCATTCCAAGGGAGTGAATTCAGTTTTTAATCTCTTATCCTTTCCCAGGGGATGAGTGTCTGAGGAGAAGTTTTTGCAGGGGGTTTATCCAGGAAAGGAGCCTTGTATTGCTTCTCTGTTGAGGAAGTGGCCTGAATGTTGCGCAAGCACTTCATGTTCCAAATTTTTATTGCCTGGGATGATTTTTCATTTTTCTCTTATGTCCATTGGATTGGATGCCTGTTTGAGGGTTGGTTTACACAGGGAGTTTATCCAGGACGGGTGCCCTGTGTTGCCTTCCTGATGATGACCAGCCTGAATGTTGTGCAAGCACTTCAGGGTTCACCATGGCATCCCATACCTGGATCCAATCTGATAATTTTTCCTGTGGATTGTAGAGACATGGGATTGGCTCCAAGGAGGCACAGGAAGCTCATAGGCAGGAAAAGCAAGCTAGTGGAGCAAGTGGCTCTTGAAAACCAATCTCAACCCCCATGGTCAACATACCCAGTCTTCCTGTCCTTCCTCCATGTCCAACTCAGAGCCAACATGCCCTCACCTGTACTTCCACCAGTCAGTATTATGGTTTCAGCTCTGAAGCTCAGAAGAAGAAAATAAATTTACTCTGTATGACAGTTTGAAAATTCATGGATGTTGGTTCCCGGTTTCCAGAAACTGGGCATTGACTCTGGGCAATGTTATGCCCATGTAGAGTCAAATAAGCAAGGGTTTTTACAGCACTCCAGATCAGAAAAGATTTATTTTACTTTTCATCATCTGGTTTTTCAACCTCTATGGGGACATAACACTGCCGGTGATTCCCGGTTTCCGGAAACCGGACATCACCCTTGAGCAGTGTTATGCCCCCATAGCCCACATCAAAAGCAGAATCTCTTCAAGTCTTCTTATGATGCTTCTTTGTCCTTCTTCATCACATGATTTCACTCTGTATGATCAGTTCAATTTATGGATTTGATGGACGGTTTGCACAAACCAGGCATCAACTTTGGACAGTGTTATGCCCCCATAGAGAAAAACCCCCTTAGATTAAAATAAGCACGGAAATCTAAGAAACCCAGATTTTACAAGATTTCTTTCAGGATAATTCCCAGTTTTCAGAAACTGGGAATCCCTTGGAGCAATGTTGATCCCAAATAGAGCAAATCAAAACCAAACCATCTAGAAGTATCATTATGCTGCTTCTTTTTCCTTCTTCATCCTATGCTTGTCCAATTAAATTGATGGATGTTGATTCCCAGTTTCCAGAAACCAAACATCAACTTTGTGCAGTGTTAGGCCCCCATGCAGCAAAATAAGCAAGGAATTTACACAGAAATTTACATTTGACTAGATTTCTTTTACTTTGCATCATGGGGTGTTTCATGCTTTACGGGGGAATAACACTGCATGTGATGTCCAGTTTCCAGAAACGGGGGAGAACTTTGGAGCCATGCTATGCCCTGTAGAGAAAATCAAAACCAGGCTACCTACAAGCCACATTATGCTGCTTATTTGTCATTCTTCACCCCATGCTTTCACTTTGTATATTCAGTTAAATTTATGGATTTTGATGCCCCGTTTCCAGAAACCAGACATTGTCTTTGTGCAGTGTTATTCCCCCATAAATCAAAATAAGAAATGAATTGAAACAGAACTTCACATTTGACCAGATTTTTTTTACTTTGCATAATGGGGTGTTTCATCCTCTACAGGGGCATAACACTGCCTGTGATGTCTGGTTTTTGGAAACCAGGAATCACCTTGGAGCCATGTTATGCCCCCCTAGAGAACATCAAAATCAGAATATCTACAAGACACATCATGCTGCTTCTTTTTCCTTTGTCACCCCATGCTTTCACTCTGTATAGCCAGTTCAATTTATGGATTTTGATGCCTGGTTTCTGGAAACCAGGCATCATCTTTGTGCAGTGTTATGCCCCCTTAAAGAAAAAAAAAGCAAGGAATCAACACAGAAGTTCACATTTGACAAGATTTATTTTACTTGGCATAATGGGGTGTTTCATGCTCTATTGGGGCATAAAACTGCCTGTGATGTCTGGTTTCCGGAAACTGGGCATCACCTTGGAGCAGTTTTATTTCCAATTATCATAGTTCACAAATGTGTATTCCTAGAATGGGAGCTTCAATTTTAAACATGTAATTTTTTTTATAAAGAATATATCATGGTCTTCTGGATCATGCACAGGATTGCTGGGGTCATTGGGTAAATCATTCCTGCTTAGGCTGTCAGCATTTTGATGTTTAGCTCCAGCTTGGTGGACTATAGTCATTTGTTCTCTATAATGTTGTGTGGCTATCTGCCATCTTCACATGTGCCTGCTGGGAGTCTTCATATTCATAAGAGTCCTAACGGCATTACATTCAGTAATTAATAAAAATTTGGTACCTTCCAAGTGATCATGGAGTTTCTCTAATGCCTAAACTAGAGCAAGACATTCCATTTGGCTGGCACCATACCTCTTTTCAGTATCCTTAACTTATCAGCTCTCTGATACCAGGAACCTTGCAGTCCTTTAGCTACAGAGAGTGATAAAAGTGCTGGAATGATAATAATAATTATTATTCCAATAATAAACGCTTAGAAGCTCAAATAAGAGCCATTGCAAGGTTCAATTGGTTTGGTATTAAATGGTTTTAAATATAATATAAAAGAGGGGCCACAGTATTATACTACTGGGGATCTTTACAGACTAGCAACCTCTCTTCAAGGGGCCTCCTTAGGCAGTTTTTAAGAACCTTGGAATAAATATGGGTGCCTCAGAAAGGACTTATTCCACTGATAGCCGGGCTTAACAGCACAAGCGGCCTAGACAGGAAGGGTAACACTCACTCTGAGCACTTCACCACAAAAATCCTGGAATAATTGGAAGGGTTTCAGAGCAGATGGGGTAGATTGCTTGACTAAACTTCAATGGTTGATTGGTTATAAAGGTAAAATAATACTACTGCAGAATAATTCATAAATCACTTGCTTATCTTCATATAAGCACTTGATTAACAATGACACGGTGTCTGATTGATAATAAATAATTCCTGGTAAACTGATTAACTGATTAGATCCAAAGAGGTCTGTATAAATACCTTTTTGGGATGATTTTGGTCTTCTCAGGGCACATAGAGAGGTTTCTGTTTGTGGGATGAGGCTGGCAAGCCAGTCAGGGCAAGATTAGCACGTCTACTTGATTCTGTCAATCAGCTGTCCTTAGATCTGCTGGATTTCTGTACTATTTTTAGCCACAGGATCTGTTAATCTGTTATGGTGTAAATTTGATCATTCTGTACTCATCCTTCATTTGTACTATTGATATTGCTTTAAAGCGTGCAGATGTGGATGTTTACTGATTTTCCATTATCTGCTGATCATTTAGATAATTTTTAATAATTTTTATGAACACTTCTTGTAGTGTTTTGTGGTCTTCAAAGATCAAGATCTGTGGTTTACGTGGTAGTCCTTGATCTTTGATTTATTATTAAAAAAATGTTTAAAACTTAATTTTCATTAAATTTATTTAAGTTTTGATCTTTTTAGATCATTAGTAATGCATATGTCCGTTTGTTACATATACTAGGCAACCCTAACTAGGTTGTAGCTCTTCTGAGCGGTACCTGGTTGTCAGATTTAGTCACGACTGATCCAGGCGCAGGGGATCAGTAGTACAGATGCGCGCGGGGTAGGATCCGCTGCGTGCGTGGCAGAATCAGCTGCGCGCGGTTCTCTAGTACGCGGGATCCTGCTGCTCCTAGTACGTAGGGTTGTGTAATGATGCGGGGCTGCGCGCGGGAATTGTGACATAACACATTTCTGTGTGTAACTCCTAAAATATACACAACACCTCAATTCTGAGTGAATTTTAGGTGTAAACCCTATATGTGACAATACGTGTGAAATGTTAGAATGGCCAAAAAGTGCCATACAGGTGTCATTTGTAATTTTTAGTACTTTTCCTTTTAATTATTTTAAAAATATAAGGACTTGGAATTCAAGGGTGGGGTCAGTGAGTGACCCTACCTAATTTTGGGTGAGGAATCCATTCCTGTAATAATATCTATGGATTTCTCACTCCTCACTTTGTTAATTGAGGTATTCTTATTTTTCATATTTTGTGTTACTATTTGACAGTTTTGCTCTGTATATAGTAGCAAGCTGACATAACTTGTCTGGATTTGAAGGGTATAGGCTTCTCTACTGGTTTATTATCTTCTACTACTTCTTGGTGTAAAGCAGCTCCTAGTCCTTCCATACTAGCATCTATGTATAGCTTGAAAGGTTTAGAATAGTCTGGTTGAATCAACACTGGAGCAGTAGTCATGGCTATTCTTATTCCCTCATAATTCTTCAGTCTTTCATGAGTCATCTCAAATAAGGTGTTGTTGTTGCAGATTTTGTGTAAAGATTTGGCAAGCAGAGTAAACTTAGGTTTGTACTTCCTATAGTAGCTTCAAAAACTGACAAAAGATAGGAGTTCAGTTTTGTTCTGATGCATGGGCCTATTCATAACAGCTGCTATCTTGCTTTGATCAGCTGTTAGAGTTAGTCCAGAAACAATGTGACCCAAAGCTTTGAGTTCTCCATATCCAAAGTTACACTTTTTCATGGATACTTTTAATCCCACTGCAAAACTAGAAAGATGTATGTACTGCTACAGTCTCAGTGTTGAGTAGGGTGAGGGTGGGTGAGCCCAGCTTCAATTCCAACTTCAACTTTCCTCAGCTGCTTGGGTACAGAAGAGAGGAGCAAGCTGTGGAACCCAGCAGACAACTTGGCAGTACAGGATACCAGTTAGGGATCAAAGCTACTGCCTCTCTCTTCAAAAAAAGAGCCATTTATTTGAAAGACTGAAAGACATGCAAGGTGTGTGTGTCTGCATCCAGCCATTTCCCCATCCTGATCTTATCCAACCAACCACTAGTGAGTTACCAATCATATGTTGTTTTTTTAGAAACAGTTTCTCGGTCAAGCTCAAACCTTTAACAATTAACTGATTGATAAGAATTACGTGACTCGACAGAATCCACCAGCCAGGAAGGATAGGTGAAGGAGAGAAAAGAAGAAAGGAAAAATCTAAGATGAGGTGTGAAAGAGGTGGACAAAGCAGCTAGGAGCTTCAATCAACTTGAACTTATACATCTATTCTCAACTAGTAATGCAAGGTTAGTATGAACCCAAACATAGTGTCATTTTTTTTTTACTTCTTGGTTCATGGGTGCCCCCTCCCCCAGACCCCGCAAAAAAAAAAATGAAAAGAAAAACAAAATAAGACGGACCAAAGGTGATCAATATATTCGACCCGGGGAATGATTAGATGTTATACAATAGCTTTCTTAGTGAAAACAAGAGGTGGAAGATTAAAAAAAAAAAAAAACAAAGAAAGAAGAAAAGAAGACCTATGTCGCGGAAGGGATTCTTTTTGGTGGGTTTAACCTGATGGTTTAGGGGCCGATTTTTTCTTATCCTTATCCTTGGAACCTCGGTCGACTAGGGATTTGAGGACGCTTCTGGCATCTAGAGAGAGAGAGAGAGATCAACAAGAGGGTCCAACGTCGTCAGGTCTTGGAGATCAGATCTTCAATCATGTGGCAGGGGGACTAACATTCTAGTTTGGATAAGACAAATGCAATCTTTTTCTTTTGAGCAATCCAATCCGGGTCTTGATCATCATCTTCATCTGAATTGTTCGCTCTCTGTTCCCCATCCTCATCCTCACGGTCATTGGGCTTAAAGAGACCCAATTCATAAGCCTCTTTAAACAACTCACCGATATAATATGTCTTCAGGTTCAGATCGGGTTCGATGAGTGTAATTTTCCGAGCATTATCAGTCAACAGCAGTTTTTGATGGTCCCAAAAATTGATCTGTTCCATAGAGGTAGGAAGGGGGAGGGGGGGGATGGTGTCAAAAAATATTCATCAACGTTTGATGCTTCTACCGACTAGAGGGTCCTATGAAAAGGAGAAAAAGATGGAATTGTGGTGAGCAAGGAGGGGGTTTCGAACCTGGATCAAATCGTTACTCATTTTGAACACGATCGCGTTATTCATTCGATAATATTTCACAACAAAATCTAAATGCTTGGTTCGGTTCAAGTCCCTGTAAGCCCATTTGACGTTCCTTTTCAAGGTAGTAAACATGTATTCCTCAAAGTATTCCAATAGGTAAGTCTTCCTTTCCAATTCGATCGGATAATTTTTAGGCTTCAGCGTATAATTCTTGCGTTGATAAATCATACCCGTTCGGTTATATATGTAATCAAAATGACTTTTGATATGGGTTTGATTTGCGAAAAGGAAGGAAAATATGACCAGATGAGTTTTAGAAAATTGAAAGATGAGATGGTCTTTGATTACTGCCCAAAAAGTGACGATATCCGCTCTCATTAGGCGCGAAATGTTATGAGTATGAATGCTTACTTTCGATCGGCTGCCATCACCATAGTTGTGCCGTCGTTAAAGTATAATCCAGAAGACCCATCGGTCATGGCATAGGCGGTACCATACTTGTGCGTGTAATCGACCCACGATTGAATGAAAACTCCGGGAGCTTGGGAACGATCTTGAGGATCACTCTCGGTCGGTCCATTATAAAATGGGAGCCTCATTAACGCGTCCGGGGTTGTCGCTCCTAGGGCAGCCATGAGGGTCTGATGACAAGCATCATATAAAGCAATCGTAGGATTTTGAGATACAGTTGGCTTTGATTTCGACACAGCATTGCGAGCAAGGTTGGGTTCCGCGAGTGATGAGGACGTTGCGGGAGGTTTGGATGCAAGTTGTCCTGATAGTTTCAGGAAACCACGTCAGCGATGTCTCACCACAACTTGAACCGGAACAACCGATCGGTGCTTACCCACTTGGCTCGAAACAGATTGAAGGGAATCGATTGGTTTGGTAGAAGAGGCCTTGGAGAGTGCTGACTTGGATCGTTGGATAGGGGGCCTACTTGAGGATTGCACGGGGGGATCTTCTTCCTCTGGATCAACCTGAGCATCATCATCCTCATCTAAGTATTGATTGCGCTGAGAACCCGCCCAACCATGGGCATAATCCAACATCCCGCTGGCTATACGAGCCTTTTGCTTTCCGGGGTCGTTTTCATCTTTGATCCTATGTAGAATAGTCGGTCTTCTGGCTTTGCGTTCAGCTCTAGTGCTTTGACCGAGGCCATTGCGCTCCTCAGCCTCATTTGCGTCAACATCTTGGGCACCATCGTTCGCAGGTGATAGTTTTTCGACTTCTTTCCCTCCCTGCTTGTTTTCTTTCTCCTCGGCCATTTGTTGGAATAGATGATTCATGCCTTGCCCATTCTTCGACATAATCGGGGGTTGAACGTTGTGGCACGGAGATACGTAGAGTGGCTTTCGAGCGCTTTTAAGCAATTCGGATATCGGACTACCAGGATTGACGGCACTTTGCGCTTCACGTTCGACCCTTCTGCGTTCTTTGGATGCTTTGATGGGATCTGTCAAAGTAACTCCAACGGAGCCGGCAGACACGACTCTCTTTTGAGGGGGTCGTTCACTCTGGTTAGCAGAGGCTGCCAATGCACGTTTGCCTTTGGCTAAAGTTTCTTGAGCTTCAGATTTCAGATTCACTTTGGACATCTTCTTTGAGACCGCTCGAATCCCTTCATCATCTTCCTCAGCGATTTCGTTTAATGGGCGACTCTCCACAAGAGTATCCTGAGATGCAGTAGCGCCATCTACGGTCCCTAACGTCCGTTGATTACGTGAGAGGTTGATGAGGCTCATAGATTCTTCCTGCAACGCTGAGTCAAGGCCGAGTTTTCTAATGTAATCGACGCGGAACCGCTCGGATTGGAACTTGCTCTGCTTTGAAAAATCCGGACAGAGATCGAGCGCGCTCATGGGAATCATGAAAGGAAAAGGCCCATCTGAAAACCACGAGTGCAAGACGATGGCCCCTAGCGATGGGCGCTCGTTAGGATTTTGGTTCAAGATGAGTGAAATAAGATCTGTGGCGGAAGCGGAGATCGGTGAGGGGGAGGGAAAGGAATACGCATTGGCCTTGATGTTGCGATAAATTTGATTGACGTCTTTTGTTTGGAAAGGTGGTTTGCCGATGAGTAGAGCATAACTGTGAAGTGGGAGCAGGATTTGAAATTAGTGACGACCTCTTGCGAAATAAGGTTTTCTGCTGAAAGTACTGTTATAAATAAAATCGCCAGGGAGGCGAACAAGAACAATCAAAAGACAAACAGAATGACACCAAGACTCCAGATATCGACTTCGAAGGAATGTCCATTAGTTTGGTCGAATAGAATCTCGGGAGCGATGTAGTTCGGTGTCCCACATATTGTTTTCCGTCGATCCCCTTTGAATTTGACCAGAGCTGCCAGGCCGAAATCGCCAACTTTCAGACAAAGACCACGCTCTGCGTCGGGCCTGTCTTCTCCATCTTGGCCATAGAGGGAGGAACTTTCGGTAGCGAAGAACAAATTTCCGGGTTTCAAATCACGATGAATGACCGAGGAAGCGTGCATGTAGGCACAGGCAGATACAAGCTGATACAGCAGCAGTCGGGCCTCTGGCTCACTATACCGTTTCCTCAATCGCAGCAAATCAAGCAGAGACTATGGAGTTTGAGCATCAATTGAGTTATTATTTTCGAAAAAAAAAAAAAGACAAAAAAAACGTGAGCAAGGATATCAAGAGGTGATGTTAAGTGAGAGCTTTTGAAGTGGATCGATAACCGAGTTCTTGTTTCTAACCATCAAGTGGGGGAGAGAGTCGTGATCACATGAGCCAAAGACGTACCCCATGTTCACATAGTTCCATCTGAAGATAAACATTCTGGGTATCCTCAAAGCAAGAATGAAATTTGACGATGTGAGGATGGTCCATAGCCCGGTGCAATTTGATTTCAGCGTAGAGTTTGCCTTTATTCTTACTACTCTTTAACTGTTCCTTATTGACGACTTTGAGGGCACCGGTCTTATTGGTTACTTCATCCTTCATGGCGTATACTCTAGCAAATCCACCTTCGCCCAAGAGACAGCCTCTGGTGAGATAGATATGTTTCCCGTCCTCATCTTCGTAGATCGACTCAGGGTGTAGCTGTTCTTCCAGATCGTCATAGATCGGTTTTCGAATCTTACGAGGAGGGGATTTATGCTGCTGTGAAAGTTTGCCAGATTTCGGTTTTGGGGCTGATGGTTTGGTGGATCCGGTAGTCTTGGTCGGTCCGGTGGGTTGGTCGTGGGTAGGGTGGGCCATTTGGATCGCCGAGTTGATGAAGGGGAGATTCCGAGGCAAGACGCCAATGAAGGTTCTCGTAAAAAGAATAAAATAAAATAAAAAATGAAAAAAAAAAAAAAAAAAATGCTATGAATCAAGAGAGTCCGAACTGACGAAATACCGAAGAGGGCAGCGATCGATGATAGCGAGAAAGGGTTGGTGAGTAGAAAAAGATGTGGGAGGGAGGCCTATTAGGGAGAATGAGTATTATGGTAGACGACGAAGAGGAGCGGGAGGATGAGATGGGGGAGAAGGGTGGAGAGGATGAGAGGGGAAGGAGTAGACGGAGGAGATAGGGTTAAGGTGGTTGGAGCAGAGTTACGATCCAGACGACTTGGGACGAGGACGCATCACGATACGAACCATTAAGTCGGATGACCAGATCATCGATTCCCAGTGTAAAAGGCAAAAGCAGGTCGAGGGCTCAGTGAAGCGGTATGCAACGACATCGAGCTCATCAGGAGACCGACCGGATTGACAGAAGACACTGATGATGAGGATCTACTAGTGTCTTAGCATCCACTCTGCACTTCCGATTAGTCGATTGGATGTGAATATGTACCCAAGCCCAGAGACAATCAATCCCAAACCGATGGATGGTTGGACTGTGTGGGAGTGTGATGGTTTCAGTACATAAGATGCTTCTCTGGCATTCAAAACATTCTCAACTTGGCGGTCTAGCTAGCCAGATCGGGGTGGAGACGACAGTGAGATAGATCTAAACACCCGAGCGGCCTCAGGTCGACACGCGGCTGGGTGGAATCGATCGAGTCAGGATATCGAACTGTTGACCATCTCATGATCTGGTTCCAATCTACTACATCGACCACGTCTCTGATTACAGGCAAATAAATAAATAAAAAACTCGAATACCAAAACAAGAACCATCCTCGAAGGCTGCGGTCGCGTGTCCCCCCCCCCCCCCACCCCCACCCGGGTGGCACTCTAGACAGCAGCTGGGAGGGGGCGGGGGTGTGGGGAGCAGCACGTAGGGCAGCCGCCAGGACAAGCTCGCGAGTATGGTCTAGTGCAAAGCCCGTCGTCGTTGGGGGCGACAAGCCAATGATCATTCAAGTCAAACAAACACCCATGCATGGCGCCCATCAAGGTGATTTTGGCATCTAGCCAAGTGATCAAACATGGGCAAAATCAACTCAATAGGGCGTATCAAAGTTAGCAAAACTGCCATGAGAAACCTGCCATTTTTTTTGACCAAACCCACCCCTTTTCATGGCGGGTTTCTGAAATACACATACCCCCTAACTGGTGTATTTCAGAATGGTGGGTTTCAAACATCAAACCCACCATTTCATCCATCCACCATCCATGGCATGCAAAACAACCATCCACACCTCCAACTCATCAGATCCATATGCATGACACACATCTCATCTCCATCACTTCACATCTCCATTGCTTCACATCTCCATTGCTTCACATCTCCATCACTTCACATCTCCATCACTTCACATCTCCATTGCTTCACATCTCCATTGCCTCACATCTCCATCACTTCACATCTCCATCACTTCACATCTCCATCACTTCACATCTCCATTGCTTCACATCTCCATTGCTTCACATCTCCATCACTTCACATCTCCATTGCTTCACATCTCCATTGCTTCACATCTCCATCACTTCACATCTCCATCACTTCACATCTCCATTGCTTCACATCTCCATCACTTCACATCTCCATTGCTTCACATCTCCATCACTTCACATCTCCATCACTTCACATCTCCATTGCTTCACATATCCATTGCTTCACATCTCCATCACTTCACATCTCCATCACTTCACATCTCCATTGCTTCACATCTCCATTGCCTCACATCTCCATCACTTCACATCTCCATCACTTCACATCTCCATCACTTCACATCTCCATTGCTTCACATCTCCATTGCTTCACATCTCCATCACTTCACATCTCCATTGCTTCACATCTCCATTGCTTCACATCTCCATCACTTCACATCTCCATCACTTCACATCTCCATTGCTTCACATCTCCATCACTTCACATCTCCATTGCTTCACATCTCCATCACTTCACATCTCCATCACTTCACATCTCCATTGCTTCACATATCCATTGCTTCACATCTCCATCACTTCACATCTCCATTGCTTCACATCTCCATTGCTTCACATCTCCATCACTTCACATCTCCATCACTTCACATCTCCATCACTTCACATCTCCATTGCTTCACATCTCCATTGCTTCACATCTCCATCACTTCACATCTCCATCACTTCACATCTCCATCACTTCACATCTCCATCACTTCACATCTCCATCACTTCACATCTCCATTGCTTCACATCTCCATTGCTTCACATCTCCATCACTTCACATCTCCATTGCTTCACATCTCCATTGCTTCACATCTCCATCACTTCACATCTCCATCACTTCACATCTCCATTGCTTCACATCTCCATTGCTTCACATCTCCATTGCTTCACATCTCCATCACTTCACATCTCCATTGCTTCACATCTCCATCACTTCACATCTCCATCACTTCACATCTCCATCACTTCACATCTCCATCACTTCACATCTCCATCACTTCACATCTCCATTGCTTCACACACATCCCATCATCATCAAATCACCATCTTTCTCAACATGTCTAATCAAAATTCCTGGCAGCTAGTTCAAAATGCCAAAAAGCTGACTGAACTTTTTTTTATTATTTGACTTGGATTCAGACTCTGATTTGGAATCAACTTGGTTAGCTTTGAATTCTCTATTGGAAGAGCAATACATAGTTCCACAAAGACACACTCTCCACAAACCTATGTATGAAAGGCAAAAGCTTCACCTACTGCCCAACTTTAGCTTCCAGCAAATGTTCCAAACTTTATTGCCTTCTTTCATGAAACTTTTGGAGATGATTGAAGACCACCACATCTTCCAGAACAATTCTTGAAATCCTCAACACAATCCAGCTATCCAACTGGCTGTTGTTATTTGTAGATTGGGATCAAATGGAAATGGAGCAGCAATTCATCAATTAGAAAATCTATTCTTGGTCAGTTATGGATCCATTGACTCATACACCAAAAGAGTCATGATTTCTATCCTATCTTTCTGTGGCTCTGTCCTTTGTTGGCCAACCAAACAAGACAGCAAGGAGATATCTCAAGTAATGGAGACTGAATGCTTTCCTGGTTTCATTGGTTTTTTTGATGGAACCACTATCCCCTTGATTCAAAAACCCAAGCTAGATGCTAAACATTATTTTGATTGGAAAAAAAACCAATTGATTCATTTCCTTTCCAAAGCCTTTGATAATACACTGACCAAATTTTTTTTATTGGTTTGTATGGATACTCTGTGTCACTACAACTTTTTGGTGATAAAAACAAGAAGTTCATATCCCTCCATGCTGGCTTTATGGGTTCTTGTCATGATTCATATGTTTTCAATTGGATGCGGATTGCCCAAAAACCAGATAACTACTTTGACCAAGATCAATACCTTCTGGCCAATTCAGCTTGTGCTCGTGGGAAATATGTGGTTCTGGCATACTGCAATGTTTCAACCAATGATCAAGCCAAAACTGATTCCAACTATCATCTTTCCCAATCACAAGTTTGGATTGAGCATGCCATAGGAATCCTGAAAGGAAGCTTAAGGGAAATGCAAAACCAGCTTCAATATCCCAAAGACATGAAGTTCCTCATCAACGGGATTATCAGTTGTGTAATACTTCACAACCTTCTTGCCAACATCAAAGATGAATGGGAAAAAATATTTGAAGAAGATATTGCTGATCCTCCTCAAGTCATCCCAGCCTCATCTTCTAACTCATCTTTGGCAATGAGAGAGCGGATTCTACCCCTCACACTTGCTCACTTTGATGAGTATCATTGGGTTTTTAAATAGTTCAAAAATAAAATCACAGAATTTCTTTTTGTTTTGGTTGTTTAACCAAGACTCCTAGGCTGACTATGGTTTTTTTTGTTTTTTTTTTTTTTTTTTTTTTTTTTTTTTTTTTTTTTTTTTTTTTTTTTTTTTTTTTTTTTTTTTTTTTTTTTTTTTTTTTTTTTTTTTTTTTTTTTTTTTGGTGGACTTGGACAAAAACCAAAACTTCAAAACCACCTCACCCCACCAAACCACTGGTCCACCTTTACCAGTGCACTTCCTCCTCCTCACCCACAACCACCACCTCACCCATCACCACCACCTCCCCATCACCTCCACCTCCCCATCACCTCTACCTCCCCATCACCTCTACCTCACCTCACCTCACTCACTGCCTCCCCTCCTCCTAACCCTGGTAAGCCCCCTCACCCCTCTTCCTCTTCCTACCTCTCACCAGTTGCTGATCCTTTGATCATTCAACCTTTAGGACCCCCCTGGATCCCCATCAAGGTGAGCCCTTCCTCCTCCTCCTCTCCCTGCCCCTGATCAATTGGCAAGCAATTGCTGCTTGCCAGTCAACCAGCAAGCAATTGATTGCTTGCCAACTTACCAATTGGTCAACTTGCAACAATCAATCTTGCCGGTTGATCAATCCATCAATTGAACAAACATGATATGCCCCCCCTTCCACTCCTCCTCCTCCTCCCAGTTCTTGAGAAGTTGACTGAACTTTTTTTTTTGGCAGGAAATTACTGGTAACATTCTTCTTATTTTCTATGTTGGTTGATCATCTAAGTGGTCTATAGCAGACTGATGATTGTTTTTTTTTGGAAGGAGAATTGCCGGTATTGTTTTTGTTATTTTCTATGTTTGTTGATCATCTAAGTGGTTTATACCAAACTAATGACTTTTTTTTTGCTTTTTTTTGATTCAATGCAATTCAATTGGAAATTCCGCCACTTTGGCCACCCTTTCTTGACAGCCCATTCTTCACCCACCAAACTCAAAATGTTACAACTAATGGATTTCCATCTTAATCCTCACCCCAATCAAAGTATATGGTCAGGAGGGAAAAATATGGAAGCAGATAGTTTGAAAAACATACAGAGAAGTGGGAAGAAAAGGGCTTGCCAGAGAAGGAGGGCTCAAATGCAGGATTTGGAAATTGCATTGGAAGTGACTGAGGAAAAAATTAATGAAAAGGTTGTTTGGTCTTCACGCAAACTATGTCCCTTGAACCTTTATCCATCCATTGTCAAGAAAAGTCAAAAACCCACCCCTGAAGAGTTGGAAAAGGCCAAACAGAAGATCAAACTGTTCCATTTCTTCAGCTCTGGAAAAGTATATGTTAAAGACCAATTGGATCATGAGGCTATGCTTGCCATCATCCAATTTATCCCTTTGGATGAACTCTCTGAGCAAGAGAAGAAGTAAATCAACTCAGTAACAACATTCCTTCACCAATTGAAAAAATTTGTCAACACTGTTGGTCCCTCAAGATCTTGGGGTGGGAAAATGTGGGAAATTGAATGGCAAAAATTTATGGATCCTTCTGAACTATTTGGAATATATTTGAAGAAAGATGCTTTCAAATCCTCCCCTAAAGAGTATTATTTTTTGAACCTTAGGTCTGACAAGGTCTCTCAAATATTGGTCCAAATGTTTTGAAAATTAGCCAAACTTGCATTTGATTCCAACTTTGAAGCTATGATAGAAAACAACATACCTTCCTTCTCCTCATTGGAATTTGGATCTGGCCTTACTTCTTTTGAATGCTCACCTCACATCACCTTCACCTCAGACTCCTTCTACAACTTTCCCCATATTGACCAAGGTGATGTCTCTGACTATTCCTTTTTACTTGTGGTCCCAAAAAAAAATTGAATGGACAACTTATTGACAACAAGGATGAATATCAAGTATCCAAAAGCCAATTTGTTTTCCCAGACTTGGGTTTTGGGATTGATTTAAAACAAAAGGGTATGGTGAAAATGGTTTGGGCAGCAAACAAGTACAAGCACTGTAATTTTCCTGCAGTGGATACTGCCACCCATACTAGGATGGCCATTTCCATGAAAATCAATAGAACAACTCAAAACACTAGCAAGGACTTGGCCAGTGGCAAAATATATCTTAGGAAAAAAAATATAAATATAAATACAAAATTTTTCTTCATTGTTGGTGTTAAAAATACTCTCAAATGTTTTTGCAATCAAAAATATTTTTTTTGTTTTTATTTTAAAATTTTTATCCAATTAAATATATTTACAAACCAAGAAATTGAGTAATTTACTTTATTTCATCCACAGTTCTACTGCTACCAATACATTCCATGGCTACCAATAACCTATTTTTTTTTTGGTGGCTAGCCTTTCCCTCTCCTTATTGAGTTGGTCTTGCTCTTGATCCTTCTCCTTTTCCTCTTTTTGAAACTCCAGCTCAACCTATTTGATTTGCCACCCAGCATCCAACTTGTGTTGATGAGCCAGACTCTCATCTTTCCACTTTTGAAAATTAATAGCCAGTTGACAATCCCACTTCTCCTTTTCAAATTTCAGATTTGTTGATTCTATTTGTTATTTAACTGTTTTTTGGAGGGGAATAGGAATGAGCTTGATTTTGAAAACAAGTACAATCAATCAATGAACTTACTTGAATCTTGCTTCTCCATGATATCCTCAAAGCTAGAAAAATTTGAAGTGTTTCTCTGATTTTGACGGCTATTATGGTTGAGGTTGATGGAATTGGAGGCCATTTGCTTTCCCTTTGCAGAGGAGGTTTGTGTTGGAACATCATTGCTCTCATTTGAAGGGGATTTGGGAGGCCCCATTGGCTTGAGTATTTGGCCATTCAGGAATGGATGAGCCTGTTTTTTTACAATCTAAATCAGTCAGGATTAACCACGCAGAAGAGAAACAATCTTGGTTCCTTACTTAAGCATATGATTCCAATGGTGGTGATACAGAAATAACTTGCTCCTTGTTGGCCAAGTTGTTAATTTCTTTCACCCCAGGAAGAGAGCAATCCAAAAAAGGAAGTGAGGGGTCCAAGGAAGGGTTTGAATTGTTGATCAATGCTGATGTAGATGTTATTGGAGCTGATTCTGTCGGAATATCCTCCTCCACATCAGATTGGGGCCACTCATAGTTTTCATTGTGATCATTGTTGCTAGGCCAAGCATCAACAGCCAGGTCCTCAGCATCAACTGAATCTGATTGTTTGGCATCAAAAGCGGCTAAAGGGATGATATTGGCCTTCTTTCCAAAGATTTCATCCATTTGAACATAAAAAGGACATCAAACAACAAGTTGATTCCCTTTGCTTTATCAGAGTCAGTGATACCAAAGCTTGTGGAGATTGACATTGAGTGGGCTTTTTTGTACTTGGTTCAATAGTTCTTGAATTGCTCCTGCATCATTTTGGATGAAAGATCCAGCCTACCTTTGGTTTTATTCTTGAGTTCATTGTCCATCAGGAGATAACCATTAACCTTAGAGGATGAAGGTCGGCCAACTTGTGTTTCATTGTTGGATCCAAAGCAAGCATTGTAGTTGGATGGAATTTTGAGCCAGTTTACCAGGATGATGTGATCAGCTCTCTTGAGCTGACTTGAGCCTTTGGAAGCTGATGGGGGAGGATTTTTGGATTTTGAGTTCCTGGGGGATGTTTGCTTTGGTTGAGTGGACTTGCGGGGGGAGTGTTGCTGAGGGGCCATTTAAAAAGAGTAAGTGGGATGAATTAATGAAGCAATAAAGCAATGACAGTTAGGATGTGATGAAAGGGGGGATGAAGTGATGAAGAAATGAAGAAATGAGAGGATGGATGTGATGAAAGCAATAAAGTGATGACAGTGATAAAGCAAGGTGAGAGTGATGAAGTGATGCAGATAGCAATGAAGCAATGAGAGTGATGAAATGATGAGGATAGAAATGAAGCAATGAGAGTGATGAAGTGATGAGGATAGCAATGAAGCAATGAGAGTGATGAAGTGATGAGGATAGCAATGAAGTGATGAGAGTGATGAATTGATGAGGATAGCAATGAAGCAATGGGAGTGATGAAGTGATGAGGATAGCAATGAAGCAATGAGAGTGATAAAGTGATGAGGATAGCAATGAAGCAATGAGAGTGATGAAGTGATGAGGATAGCAATGAAGCAATGAGAGTGATGAAGTGATGAGGATAGCAATGAAGTGATGAGAGTGATGAATTGAAGATGATAGGAATGAAGCAATGAGAGTGATGAAGTGATGAGGATAGAAATGAAGCAATGAGAGTGATGAAGTGATGAGGATAGAAATGAAGCAATGAGAGTGATGAAGTGTTCCAATCAGGTTGGAGGATGAAACCAGGGGTGATGATGTGGAATGACACATGATTGAGCTGTTGAAGGCCTTTATATAATTTATTTAAAAAAACCCATTTATTTTCAGGTAACTTTGACACGTCTGATGTGAAATAAGTGGGTTTTTTTATTTTATTTTCAATGGTGTGTTTGAAATGGCGGATTTGGGTTGAAACCTGCCATTAAAAAATGGCGGGTTTGCCTAACTTTGATACACCCTAATCAGGTAGTTTGGGAACTTGATGTAGTTTGAGTATCAACATAAAAAGCTAGTCCCATCAATTCAATCAATCAAAAAACACAAAAACCAGAAAAAAACCAAATTGCTGGACTGTAAGTTGGCACGAGTTGTGATGAGGAACTAAAAAAGAAATCTCTAAATAAAATTTGATTTGGAAGATGAGAAACAAGAAATACCATCTGAAAAGGTTTTTGTAGGCTATCAAAGGTGATATGGTCTGTCATTGCCTGTTTGATTGCCCAGATTTGATCTCTGGGACTTGTGAGTCAAACTTGATTGGGTATCAGGATTTGATCCATGTACATGGAGGGGGAAAAGTAAGTCTGCACACTCATGTGTAAAATGCAGCAACTAAGATTTGTTTGAACAACAAGAATCTGAAAAGAAAAAAATTAAATTGAAATTAAAACCCCTTGACTCAACATAATTATGAAAAACATTAACAATTTCTTACCCTTCATTTTTTGAATCTAGATGAATCTCTGTCTGAAAAATCAAACAAAGATTATGCTTGGAAGGTTTTCAGAGTTTTTATACTCAGTTTTTTTTCAACATATGATATTTCATTTTACTTGGATTTTTTTTCTTTTATTTTTAAGGTGTCCCATCAATCATCAGATCAAGATGATTTATTCACTACAGTAGTTTGTTTCATTTGAAAATTTAATTTAGTTTTCAAGTAACTGGATGATTCCCTCATCAAAACTAACAAAACCACAAATTCTCAAAGAATTCTGCAAGATTTAAAGAACGGAAATATTCAAATAAAATTAAACTGCAGAACTCAATGAACATCAGAATTATTTTCTGCTTAGATTTTATGATTTCTCCAGATACCCATCTTGATTATCTCATCAAAATATTATCAAAACCACATCAATCTAATTTCATGTTCCCACAATTAATGGAACAATGAAATCTCACTAGTTTTTTTTCTTGTTTGATATTGCTATTTTGATTCTTCCTTAAAATAAATTCTATTAACAATAACACTAAGCACAAACAAACATTTTCATTTTTTTATTTATTTCTGGAACATCTATTTTGGTGTATTGACCTTTCTGTATTGTTTTTCACAGGATGTTGTTTGGACCATTGGACTTGTCAATCAAGCTCCACCTTGAAGAACAGATGCTAAAATACATCATCATACAATTAAAAATACATGGATGGTTTTTTTTGGACTAAAAAATTTGGCCTTGAAGATGTGTCTAGAAATAAAAATAATGAGTGTTACCAATCAGTTGGAAGACTTAATTCCCCCCATGTACATCCTATCCAATAAATGTGGTCTGGAACAGTCATCCAAGCCCTGCTTGATGGATACATATCAAGTTAAACTTGGTTAACTACCCAAATTTGCTGGTCACACACCATCTAACCGGGGGGAGGGAGTCTCTCAATAATTCTAGTTTGACAAAAAATCAGTCATTTAAATTTAACCTCAAAAATCAAAAACCAAATTAGGGTGTATCAGAGTTAGAAAACCTGCCATTAAAAAATCCCCATTTTTTTGACCACTCCTGCCATTTTTAATGGCAGGTTTCTGAAATACAAATACCCCCTAACTGATGTATTTCAAAAAAGGCGGGGTTCATGAAAATGGCTGATTTCAAACATAAAACCCATGATTTATGCACCATCATCCATCACCATCCATCCCATGAAAATCACCCATCCACACCTCCAACTGAGCAAATCCATACCAATCCCATCTCCATTTCATCACACACATCTCATCTTCATTGCTTCACAAAAATCCCATCATCATCTCATCACCCCACATCACATCACCATCTTCCTCAAAATTTCCAATCAAACTTCCTGGAAGAAAGTTGAAAACGCAAAAAAGCTGACTGAACCTTTTTTATTATTTGACTCTAATTAATAATCTGATTTGGAATCAACTTGGTTAGCTTGGAATTCACTATTGAAAAAGCAGTACATGGTTCCAAGAATACAGACTCTCCACAACCCTGTGGATGAAAGGCAAAAGCTTCATCTTCTCCCCAAATTAAGCTTCCAGCAACTGTTCTGAACTTTATCAACTTCATTCATGAAACTTGTGGAAATGATTGAAGACCAACACATCTTCCAGAAAAATTCTTGTAATCCTCAATGAAATCCAGCTATCCAACTGTCCTTTGCTATTTGTAGATTGGGATAAAATTGAAATGGAGCAGCAATTCATCAATTAGAAAATCTGTTCTCAGTTGGTTAGGGAACCATTGACTTATACACCAAAAGATTCATGATTGCTATCCTATCTTTCAATTGCTAAGTCCTTTGTTGGACCACCAAAGAAGAATTCAAGGAGATATCACAATTAGTAGAGACTGAAGGCTTTCCTGTTTGCATTGTTTTTTGTTGATGGAACCATTATCCCCTTGAGTCAAAAACCCAACCTAGATGGCAACCACTATTTTGATTGGAAAAAAAAGGCAATTGATTCATTTCTTTTCCAAAGCATTTGATAACACCTTCAATAACACACTGAAAAAATGTTTTTTATCTGTTTTTATGGATACTCTTTAGCACTAAAACTTGTTTGTGACAACAGCAAGAAGTTCATATCCATCCATGATGGCCTTCCAGATTCTTTTAACACTTCACATGTTTTCAATTGGATGCAGATTGCCCAAAAACCAGAGAACTATTTTGGGAAATATCAATACCTTCTGGCTGATTCAGCTTATTATATCCAGAAATATATGGTTTCAGCATACCACAATTTTTGATCCAAAAATCAAGCCAAAACTAATTTCAACTATCATCTTGCCCAATCCCAATTTCTGATTGAGCATGCCATAGGAGCCCAGAAAGGAAGATGGGCCAGCTTAAGAAAAATGGAAAACCAGCTTCAAGATTCAAAAGACATGAAGATCATCATCAACTGGGTTATCAGTTTTGTAATCCTTCACAACCTTCTGGCCAACATCAAAGCTGAAAGGGAAAAAATATTTGAAGACAATATTCCCAATCCTCCTCAAGTCATCCCTGTCTCATCTTGTCCCTCATCTTTTGCCATGAGGGAGTGGATTCTACCCCTCACACTTGCTCACTTTGATGAGTAAAATTCTGTTTCAAAATAGGTAAAAATTCAAATCACAGTAATTTTGTATTTATTTTTCAACCAAGAATCCTAGACTGACTTTTTTCTTTTTCTTTTTTTTTTTTTTTGATGGACTTAGATAAAACAACACAAAACCTCCAGCTCATAAATAACCCCACCAAACTGCCAGTCCACTTCTTCCTCCTCATCACCCACCACCAGTCTACTCCTTCCTCCTCCTCACCAAACTGCCTCACCCACCTCCTCCACCTCACCATCCACCTCCACCTCAAAGTCTACCCTGGTCATCCTCCTCCTTCTTCAGCTCCAGATTTTGATTGTTATTTTCTTGGAACTCCAGGTAAGCTTCCCCCCCACCTCCTCCCTCCTCCTCCTCCTTTCAGATATTACCCCCCCCTCCATGATTTTTATTTGCCTGGCACTGCCCAGCACCCCAGGTAAACACCCCCCTCCTCCTCCTCCTCATCCCTTGACCAGCAAGCAAACAATTGTTTGTTTGCAGTTCAATCCAATCAATCAATCAATTTACCAAAAAAATGACCACAAAAAATTTATTGGTAGAATTGAACTGCAAAAAATTTATCAAATGCTTGTGGTTTGATTGACCAAACAAACCACAAGCAATCAATCAATTTTTTGTGGTTTGTTTGATTGAGCAAACCACAAAAAATTGGAAAGCAATTGTTTTATCATTTGATCC
The DNA here is from genome assembly GCA_025617555.3 of Puccinia polysora. Classification (NCBI taxonomy): domain Eukaryota; kingdom Fungi; phylum Basidiomycota; class Pucciniomycetes; order Pucciniales; family Pucciniaceae; genus Puccinia; species Puccinia polysora. Next base: position 14,115,547 of record CM062616.1, on the reverse strand, counting down.
CCCCCTCTCCTCCTCCTACTCCGTGATGATTAAAAAATGGTTCTGACCCTTTTTCTTTTTTTTGGTAGTGAACTTGGCTGGTATTTTTTTCTATGTTTTTTGATCATCTACCTTTATAATATAATGAATGACAATTGTTTTTGTTTTTTACTTTTTTTTTTGATTTTTTTTAATCCATGCAATGCAACCAACCATTCAACCATTTTTTTTCCACATCCGCCCTTTCTCAACCACCCATTCTTCTCCCACCAAAATCAAAATTTTAGACAAACAATTGGATCCCATCTTGATCCTCACCCCAATCAAAGCATACAGTTGGGAGGGAAGAAGATGGGAGGAGATGATTTGAAAAAAATACAGAGAGGTGGAAAGAAAAGGGCTTGCAAGCAAAGGAGGGCTCCAATGAGGGATTCTGAAATCTCATTGAAAGTATCTAAGTAATTGATTAACAAAAAGGTTGTGTGGTCTTTGCAAAAAATGTGTCCTTTAGATTTGTATCCTTCCATTGTTAAGAAAAGTCAAAAAACATCCCCTGAAGAGTTTGAACAGGCCAAACAGAAGATTGAACAGTTCAATTTCTTCAGCTCTGGAAAAGTATATGTTCAAGATCTATCTGATTGTGAAGCTTTGGTTGCAATTATTGAATTTTTCCCCTTGAATAAACTCTCTGAGCAAGAGAAGAAGTACATCAACTCAGTCACAAAGTTCCTTCACTAATCAAAAAAGTTTGTCAACACTTTCAGTTGCTCAAGATCTTGGGGTGGGAAAATGTGGGAAATTGGATGGCAAAATTTGATGCACCCTTCTGAACTATTTGGAAAATATTTGAAGAAAGCAGCTATTCAATCTTCCCCTCAAGAGTAAACTCTCCTCAAACTTAAGTCAGACAAATTCTCTCAAATTTTAGGCCAAATGTTCCAAAAATTAGCAAGACTGGCCCATGATTCCAAACTTCAAACAATTCTGGACAACAACAATATCCCTTCTTTCTCTTTATTTGAATTTGGATCCCAACTCACTCCTTTTGACTGTTCCCCCCACATCACCTTCACTTCAAATTCCTTCTACAATTCCCCCCACATTGACCAAGGTGACATCTCTTCCTATTCCTTTTTACTGGCGGTCCCAACCAAAAAAAATTGAAAGGAAAAATCATTGACAATGAGGAAGAATACCAATTATCAAATGGAAAAATTGTTTTTCCTGACTTAAGTTTTGATATTTATTTCAAAAAAAAAGATGTGTTTAAAATGATTTGGGAAGCAAATAAGTACAGGCACTGTAATTTTCCTTCTGTGGAGACTGCCACTCATACAAGGATGGCCATGTCTTTGAAAATTAACAAGAACACTTGGAAAACATGCATGGAATTGAAAATTGGAAAAATTTACTCTAGAAAAAAAAAATGTAAATAAAAATAAAAAAATTTTTTTTATTGGTGGGGTTAAAAATAGTCTCAAACATTGTTGTATTTGAAAATGATTTTTTTTAAATTTTATCAAAGTAAATATTTTACAAGCCAAGAAACAAAGTAATTTTCTGTATTTCTTCCTCTTTCCTCCTGCTACAAATACAAGCCATGGCTACCAATACAAGCCATGGCTACCAATACAAGCCATGGCTACCAATACAAGCCATGGCTACCAATAACCTATCTTTTTTTCCATTTCTAGTTGTTCCCTCTCCTTTTCCAGTCTCTCTTCCTTTTGATCCTTCTCCTTTTCCTCTTTTTGAAACTCCTGCTCTTCCTGTTTCAATTTCCACTCAGAACCTGATTTCTGTTGTGAAGCCAAACTCTTGGCTTTCTTATTTTTAAAATCAATAGCCAGTTGAAAATCCTACTTCTCCGTTTCAAATTGAAGTTTTCCTGATTCAACTTGTCATTTCACTGTTTTTCTGGGGGGAATAGGAATGAGATTCATTTTGAAAGCAAGGATATTCAATCAATTCACTTAATTGAATCTTGCTTCTCCATGATATCTTCAAAGCCTTAAAAATTGGAAGTGTTTCTCCTCTTTTGACAGCTATTGGGGTTGATGCTGATGGAATGGGAGGCCTTTTTATTTCCCTTTGTAGAGGAGGTTTGTGTTGGAACATCATAAATCTCATTTGGAGGCAATGTGGGAGGACCCATTGGCTTGAGTTTTTGGCCATTCAGAAATGGTTGTTGCTGTTTTTTCAAAATCTAAATCAGTCAAGATTAACCAGACAGAAAAGAAAAGAACTGGCTTCCTTACTTGAACAGATGTTGATTGCAATGGAGATAGTGGAATAAATTACTCCTCATCTGTCAGCTCTCTGATACCAGGAACCTTGCAGCCCTTTATCTACAGAGAGTGATAAAGTAATTGAACAATAATATTCTTAAAAATAAAAATATAACAAGCTCAAATTATAAATATGTTGAGAGATAGTGCAAGTTTTAAATGGTTTGGTAGAAGGGTTTTCCATATTTAATAAAAGAGGGCCACAGTATTATAATACTGGGTATCTTTACAGACAAGCAACCTATCTTCAAGGGGCCTCCTTGGACAGTTTAAGAACCTTGGAATAATGGTGAGAGCCTTTTAAAGACTTATCCAGCTAGTATGGCTGGGAAAAAAGCACTCAGGCCAAGGCAGTAAGGAAAAAACTAAATTTTGAGCAATAATTCACAGAAAGCCTGCACAGATTCAGGTAGAGGGTTTTGGAGAAGGTGTTGTTGATTGCTTGACTAAACTTTAATGAATCAGGGTGAAGGGTTTTGGAAGTAACACTAATACTTCAGCATAAATTGATAAATGAATTGATTATCTATTTATAAGCACTTGATCAAAAATTACATGGTCTCTGATGATAATAAAACAATTCTGGGTAAAATGGGGAACAATAGGCCAAAGAAGGTCTGTATTAGTACCTTTTTTAGGGTGGAAAGGAGCCTTCTCTGGGCATATAGAGAGGTATAGAGAGGTTTAAGCTGAATTGCTAAGCCTATTAAGCCAGCCAGGGCATTCTTTGCACGTCCTCAAGGTGCTTTCAATCAGCTGATCTCAGACCTGCTGGATCTCTGTGTGTTTTTAGCTTCAGGATCTGTTAATTTGTTAATTAATCATTTTGATCTTTATGCACCTATCTTTAATTTTTACTATTAATATTGGACTAAAGTCATCAGAAGTGAATTTTTATTGATTTTCCATTACCTTCTAATCATGTTGATAATTTTTCATAATTTTTAAAATCAATTTTTGATGTGTTTTGTGATCTTTAAAGGTCAGGATTAACATTTTTTGTGGTGACTATCAATATTTGATTATTAATTTAAAATACTTCAAAAATTATTATGAAAGAATTTTATTTAAATTTTAACCTTTTTAGACCATTTATTATGCATATTTCATAATATTACGTACACATGGCAGATTCTACTAGGTTGTAGCTGTTAGCAGCAGTAACTTTTGACAGATTAGTCACAGTGGATCCTGATTTGTGGATCAGTGAACTCATCTGCGTGTTGGGTAGGATCTGCTGCATTCAGGAATCTGATTCTTAGAGGGTAAGGCAGATGCAAAGGGACTGTGTAGGGATGCGGGGCTGCACACGGGAATTGTGACAAAACACATTTTGGCGTGTAACTCCTAAAATATATAAAACAACTCATTTTTGACTGGATTTTAGTTGTGAAACATAAATGTGAAAATGTGTGAGAAATATTAAGTTGGCCAAAAAGTGCCATGGTGGTGCCGTGAATTTTGGTCAATTTTTGTTTAATTAATTAAAATATGAAGGAGAAAAAATTCAGGGGTGGTGTCAGTGAGTGACCCTACCTAATTTTGGGAAAAAATCCATTTCTGACATAATCTTTATTGATTTCCCACTCCCTTTTTTTAATTAATTATTTTTTCTATTTTTTTATTTATTTGTCTACTTTTACAGGTTTCTCTGAATTAAGTAGCAAGCTGACATCATTGGCCACGTTGTGAAGTTCTCCACCCCAGGAAGAGAGTGATCCAAAGAAGGAATTGAGGGGTCCAAGGAAGGGTTTGAATCATTGATCAATGATGATTTAGATGTGATTGGAGCTGGTTGTGTTGGAATATCCTCCTGCACATGAGATTGGGGCCACTCATATGTTTTGTCTGGATCATCATTGCTAGGCTGAGCATCCACAGCCAAGTCCTCAGCATCAACTGTTTTGGATTTTTGGGCTTCAAAAGCAGCCAAAGGGGTAATTTGGGCCTTCTTTCCAAATATTTCATCAATATGAATATAAAAAGGACAAACGGAGTCCAAATTATCAAACAAAAATTTTTTTCCCTTTGCTTTATCAGAATTGGTGATACCAAAGCCAGTGGAGATTGACAATGAGTGGGCCTTTTTTACTTGGCTCAATAGTTCTTGAATTGCTCCCAAATCTGTTTGGATGAAAGATCCAGCCTAAATTTTGCTTTATTCTTCAGTTCATTGGCCATCAAGAGATAGCCATTCAACTTAGAGGATGGAGGTTGGCCAACTTGTGTTTTGTTGTTGGATCCAAAGCAAGTGTCATAGTTGTAGGAAATTTTCAGCCAGTTTACCAGGATGATGTGATCAGCTCTCTTGAGCTGACAAGAACCTTTGGAAGCTGATGGGGGAGGATTTTTTGGTGTAGAGTTTCTTGGGGATGTTTGATTTGGTCCATTGACCTTTTGTGTGGACTTGCAGGGGGATGTTTGCTGAGGGGCCATTTGAAAAGAGTAAGAGGTATGAAGGGATGAAGTAATGAGAGAAATAAATTAATGAGAGTTAGGATGTGATTAAAGCAATAAAGGGATGGGAGAAATGAAGCAATGAGGATAGAATTGAAGAGATGAGAGTGAGAAAGTGACAAGAGTGATAAAGCAATGAGAGTTAGGGTATGATGAAAGCAATAAAGTGATGAGAGTGATGAAGCAATGAGGATAGCAAGAAGAGATGAGAGTGATCCAGTGATTAGAGCAATGAATCAAATTTTTCAAAGTAGGTTGGAGGTCAAAACCAGGGGTTTACAATGAGGAACTATGTGTGTGTGGTTGAGTTGGTGAAAGCCTTTAAATACTTTATTTGAAAAAAACCATTTTTTTCAGGTAACTCTGACATGTCTGATGTGAAATAAGTGTGTTTTTTTGATTGTTAATGGATGTTTTGAAATGGTGGATTTGGGTTAAAACCCACCATTCAAATATAGCGGGTTTGCTTAAATCTGATACACCCTATTAATTACTGGTGGATTTTTTTTTTGAATTGAGAAATTGGGTAATTTTAAATATTTCTTGTTTTTGGATGGATTATTTCAAGCTTTGAGCTTGAGGGATATTGTTTGGAAACAAATTTGACATGGCTCCTTTCCTCAGTAAGTATTTATTCTAATTTGATAGTTTAATACCAAAATAAATCTAACCAATTAGTTTTACTCAATGAATTATTTTTTGGAATATTTTGAAATATTTGAATCCCCTTCAGATTATAGGTATACATAGCAGGTTTCTTTTTTATTTTATGTTTGTGGCAAGGTATTTAAATCTCACTGGAAATTTCAATTTTTTTTTGAATTTGATGTTTTTATTTTTGTACTTGATAAAGCATTTGTTGAAGAGAAATGCCAAATTTGCAACCCTGTGGTCTCAAACAGGCGCAAAATGCCCTTTGCAACCCATCTGAGTTGCAAATGGTTATATTATGTACATATATTGTTTTTAACTTTTTTTATCTATTATTTCTTTCTTTGATTTTAATAAAAGAATAAAAAATAAAAAACAAATTAAAAATAAATTAATCAATTAAATTAAAAAAATAAATAAATAAATAAGTAAGTAATTAAAAAATAAATAAATAAATTGAATTAAAGATATAAAAATAATATATATATATAATAAATTAATTAATTAAATCAAAAATGAATATATAATATATATATATATATATATATATATATATATATGAAATAAATATATTCCACAAAATGTTATTTTATTTTTTTATTTTTTGCCATTCAAAACACAAAATGGGTTGTGTGGCGCAGTTTTAAAACTGCCATTCACAACCCACCTGAGTTGAAAATGACCATTCACAACCCATCTTAGTTGTGAATGTCTTTTTGCAACTCAGGTGGGTTGCAAATGGCCGTTTGAAACCCATTTTGGGCTGAAAATTGTGCCAAGAAACCCTTTTTAGGTTGTGAGTGGAGGTTTCAAGGTAGCTACTTCAACATTGGCCTTTGTTAAAATATTTGAATTTTCCTTGTGAAATAGATATATTCAGTATTTTTAAATGTATTTTTATGCTTGGTAAAAAGGTATTTACATTCCATCACAAATTATTAATTTTCCCCAAAGAAGTATGTTTTATATATTGTTTATAATCATTTATGTACAGGATGAATTTTTTTTTGAAATTTTGATTTCCAGAATTAAAAAGGTATATTTAGCATCTTTCTTTTAGTTTTTTTATGTTGGGTACAAAGGTATGCAAATTCCACAAGAAATATTACATTTTGTGTAAAAAAACAAATTCTTATCATTTTTCTTACATTGGATGAATTTTTCTTTCCAAATCTGAGGTGAGGTTTTAGTTCCTTGCAAAAAATTGATGTTTTTTAAACATTAAATATACTCAATTGGTGTCAATATTTTGATTATCCCAAGAAGTCATACCCCAGAAAGACTCCATGATGGGTCTGGAGGCATCAATTCAGCCCCTCAGGGCCTCAATCAATGCTTACAGAACTTTGGGGGCCTGTCAGCTTGCTACTATATACAGAGCAAAACTGTCAAATAGTAACACAAACTATGAAAAGTAAGAATACCTCAATTAAAAAAGTAAGGAGTGATAAATCCATAAATATTATTACAGGAATGGATTCCTCACCCAAAATAAGGTAGGGTCACTCACTGACCCCACCCTTGAATTCCAAGTCCTTACATTTTTAAAATAATTAAAAGGAAAAGTAATAAAAATTAAGACACCTGTATGGCACTTTTTGGCCATTCTATCATTTCACACGTATTGTCACGTATAGGGTTTACACCTAAAATTCACTCAGAATTGAGGTGTTGTGAATATTTTAGGAGTTACACGCGGAAATGTGTTATGTCACAATTCCCATGCGCAGCCCCGCATCATTACATAACCCTAAGTACTAGTAGCAGCAGATTCTCGCGTACTAGAGACCCGCGCGCAGCTGATTCTGCCATGCATGCAGCGGATCCTACCCCGCGCGCATCTGTACTAACTGATCCCCGCGCCTGGATCAGTCGTGACTAATCTGACAACCAGGTACCGCTCAGAAGAGATACAACCTAGTTAGGGTTGCCTAGTATATGTAACAAACGGACATATGCATTAATAATGATCTGAAAAGATCAAAACCTTTTAAAAATTTTTTAATAATAAATCAAAGATCAAGGACTACCACTTAAATCACTGATCTTGATCTTTGAAGACCACAAAACACTACAAGAAGTGTTCATAAAAATTATTACAAATTATCTACATGATCAGCAGATGATGGACAATCAGTAAACATCCACATCTGAATGCTTTAAAGCAATATCAATAGTAAAAATGAAGGATGAGTACAGAATGATCAAATTTAGGCTATAACAGATTAACAGATCCTGTGGCTAAAATAGTACAGAAATCCAGCAGATCTAAGGACAGCTGATTGACAGCACCAAGTGGACGTGCTAATCTTGCCCTTACTGGCTTGCCAGCCTCAGACCACGAGTAGAACCCTCTCTACATGCCCTGAGAAGACCAAAATCACCCCAAAAAGGTATTTATACAGACCTCTTTGGATCCATTATTCCATCATCAGTTACCAGGAATTATTTATTATCAATCAGACACCGTGTCATTGTTAATCAAATGCTTATATGAAGATAAGCAAGTGATTTATGACTTAGTCTGTAGTAGTATTATTTACATTTATTAAACAATCAACCATTGAAGTTTAGTCAAGCAATCTACCCCATCTGCCTTGAAACCCTTCCAATTATTTTGGATTTTCATGGTAAAGTGCTCAGAGTTAGTGTTACCCTTCCTGTCTAGGCCATTTGTGCTGTTAAGCCCGGCCATTAGTGGAATAAGTCCTTTCTAAGGCACCCATATTTATTCCAAGGTTCTTAAACTGCCTAAGGAGGCCCCTTGAAGAGAGGTTGCTAGTCTGTAAAGATCCCCAGTAGTATAATACTGTGGCCCCTCTTTTATATTATATTGAAAACCATTTACTACCAAACCAATTAAACATTGAAAATTCTCTTATTAAATCATTTATTTGAGCTTCTAAGTGTTCTGTAGCTAAAGGACTGCAAGGTTCCTGGTATCAGAGAGCTCACAGGGCCCAACAAATTTTCAAATGGTGTGTTCTCCCACCCCAGGAACCCCTTTAAACCTTAACAAGACTTCATGAATTCCTGGGGTTGGAAAGCATTCCAATTGGTCTGATTATAGTAAAAAAAACTGGTATGATGATGCCAATGACACCTTTTGGAATCATTTTGGCAACTTTTTTTTCTAAGAGAAATCCTTTTTGTGTCTTGTTGGTCATATATTGCCTAGCCTTCATATCTTCATCATGTTTTTGATCTGAATCTTGTCTTGCCTTGTGATATTGGGCATGTTTTTGATTCAAAACTTTTGTTTCCTTCTTATGCTCAAAATACCTCCTTTCCCTTTCTAATATTGCCTGTTTTTCAGCTTCTCTACAGATTTCTTCATGATTATCTTCATAATTATGTGCTGATATTTATTCTCTTTGGGTGTCATCAAAATCTGCTTTGAGTTTTCCTTTTTCATATTTTTCTATTATCTTACTTGAGGAATCCCTCCTAATTTAATCCTGTTTCCTCTGTTTCCTTTGAATCTAAAAATACCTGGTTATTGCATTTTCCTCTTCCTGCCTCATCATTTTGATCTCCATTTTTTTTCCTGATTTTTTATTGAAACCTTGGTTATAAAATTTCAAAAAATGAAGAATAACTTCTTGTTGAATACTGACTGGTCCACTGAGCCAGGGATGAGGACCTAACCCTTGTGGAATACAGAGGCTGAGTAATTCCAACTCTTTTTAACTTTTAGCTTCTAGAGAAAAAAAATTAATTTTTTTCCAAAATATTAAATTTCCTATCAGCTGAAAGATTTCTGACACTAATGCAAATAAATTCAAGCTTTTCGTCTCAATTTTGGAAAAAAAAACATGAAGATAATGAATCATCATATTTATTAGTCACATGAAGATTACCCTGTGCATGAAATTCATTGGAATGAAGTAGCCTTCCAGAGTGCCTGATTTCATCTAACATATGACTTCAATGGATCCCCATATACCTGAAGAAATTTATTTTTCATGATTTAGTTATTGCTTCAGGAAAATTGGAATATTTTTTCTTTGCATACTTTTCCCTGTGAAATTTATCAAACAAATCTGGCCAATTAATCAATCTTTTCAAAGATTGGCTAGCTTGGTGGTCTGTATCTCCTTGTTTTTATGCACTGTTTCCCTTTTGATACTTCCCTGCATTTTAAAAATATCCCCAGGGGAATTGACCCAGTAGGATTTTATGAAAGAATGTGAACCTTTGTCCCTTGAAATAGTTGTATTTTCCAGATGAAATTGGTGGAAATTCTACAGGACTACAAATGTTTTATCATTCTTGATCCAGAATTTCTTAATCTAATGTGACAACTCCCGATCTTATTTCATGAGGGACTCAAATCTTGAAGAATTAGCTCCATATTGTTTCATGGTTCTTTACTCAAAAAATGTGTTACAACAAGAAATAAATGACTCCCAAAGTTCCTTGGATCTGAATTTTTTTGCATCTGGAGAATATTTTCTTCTTTATATTCCAAGTGCAAAGGAGGTGAACACTTTGTTTATGGGTTGAACATTGGGATTGTAAAACTTAATCATCAAAGTGTTCACCTCCTTTGCACATGGAAGATAAACAAAAATATTTTCCACATGCACAGAATTTCAGATCCAAGGAACTTTGGGAGTCATTTATTTCTTGTTGTAAAACATTTTTGGGTAAAAAACCATGAACAAATATGGAGCTAATTGGTCAAGATTTGAGTCCCTCATGAAATAAGAACTGGAGTTGTTAAAAAATCAGCAATTCAAGTCAATGTGATTTGCTTTTAATGAATTGAGAATATGGAAATGAGCCCTTTTTTGATCCTAGTGGTCAATCAATTCATCACAGAATTTGACCAGATGCAATCCAAAGCCATATCCATGATTGAAGCATTTTTCCCTGCCAAAGAAATATTTAAATCTTGAAAACACAAATATGGGAATAATTTAAACATAAGCAAAGGTCTTTACCACATGAGAAATAAAATGAAGAAAGAAGTCCTTTCTGTTCAATCATCTTTTCAATATGCCCTGAATCATATGAGTACCTCATCTGAGAACTGGATAAATTCAGTTATGTCAGATTTTACTTTTCTAGCCTTTTTCTTCTCTCAGCCTTCATCAGTATTTTTGGATAGAAAGCTCCACCATGTGTGCACAATAGATTGCAAATAAAGGAAAAAAAATTATAGATTCCCCTTCTTTCAATTTTTTGAAATGGAGTCAAAAGGCCAAACATTTTAAATAGAATTTGCCCTGATGAGCTATAAAACCCAAGATTTCTATTCTTTGGCCTCCTTGAAGCTTGTTATAATTATGGCCAGCAATTAGCTTAGGCAAATGAGCAGTATTTAAAGCAAAAGAACTGCTGGACACCTTGCGTCAATAAGTGCTTGATGGGCTCTCACAAATGGGGCAACACGTTGGATGATATTGTTGATGAATTCAATTGGATGATGAATGGATAATGGAAAACAGCAGGGAGAATAGCTCCTTAAGTACAAAAGATTGGCCTCTTTTGAGCACATGATACAACAATCCAAAAGGCAAATTTTCCGCCCCAAAAGAGCTCTAAAGGCTCTACAGGCCTTGTTACTTGGTTTGGGCTACATCAGCCCACATGGCATCAGTCCCTGTACCCTTACAACCAGTCTATTCTGGTTGTTTCTGGTGTTTCCACCTCAATGGGGCTGAACCAGCCCCTGTGCTGTTCAATCCCTGGCTGGTTGTCCGTTACAACCAGCCCAGTTACTTACCTTAGCACTTGTACAGCCCTGGCCCCTCATATGGGCCAGGTGGGACCCAGGACCCACCTGATTCCAACCAAAATCTCACCTGGGGGGGGGGGGGTGTAACCGGCAAACATGCCGCCCACCCCTCTTTCTCTCAAATCCCTGGAGGGGGCGGTCAAATCCCCCTACCAGGGGCCCTGGGGGTTGATACCCCCAGGGCGTTGCTACAGTAAGTGGGCTGGGGGGTGGTCAGGTCCCATCCAGCCCGTTGCTTGTCCCCCTTGGTAAAGGGGGGGGGAGAGCGCCCCTTTGATGGTGGGGGGTGGTCAATTCCCCCCCACCGCCGGTTGCCTTAATGCAACCGGCCTGGCCACCTCTTTTGGTGGGGGGTGATCAAGTCCCCCCCCACCATGACTGGTTGCCCCTTGCAACCGGTTGCTGGCTGATTACAACCAGCCAGCCCTCCCCCTCCCCCTCGCAATGGCAAGCAAGGGGAGGGGGAGGATCCGGGACCACCAGCCCCGGGGCAGCCGCAACAACAGCCCTGCGCGGGCTTTTGGGCCCCATAGACCGGCCAAAGGCAAAAACAGCGGCCCCAAGCGGGCCGCAACCGGGGCAGAAGCCCCAATTGGGCCAGGACACAGGCGGCGGCCCCAATGGGCCGCCCCAAGCCCCAAAAATAAGTAAAACATACTTTGGCGGGCCAGCCTGTCTGGCCAAGTATGTCCAAAATAAACCTTGGGCCCAATTAGGCCCATACAAGCCCATCTGGCTGTACTTGCCCATATCCCCCATTGGGCCCGTGTACCAATGAGCCTTTTTCACCCGTTTTGAGGCCAGTTTCCCCAAATCAGTGACATCCACACAGGCCCGTATGGTCTGTGTGAGTGTCCAATGGGCCAGAGAGACCCATATGTGCATCCCATTTGGATTACACTTATACGTAGCACACGCATAAGTGCATACATATTTTAACACACCCCCTTAATCCAAAAGGGGTGACATCCGCATATTAGTCACAAAGCCTTGATGCTTGTTCCTATCTAGAGCCTTAGTCAAGATATCTGCAATCATTGCTCCAGTGGGCATGTACCTCAACACAATCTTCTTGCAGTTAACTGCATTGCAAATATAGTTATAGTGAACATTGATATTTTTTGTTCTTGAATGGAACACTTGGTTTTGCACCAATGCAATGGCTCTCTGTTTATCAGAATAAAACAACGCAAACCCTTGTGGTTTATGTGTATCCTCTAAGACTTTTCTCAACCATTCTGCTTCCTGTGAAGCTGCTAAGTAAGCTCTATACTCAGCCTCTGTTGATGAGAGACTTATTGCCGACACCTTCTTGGACATCCATTACACCAGATTCTTACCTAAGAATAATACAAAACCACTTGTTGATTCCCTAGTGTTACCATCTGCCCAACTTGCATTGGAATAACCAACCAAATCAAAGTTTTCTGACTTTGTAAAAAACAGTTCCAGACTGTGCATTCCTTTAAGATACCTCAAAACTCTCTTAAACACTGACCAATACCTCATGCTTGGCTTCTCTAAGTTTTGCAACAAGACACCAATTGCAAAAGCAATATTGGGCCTTGTACACTGCCCCAAATAATTAAGCAATCCAATAGCTAACTTTTAGTCGTTCCCAGATTGAAAAAACTCCAGATACCCCTCATCTGTAGACTTCTCTAAACAAATGTTTGACTGCATGGGAGTACCAAAGTCCTTTGCATCCTCTAAGCCATATTGCTTAAGAAGAGCTGCCATGTAATGGCTCTGGTCTAACTTAATACCATTCTTGCTCTTACTGACTTTCATTCCTAGCACCTGTTGCGCCAGACCAAGATCTTTTATCTTGAATTCCTTTTTGATTTTCTCCATGAGTCTCCCTTTAACATTTCCAATAATGGTAATGCCATTGAACCATACAAACAAAATTGCATCCTTTCTTACAAAGAGACAAGGGTTGGCCTCAGACGTCTTGAAACCAATCTGTATCAGTTTCTCACTCATGGTATTATACCACAATCTAGCTGCTTGCTTCAATCCATAAAGGGATCTACACAACTTGAGGACATATTCCCCTTTATCTGATGAAAGAAAACTTCTAACACAGATTTTCTTCATGTTTTCTGGTTTTGTCTCTACTAACCATTCACAAAAACCATCAGGGGTTGACATATAAAAAGTCTCCTCCTCTCCAAGTTTTGCATTCAAGTATTCTGTTACAAAATCAGCTTGTCTGATTTCTTCTCCCAACTCCACTTCCAGAGCAATGATGTACATGAAGCTGGACAGCCTTCCAGTTGGTGAGAAAGTTTCTTGGTAATCAATAACCTCTCTCTGCTTGAAGCCCTGTGCAACGCATCTAGCTTTGAATCTTTTCAAAACTCCATTTGTATCAAACTTCTTGTTTAACACCAATCTAGACCCCACAATGGTCTTTCCTTTTGGAACAGAATCCTGCTTAACCACTTCAAAGACACTATTATTTTCTAGAGAATCAAATTCCTCAAAAATAGCACTCTTCCAGTTGGCTCTCTCATCAGAATTCATAGCTTGGCCAAAGCTATTGGGGTTAACCCTGTTACCCATTTCTGAACTCAACTCCAGGACTTCATTGAGCATACACTGTTCCTGAAATTTATCTTCCTCATATCCTGCAGCAGCATAATGGGACTTCCATTCCCTGTACCTATCAACTGGTACTCTAACCCTACCACTCCTTCTTACTGGAGGTGGAGGCTCATCAGGTTCCAAATTAACGGACTCCCCTGAAGCGGGCACTGAACCCTCTGGTGGCACGTCTGCCATCTCTTCATCTTCTGAAACCACATGTTACTCAGCCTTTGCTGGTGAAATAGGTTCTAATTCTATTTCTTGCTTTGACCTATTCACAACAACATCTTCACTCCTTTTGAGTGGAAAGGTAATTTCATCAAATTTTACATCCCTCCTATGGATAACCTTTCTTGTCCCTGGACAATAGATCCTATACAATTTACTGATTTAATCATAGCCTAAAAGTGCCCCTGTTTTGGCTCTAGGGTCTAATTTTCCAACCATCTCATTATGGTGGACACTATAATACACCAAGCAACCAATTGTTCTTAGGTGTTATTTTTTGGGGTACAACTTCCAAAACTGATAATGAGGACTCTTCCCATTAAAACTTACAATGTTTTGCAACAGACAGACTGTACACATCAACTCAGCCCATAAGAACTTTGGTAGACAAGATTGAGAAATAATAGTTCTTACCTTGTCCAGTAAAGTCCTATTCATTCTCTCAACTATTCCATTATTTTGTGGAGTACTTGCAGTAGTGACTATATGAATGATACCATAATCTTTCAATAACCTCTCAAACTCTTTACTCACAAATTCACCACCCCCATCAGTGATAACCCTCTTGATCTCCTTCATTAGACCACTCTTTTTCCAGACTTTGAAGATTACAGAAACCTCCTCTGTGGTCTGATCCTTAGATTGAATTGGTTTAACCCAAACATAATTAGTTGCACTATCAACTAAATTGATGAAGTATCTTGCCCCACCAAGGTACTCTGGTGTGAATGGCCCTGCCAAATCAATGGAAAATTCCTCTCTAGGAACATCAGTGCAATTTCTACTCTTTGAGAACACTTTTCTAGTCTTAGCCCCTAAGGTACAACTCTCACAGTTGCTGTACTTTACCTTATGGCCACTTCTATTGTGAGCAACAGTGCTCAAATCTGAGATTTTGAAAAAGCTTGCACACAAAAGCTTGTTCCAAACCTGTCCACTAAGAACAGTTCTCCCATTCATATCCATAACAAACTTATCTTCTTTAAGATAATAAATCTGGAAACCTTTTTTCCACAACACTCCAAGGGACACAAGGTTATAAGGCAAATCTGGTAAATAGAACACTTTATCAAAAGAAATTTTGAAACCCAAGTGATTTACAAGAATAACTTTTCCAATTCCTTTAATCTGAATTGTTCTGCCTTTCTGACCAATATTTACAACTCCATCATAATCACTAAGATTTGAAAATAAATTTGGTTCAAAGAACATGTTCTCTGTACAACCAGAATCAATCAAAACAAGAACATCCTCCTTCAATCCTCCTAATAAGAAAGAAGCTTTATCAGTAACTGATAAGTTCTTATCTTTGAGGTTAAGATTACTCACTTTGTAATCAATCAAGTCCATTTCTTGATCCTCATCAATTTTGGCCTTCTTGTTGGGGCCTTCTTCCCCAACAACCATTTCCATTGGACCATCAAACACCACCATTGCAACGTTTTCAGTAGTGAGATTGACCTCCTTGTCATTCTCTTTGGACTTCTTCCTTTTCTTGGCCTCCTTGCAATCCTTAGCATAATGCCCCTTATCCTGAAAATTAAAGAATAAGACCTTGGAAAAATCCTTTTTTGCCTTCTTTCAAGAATTTCCAGTCTTTCCAACAAGGGCTGTTCTAGAACCCCCCTTCATCTTGAACTGAAGATTATCCTTTTCAATTCTTTTCAGCACATCCTCCTCCCCAGGAAGAGGATCCAATTGAGAAATAGTTCTGACTAAATAATCAAACTCCTTTGGTAGCTTCTGAAGGATTAAGAGTGACAAACACTTAGGATCCATTTTAAGTCCTGATGACTTAAACTTGGCTATACTAGACCTAGCCTCTGCAACAAACCATTTACAATTCAAATATTGTAACTTAAAAAGTTTATTGAAAGCTATACCCTTCTGGTGAACAAAATCACCAGCATACTTGGAATTAAGCAACTTCCAAAGGATGCTGCCCCTCCTCCTCTCATCTTCCCTAAGAGTATTGGCAACCCATGTCACATGATTCTCATCAAGATGCCTAAGGATGAGATGATAAGACTTTTTCTCCACTTCTGAACTGATCAAAGTGTCATCTGCATCCATTATCTCCCCAAAAAAGATGTTTTCCAGCTCACTATCCATAAGGACAGCCAAAGCATTATAATTCTGACTTTTCAGAACTATCTTGGTGGAGCTAAAATCAGGGATATAGGACATCTTCTTGGAAAACTTGAGGTCTTTAAGGTTCTACAGAGTAAGGTACAAGGGTCTAGATGGCTTGGAAGTAATGATGATGTTGGTACTGATAATGTGTTATAATTATGGCCAGCAATTAGCTTGAGAAAATGAGCAGTATTTAAAGCAAAAGAAATTCTGGACACCTTGTGTCAATAATTGCTTGATGGGCTCTCACAAATGGGGCAACACGTTGGATGATATTGTTGATGAATTCAATTGGATGATGAATGGATAATGGAAAACAGCAGGGAGAAGAGCTCATTAAGTACAAAAGATTGGCCTCTTGTGAGCCCATGATACAACAAGCCAAAAGTCAAATTTTCCGCCCCAAAAGAGCTCTACAGGATCTATAGGCCTTGTTACTTGGTTTGGGCTACATCAGCCCACATGGCATCAGTCCCTGTACCCTTACAACCAGCCTATTCCGGTTTTTTCTGTTGTTTCCACCTCAATGGGGCTGAACCAGCCCCTGTGCTGTTCAATCCCTGGCTGGTTGTCTGTTACAACCAGCCCTGTTACTTATCTTAGCACTTGTACAGCCCTGGCCCCTCATATGGGCCAGGTGGGACCCAGGACTCACCTGAGTCCCACCAAAATCTCACCTGGGGGGGGGGTGTAACCGGCAAACATGCAGCCCCGCCCTCTTTCTCTCAAATCCCTAGAGGGGGAGGTCAAATCCCCCTACCAGGGGCCCTGGGGGTTGATAACCCCAGGGCGTTGCTACAGTAAGTGGGCTGGGGGGTGGTCAGGTCCCATCTAGCCCGTTGCTCCTCCCCCTTGGTAAAGGGGGGGGGAGAGCGTCCCTTTGATGGTGAGGGGGGTGGTCAATTTCCCCCCACCGCCGGTTGCCTCAATGCAACCGGTGTGGTGCCCCAACCTGGAAACCCTGGCCAGGGCGGAGATTTTAATTTTTTTTCCTTATCATCTTTCATGGGTATCATTATCAAAAAAAAAAAAAAAAATCTTTGATCTGGAATAGGCTTCCATTTAGTTCCCAGCTTCCCTCTCCCCTCAACTCCCTCTCCGCCTCATCTCCCTCCTCCAAGTCATCATCCTCCCTATCACGCCCTGGTTCTTGTAGACCACCTCTGACAATTGCCTTGGTCTCATCAATCCAGAGGAATAGGAACCTATTGATCAGCTCTCAGTTCAGTCATCATTGATCCCAAAACTCAATCTCAAATTTGATTGCAAACAAGCCTCAGGCTGGCCACTCTCCATCCAGTAAGGGTCATCATTCAATTGGTGCTAGTGTCTACCCGACCACCTTCTCATCCAATTTTGACGATCTCTCCAAGGATGGAGGCAGGCTCAAAGACCCTCAGAAGATCATTGATGATATCCAAGCCGCCATGAACGGCATCTCAACCACCTCCTTGAACTCAAACTCTCTCCAATCGAAGAGCCTACCTCTCTTCCTCCCCTCTTAGCTTGCGGTCATCCGCGGGTCTCTTACGTTGTTGGTTGCCCGCGCGGGTCTTGGCAGTTGCCGATGCCCGTTGGACACCGGCCGCAGTCATCCGCGGGTCTTGGCAGATGCCAATGCCTGTCAGACACCGGCCGGCGGTCATCCGCGGCCATGGCAGTCGGCCGGGCCCGTTGGATGCCCGCGGGCGTCCCCCCCTTTGGATTTCTTTGTCTCCGAGTACCTGTTTGTTTTGTTTTTTTTTCTTTTGTTTTCTCATGATCTTGATCCTCATCCAAAAAAAAAAAAAAATTCCGCTCTCATTTGTAAATCTCTCTTGTAAATAGCTTATAGGACTCTGGTCTATAAAAAGAGGGGCTCTCCCCTGCTTTTTGAGAGGAGAACATCAGATCCTCAGCTAATAGAATCATCCATAGGGGTGTGTGCCTGTGTCCCCCCCCATCATCGTGAAATTTAATCCTGATCCTTATCCTGGGTATATCTTTGATTGCCCCCTGATCCATTTTGAACCTGAGTCTTTGCCCCTCTGTGGCCTGATCCTTATCACCTACCAATAGCCTTGCTGGTTGAAGAAAAATTCCGTCTGTTGGAATTTTTGAGTGTGTTATACCACTCCTTGATCCCTTTCTCTGACCATATGGGTCCTGATCCCTGATCACCTTTCTGGAGCAAATCACAAGTGATTGAAGAGGTCTTATTAAGCTTAAGACCTGGATTGTTATACCTCCCTTTATTTTCTTTGGGGTTGCATTTTGCCAGCCTATTCTTGAGTCCCTTGAGAAGTGTTGAGGTTATCCCTGCTTCAAAATCAGTTACTGTTGGCTTTGGAGCTTCTTAAACATTGTGCTTTGTCTTGTACAGCCACCCTCAGTTATCTGGTACCCTTCAAGAGCTTGATTGCGGAGAGTTGGGCAGGTTCATTGAGAACCTGGAGGTTGCTTGGGTTTGAGTTGATCATCCTCAATCTTCTGCTGACGGCCAGAGTTATTAGCTTGTGGGCGTTGTTTACATACAACAGCTTTTGTTCTTTGAACTCTAAGAGGACTTTAACTTCTTTTGTTCAAGTTTTTCCCTGCATAATCTTGTCTCAGATAGTGCTGTTCCATTGCTACCAAACCATTATCATCTTTATCCTCTACTCCTTGATTCCTCATTTACCAGGTTCTGGACTTTGATCTTGGTTACATTTAAATGTTTTTGTAACACTCAGGAGGGCAGTCTAAACAGCACCTTTCCCCTCCACAGAACTGCCACGGCCTAGCACTGTTTGGAGTCTTACATTTGGTCCCCCGGGCTGGGATTGAACCAGCAACCTTGGGATTTACAGTCCCAACTTGAAGAATAAACTCCAAAATCCAATCCAATTTTTTTTCTTTTCTTTTTCTGTTTTTTATTTTTTCAGATCTGATCCGTGGAGGCAGCTTGGTCCTGAATTAAGTCCTCCCAATTGTGCACCATCTGGGAAAGATCCTTGTTGTTTTTGTGAAACACTTTTTGCCACACTTGTGAGCCACCTTGGAACTCTGCTAGTTTGGATCTCTTAGGAACCCTTCAACATGGAATCTGCTGGATCCTCTTTATCTGTTTGGGCCAAGATGGTCAAAATCAAACCTCAGAACAAAAATTTAGGCTTCAATGGGACCAATGTTGAACGATTCCTGGACTCCTATGAGATGGCTGCGGAAGTGGATGGTGCCAGTGAATATGATATGGCTTATCAGTTACGGTTTTTTATCTCTTCTGACAAAGTTATGGAGGTTATTTGTTTGTTCAAGGGATTTGAAACTCACAACTGGCGGCTCCTGAAGGAGGCTATGTTGGCCTATTGGGGAAAAATAGATGTAGCCAGATTTACTTTGCAAGACTTGGATGCCCTGGTTTCTCAATGGATCTCCAATGGTGGTATCTCCTCAGCCTCTGACTATCAGAATTTCAGAAAATCTTGGGACCCTATCCAGTCCTATCTTATCCGGAACAATCACATTGATACTTTGGACAAAATTTGAGTGCAATTTTTTCAGTCTTTCTCTCCAGGAGTGCAGGAAAGAATTAAGGATGAATTGGTGAAATCTGGATCCATGATCAAGACAATAGACAATTGGTTCAAGATCCCTGCTTTCATGGTTCTTAGGAATACTGTGGATAAAGTGATGAAAGGTAAAACAGCTCTCACCTTTGAAAAACCTAAAATCACTGAACCAGTCCTTGCCCCCTCTTTTCAAGCATCTATCAAAATCATGAATAAGATGGAAGCCAATCGCAGAACTAAACCCAATCCTCAGACCCACTAGGAGACACCTACTATAAATGAGATCACTAAATTACTTCAGGCATTTGAGAATAAAATAGATCAGAAAATATCCTCTTTAGCCACTCCTAAACCTGCTAATTCTGTTCCTAAGTCTACTATAGTCTGTTATTATTGCCATAGGGAAGGCCATGGTACCAGTAGATGTCCTGAACTCCAAAAAGACAAGGAGGAGAAGTTAGTAGAGCAGAAGGGAAATAATTTTTTCCTTCCTAATGGTGCTTTGATCCCTTTCAATTTGTCTCGACCAATCCATCATGTGGTGGCCTCATACCAACCACCAACTCCTAAGAAGGCATCCTTGGTCTCTGTGGATTTTCAATCATCCTGTGGAACTCTGCAACCTTGGTATCCCCCAGCTATCACTTCTTCCAGCTTCCCTGGCACCTATCAATCCAATCCAGCTAGGAAAAGCCATGAGGAACCAAAACCTCATAAGTCTCCTCCTGTTCCATCCTCCATTCTGAGAAAACCCATTAAATGCCGATCTTCACCAGAGCCTCCTTCCTCTGATGTGGAAGACATGGAAGTAGAAAGGGAAACACTTATGGAAAGGTTCCAGGACAACTCTGATCCTCCCCCTCTTCAACCTGCCCAACCCTCAGATCCTCTTCCATCACCTATTACACCTGATCTTCCTCCCTCCACCCAGCCCAAAGTTTGATTTGAGAGGGGCATCTCCAAGGACTACCCTAATGCTGTGGAAGGAGTATTAAAGAAAATTTCTGATCTTAAAATCCCTGATCTATCTGTGGCTGAACTCCTGTCAATCTCTCCATCTGTGGCAGAAGGGATGAAGAAATGGGTTTCTTGTTGACGTGTGGAGATTGGTCCGGACAAATTAAAGGTCTCCTCTGGTACTCTGATAGTGGATTCTGGTGGAACCAATCCCTCTTCAGATACCAACCTTTATTCCTGTCCTCTTGGTTTTCTTCCATGTTGTCTTGGTGATTCACCTAAAACGGTTTCTCTCCTTGTGGATTTGGGCTCTCAGCTCAACTTGATTTTGGACTCCATGGCCTGCAAGCTTAAACTTAGCCCAAGGGTCAGTTTCAACTCTGCGGTTTATGGAATTGGGAATCAGTCCTGTGAACTGGTTGGTATTGCTGAGGATATTCCTGTTCAAATTTGTCGAAATATTGTTGGCACCTGTCACTTCTGGATCACTTGTCTGAATGGTCCCATGATCTTGGGAAGGCCTTTCTTAATGGACTTTGGTGCTACCGGGATGTTTTCTGATCAAGTTGGGGAGATAATTCTCCTCCCTGATGCTGATGGAAGAAAGATTGAAGTCCCCCTTTGTTCTTTGGATTCTGGTCTTTGGGAAAGAGACTTCCCTGGTCATCCTCCCAAATCTGTCCTGAAAGGAAACTCTCATTCCTTTCATCCTCATTTTTTAGCAGAATAGTTGGCCCTACTGATAGTTGTAGTTCTTCTCAGCCTCAGACTTCAACTTATTGACCAACACCCATCTTAGAGGCATATCTTTCTTTTTCCTCATCATTTCCTTCTCATCCAAATAAGATCATAAATCAAACACATGAAAAATCCAAAAAATCCAAAAATATTTCTTCTCTGTCTGGATCTGTTGTATCTTCTCTTCCTTTTTCTTTTCAGCTTGATCACTCATCCTCTATTCCGGTTTCAAATCTCTGCAATTAGTCTAAACTAGATCTCGATCTCGATTCTTTTCTTGGTAGCTTTGGTATGAAGGAGTTTGGTCTTAGGTGGAGGCAATTTGGGGTAGAAGTAAGTCCTCCAAATTGTGCACCACCAAGGGCTTCTACTACTGTTGCTTTCAAAACTCTACCCTGTGCCACACATGTGAGCAATGTGTTATCTTTTGGATCCTCTTTTATGGAGAAGGCACCTTTCAAGGATGCAGCAGAACATCGGACTTGGAAGATGTTGGAACATGGCCTCAGTTTTCATAGTCAGGTCTCACTGTTCAATGCTTGGAGGAAGCAGGGATTCCTCTCCTTTGCCACCAAGTACAAACCAGTTGCAAAGAAGGTCCAGCCAGTCAACCAACCAATGCCTCTCAACCTCAATCCTCCTCTTATGCTTCCTCCGCTATCCCGCAATCCTTACTGTGGTCTATCCAAATCCCTCACTGGTCCATTTATTCCCTCTGGTTGGGTCACTGAAGAACGTCTGAAAGTGGTCAACTTTGGTCCAGATGGATGGCTTCTTCCTGATGAGTAAAATTTGATCAAAAATATTTTGTCTCTAAGGGAAAAATCTATTGCGTTCTGTGAAGAAGAGAGAGGTCTCTTGAAAGAATCCTATGGTCTCCCTTACATCATCCCTGTAGTTGAACATGACCCTTGGCAAAAGAAAAAGATCCCAATCCCTGCTGCTAAAGTCAACAAATTCATCAAGTTGGTCCGCAAACGAGTCCAAACCGGTTTATACAAACAATCAACTTCTAGCTATTCCAGTCCTGTTTTCTGTGTTCTAAACAGTAATGGTAAACTTAGAGTGGTTCATGATCTCCAACCTCTTAATAAAGTTACTATTAAAGACTCTGGCGTGCCACCTGCCACTGAAGAATTTGTTGAATCCTTCTCTGTGAGAGCTTGCTATGGTCTAGGTGACATTATGGGTGGCTATGACAAACAATCCTTGCATCCTATTTCTTGTCCCCTCACTACTTTCAATACTCCCCTTGGTCAATTTCAGCTGACTCAATTGCCTCAAGGTGCCACCAACTTGGTTGCAGTCTATCAGGCTCAGATGATGTGGATCCTCCAGGAGGAAATCCCGGATCATGCGGGTATCTTTATTGATGATGGTGGGATTAAAGGTCCAGTTTCTGACTATGATAATGAGCTCTTACCTTGGCACTCAGGAATCCAACAATTTATCTGGGAGTATGCTACTATCTTGGAAAGGATTTTGTTTTGAATTGAGGAATCTGGCCTTACTGTCTCTGGATCAAAACTTGCCACCTGTGTCCCTGCCTTGGAAATCATTGGTCATATAGTCTGCAAGGACGGAAGAAGGATGGCACCCTCTAAAGTCAACAAAATCATCTCCTGGCCTACCCCAATAAATCCAACGGAATTTAGAGGTTTCCAAGGTGTTGTAACTTATGTCAGGATCTTCATTCCCTCACTATCCGAAATCTGTATTCCCTTGCGTCGCTTAACAAGGAAGGATGCTGAATGGATTTGGACCCAAGACTGCAAATGATCATTTCAGTTGCTCAAAACAATTGTTGGGAAAGACATTTTTTTGAAAAAGATCACTTATGGACCCGGAGCCGGCAAGATCAAGCTGGCAGTGGACTTGAGTTATCAATCTGTTGGGGCTGTTCTTACCCAGGAAGATGAAAATGGTTTGGATCGTCCTGCTCTGTATGAATCTCTTCTTTTCTCAGATGTGGAATCCAGGTACTCCCAGCCAAAACTGGAACTCTGCGGTGTGGCCCAAATGTTGAAGAAGCTTCAGACTGTCCTTTGGGGTCAACAATTTGAGTTACAAGTCAATGCACAATCCATTATTGAAATGGTCAACGCCCCCAGCCTCCCAAATGCTTGGATGACTTGTTGGGTGGCTTTCATCCAGTTGTTCTCTTTTGATATTGTTCACAGGCCTGGAAAATCTTTCACCATGCCTGATGGTTTATCTCAACAACCTATTGGAGACAATGAATCAGAGGTTGGAATAGATTTTGATGAGGAAGAACCCTTGGTCCGCCCTGTCTTTGCCTTCTCCCCCCAAAATTACTCTGGTTTCCAGCAAGGTTTCTGGCTTAAGTTGGAGCAGTACCTTTCAACTCTCCAAAGACCCCCTGATCTCTCTGCCAAAGAATTTTGATCCCTTAAAAGGAAGTCCTCCAAATTCTTTGTCCAAGGTTCTAGGCTTATGAAAAGAGCAACTCCTTGTGCACTTGTTCTGGTCACTATCCCTTCTAAGCAAGATTCAATCCTGGAAAATCTCCATGAAGGCCTTGGTCATTGTGGGGAAACCAAAACTTATCAACAAATATCCAAACGATTTTGGTGGCCATCCCTAAAAAAATCCGTCGCTCAATTGTGCAGGAGTTGTGAAGTGTGCCAGAAACATGATCTTAGGTGCCCGGCCAAAATTTGTTACCCCACTGGAGAGTCCACTGTCTTTGGGAGGATTGCTATGGATGTGTTTCACATTAAGGCTGGTGGAGCTAAGTACCTCATTGTGGCTAGAGATGATTTTTCTGGATGGGTTGAAGTGAAGTTTCTTAAGAACCTCAGCTCTGAATCAGTAGCAGCTTTCCTTCATGAGACTTGGACAATGCGTTATGGCTTGGCCCAATCTTATTCTATGGATGGTGGCTTGGAATTTTGTGGAAAGCTTGCTGAAATGATCCAATTGCTCCCTGGACAACATAGAGTTACTACTCCCTATTATCCTGAAGGACAAGGCATGGTGGAAAGAGGCCATGCTCCTTTGAAGGCTGCTCTTGTCAAATTGGCTGGTGAAAGTGGCAAGAATTGTCAAATTTTTCTCCCCTTGGTCCTCTTCTCTGATCAAATTTCCACCAAGCAAACCACTGGTTACTCTCCCTATGAAATCATCTTTTGTCAGAGGGCTTTTCTTCCTCTTGATCTTGAAATGGAGTCTTTCTTGGGCATCTCTTGGGAACAAGTTTCCTCAACTACTGACCTATTAGTTGCCAGATCAAAGCAACTAGAGCGGAGATAAGATATTTGTAACAAAGCTTATCAGAAGATGATGGAATCAAGAGCAAAATCAGTTCAGTATTGGGAAGATAAACACCTAAATCAAATCAGGGACCCTTTAAACCCTGGTGATCTGGTATTGGCTTATAATCGTTCCTTGGAAGCTCAGTGGGGAAAGCTTTTCTCTAACCGCTGGAATGGTCCTTACCAAGTAGTCCGTCAAGTTAGAGGTGGATCATATCTTTTGGAGGAACTGGATGGTACTCAGATGGCCAGAAGGTTCTCTGCTGATCAGGTCAAGAAATTTCATTCTTGTGGAGGCAACTTGGTCCAGAAGTAAGTCCTCCCAATTGTGAACCATCTGTGCAAGATTCTTGTTGTTTTGTGAAACTCTACTTCATGCCACGCATGTGAGCACCTGGGACGCCTCCTTCATTTTATCTCAGCCACTTCTAGGATTCTTGGTTGGATTGACATATTTTTTCTCAACCACTCTCGAGATCAAAATGGCCATTCTTTGGCTTCAATCATCTTTCTTTCCTTTCTTTTTATGGCATCAAACTTGGGAGCAGACTAGGGACAGTCTGTAAGTTTGGGAGAGATGTGGTGCCCCAACCTGGAAACCCTGGCCAGGGCAGAGATTTTAATTTTTTTTCCTTATCATCTTTCATGGGTATCATTATCAAAAAAAAAAAAAAAATAAAAAAAATAAAAATAAAAATCTTTGATTTGGAATAGGCTTCCATTTAGTTCCCAGCTTCCCTCTCCCCTCAACTCCCTCTCCGCCTCATCTCCCTCCTCCAAGTCGTCATCCTCCCTATCACGCCCTAGTTCTTGTAGACCACCTCTGACGATTGCCTCCGTCTCATTGATCCAGGGGAATAGGAACCTATTGATCAGCTCTCAGTTCAGTCATCATCAATCCCAAAACTCAATCTCAAATTCGATTGCAAACAAGACTCAGGCTGGCCACTCTCCATCCAGTAACAGTCATCATTTGATTGGTGCTAGCGTCTACCCGACCACCTTCTCATCCAATTTTGAAGATCTCTCTGAGGATGGAGGCAGGCTCAAAGACCCTCAGAAGATCATTGATGATATCCAAGCCGCCATGAACGGCATCTCGACCACCTCCTTGAACTCAAACTCTCTCTGATCAACAAGCCTACCTCTCTTCCTCCCCTCTTAGCTTGCAGTCGTCCGCGGGTCTCTTACGTTGTCGGTTGCCCGCGCAGGTCTTGGCAGTTGCCAATGCCCGTCAGACACCGGCCGGCGGTCATCCGCAGGTCTTGGCAGTTGCCGATGCCCGTCGGACACCGGCCGGCGGTCACCTGCGGCCACGGCAGTCGGCCGGGCTGGTCGGATGCCCCCGGGCGTCCCCCCCTTTGGATTTCTTTGTCTCCAAGTACCTGTGTGTTTTTTTTTTTCTTTTTTTATATTTTTTCTCATGATCTTGATCCTCATCCAAAAAAAAAAAAAAAAAAAATTCTGCTCTCATTTGTAAATCTCTCTTGTAAATAGCTTATAGGCCTCTGGTCTATAAAAAGAGGTGCTCTCCCCTGCTTTTTGAGAGGAGAAAATCAGATCCTCAGCTAATAGAATCATCCATAGGGGTGTGTGCCTGTGTCCCCCCCCATCATTGTGAAATTTAATCCTGATCCTTATCCTGGGTATATCTTTGATTGCCCCCTGATCCATTTTGATCCTGAGTCTTTGCCCCTCTGTGGCCTGATCCTTATCACCAACCAATAGCCTTGCTGGTTGAAGAAAAATTCCATCTGTTGGAATTTTTGAGTGTGTTATACCACTCTTGGATCCCTTTCTCTGACCATATGGGTCCTGATCCCTGATCACCTTTCTGGAGCCAATCACAAGTGATTGAAGAGGTCTTATTAAGCTTAAGACCTGGATTGTTTTACCTCCCTTTATTTTCTTTGGGGTTGCATTTTGCCAGCCTATTCTTGAGTCCCTTGAGAATTTTTGAGGTTATCCTTGCTTCAAAATCAGTTACTGTTGGCTTTGGAGCTTCTTAAACATTGTGCTTTGTCTTGTACAGCCACCCTCAGTTATCTGGTACCCTTCAAGAGCTTGATTGCGGAGATTTGGGCAGGTTCATTGAGAACCTGGAGGTTGCTTGGGTTTGAGTTGATCATCCCCAATCTTCTGCTGACGGCCAGAGTTATTAGCTTGTGGGTGTTGTTTACATACAACAGCTTTTGTTCTTTGAACTCTAAGAGGACTTTAACTTCTTTTGTTCAAGTTTTTCCCTGCATGATCTTGTCTCAGATAGTGCTGTTCCATTGCTACCAAACTATTATCATCTTTATCCTCTACTCCTTGATTCATCATTGACCAGTTTCTGGACTTTGATCTTGGTTACATTTAAATGTTTTTGTAACACTCAGGAGGGCAGTCTAAACAGCACCTTTCCCCTCCACAGAACTGCCACAGCCTAGCACCATTTGGAGTCTTACACCGGCCTGGCAACCTCTTTTGGTAGGGTGGTGATCAAGTCCCCCTCACCATGACCGGTTGCTGGCTGGTTATAACCAGCCAGCCCTCCCCCTCCCCCTTGCAATGGCAAGCAAGGGGAGAGGGAGGAGCCGGGACCACCAGCCCCGCAACTCCTACCCAGCGCGGCAGCCACAACAACGGCCCTGCGCAGGCCGTTGGGCCCCATAGACGGGCCTGAGGCAAAAACAGCGGCACCAAGCGGGCTGTGACACTGGCAGTGGCCCCAAGCGGGCCGCAAAATGGGCAGCGGCCCCAACCAGGCCGTGACACAGGCGGCGGCCTCAATGGGCCGCCCCAAGCCCAAAAACTAAGTAAAACATACTTTGGCGGGCCAGCCTGTCTGCCCAAGTATTTCCAAAAAAAACTTGGGCCCAATTACACCCATACAAGCCCATCTGGCTGTACTTGTCCATATGCCCCACCGGTCCCGTTAGGGCCCGTGTACCAATAAGCCTTTTTCATGCGCTTTGAGGCCAGTTTCCCCAAATCAGTGACATCCAAACAGGCCCATATGGTCTGTGTGAGTGTCCAATGGGCCGGAGAGGCCCATATGTGCATCCCATTTGGATTACACTTATATGTAGCACACGCGCAAGCGCATATGTATTTTAACAAAGCTCAGATAAATTTGGGCTGAAGAATATATTCCCAACATCTTTTGTACCAGAAAGAGATTTGTCTCTTATGAATGCAATTGAGGATAAATTTTCTGGTGATTCCCCAGAAGAAAATTAAATTTATTCAAAATTTGTAGATGGGGTGAAAATTGGGATTAGCAGGGCAAATTCTATTGAAAATTTTTGGCCTGTTGACTCAATTTCCAGAAAGTGCAACAAGGGGAATCTATAAATTTTTTTCCTTGTATTTGCAATCCATTGTGCAAAAATGGTGGAGCTTTCTATCTAAACATACTGATGAAGGCTGAGAGAATAAAAAGGCTAGAAAAGTAAAATCTGAAATGGCTGAATTCATCCAGTTCTCAGATGAGGTACTCACATAGTTCAGGGCATATTGAAGAGATGATTGAACAGAAAGGACTTCTTTCTTCATTTTATTTCTCATGTTGTAAAGACCTTTGCTTCTGTTTAAATTATTCTCATACTTTTGTTTTGAAGATTTAAATATTTTTTTGGCAGGGAAAAATGCTTCAATCATTGATATGGCTTTGGATTGCATCTCAGGTTGATTTCTGTGATGAATTGATTGACCACTAGGATCAAAAAAGGGACCATTGTCATATTTTAAATTCATTAAAAGCAAATCAAATTGACTTTAATTGCACATTTTTAATCAATAAATCTTGAAAGGTAAATAAATCCTCCTTGAAGAGGTCTGAAATGATCAAGGACCATGATTGGATTCATTCTTACAACCAAGGGAGCACTTTGAGTACAAATTCTTGTCCCTGTGTGAAGTGAATATTCTAACTGCATAATAATGATCCTTTGCCAAATTTTTTGCAAACTGCATTAATTCAGAATAATTTGGAAAAGATATTTCAAGGGGGGCTTCATATATGGCTTGGATATAAGTGATTCATATTGCTATTATTGATTATCCTCAAAAGGAATTTTTGGATCTTGATCACCCACATCAGCCTCACCTTCAGCATCAACATCATCATACTGAGTGTCACACAACCACCCCACATACTATAGGGAAATTTCAGATGATTGTGAGTGCACAGGAGAAACTGAGTGCAAGGGCAAGTGCAAGGTAGCAAGAGCTAACTGCAAAGTGGAAACTTATGGTGGAGTAACTCAACACACAGCAAGAAGGATAAATGTTCCAACGGAAGGGAACCAAACCCAAGCCCAATGTGATTACTGGATTTATGAGAAAATGCAAGAAAGTATGAAGTTAACTAACTGAGGAGAAAATCCCCAGGCAAGCGGTGTAGCCTTTATAAGGTAATCCAAAATGACTAGATACAACCTGATGGACGGTCAACTACAGTTGTAAGCAATGAGGCAATGAATGACATGAACCTAGTACAAGATGAAATAACAGTATGAACATTTCTGAGGTCTTAGCATAAGTACAAGACAATAGAGAGCAAATGTATTGGAGTGTAACAATTGAGAAATGAGGGAGTGATGGCAGAGGCAATGCAAATATGAATATTGTAAAAGATTAACTGATCTGAGAAACCTGAACCAGGCTATAGATTTCAAGAACATTATAAGCTAAGAATGAAACATCCAGACGTCAAAATAACAAGGAATCAGGAAGAAGAAACCAACAGAAATTACACCTCTACGGATAGGGTTATGGCCCTAGGATGGACTTAGTAGAGAGTAAAGACTCCAAATTCAACAGAGACACCTGTTTTCCCAAGAGAACTTATGGTACATGAAGAACTTGGTCAGTTATGTTGTACCTGATGTTGAGTTGGAAAGGTTTTTTGGTACATACTCCACAATCTATGTTCAAGGTGATCAGGTTGACAAATTAGAAGTCAAGAACCAATCAAACCAAGTAACATCAATGGGTCAAGGTATTTGAGCTGAGAATGGAGGTGGAGGAATCAAGTGAAGGATTCCAAGTAGTCTAGAAATGAGGCTGAGAGTAGATCTTGAGGAGTCAGTCAAATGTGAGAGACTGTAGAAGATCTCCATCCCCCACTGTGAGAACGGTATTGACCGCAGAAGCATAGGCTTTGACAACATGTGAAAGAAGGAAATGTGACAGAAAGAGATGTGACATGCAAAAAGACAGTGTATGAAAGAAAGATGACTAGAAAACATAACAAAGGAAACAAAGTTCAACATGCACGCTCAACTTAACATCAGGAAGACTTTTATGATCCAACATAATTAGAAAGTCTTTCAACAAAGGAGGTACTTGCTGCTTTGGTGAGAGAGTCAGCAAACATTTCCTGGGTAGAGACTAATTTGATTTTGATCAGTTGTTTGTTCCAATCATTCTGGAGGCTTTTCCACTTGATGTCAATGTATTTGGCATGCAACTTAAAACCAAAATTCTTGATTTTATCATTCAAACCCCTGTTATCAATGAGATGGATAGGTGGAAGGGGAACAGTTCTCCAGATTTTGCTGATCAGATGATTGATCCACCGTCCCTCAAGGTGACTTGCTGATAGTGCATTACATTCTGACTCTGTAGAAGAGTGAGAAATTCTTTGCTGTCTTTGACTGGTCCAGTAGATTGGAGAACCTTTCAGCAAGCATATGAAACCCATTTGAGATAATTGAGTAACAGGGTCATCTCCACAAGTAGCATTGCTTTAGATTTAAAGTCTGGTAGCAGGATTCTTCACACAAAATATGAGTTGGTAGTCAATGGTTTTGAGTAGGTATCTCCAAACATGCTCTAACTCCCTCCAGTGAAGAATCCCAGGATTCTCCAAGAAGCAAGCCAGATTTGATATGGTGTAGCTAATATCCGGTTGAGCTAAAGTTGCAATGAATTTGAGCCTACAAATAGGTGAGCAATAGTTCTTGTTGAGTTTCTTAAACTCCTCCTTTTCTTGCTTGGTAGCAGGCTGAAGGTGTAGGCCAGAGGTACAAGGGTTGTTCATTGGTTTTGCTTCAAGTAGATCCATTTCTTCCAGAACCTTCTTGATGTGATTGGACAGAGAGAGAGCAATGCTGTTGGGGCCAATGTCAACCTTCATCTCCAATAATGTGTCCACCTCATGGGCAGAGGAGTCTTTGAATCTGTTTAGGAACTTTGTCTTGAAGCCATCAGCATCCCCAACTACTACGAGATTGTCAATGTGGAAAAAGAGAATGGTGATTCCATTGGTGTGAAGATAGAGAGAAGGATTGCTGTTGCTTTCTTCAAAAACTTCTTTCTTGACCCATGAGCTGAGTTTCTTGTACAAGTTTGGCAGAGCCTGCTTTAGAACGTATAATGACTTATTCAGCTTCAGGTATTTGGAAGTTCTCTTTGAACCGGCAGGAGTCTTGATTAAAACATCCTCGTCAAGAGGGGCATGAAGAAACACTTCTTTTACGTCAAACTGAAGTATTTTGAGATTCTTGTTGGCGGAGTAACAGAGCAATGCTCTCAGAGAAGCAACTTTACCAGTTGGGGCAAAGGCTTCAAAGTAGTCAATGCCAAACCTTTGGTTGAACCCTTGAACACAGACCCGCGCTTTCAAAGTAGTCTCACCAGAGTAAAGATTGTTGGATTAAACACTTATCTCCATTTCATCATGTTCTTTCTTCTTATCTTTCTCCCTTTCTGTATTTCTACTCTGCCTCTTTTCAGTCTCATACTCTTTTCATTACTCTTTGTCATCAACCTACTATCCGCATATTTATCACACCAACCTCAGATTATTCTCTATGCTAGCGCGCGCTCATCTCACTCTCAGTATTCAATATCCAATATACCTTTCTTAATGTCACAACGTGTGTGACACTTCATTCAGTCATGTATACCTGAGGGAAGAGTTGGGGCAAAGCAGAAGGTTTCTCTTCTCTCATCCTTCTACTTTGATCTCCACTCTGCGTACCCTCAGGTAAGTGATGTTCTCTTTATTCATTTCCTTTTCTTCAAGTCAGCTGTCATCATTTCTTCTTACTTATGAAATTCATCCTTCTACTTTGATCTCCACTCTGCGTACCCTCAGCCCAACAAAGATCTTCTTTGCTCCAAAAAGCCCAGGTTGTGTTGAGAGGGTTGACCACATCAGATTCCTCCTCATCTTCCCAGACTCCAAGGTATTTGATTTTGTTCAGTTCTTTCTCAATTGGGGGTAGCCAGATGGGTTTCTTCAGGGCCTTGGGAATATTTTGAGGTAATACGTTGTGATAGTACCCAAATTGTTCTGGCGCTTTCAATTTGGACCAATCCCTCAGCCTGGGGAGTAAATATTCCACAACTTTGTTGGCTGAGAGGTCCAAGTTGGATACATCCTCTGTATTTGCTCCACTAATAATTGGTTTTGATTCCTCAGTTTTTTCTGTTACTGGTGCAGCATCAGGAGGTGAGGCATTGGTTGACTTGGTGGGAAGGTTTTGCTTGTTGGATAAATCACTTTTGAGTTGCAAACAATTATTGAAGGACTGATTTTTAAGAAACCTAACATGTTTTGTTTCAATAATTTTCCCATTTTTCAAAAGAACCTTGTAGGAGAGAAAACAAGGGTTGTAACCCACAATCTGTCCTTCTTTTTCCTTCTTGTTCAACTTGGATTTGATGTTGCAATTTTTCAGAAGATAGATGACGTTAGAGCCAATGGTTTTGAGGTAGTCTGCTGGAAGCTTGGACTTGTGAAGCATTTCCCAGGGGGTAAGCTCTCCTTTTTCAGATAGAATTTGATTCAGAGTCAGGCAGCAGATTTGGATAAAAACATGCCAGCAGGATTTTGGTATCTTATCTGAGCTAAAGAACAACCTTAGTGATTCCATAATTGTGCAATTTTCCCTTTCTGCCTTTCCATTATGTTGGGAATGGTATGGTTCACTAATTAAGTGATTGATACACTTAGATTTGAAGAAGGCTTTAAGAGACTTGTTCACAAACTCTCCCCCCCATCAGTGACCACCTCAATAGGGTACCTCTGCTTCTTCTTTGCTTCATTTTCAATTACAAATTTAATTGTTTTGACCGCAGCGTCTTTGGAGGGAAGTGGAAAAGCTGAAAGATAGCCGTATTTGTTGTCTACTATGGTAAGTGAGAACCTCATTCCGCCCTTTCTGGTGGGGTTGAGCAGACCCATCAGTTTGAGATTTAGTCTTTCAAAAACTCTGACAGCAGGGAGTTTTTCCTTGTTGAAGGGGGCTCTATAGATTTTGCTCTTTTTGCAGGCCAGACACTCAAAAGATTTCACAGTTTCCTTATTGATGCAAAATCCAACATTTTTCTCCACTTGCTTGATGCTGGCATGACCAAGCTTAAGATGCAAGTCTTGAAGCTTGGCTAACAACAGGTGGAAAGAGGAGATGTCACAGGTTGGGGAGCTATCAGGATTGATTGGCCAGAGTTCAAGGGTCTTTCTGCCAGAATAATCAGGAGATTATTTTCAACATTTCCAATTAAGACAGGAGCCTTCAATTGGCAAAGGGTAAAGGTAGGAGGTTCAGTCTTTGATTTAACTCTGAAGGAACATCACTTTAGTAGCATTGCTCCCATGTACACAAGATTGACGGTTGCTTTGGGTA
Organism: Puccinia polysora; assembly: GCA_025617555.3. NCBI lineage: Eukaryota > Fungi > Basidiomycota > Pucciniomycetes > Pucciniales > Pucciniaceae > Puccinia > Puccinia polysora. The sequence continues at coordinate 14,082,352 of CM062616.1, read as the reverse complement.
CCCAGGCGGCATTCTCAAGATGAATTGCCTTGCCACCGCTAATAATAACAGCTGTACCAAGGCTGCAGATGGCAATACCCTCACCTTTCTTTCTGGTTTTGATAAACTCATTCCCCAAATTTTCAGTCAAAGACAAGAAGGATTTCCAATTGTGAAACATATGAATGGAGCACCCACTGTCCAGGATATACTGGTTGGGGTGGAGATTGGAGACATGATTGGAGGCGCAGAAGAAGGAGTAATTGTGGAAGTGGGACTCTGCCTGAGGCTTCTTTTTGGAGCCACATTGGCCTTTGTTTGATGAATGATCAGGTTTTAGTTCAGGGAATTTGGCCCAGCAAGAGGAGGCTGGATGAGATTTGACTGCGGGATTGTGTTTTCCATTTTCATATCTAGGAGTTTTGTTTTATTTCAAATTGGTTGAGTGGAAAATAGCAGAGTTTGTGTTAGAAGTTTTGAAAGCTTTAGATTGAACTTCATTCTTGTGTTGGACAAGATGATTCAGTATGAGAGTGACAGTCAGTTTGCTACCGGAATTCATGATCTGCAATTGCATGGCCTTGAGGGAGTCTTGAAGTTTGAACAGAATGAGATAACTGAGGATTTCTCTAGGTAAGATGATGCCAACTTCATCCAGTTTCCCAAGGTGAGCCTTCACAGAGGTCACAAAGCTGTTGATATTGCTCTGGTTGAATCCCAAACAAAGGAAGTTAAATTTTTTTTGCCCTGTTGGCCGCTTGACTCAAGGAAAAGTGGTTTTTGGCAGCTATCCAAATCAGCTTTGTAGAATCCTCATTCTTGGGGGTGATTATGTTGGTGTGTGTTCTTGGATCCAGCTTAGACATTAAGTATCCGGCCATCTCATTTTCATCAGGAATTTCAACAAGAGGATCAAGAGAGTTGATTTGCTCCAAGATGCCTTGCATTTTGAACAATCTCTCCATCTTTTTCCTCCAGATCAAATATTTTTTTGACATCAGCAGGGGATTTGATTCCATCAGGGACTTGAGAGCTAGCCCCTTGAAGTTGCCATTGCTTCCTGGTCCAGGTGATTCATTGATTCTTTCCATATTGGTTGAGCTTGTGTGATCCATATTTCAGCTTTGAACCGTGTAAAATAGTGCCTGATCTGAGAAACCTGAACCAGGCTATAGATTTCAAGAACAGTATAAGCTAAGAATGAAAAATCCAGACATTGAAATAACAAGGAATCAGGAAGAAGAAACCAATGGAAATGGCACCTCTATGGATAGGGTTATGGCCCTAGTATGGACTTAGTAGAGAGTAAAGACACCAAATTCAACAGAGACACCTGTTCACCCAAGAGAACTTATGGTACATGAAGGAATTGGTCATTTATGTTTTACCTGATGTTGAGTTGGAAAGGTTTGTTGGTACCTACTCCACAATCTATGTTCAAGGTGATCAGGTTGATGAGTTAGAAGTTGAGAACCAATTGAACCAAGTAATGTCAATGGGTCAAGGGATTTGAGCTGAGAATGGAGGTGGAGGAATTGAGTGAAGGATTCCAAGTAGTCTAGAAATGAGGCTGAGAGTAGACCTTGAGGAGTCAGTTGAATGTGAGAGACTGTAAAAGATCTCCATCCCCCACTGTGAGAACAGTATTGACCGTGGCAGCATAGGCTGTGACAAAATGTGAAAGAAGGAAATGTTACAGAAAGAGACATGACATGTGACAAGACAGCGTATGAAAAAAAGAAGACTAGAAAACATCATAACAAAGGAAACAAAGGTCAACAAAGATGTAGTTTATGCAGGGTAAGGGACCAGTCCATTTGCAAACTATACAGTTGAGATGGCTTGACTAGCGTGGGTGCAAACTAGTAAGAGAATGTGACCAGGAATGGGAAACCAAGGGTTGTTGATACCCAGGGTGAAGGAGCGGAGGCCAAACGGATGGTTGACTGAGGTAGAGTTGACTGCAAGTTTTGCAAGTGGGTGCTGAGTCAGTCGCCAAGGATGGAAGGTTGTTATGCAAGCCAGAGTTGGTAAGCAGAAGGCACCATTGATGTTGTGCTTCTATTTTTGTCATGCTTATGTACTGAGGTAGATGGTACTGAGGAAAGGGATATGTCAAAGTGGGAGGACAATAATCCTTAAGCTTGAAGTGTGACATTTGCCTGGGTATAAAGACGTGAGCTCCTGCAAGCGTTCAGACAATTTTCCCATTGATTCCAAATTTTTTACAAATACTGTATACCCATTAAAATTACTTCTTTGCCTTTTAAATAGAATCATAATTAATTACGTCATCATCATTGTTCCACTGTTGGGAAAACTGCATTCAACAAAACAAGCAATGCATCACTAGTACCACCATACAAGGTATCTGAGGCAAGTGAAAACAATTTTGTTTGCGCAAGGTTGCCTGCATGTTCCCTATAAGTAGAAAGCTGGTTGTGGATGTCTCAGCAGCATCCCAAAGGGAGGTGCAAGGTCAAAGGTCCGTGCCGCAAGTCAAATACCAAATACCGCCAGTGCCAGAGATTGATTTCATAGGTATTTGGAACCCTGGTAAGTCAAGGCTTAGAGACTAAAAATAAGTAAAAAATAAAAGAAAGGAAATTGAACTAATATAATCTTTGTTTTTTGTATTACTACCACAATTTTGGCAATATACCACTTGTTGAAATAAATGAGAAAAATATAGTTTCTTTGCTTCCTTCTACTCTCTTCTTCTTTTTTGCTGAAACAAATTAAACATAAATACAGCTTTCTTTATTCTTCCTTTCCTTTTCTATTCACCTCCAATCTTTCACCTTCTTCTTTCTTTTCTCCTCATTACAAGTCTGTCCCGCGTTCCTTTCTGGATCCGCGCACTGCGCTCATCCAAAATCTTGTACTGCGCTCCTCTGAAGTCGCGCGCTACCCCTTGCACATTTCCAAATCTTCTTCATCATCTCATTGAACTTAACCATCCTTAAGATCCTCAAGGTTCTTCTCCAGACCCCAATCTTGAACCTTACCGCTCAACTGCTGTGGTGCCCCATCCTGGACACCCTGGCTGCCTTAAGACCTCAACCCATAAACTGTTGCGCAAACGTACCGTCCGGCCTTAAAAAAAAAAAAAAAAAACCAACTTATCCTCAGGCTCATCCAAACCGTCCTTTATCTGCGCGCGTCGCGCGTTGCGCGCTGCGCTTCCTTCATCTGCGCGCGTCGCGCTTCCTTCATCCGCATTGCTCATCATCCTTGCCTTTGCGCGTTGCTTGTCATCTCCGCCATTGTCATTGTGCGTCCTCATCTTTGTTGTCGCGCGTCCTCATCTTTGTAGTCGCGCTTCCCAATCTCCTCATTGCTACCGTTGCGCGGCGCTCATCCATGATTTACCGAATCCATCCCAACCACACCCCCAAGCATTTGGAAAATCCTTGGATCCGTCAATTCTCCCATCTCACTTGATCTATCAGTTGTGTCAGCTCTCTGATACCAGGAACCTTGCAGTCCTTTAGCTACAGAGAGTGATAAAAGAACTTGGAGCAATAATATTCCAAAGAATATACACTTTAAAGCTCCAATAATGGTATGGTAAGAGCAAGTGCAAGGTTTATTTGGTTTGGTTATAAATATTTTTAATATAATATAAAAAGAGAGGCCACAGTATTATACTAATGGGGATCTTTACAGACTAGCAACCTCTCTTCAAGGGGCCTCCTTAGGCAGTTTAAGAACCTTGGAATAAATATGGGTGCCTTAGAAAGGACTTATTCCACTAATGGCCGGGCTTAACAGCACAAGTGGCCTAGACAGGAAGGGAAACACTCACTCTGAGCACTTGACCACGAAAATCCTGGAATAATTGGAAGGGTTTCAGAGCAGATGGGGTTGATTGCTTGACTAAACTTCAATGGTTGATTGGTTAATAAAGGTAAATAATACTACTACAGACTAAGTCATAAATCACTTGCTTATCTTCATATAAGCACTTGATTAACAATGACACCGTGTCTGATTGATAATAAATAATTCCTGATAACTGATTAACTGATTGGAAACAGAAGGGCAAAAGAGCCTGTTTAAATATTCCTTTTTGGGTGCTTGAGGACCTCTAGAAGGGGTACTAGCCATGGGCTGAGGCTAGGGGGGCAATCAGGGCAAGATTGGCACGTCCTCAAGGTGCTGTTAGCCTGCTGGCCTTAGATCTGTCAAGGAACAGCTCCTTTTTAGCTGCAGGATCTGTTAATCAATAGATTAGTCATTTTGCTGATCCTGCACTGATCCTCAATTTGTACAGTTAGTACTGGTCCAAAGTGAGCAGACGTAGATTTTTATTGATTTTCCATCCTCTGCTGATCCTGTATGTAATTTTTAATAATTTTTACGACCACTCCTTATGTAGTTTCGTGGTCTTTGAAGGTTTTGATCAACTTACTTCGTGGTGAGTCTGTATCTTTATTTAATTAATAAAAAATACTAAAAATTAGTTATTAACTAATTTCAATTGATTTTTAAGGTTTTTGAACCATAATCTATGCTCGTGTGGTAGCTTTACATATGTAGTGTAGATCCTACTATATTGTAGCTTCTCTGAGTGGTACCTGGATGTCATAGGAGGCGCGGGGATCAGTCCATTCAAATGCGCGCGGGGACTGATCCGCTGCTCAGATGCGCGCGGGGGACTGTACCGCTGCGCGCGTGACTAGGTCACAGGATTACCTGCGCGGGAATTCAGTTGCGCGGGAGTTCAGCGCTGTAGGGACGTGGGGCTGCGTGCGGGAGTTGGCGTACGCGGGAGTCCAACGCTGTAGGGACGCGGGGCTGCGTGCGGGAATTGTGACAAAACACAATTTCCCGTGTAACTCCTAAACTACACACAACACCTGGATTTCAACTGAAATTTAGGTGTGAAACCTATACATGACATATCATGTGAAATATTAAAATGGCTAAAAGGTGCCATACTGGTGCCGTGGTCATTTACCATTTTGTATTAAATTAATTAAAAAATATAAGGAGTAAGAATTCAAGGGTGGGGTCAGTGAGTGACCCTACCTTTTTTTGGGTGGGGAATCCATTTCTGCAATAATATTTATGGATTTCCTACTCCTTTATTTTATAATAATTTTATTTATTCATTTATCTTTGTTCCTTTTAATTTTGTTAATATTATTATTGTTGTTGCTTTGTCAGGTTGCTCTGTGCTAAGTAGCAGGCTGACATTCCCCCACTCCAAGATATGACTATATCTGAGAAAAAAATTTTTGGGGCTCAGTGTCTTTTACTGGCTCTGTAGTTTCTCAGGTGTATAGGTCCATCTGGAATGTTGTTTTCAGGTAGCCATTCATCTTTATCAGCTGATTCTCCTTTGTATCTGACTAAGTAAAGTCTAACATCTTTTCCTTGGATCCTTTCTTTTTTATCTTTAAGGATTTTACTAACTTTTCCTTTGTCCTTCTCAGGCTCATCTAAGACTGGTATTTCAAGTGAAGGGGTTTTTTCTCCTTCTCTGGGATGGTAGTGTTTGACAAGGCTAACTGGGAAGACTGGGTGTTTCCTAGAGAATTCATTACTGAGGATGACTTCTACGGCATTCTTACCATGGAGTTTCTTGATAGTGAAAGGCCCAACAAAGGCTGGTCTGAGTTTTCTGTTTCCAGCCAAGTTATTGAAATTGGCGGTTGAAATTAGAACTTGATCTCCTATTCTGAAATCAGGTTCTTTGTGAGTTTTATCCCACCTCTGTTGGTTGTACTCAACAGCATCTTGTACACACTTAGCAGCGTGCTTGTTTGCCATATCTATCATGTTTTTGAAGTCCAGTGATGTTGGATGGATATTAGTCAACTCCTGATTGAGGTTATCTTTGGGCAATTTGGGGATCCATCCTCTTTCCAGTATATAAGGAGCTTCTTTGGTAGTAGAGTGTTTACTACTGTTATAGGCCATTTCTAGTGCAGGTAAAAGGCTAACCCAGTCATGGCAATATCCGTCTTTATTTTTGTACTCCATCCCAAAGCAACAGAACCTTCTGAGAATATCCTCTAGATTCTGGATCATTCTTTCAGCTAATCCATCTGTCTGAGGGTGATAAGCTGTAGAAAAGGCTAAGGTAGTTCCTAACATATCATGGAGGTTTCTCCAGAATTCAGACGTGAATTTGGGGTCTCTATCACTGATAATAATCTTAGGAATTCCTACATCAGCAATTAGTCTGTTCCAGAAGAGTAAGGCTACTTCCATAGCTGTGTCTTCCTTATGGTTAGGTAGAAACTTGGCTTTCTTAGAAAATCTGTCTACAATAACCAGGACTGAGTTGTAAGAGTAAGCTCCACCAGGGGGCAGTCCTGTTACAAAGTCCATGTTGATAACTTCCCATCTTTTCCTGGGCTCAGCTATCCTTTGGAGTAGTCCAAACCTTTTCCCAGTGGTCCTGTTGGACTTCTGACAGATTTCACAGCTTGAAACATACTTGATAGTGGAGTCTCTCCAGTTGATCCACCAGGCAGTCTGCTTTACTTTATCTAGGGTTCTATCAATAGACAGGTGACCCGAAGAGCAATTATCATGACATTCAGCTAAAACAAGTTTGATATGCTCTGCTTTGGTCAAGACTATAACACTAGAGTGTTTATGCCGGTAATATACTATCCCATCCCACAGTGTGAATCTTCCTTCTTTATAGGACTTCAGCAGGGGTTCAGGTAAACTGTTTATGAGTTCAGATGGAGGTGAAGTACTTTCTATGATGTTAATCAAAGTCTTCATGCCAGAGTTGTATGCTTCTCTGATGGAGCTGAACAGTGATTCATCTAGTTCACATATGTGAATTCCTATGATGGGGGCTTCAAGATTAAATAAGTTAATGTTTAGTATAGGAAATATATCATGATCTTCTGGGTCATGAGCAGGATTGCTAGTACCATTTGGTAGAGCATTTCTGCTAAGAATGTCAGCATTCTGATGTTTAACTCCAGCTTGGTGGACTATTGTCATCTGACCTCTGTACTGTTGTATGGCTATCTGCCATCTTAACATATGCCTGCTAGGAGTTTTCATGTTCATGAGAGTTCTAACAGCATTGCAATCAGTGATCACCACGAAATTTGTACCTTCCAAATAATAGTGGAGTTTTTCTAATGCCCTTACTAGAGCAAGGCATTCCATTTGGCTGGCACCATATCTCTTTTCAGTATCTTTGACTTGTCTAGATATGAAGAGTATAGGTTTCTCTACTGGTTTATCTTCTTCTATTACTTCTTGGTGTAATGCAGCTCCTAATCCTTCCATGCTAGCATCTATGTAAAGTTTGAAAGGTTTAGAATAATCTGGTTGTATCAACACTGGGGCAGTAGTCATAGCTACTTTGAGTTCCTCATAATTCTTCAATCTTTCATGAGTCATTTTGAACAAAGTGTTGTTGTTGCAGATCTCATATAAACACTTGGTGAGGTTAGCAAATTTAGGTATGTACTTCCTGTAATAGCTGCAGAAGCTTATAAAGGATAAGAGTTCCGTTTTGTTCTGGGGCATAGGTCTGTTCATTACTGCGGCTATCTTACTTTGGTCAGCAGTTAAAGTTAGTCCAGAAACAATGTGTCCTAGAGCTTTGAGTTCTCCGTATCCAAAGTTGCACTTTTTCATAGATACTTTTAATCCTACTGTGGCAATTGTTTTAAGCACTAGCCTTACTTTATCCATGTGAGTATCCCAATCGTCTGAATAAATTATAACATCATCTATGTATACCATCATCCAACCTTGTCTGATGAACATTCCTAAGACTTTATCCATCATTCTTTGGAAGTGGGAAGGAGCATTTTTAATACCAAATGGCATTCTGAGATACTCATATATGCCTAAATGACATATAATTCTCATAAATTTCCTACTATCCGGACTGATAGGTATTTGGTGAAAGCCTTTCAACATGTCCATAGTAGTAATGAACTTAGCTTTAGAAAGATTATGTAGAGCGTGGTCAATCCTTGGGATAGGATAATAGTCAGCTTGGGTGTAGTTGTTGAGCATTCTAAAGTCTCCAACCATCCTAGACTTATCATTGTGCCAGGCTATTATCACGGGGGTAGTTACGTCTACTTGCTCATTATGCCCTACTTTCCGTAAGACTTGTAAGTCCACTAGTTCTTGGATGTGGCTTTCTAGAGCAGTCCTAGATTTTGGACTAGAAGGGTAAGCTGGTCTCCTGAGGTTAGGAGGGTAAGGAGGCTTAATAGTCAAAGTTAAGACCATATCATGACCTTTGATATTACCAATGGGATGGTCTTTAGTGCAAAAAGCATTCTGGTTCTCAAAGCATGCTTGGAGAATATCTCTTTTCTGGTTTTCACTAAGCTGGGAATTCAAAGCAGCTTGGGAAAAGTATTCCTGGTTAAAGGTTTCTAAGTTTCTCTCATAAGTGGAATCAGTAGCTTTAGCATTGATATGGCATATTTGGAACTTCTTGTTCCAATCTCCTCCTATAGTGAAATATCTCCCTTTACTCTGGAAGACATCTATCCCGTACAGGCAAAGAGAATCATTTCCTATAATAAAATAATCACATACCCCATTTTGAAGTACTACAAATTCAATCTTTATCTTGATTGATCCTTTAGAGTGGGGGAGTACAATTTCTGTTGACCATACTCCAATAGCATTGAGAGGTGAGTTACAGCTGCTGAACTTAGCTTGAGGTACAGGTAGTAAGTTTTTCTTCCAGTTGGAATCCTGTTTATCTAAGTAGTCAGTTCCAACACAAGAGCAGAAGGCTCCACTGTCTGGAAGCAATTTTACGGGGGAACCTTGTATCAAGCCAGTGGCATAACAAGTTTTACCACCGGTGTACCCTTTTCCAATAGAAGGTTTGAGGGTTAAGGTCTTAGCTTCAGAAACATGTTGGATTTTCATGTTGGGTGTCCATTTTTGAGGCAAATTGCTATCTTCATTAACAGGGTTAATATCTAGGGAAGATTCTATGTTACCTTCAATGACATTAATGGGATTAGTGATAATTAGGTCACATTCAGAGATGGAACCATCAGTGTCATCTAGTTGGGGGTCAGGATTAGTGTCATCCTCTTCTCCGTCAATAGGATTAATCTTTCTCCTGGGTAAAGGACAGTCAGGTCTTACATGCCCTGTTTGGTTGCAATTCCAACATGTCTTTTCTTTGGTCATCAAAGTATTCTTGGCTTCTGAGTTGATAGGTAGAGGTTCTTTATTCTTGTTATTATAATCTTCCTTATTCCTAGTATTTGGTTCTCTGGGTTTATTAAACTTTTTGTCTAAGCCATTCATATCAATAGTTTCTTCTAATACTCCTATGAGAGTGGAAAGGTCAGAGTTCATGGGCATTCTGCATCTTACGCTATGGTTAAGTTGTCCTGGACATAGGTTGAGGAGTCTTTCATTGACTTCTTCTTTATCAGCATTTGGGTAGAAGCAGTCTAGTCTTCTCTTCTGGTCAAGGCACCATTTGTGAGGTTTGTCCTTAGAGGGATCAAACAAGGAAGTTTCAAAAGTCTTCATCATTTTTCTTTTCCAAATTCTGGTACCAAATTGTTCCTTAATCAAGTCTTTCCACAAATTCCATGACAAAGATCCTACCTCTTCTCTCTTATTGATGAACCAGTCAAGGGCTACTCCTTCAAACAGTCTAGGTAGTCTTACTACAGCTATGTTATCAGGAAGTTCATAAGAGGCCAGAGTATAGTCAATAAACTTAATAAAACTGACATGATTGTATTCTCCTTCTCCGGAGAATTTAGGCCACTCAGTGATAGGGGGAAGTAATTTTAATGCTTGTTCTACTTCAGGAGTGGGACTAGGCCTGAAAGATTCATGCCTTGTTAGTCTTGGTCTAGAAGGTAGTTGGGGCGTACTGTGGTACCTGGAAGGTCTGATTTCATCAGAGTCTGCAATGGGTTGAGATAAGTTTATATTTAGATCTCTGAGATCATTCTTAATCATACCTAATTCCAGGTCAAGTTTGTTACTTAATGAATCAATTTTATTAATAATATGAGTAGGTGAAGTGTGGTCTGTTTTATTAATACCTTCTTTGATTTGTTCAATAGATAGAAGAATTTCTTCTTGGATAGCTGAAGTATTGTTTTCTAGGTAATTCATTAGTTCTCCCTTACTCAAACTAATGCTGTCTCTTATTTGTTTTACTTCTAACTCATTGATTTTGATCAAGTTGGATTGGGATTGCATGACTTTACCAAAATTGGTATTTACTTTATCCAATTGCTCATATACTTTATCAAAACATTTGCCAATGATATCAAAGTTATGAGAAACATTTATGGAAAACAAGTTGAAAGTTTCTACGTCTAATTGCGGTACACTTTCTTCCATTTTCTTGCCAAAGATATTATATTGTCCCACTCTTTGGGACTCTTTAATTTCTGATGGGCTAGAGATCTCTTCTTCCTGTTGTTGTTGTTTCCTCTTAAGGAAACTAATTGGTCTCAAGGATTCCAATTCTTCACGTAACCTTCTACTTCTCTCTTGAGAATCAATTTTTGGAGGGTTATTTGAGTCTTCTTTGCCAAAGATATGGCTTTTCTCATACCCTGATGGTCTTCCTGGGTCTGAGCCTGTTTGAACAGTTCCCAATGACCCACGTTTTCTTTCACCAATACCTTTATTTTGTCCTCCTTGGAGGAGTCCCGCTGGGGTGGCGTAGGTGGAACGGTATCCTCCTGGGATTTCACGTTCAACAAGGGACGGCTCTCCAACGGTGAGTTGGTCAAGTCGGCGGCCGCGGTCGTTGTCACGGTTGCTCGGATCGGAGCAATCACTGGCTCGATCCGCATTGCGTTTGCGACTGGCATCCTTGCGCACACCGGTTCCTCCGGGCAAAGATCCATATGACGGGGCGCGTCCACTGGCGCGGGTGTTGCGTCTGTTTTGATGCATTTTTAAAGATTATATAAGTTTTTGTCGAAACTTTGTAAAAAAAAATAATTTTTTTTCAAGTAATTTTTTTATTAAAAAAAATATATTTCTTACTTATATGAAGGTTTAAAGGCACTAAGTCCTTGTTGGGGTCAGGACCGTCCTTGGAGGGTATTCCAACGGGATCTGAGTGGGTTCCAATCAAATCTTGGGACAAATCCAAGGGTCCACAGTCTGGGACGTCCTCTAAGAGGTCTTGGTCAATAAGATCACCAAAGACAAAGTCCACTAGAAAGGATAAAATAATAAAAAAATATAAGTTATATATTTATTTATTTTATAATAATTTTTATTATAATTTTCGAGTTTTTGTGATTTTTTTTTTATAAAAAAAATAAAAAGGGGATCAAAGCTCACTTTTATAATTTGGATACCGTCTCTTAAAAGCAGAAAGCTTTCTTTGATAGGTTTTCCACTCTTTGTGCTGTCTTAACAAGGAGTTAAAATTGATAATTCTTTCTAACTCTTGTTCCTTTTCTTTTAAGATTTGTTGTCTATAATAAAGAAGTCTCTCTTGTTTCTGTTCAGGAGTTATAACAACAGGCACAAAGTTACGTAATTTTTCTTCTTTTTTCTGTTTAAGAAGATTTAAATAATAATTGATCAATTCTCCGTTGGTTTTTAAATCCACTGGACAAATCAAAAGATCAAGATAAATAATAAGTATTTCTACTTATATATATAATTTTTTTTATATAAATAACTGGTCCAGGAGATAATTAATTAAACAATTAATTATTGAGGATATTTCCCGGCCAGACCCCCAGTTGTCAGCTCTCTGATACCAGGAACCTTGCAGTCCTTTAGCTACAGAGAGTGATAAAAGAACTTGGAGCAATAATATTCCAAAGAATATACACTTTAAAGCTCCAATAATGGTATGGTAAGAGCAAGTGCAAGGTTTATTTGGTTTGGTTATAAATATTTTTAATATAATATAAAAAGAGGGGCCACAGTATTATACTAATGGGGATCTTTACAGACTAGCAACCTCTCTTCAAGGGGCCTCCTTAGGCAGTTTAAGAACCTTGGAATAAATATGGGTGCCTTAGAAAGGACTTATTCCACTAATGGCCGGGCTTAACAGCACAAGTGGCCTAGACAGGAAGGGAAACACTCACTCTGAGCACTTGACCACGAAAATCCTGGAATAATTGGAAGGGTTTCAGAGCAGATGGGGTTGATTGCTTGACTAAAATTCAATGGTTGATTGGTTAATAAAGGTAAATAATACTACTACAGACTAAGTCATAAATCACTTGCTTATCTTCATATAAGCACTTGATTAACAATGACACCGTGTCTGATTGATAATAAATAATTCCTGATAACTGATTAACTGATTGGAAACAGAAGGGCAAAAGAGCCTGTTTAAATATTCCTTTTTGGGTGCTTGAGGACCTCTAGAAGGGGTACTAGCCATGGGCTGAGGCTAGGGGGGCAATCAGCGCAAGATTGGCACGTCCTCAAGGTGCTGTTAGCCTGCTGGCCTTAGATCTGTCAAGGAAAAGCTCCTTTTTAGCTGCAGGATCTGTTAATCAATAGATTAGTCATTTTGCTGATCCTGCACTGATCCTCAATTTGTACAGTTAGTACTGGTCCAAAGTGAGCAGACGTAGATTTTTATTGATTTTCCATCCTCTGCTGATCCTGTATGTAATTTTTAATAATTTTTACGACCACTCCTTATGTAGTTTCGTGGTCTTTGAAGGTTCTGATCAACTTACTTCGTGGTGAGTCTGGATCTTTATTTAATTAATAAAAAATACTAAAAATTAGTTATTAACTAATTTAAATTGATTTTTAAGGTTTTTGAACCATAATCTATGCTCGTGTGGTAGCTTTACATATGTAGTGTAGATCCTACTATATTGTAGCTTCTCTGAGCGGTACCTGGATGTCATAGGAGGCGCGGGGATCAGTCCATTCAAATGCGCGCGGGGACTGATCCGCTGCTCAGATGCGCGCGGGGGACTGTACCGCTGCGCGCGTGACTAGGTCACAGGATTACCTGCGCGGGAATTCAGTTGCGCGGGAGTTCAGCGCTGTAGGGACGTGGGGCTGCGTGCGGGAGTTGGCGTACGCGGGAGTCCAACGCTGTAGGGACGCGGGGCTGCGTGCGGGAATTGTGACAAAACACAATTTCCCGTGTAACTCCTAAACTACACACAACACCTGGATTTCAACTGAAATTTAGGTTTGAAACCTATACATGACATATCATGTGAAATATTAAAATGGCTAAAAGGTGCCATACTGGTGCCGTGGTCATTTACCATTTTGTATTAAATTAATTAAAAAATATAAGGAGTAAGAATTCAAGGGTGGGGTCAGTGAGTGACCCTACCTTATTTTGGGTGGGGAATCCATTTCTGCAATAATATTTATGGATTTCCTACTCCTTTATTTTATAATAATTTTATTTATTCATTTATCTTTGTTCCTTTTAATTTTGTTAATATTATTATTGTTGTTGCTTTGTCAGGTTGCTCTGTGCTAAGTAGCAGGCTGACAAGTTGTGAATCTCAAGCCTGTCAGGATTTACTCAACTGTTTCAAGCCAATCTCCTATTCGCCCATCTGTGCTCTCACGGACTTCATCCGTCACCTTTCCTGGGGCTCTCCCACCCTTTGGCCTTTGGACAAGGGGTGAAGAGTGTCAACTACCGCCCGCGGACATCTGCCGCGGTTTGGTTCATTTCCCTTTCCCACCCCGTCTGCCTTCAGACAAGGGGTGGGTGATTCTGGTATTGTTGCGTGCGCCCATCCACGGACGGATGCAAGTGACCACATGATTTACTTTCTTTTTTTTGCTCTATTTGTAGAATCAGTTGTACATAGTCTAACAGGGCCTCCTACCCATATAAGGAGGGGCTCTCCCCTGCCTTTTGGATGGAATCATCAGAGCATGGAATCATCCAGCATGAAATCAGCACACCTTTGATCCTTGAGCCTCCATACTCAACCCTTGATCCCTGATCCTTATCACCAGCCAATAGCCTTTCTGGTTGAAGAAAGATTCTGTCTGTTGGAATTTTTGAGTGTGTCATACCACTCCTTGATCCCTTTCTCTGTCCATACTGGTCCTCATCCCTGATCACCTTTCTTGAGCCAATCACAATTGATTGAAGAGGTCTTATTAAGCTTAAGACCTGGAGTGTTATACCTCCCCTTAGCTTCTTTGGAGTTGCATTCTGCCAGCCTACTCTTGAGTCCCTTGAGAAGTTTTGAGGTTATTCTTGCTTCAAATCAGTTACTTTTTGTTTTAGAGCTTCTTAAACATTGTGCTTTGTCTTGTACAGCCACCCTCAGTTATCTGGTACCCTTCAAGCACTTGATTGCGGAGAGTTGGGAAGGTTCATTGAGAACCTGGAGGTTGCTTGGGTTTGAGTTGATCATCCCAAATCTTCTGCTGACAACCAGAGTTATTAGCTTGTGGGCGTTGTTTACATACAGCAGCTTTTGTTCTTTGAACTCTAAGAAGACTTTAACTTCTTTTGTTCAAGTTTTTCCCTGCATAATCTTGTCTCAGATAGTGCTGTTCCGTTGCTACCAAACTATTATCATCCTTATCCTCTACTCCTTGATTCCTCATTTACCAGGTTCTGGACCTTGATCTTGGTTACATTTAAATATTTTTGTAACACTCAGGAGGGCAGCCTAAACAGCACCTTTCCCCTCCGCAGAACTGCCACGGCCTAGCACTGTTTGGAGTCTTACACCGCTTCAACCTGAACCTCTTACAATCAAGAACTTCAGACTCTTCCTATTCAGATCTCAACCCTCTACTAAAATGCCCAACCTCTACAAACTGAATCTCTTGCGATCAAGACCTTCAGACTTATCCTCAAGGCTAATTTGGTGCAAAGATTGTTTCTGTTTAACTCTGGAGGGATTTCTCCCTCCATACCCTTCTCTTACTCTTTTTTCTATTGACTCTTCTCCATAGGCGTGCTTGTTTAAATCTTTCATCTCTGGAGTCTCCCTGTCTCTCCTGTAACTGTCCTCCTCTCTGGTATGCGCGCTCTATGTGTCTTTTTGATCAGTTATCTGTCCCTCTTATACTCCATGCTCATCTTGTTCTTTTCTCAGTTCTGGTTCTTCTTGCTCAGAAATTCATCACAATTAACAGTCAAAGCATCGCTACCACTCAATTGCTCTCCCTTGACTAAGAACCAGAACTGCTGCGCATCATGAGCGACAGTTTCCAATCCACTATTGCCAAAGGAGCTCTGGAAGCCACTCCTCTGTTGACTCTCAACAATTTTTCCTTATGGAGATCCAGGACCACCAACCTCCTCAAGATACAATCTCTTTGGGAACCCTTGATTTCCAACTCAGCATCACTCAATCCTGCTGTTAACATCCAACTCATCACGCTTCTTACCGCCAAACTCAAAGCTTCCATCCATCTTAATTTCATAAACCAAACCAACAAGAGTGATGCCAAACTCATCTGGAAGTCAATCAATCACTACTTCGCCTCCTGAAATGCCTCAAATTGCGCCAGAGTCTTCAACAAATTCTGCGCTATCCAGTTCACTCCACATGACATCCAACTCTTCATCACTCAAATCAGGGCCTCAATCACCAAATTTGTCAAAAACGGTATATCTATCCCTCTCAACATCATTGCATACTCCATTCTTCAAAAACTTCCTCCCTCTCTTGATCATCTGAAGAGCCAAATCACTCATTCAGACAAAGACGTGGTTCCTGACATGGTTCTGGACCATCTTAGAGTCCACTTCAATAACCTTCAGCTCCGCCCGTTGGTCTTCTCTTCCAAGGAAACTCCCACCGCTTTGGTCACCTCCAAATTCACAAAATGTAGATGCGGATGGAACAATCCCAACTCTCTTCACCCCAAAGCCAAATGCTGGCTCCTTTGCCCTTTTCCTCCTGCTCAAGCTTCTACAACCAAGAATAACATCACCAATTTCACCTCTAAATTCCAAGATCCCTCGATTTTCATCCTAGACTCCGAATCCTCCGCTCATATGATATCAAATTCCAAACTCTTCTTTGCTCTCTCTACGGAAGAAGAAGGAATAGTGCGCACTGGATCTGGCAACGAAAATCTTCCCATAAAAGGGAGAGGTTCTGTCAAACTCACCAACAAGCATGGCAATCTTATCCTTAATAACGTGCTCTATTTTCCAAATTTGGCTGTCAACCTACTTTCTGTTTGATGTCTGCTCCTTGAAAAATTCTCCATCTCCTTTGAAATTAATTCTTTTCACCTCTACAAAGACAACTCCCTAGTTGCCACCAGTTGCTACTAAAACAACTTACCTGGCCTCAAGTTCCACTCTCCTGATCAAAGCTCTCTTTTGTCCTCTGCTGAGATCTTACACAAATCATTAGGCCATGTCAGCTACCACTGAATCAGGCACAAGCTCGGCATTCCAGTCAATGCATCTCAGAAGTGTGAAGCTTGCTCCGTCTCAAAAATCACCAGGGCAAGCTTCAAGAGAACTCACACTCCTGCCTCCAGGCCCTTTGAAGAACTCCATCTGGAAATCTTTGGCCCCATCTCTCCTCCATCTCATGAGGGACACCAATACCTACTCACTGTAGTTGATAGCAACACCAGATATTGCGCTGCTCTTCCCCTGAAGAATAAGAGTGACATACCTGAGATACTGAGCAATGTCCTGAGTCATGAAGCAAAGCGTTTTGGGTATTTTCCTTCCATTCTGCATTCCAACCGTGGCGGCAATTTCATCAATAATGAACTTTCCCAATTCTGTAAAGATCATCTCATCAAAACCAGACATTCTGACCCATACACTCCGCAGCAAAATGGTCTGGCTGAAAGATTCAACCGCTCTATCCTTGAATCCATCCAATCCATACTTACTGACTCCACTCTGAATTGCCACTACTGTCATGAAGTTGCATTAGCAGCCACTCTCACCCTTAATCAAATCCCTGCTCACAAATCCAAGAAATTGCCCTACAAACTCTTCAAAAATCATACTCTACCCCTCAGCTACTTCTGTCCTATAGGCAACAGAGTATCCTATTTGAATCTACCTACTAAACCTGCCTCTAAACTTCTCCCTAAAGGATCAATAGGAACTCTTATTGGCTATAACAACGAACTCCAATCTTACCGCATCCTCGGGGAGCTTGGAAATATCATCAATACGAAACACGTTCAATTCCTAGACTTCAATCCCTCCGTCCAAAAATCCTCCCTGATCTGGTCTGATTTGGATCTCTCCTACAACGTGCCTTCTGACAAGCCACCCAACAATCTCTCAATAAATCCTCTTTTCAACTCTCCCCTTGAATCTCCGTCTCCTACATCTCAAAATCCTGAAACTGCTCCCAAAGTCAAATCCTCTGAAGACAGCAACAATGAATCAGAAGCCGTCGCATCTTCTCTGCTGCATACCGGTGATACTCCAAGATACAAGCTGAGAACTCAAACTTTGAGAATAAAACCTGACAAATACTACTATTTCTCCTCCAATATCATGTCCTTCATCTCCAAGGCCAACAAATGGGAAGAACCCATGGATGAAAAACTCAACAGTATTGAAGAGATGGATGTGTGGGAAGATTGTGACTTTTTCCCTGAATCCTACCTCCGCTCCATGTGGGTTCTTAAGACCAAACCAGCTACTGCCTCATCTGCCGAAAGAAAGAAAGCATGCCTGTGCATACAAGGCTTTCTGCAAACACCGGGAATTGACTATAACAATACCTTTGCTCCCACCGGAAATTTTCCTTCCCTTCTCTCCCTTCTCACGCTCTCTGTTGACAAGAAACTGCCCATCAGACAATTCGATGTAAAGAGCGCCTTTCTCTACGCTCCTCTATCTGAAGACATCTACATAGCCACTCCCAAAGGATCCAAGCGCAAAACTCCCTTTCTCAAACTCAAAAAGTCCCTTTATGGACTCAAGAAGGCTCCTGCTAACTGGTACAATACCATCACCAAGTGTTTTGAAGAAATCAACTTTCACCAATCATCCATTGACCCCTGTCTCTACATACACAACAATGAAAACACGTTCATCTTTTTCCATGTGGATGATCTAGTCGTTGTTGGTAACGTCAAAGGCTTCAAAACTCTTTTTCTCAATTGCTTTCCAAACTCATCAGCTCATGAACCTGATACTCTTCTTGGCATGGACCTTCATCTATCTCCCAATTGGATCACCCTCAATCAAAGCAAACTGATTAAGAAAGGATTAGAACTCCTTGGACTTGAAGACTGCAAATAGGTAAAGAAGCCTCTGTCCCCTGGAGTTCAGCTTTGAGAAGCCTCTGAAGAAGATGCACTGGAGTTTGGCAAACTCAAATAAAACTATCGCCAATTCACTGGCATACTTAACTACTTGTCATGCCGTTCTCGCCCGGACCTTGCCCCTGCTGTGTTGATCCTATTGCGCTTCAATCACCTTCCTGGACTCTCTCACTGGAAAGAAGTTGTCCACTGCTTCAAATATCTAAAAGGGTCCCTATTGTTATGCCTGATGCTGGAGCCCTCGCCCAATCATCCCTCCAACGGTCTTGAGTACTACTCTGACGCGACCTGGGCAGATGATCATGAAACCAGAATCTCTCAGAGAGGCTCTCTCTGCCTATGGAAGGGTGTTCCGTTGTCGTTGTCCAGCAAGAAACAGAAGAGCATAACACTGTCCTCCACTGAAGCTGAGCTGAATTCCCTCTTGGATGCAGTTCAGGAGGATCAGTGGCTACAAGCTCTGATCAGCGAAATTTGGAAAACCAAACTAGAAAATACTATCTTTGGTATTGAAAACAAAGGTCTCCTTGAGAAGATCAAGCATTTTGGCTCAAACTCAAAGGCAAAGCACCTCAACATAAAAATAAAATGGCTGCATGATCTCCTCAGCAAAGTACTGCTCAATTTCAGACTGATATCAACAGACAACATGATCGCTGATTCTCTCACAAAGGTGTGCAACCATTCTTCTCTTCAGAGGCTGCTGAGTACCTGTTTTCAACCTCTCTTCGCATCAAATTAAGGAGGGGTGTTGAAATAAATGAGACAAATATAGTTTCTTTGCTTCCTTCTACTCTCTTCTTCTTTTTTGCTGAAACAAATTAAACATAAATACAGCTTTCTTTATTCTTCCTTTCCTTTTCTATTCACCTCCAATCTTTTACCTTATTCTTTATTTTCTCCTCATTACAAGTCCGTCCCGTGTTCCTTTCTTGATCTGCGCACTGCGCTCCTCCAAAATCTAGTACTGCGCTCCTCTGAAGTCGCGCACTACCCCTCACTCATTTCCAAATCTTCTTCATCATCTCATTGAACTTAACCATCCTCAAGATCCTCAAGGTTCTTATCCAGACCCCAATCTTGAACCTTACCGCTTAACCGCTTCAACCTGAACCTCTTACAATCAAGAAATTCAGACTCTTCCTATTCAGATCTCAACCCTCTACTCAACTGCCCAACCACTATGAACTGAATCTCTTGCGATCAAGACCTCCAGACTTATCCTCAAGGCTAATTTGGTGCAAAGATCATTTCTGTTTAACTCTGGAGGTATTTCTCCCTCCATACCCGTCTCTTACTCTTTTTTCTATTGACTCTTCTCCATAGGCGTGCTTGTTTAAATCTTTCATCTCTGGAGTCTCCCTGTCTCTCCTGTAATTGTCCTCCTCTCTGGTATGCGCACTCTATGTGTCTTTTTGATCAGTTATCTGTCCCTCTTATACTCCACGCTCATCTTGTTCTTTTCTCAGTTCTGGTTTTTCAGCTGGCTACTATTCAGAACCAACTGACTAAAGCCTAAAAACAAATAAAATATAAATTAATAATAAACAAATACGGAAATAATAAAATAAAATAAAATTAAGGAATAAAACCTTAATTTGTAAGAAATCCAAGAATATTATAAAAGAAATGGATTTTTGGAGCCAATTCATGTAGGGTCACCCACTGGCACCACCCCCGAAATCCCACTCCTTCAGGTAGAACCATGGTTCACCTATGCACCCTCCCATCACATCCACAGGTATAGGTTTCTGACCAAAAATTTGGTCAGAAACCCATAATTGTGTTTAGTTTAGGAGTTATGGACGAAAACTGGTTTCGTCCATAACCCCGCGCGCATCTGCGGGTCATTTTTTTGCAGCTAGGCGCGCAGCTCCTAGGAGCCACGGCACAACCGGCCCCGCAAGTAGTCAAGCAACTACCTTGCGCAGGACCAAAGATGGCCCTGTGAGTAGTCGCCCGGCTACCTCGCGCAGGACCAAAGATGGGCCCGCAAGTAGTCGCCCGAATACCTCGCCCAGGACCAAAGATGGCGCCGCAAGTAGTCGCCCGACTACCTTGCACAGGCTCTAGGCCGCAGCTACCAACCAGCATCGCGGGTAGTCAAGCGACCAGCCTTGTGGGTAGTTGAGCGACTACCACGCGAGGCAGTTGCCACTCACCAGCCCGCGGGTAGCCAAGCGACCACCTTGCGCGGCTGCCGCTACCTATTTCCGGCCCCGCAAGTAGTCAACTGACTACCCTGCGCGGGCCCCTAGTGACCGACCTAGCCACCGCGCGAAGTGACTGGCCGGCTCACTGGCCAGCCCTCCCCTCTCCCAAAATGGAAACAGGGCTGTGGGGTACCTCCAATACACCCCATAGCCCTGTTCCACATCACATGGGGTCCAGAGAGCGCCACCATGTGGTGGGGAATAGTATGAAAGGGGATAAACAACCCACAAATCCGGAAAAATGGGCCCTGCACCCTTTTTGGAACTATACCAAAGGGTTGTCAGGGCCTCTGTAAAAGGGCCTGTATGGAAGATTTGTACCTAAAGAAGTATCTGTGAGTTACTCTAACACCCTGAGAGTGTGTACTGAGCATATACAGGGGCCTAGCTTCGTGCTAGATGGATCACAAGACACCAGGAATACATACAACACTCTCCATACCCCTTATAATTAAAACTGTATGTAACTAGTCACAACTAGGGGTGTACTGTCCAATTAAGGAACTGTAAGACACCCCAATATGAGAAGAAGAGCCTCAGACTCGAAATGTCCTTGCAGCATAAGGTCCCCATTGCCTTTGTTCAAGCCCCTTGCCTCAGGAAGCCATGGCTTATATGTATAAATATTAATTGAATACAACCTCTTTGGTCAATACAGTGAGGTCATTAAGGGCACAGAAACGTGTATCAAGCCCAAAGCATGATGACATAGGGCTTCCTGTACCTCTGTAGTGACTATAGAAGGTCCACACAAACACACTGATGGCTCCCTGGCCTCAGCACTAGCCTGGGTCACCCTCCTTTGGCTGGTAAAAGGACTGTACCAAGAGGGGACCCAAACAATATAAATAAAGGACCTTCCCCCAGCCATTTCTAACACATTCATCCAGTTATGTAGTCATTATTGCTTCAGATAGTTTTGTCCTCAAGCCATCAAACCCTTATAAGAAATAAGTGTGTGATCCTGGACCACTTTCTGATAAAATTGTAGACCATAATTCTTGAATCCCTGTTTTTTTGGCCAAATTGAACAACCAACCATTCAGCCTGCCCCAGTACAAACTTCCATCACCCTGAATCCTTGAATATTTGCCCATTCATCAAGAATAAGTCCGGATCTAGACCTAGTAAGTGATCCTGCTGACTTATACCCCTTTTTTGTAGGTTTTGCATAACCTATGCCCCAAGGAAATTACACACACCCTTCTTGAAAGGAATCCTTGTCAACCCCACAGGCACCACAATTGCTCCTATATTGTCCTTAAAAGACATATACCTGTGTTCTGGAGGGATCAACAACCCCATTAAGGTCTTGGCCTCTCCATTTAAATTTATTTTATAAATATATAAATAAATTTAACCCTTTCAGCCAAATCACATACCTGGCATTTTATCTTATTTTTGATCCAAACTTTCTATCACCTCTAGTAGCTAGAAGGAGTGAGGTCCTTGGCATCTAGTAGGCTGACATAGTTCTTCTTGCTCAGAAATTCATCACCACTAATACACCTCCGCCACCGCCGCCATATACTGGGTCAATTGGGTTTGAAGTGCAAAGTGAAGTTCAAGCCAAGGAAACACAGACAGTTGAAGAGTCAAGAGAAGAAGGAACAATGACTGAAAGGGGGATGGAAACGGAGCAAAGGGAGGAAAATGAAGAGGAAAGAAATTGGATAGAAGGAAGGAGTGGAACGGAACAGGAGCTGGAGGAGCGGAATGGAATAGAAAGGGATGAGATGGACGGCTGAGATGAGGAGAACCGGGTGCAAGTCAAAGGGCCAATCAAAACTGATGCAAGGAAATTGACTGGCATTTTTGGGGAAGGTTCTTCAAGGGGCCAAAGGAAGAGAGCTCACAAGGAACTCATGGAGGAAGGTGGATGGAATACCTGATCAAAGAGAGTTCAGACTGCAAAGTGCAAGGAGATCTTTGAGAGACATCTGGTGACGCAAGTGATGATCTTGCAAAGGCTGTCTTCTTTGGTAGACAACAAAGATTTGGAAGAATTTAGGTCAATGGCAGAGGAATTGAACAAGAATTGGGAGGAAGCAGAGAGAGAAATAAAGGACAGTTTATAAAAATGTATTTTCTAATCTTATATATATATATATTATTATTATTATTATTATTATTTTTGAAGTGAAATAGGATTCTTATTTTGAAATAAAACAAAATTTGAAGGGATAAAAAATTGTGAGAAGAAAAGGGGGATAAGTTTTTTAGAAAGGAAAAGGAAATAAAATAAGGAAATTGGATGAGATTAAAGGGAAGGAATGGGATGGAAATGTGGAATGGGATGGAATTAACTTAATGGAATGGGAGCTATGATTGGTGAGGTTTGCAAGGGTAACTCGCATGGAAGTCTTGAACCAAATTGGGAGAGTTGCAAAGGTGATGGGTTGGTTCCCACAAGGTGCAATCTTTTTCGGACTGGAAGCCGGTCCATTCAACAAAGTATTGAAGCTTTCCTTTGTGTAACCTGGAATCCAGGATATGGCTTACTTCCCACTCTAACTGATCTTGGACGCTGACCGGTTCAGGAGGAGGATGAGTCTTGCCTGGGTATAGGACTTGAGCTGGCTCTAGGAGAGACACATGAAAGACTGGGTGGATACCTTTCCATTTTGCAGGTAAGGTGAGTTTGAAGGCGTTAGGGGATACAATTTATTTGACTTTGAAGGACCAAGCTTTCTTTCAGAGATTTTACTAGTTGTGCAAGTACTGCAAATATTGCAAGCATCAAGCCATACCCAATCTCCTACTGCAAAGGTTGGGGACAAAGTGCAAAGCCAATCTGCTTGTTCCTTTTAGTGCTGTTTTTCTGCTTCAAGGTTTGTTCAAAGTTGCGTTTGAAGGGATTGGATTTGATTAAGGTAATTGGTAGCAGGTTGAGAAGGTGCCATGTGAAGGGAAGAGAAAGTTGGATTTCTACAATAAAGAGTCTGGAAGCGCAACTGTTTGGTGGAGGAATGAGTGTAGTTGTTGTAGGTAAATTTGGCTAATGGGAGCCATTGCAACCAGTTGTCCTGTTGGTAGGAGACATACATTTGGAGATACTGTTTGAGGATCTGATTGACTTGCTTGGTTTGCCCATCTTTTTCCGGGTGGTAAGCCGTTGATAAATTGCGAGTGATCTTCAAATCTTGGCAAAGCAAGGTCCAGAAGCTAGAGACAAAAAAAGATCCACAATCACTAATTATGTTATCAGGGAGACCATGCTTTGAAAATACAAATTCTATGAATAAATTAGCTAAGTATTCAGAAGAGGCTGTCACATTACTGCAAAGAAATAAAGCCATCTTCAAGAAGTGATCTACTACTACTAAAATAGCATCATAACCACTAGAAATGGGTAATTGCAAAATGAATTCCATGGAAAGCAAGTGCCAAGGAATTGGGGGAATTGGAAGTAGCTGGAGCAGCCCATACTTCCAATGTTTTGAGGACTTTTTCCAATTGCAATCATAGCACCCGTTAACATAGTCTTTTACTTCATTGGTCATACCAGGCAAATAGAAGTCTTGTGCAATAAATTGGTAGGTTTTATTCTGCTCATAATGACCAGAAAGCAGAGAATCATGCCTTGACTCAAAGATATCTAACTTAATGCAAGGATTATCTGGTACTACTATACAATTCTTATAAAATAAATAATCATTTTTGTCAATACTATAATCACTATCTAATAAGTTTTCATTCTTGCAAAGTTTGCTACACTTGAGTTTGTTGAGTTGAGCTTGTCTTAGTTCAGAAGCTAGATCTTGAAGGTGAGTGATGATTGAACTGATTTTGGCAGATTGGGTTGAGAAAAGTGTCCTAACCTTTTCAGGGTTGTTATTGGAAAAGGTGCTCCCCCCTCCTGGGTAAACATTTTCCCAACGTGAAAAAGCATCAGGGACTACCACTTAATTCCCAGGATGGTACACAATTGTAAAGTTGAACTTGGAGAGGTATTCAGCCCAAAGTTCCTGTCTGCAAGTAAGGATTTTTGAGCTCATGAAATATTTTAAAGAGTTGTGATCAGTTAAGACCTCAAAAGGTTCCATAAGACTCAAAAGTTATGAACAACATTTTTTCAAGCAATAAACAATTAGAAGAAGTTTCTTGTCATGAATCTTGTAATTTAGCTCTGCAGCAAGCAATTTGAAAGACTTGAAAGCTACAGGATGACAGAGAGAATAAGAGGAGGAAAACTGCAAGATTACTCCTGCAATTGCATAGTTGCTTGCATCTGTTTCTACAATAGTGCAAGCTAGCTCATTAAAGTGAGTGAGCATTGGAGCAGTGGTAAATGCTTTTTTCAGAGCTTCAAACTCCAAAGCAGCTTGTTCTGTGAAAACAAAATGAGTGTCTTTTTGAAGAAGGTTAGTAAGGTTTACGGTTTCCTTGGCATAATGCTCAATAAACCTTCTTTAAAAATTACTGAAACCAAGGAAAACTTGAAGGGATTTAACAGAAGAAGGTGAGGGCCAGTCCAATATGTGCTGGCTCTTGGCTGGATCCATCAATAGTCCTTGCTGCGAGACTATGAAACCTAGAAATTGAAGAGAAGTAGTATGCAATTTGCACTTAGAGGCTTTTGCAAACAGGTCATTCTTGCAAAGTTGCTGCAGCACTTCTTGCACATGTGCAATGTTATCCTCAAGATTCTTTAAGTAGACTAGTATATCTTCAAGATACACAACAAGATATTCCTCTACAAGGTCAGAAAAAATGTCATT
The DNA here is from genome assembly GCA_025617555.3 of Puccinia polysora. NCBI lineage: Eukaryota > Fungi > Basidiomycota > Pucciniomycetes > Pucciniales > Pucciniaceae > Puccinia > Puccinia polysora. The sequence continues at coordinate 14,057,235 of CM062616.1, read as the reverse complement.
GACAAAATTTTAAAAAGTGGAAGGAGCATTGCAGAGGCCAAAAGGCATGAAAGTATACTCATAACTGCCAAACCTTGTTCTCATTGGGGTCAAATACACATGACCTTTTGCAATTCAAACTAGGTTATAGGCGCCTCAGAGTTCTAACTTCAAGAAATAAGGAGCTCCATGGAAGAGAGTGAGGAGTTGCAACATAGGCGGTACTGGGTAGGCATTCTTCCGGGGTTACCTGGTTCAGTTTCCTATAGTCAACACAAAGTCAAAGTCTGCTGTCTTTCATTGGAACAAATAAGACAGGTTAACCGGTGTTCAAATTGCTTGGTCAAAGAAATCCTTTTGATACATTTTCTGCAATTTATTCTTGAAGCGCGGTCAATTCCTGCTTTGAGAGAGAGTAGACTGGTCTGGGTGCTGGTGGTGGGCCAGTAAGTTTGATCTTATTATTGCAAGAACGCAATGGAGGAAGTTTATCTGCCTTTACAGCTGAAAAGACGTCAGCAAATTCATTATAAACCAAAGGTAAAGACTCTTGAATGATTTCTAAATCTTCAAGCACAGGGTTTGAAGTGCTTGCATGATGCGAGAGGATTAGGGAGCTCAAAATACACCATTTGGTTGGTACCTGTTTCTCTTTGAAGAAACAAGGAAGAGGTAAGTTGGACAAATAAGCAACAACTGCTAAATCTGAAGAGGGAACTTGGGAATGAAGGTCAGGATATTGCAAATCTCCTGGCGGAAAAGTGTCATCCAACTCAATGACAGTGTCAGGTAGGCTTGTTAATTCCTGTTTGATGGAAGGTTTAGTTTCCTGGTGTTGCAAGGTTTGAAGGTTAATTACTCCTTCTTGCCAATTTGCATCCGGATTCCAGTGGACTAGGAAATCATTTGCTAGAATGGTATCATCCATTCCAGGAATATCCAAGACAAATAAATCCCATTCAAAGCTGGGGAAATTGGAAAATTCAAAGGTCCATTTTGACTTTTGGGAAACCCAATGAGATGGCTCAGTTGCGCTACTTACTAAATAGATAAGGAACCTATCTATCTTGGAAAACGTAAGATTTTTGGAAGTGGAAAAAGATTCACTTATAAAAGAAACATTAGCGCCTGAATTGAGTAAAACTTGATAAAGGGAGTTGTTGGAATGAAAAATAGCAAATCTCAAACCTGGAGCAGCTAGTGACTTGCAAGTTCAAAGATTGACTTGCTGTAATCTAGATAATGTGTAGTCTTCCTTGCAAGTGTCAGGAAAACTACAAGCTAATTTTTTGACTGTTTAGCCTCTTCACGTGCTAGCTGCTTTGCACAACTATCAACATCATGTTTACCTCCACAATAAATAATTAACCCATTCTTTTCCCTCCTTAACCGTTCCTCATTCCAGAGCATGCCAGTTTCTTTTTCCAGGAACTTTGGAGTTTTGGTGGAGGGCTTTCCCTTTGGGTTGGAGTGCAAGGTTGGATTTGGTCTAGATTGCTTTGGATTCTTTGAGGATTTTTTTGAGGACTTGTCTGCCTTTGGAGCCAAAGTTGATGGTACATGGTCATTTTGTCAAGAGAGGTTCTTGTTGTGATAACCATTATCAAGCTCAATCACCCAGTCAATTAGCTGCTGAAGGGAGGTTGTCTTATGTCCCCCAACTGCAAGTTGTTCAATTAGGCGTGCCGGTAAACATTTTTGAAAATGAAATAGGAGGGCTGCCTTGTTCCATTGGATGCAAGACTGCAGAGTTCAAAAATTGGAAATATAAGCAGAAGCTCTACTATTTTCCTTCATGACTAGATTATTGAGTTTTTATTCAGTGTTTCAAACTTCATTAGGGTGGCCAAACAGTTTGAACAGCTGTTGCTTGAACTTGTCCCAATTGTTGAGAATACAAGTGGGACTAGTGTTTTCTGGTAGTTTGAGGTAGGGTTTGAACCACTGCAACGCTCTTCCACCAAGGAAGGAAGATGCATACATAACTCTAGGTCTATCAGTAGGGAAATCATGAGGATTTTTTGAGAAGATGATTTTTCAGGACTGTAGGTAAGATCTAACCTTATGAGGTTGTTCCCCAGTAAAATGATCAGGCTGCTTCATGCCTGGGGTACAAAAAATAGAAACACTTGGACCAGATTGCAAGGCAGTTTGGTTAAGCGCCTGGATCAGAGTTGAGAGTAAGGTTAAAGCGTTGGGTTTGGGAGCATTAGTGCAAGACTGAAATCTACCACTAGTGGAGGTTTCATTGGAAGAGTCTTTGATTTCTTTGAGATGGTCCACTTCTTCCCAAGAGGGAGCAAGGGAATCATCAAGAGGCTCTACCAAAGGAGATTTAGAAGAAGGGACAGGATCTAAAGGTTGTCTGGCCCAAGAAACGCTGGATCTCCCTACCCAATGGATATCATCATTGTAAGGGGTGAGGGAAGCATTCCAGATTGAGCAAGTATGTGAAATTGTAAAAAAAAATCTATTATAGGTTGGCAAGCTACAATAGAAGAGTTGAGTTAGTTAATTTACTGTCACACAACCACCCCACGTACTATAAGGCAATCTTAGATGATTGTGAGTGCAAAGGAGAAACTGAGTGCAAGGGCAAGTGCAAGGTAGCAAGAGCTAACTGCAAAGTGCAAACTTATGGTGGAGTAACTCAACACAAAGCAAGAAGGATAAATGTTCCAATGGAAGGGAACCAAACCCAAGTCCAATGTGATGACTGGATTTACAAAATTCAAGAACGTATGAAGTTAACTAACTGAGGAGAAAATCCCCAGGCAAGGGGAATAGACTTTATAAGGTAATCCAAAATGACTAGATACAACCTGATGGACAGTCAACTACAGTTACAAGCAATGAGGCAATTAATGACATGAATGGAGTACAAGATGAAATAACAGTATGAATGTTTCCAAGGTCTTAGGGTAAGTGCAAGAAAATAGAGGGCAAATGTATTGGAGTGTAATGGTTGAGACATGAGGGAGTGACATCAGAGGCAATGCAAATATGAAGATGTAGTTTATGCAGGGTAAGGGACTAGTCCATTTGTGAACTATACAGTTGAGGTGACTTGACTAGCATGGGTGCAAACTAGAAAGAGCCTGTGACTTGGAATGGGAACCCAAGGGTTATTGATACCCAGGGTGAAGGAGCAGAGCCCAAATGGATGGTTGACTGAGGTAGAGTTGACTGCAAGGTTTGCAAGTGGGTGCTGAATCAGTCGCCAAGGATGGAAGGTTGTTATGCAAGCCAGAGTTGGTAAGCGGAAGGCACCATTGATGTTGTGCTTCTATTTTTGTCACGCTTATGGACTGAGGTAGATGGTACTGAGGAAAGGGATATGTCAAAGTGGGAGGACAATAATCCTTAAGTTCAAAGTGTGACACTGAGAAACCTTGGGCAAATTTTTAGTCAATTTTAGTTGCCTCATTTACCTGGTAGAATGTGAGTGATAAATATAAGGCTGATATCTCAAAATAATAACAACATAAATCAAAAATAAAACCTTCATAGATAAGTCAATAGCTCTATTATTTTCAAAATTTAGAAAGAAAAATTATATACCTAGAATTTCTGTGGAAAACATGGGATAAATCTGGTAGTTAATTCATGGAATAGTTTTGAACATTTTGTTGAATAGAGGAAGTATTTCAACTCATATCAGATTTCGGGTTATAAGTTTGGGAAGTTTGATTGGAAGGTTAATTGCATTTGGGATAATTTTAAGATTCAGGATACTTTCTTTGGCCATGAGTAGAAATATGATTCTTAGATCTTGAAGAAAAAAATAAAAAAACATCAATCAATCATTATAACAACACATCATAAAATAAAAAAAACATAAATCATTAGTCATTATTAAAAAGAATTAGCAAGAAAGATAAAATATCTTGAGTGCCTGTGGGATAGGGAATCCTTTTGAGTTTTTTAATCAACTTGAGTTTTCAGTTTGATATGGTTGAAATCCTTTGGAATATTGTGGAGGTGCATGAGCTTTGTACATATTCTGGTACTGATTTGGATCTTCATACAAAGTAGAGTATTTGGTGTAGCTCAGGGGATCAAAAAATTGAACATAGTTTCTAACCAAAGAACTTCTGGAAGTATTTTGTAAATTGGATTTAGAGGTTGGGAATTTTAACTGAGGTGGATTATGAAAATATTGAGACATATTGGAGAGATTTTAGGCTGAATAATTGGTAACACTTGAATGACCAAAGGGATTCATTATAAAAAAGGATTGATTGAAAGCAATATTCATTTGCCTTTATTGAATATCTTCTTCTATTTATTTCATATTAATGAGCATTGGATTTTTTAGTGTTATTCATTTTTTAATATGCTAATTTTAAAGTATTTGGGTGGATAAAAGGGCTGTGGTGGAATATCTGTATTTTGAGGATGTAAAAAATCAGTTCAGTCACTTTTTACCCTTGCTAAGAGTTAATCCTTGGGAAAGAATATATATATATATGTATATATATAAAGAAATAAGAAAAAAAAACTTGGGCAGCAGGAATGCCAACAGCAGAACCAATTTCAGGCCAGGTTCTAACCTGTGGTGAAACCATTTGATAATTTTTAATTAAAAAAAAAGAAAAGGAAAGAAAAGAAAAGAAAGAAATATATAGATATATATATATAAACTTGGGGGACAGGACTGCCCCCACCTGACCCAGGTTGGGGCAAGCTTAAAACCTGCAGTGAAACCATTTGGTGATTTTCATTTAAATAAAAAAAGGGGGGGTAAGGACCACCACCACCACCACAGCCAACTCTGGGTGAGGCTAAAACCTAGATCACCCCTAGCAGTTTGGTCAAAAATTCTGCAACACCCTGGCAACAGTTTCAAAAAGGCATTCAAAACCTGGGGTAGCATGGTGGTTTTGAAAATGATGTCAAAAATGCACAGCACAGGCTGAAGGTTTTTGAAAGTGGGGACCCCTCTGGAGTGTTGAGGGGGGGACTTTTATCCCACACCATGACATGGGAAATGAGGCCAGTTGGTGTCAATATAGTAAAAAAAATTACAAATATGACACCAATGATGTCATCTAAGCAATTTTGTTTTCTAAGATGACACCAAAAGGTGTCATGGACATCATATTGGTAAATTATTTGGTGTTATTATAGCCTGGGACATATTTATTTTTATTTCTTTTGCTATGAATTTCTTTTTCATGACTCATTTTGACTTTCCAATCAAAAACAATCTTTTTTTATTAATATGATTGATAAATTCTTATTTTTTTATTTATTTTTTAATTTCTAGAGTTATCATAAGATTCCTCTTTGAAGATGTTCATTGTTTAAATTTCTTTACTCACATTTTATCATTTTTCCAATCTTTGAAAGGACATTTAGGTTTGATTTGAAAACTTCCAATTTATCAAACTATACAATTTCCCCATTGATTTCTCTTATGCATTATGAAGGAGAAGTGTTGAATTTTAAACCATAAACAGCCCATTCACAATTCAAATTGGGTTGTGTGGTGCAGTTCATAACCCATTAGAGTTGTGAACAGCCATTTCAAGTCATGGCATGCCATTCCCAACTCCAGGGTTGTAAGCAAAAAAAGAAACAAATAAATAAATGAAAAATTAAACAAAAGGAAAAAAGGAATAAAAAGGAAAAAGGAAAAATGAAAAATGAAAAAAGAGAAAAAGAGAAAAAGAGAAAAAGAGAAAAAGAAAAAAAGAAAAAAAGAAAAAAAGAAAAAAAGAAAAAAAGAAAAAAAGAAAAAAAGAAAAAAAGAAAAAAAGAAAAAAAGAAAAAAAGAAAAAAAGAAAAAAAGAAAAAAAGAAAAAAAGAAAAAAAGAAAAAAAGAAAAAAAGAAAAAAAGAAAAAAAGAAAAAAAGAAAAAAAGAAAAAAAGAAAAAAAGAAAAAGAAAAAAAGAAAAAAAGAAAAAAAGAAAAAAAGAAAAAAAGAAAAAAAGAAAAAAAGAAAAAAAGAAAAAAAGAAAAAAAGAAAAAAAGAAAAAAAGAAAAAAAGAAAAAAAGAAAAAAAGAAAAAAAGAAAAAAAGAAAAAAAGAAAAAAAGAAAGAAAGAAAAAAAGAAAAAAAGAAAAAAAGAAAAAAAGAAAAAAAGAAAAAAAGAAAAAAAGAAAAAAAGAAAAAAAGAAAAAAAGAAAAAAAGAAAAAAAGAAAAAAAGAAAAAAAGAAAAAAAGAAAAAAAGAAAAAAAGAAAAAAAGAAAAAAAGAAAAAAAGAAAAAAAGAAAAAAAGAAAAAAAGAAAAAAAGAAAAAAAGAAAAAAAGAAAAAAAGAAAAAAAGAAAAAAAGAAAAAAAGAAAAAAAGAAAAAAAGAAAAAAAGAAAAAAAGAAAAAAGAAATAAATAAAAAAGAAAAAGAAAAAGAAAAAAATTGAACAAGAAGAAAAAAATTTGAAAAAATTGAAAAAAAAGAAAAAGAAAGAAAAAGAAAAAAGAAAAAAGAAAAAAGAAAAAAGAAAAAAGAAAAAAGAAAAAAGAAAAAAGAAAAAAGAAAAAAGAAAAAAGAAAAAAGAAAAAAGAAAAAAGAAAAAAGAAAAAAGAAAAAAGAAAAAAGAAAAAAGAAAAAAGAAAAAAGAAAAAAGAAAAAAGAAAAAAGAAAGAAAAGAAAGAAAGAAAGAAATTGAACAAGAAGAAAAAAATTGAAAAAATTGAAAAAGAAAAAAAGAAAAAAGAAAGAAAGAAATTGAACAAGAAGAAAAAAATTGAAAAAATTGAAAAAAAAGAAAAAGAAAGAAAAAGAAAAAAAGAAAAAAAGAAAAAAAGAAAAAAAGAAAAAAAGAAAAAAAGAAAAAAAGAAAAAAAGAAAAAAAGAAAAAAAGAAAAAAAGAAAGAAAGAAAAAAAGAAAAAAAGAAAAAAAGAAAAAAAGAAAAAAAGAAAAAAAGAAAAAAAGAAAAAAAGAAAAAAAGAAAAAAAGAAAAAAAGAAAAAAAGAAAAAAGAAAAAAAGAAAAAAAGAAAAAAAGAAAAAAAGAAAAAAAGAAAAAAAGAAAAAAAGAAAAAAAGAAAAAAAGAAAAAAAGAAAAAAAGAAAAAAAGAAAAAAAGAAAAAAAGAAAAAAAGAAAAAAAGAAAAAAAGAAAAAAAGAAAAAAAGAAAAAAAGAAAAAAGAAATAAATAAAAAAGAAAAAGAAAAAGAAAAAAATTGAACAAGAAGAAAAAAATTTGAAAAAATTGAAAAAAAAGAAAAAGAAAGAAAAAGAAAAAAGAAAAAAGAAAAAAGAAAAAAGAAAAAAGAAAAAAGAAAAAAGAAAAAAGAAAAAAGAAAAAAGAAAAAAGAAAAAAGAAAAAAGAAAAAAGAAAAAAGAAAAAAGAAAAAAGAAAAAAGAAAAAAGAAAAAAGAAAAAAGAAAAAAGAAAAAAGAAAGAAAAGAAAGAAAGAAAGAAATTGAACAAGAAGAAAAAAATTGAAAAAATTGAAAAAGAAAAAAAGAAAAAAGAAAGAAAGAAATTGAACAAGAAGAAAAAAATTGAAAAAATTGAAAAAAAAGAAAAAGAAAGAAAAAGAAAAAAAGAAAAAAAGAAAAAAAGAAAAAAAGAAAAAAAGAAAAAAAGAAAAAAAGAAAAAAAGAAAAAAAGAAAAAGGAAAAAGGAAATAAAACCAGGGGGTTTTAAACTACTTGTTGGCAACCCATATGGGCCTCAAACTGCTTGTTTGCAACCCCCCAGGGGCCATGCAAGTCATAAACAACTCTGCTTGCGACTGGTTGAGTGCTGAATGGAGGTTCACGACTTGGTTAGGTTGTGAATGGTGTGAAACACCCATTTGTAACCCAGGGTTGTGAATGTAACACCACCCATGTTGAAAAGGTCATAAACTTGCCCCCCCCCCTTAAATCTGGTGGCTAATTTTAATTTTACTTTGAAAACAGGTACTGATTTGATGGGATTTAGATTATTTACTCATCAAACCCATCAATGGTCTTTAAAATCCATCGGAAGATCATCCCATTTGACCCAAAAAAAAAAAAAAAAAAAATTATCGTGCTTTATTTTTTATCATTCTCCATAGTAGGTTGTTTTAAATAATCAAGCCTCGACTGCCCAGTTGTCAATCCCTCTCAAGATATTAATCTCGATCATGTTGTACCTGATCATAAACCTTCAACAGGCAGTCTTGCGGCCCAAACCTAGGCCTTGGTTTACAGTTCCCAGGGCCCAAACTCACCTTGCACACCCTGAAGTGGCACGTTCTTGCATCCTGGGGATGCCTGCAAAGCTCAAGATGCAAACTTTCATTAACCTTACAAACTTGAAAGCTTGTAGACTTTCCCACTACTTTAGCAGGCTCACAAGCCTTTCTGAGTTAGGAAACTACCCTCCCCCCTAACGAAAGGGGGTGGGGCATGCAAATTTGCTAATCTTGAGTCCATGTTGTTCTTTTGGACTTTTTTTCATCTTATTCTTGAACAGAAAAGGTACGATTTAGTTAGGGCCGATTTTTCTACCGACTGATGTGTAAGTTCTCATTCTTGGACGAGCAAACTTGAGATTGACAAGATCTTAGGAAACTGAAAAAACCTTGGACATCCAACAAACTCAAAACTCAAATCAGATTGGATTTTGAACCCTAAACTCCAAACAGGCCTTTGAGGAAATCATTCAACCCAGAGGGGATTTTGCTAAGCAAGGAGTAGCTTCAATTTTTTTGGTCAGGTTTGGTAATGCTGCAGAACAAATTAAATCAGGCAGGTTATTTGTGTACATACACAAATCTTTACAGATCCCGAAATTCCAGGAAGCGATGTTGTTGGAAACGTTTCTACCAATTAAATCCAGCCAGGTACTCTACTAATGGATTCATTACGATTGACTGCTTCCTGGAGACATCCAGGCTAGAGTTCTCCTGCCTTTTTAATACGCGAGATCAACAAGGGCAAAAAAATCATAAGAGAAGATAATGACCAGCAACCAAGCTTAAGTTAGGCCGGGGTGTGCTTTGCCCTTTGTTCATCGAAGATCAAAAGTGATGGCATAACAAATGCGTGTCGGTGGATACGGCTCTAGGGTCAAAATCTGTATTTTCGAAACAGTGAAATTAAATGTTCCAAATTTGATGCAGAATGTCGTCGGGAATCGCAGCAGACGGAGGCTGCTTAGGTTCAGTCTTGTGTGGTTTAGTGTCATCAGTGAAAGAGTGAGCAAAAGTACTAAGAGCAGGGGGCTTTCTGATGGGTCTGTTGAACTCGGTTTCAATTAACTGATTGTCGGTGTCATTTTTCATAAAAAAAAATTCATTAGCGAAAACTCAACTTGTAGTCAGTAACCTGTCAACCACTTTGGCTCGTAAATTAAAATGGAAGGGATTTGATGCGATCCTCAGAATCGAGATTGCTTACACTAGAATAAGTATGATCTAAGAAATCTTCGAGGTCGTACTTGGGCTTATCAAACGATTCCTGGAAGACTTTGAAAAGAGTTGAAACACTGGCCAAATAGTGTGATTTCATGCCCGAAAATTCCCATAGGGAACTAAAAATCGCATTTGTTTTACACGGATCAGGTTCTTCCATACTAAATGGATCTTTCATGGGGGGGGGGTAAACAGGAAAATGGCCGGAACCATGAATCGGGTGTGATTGGAGCAGGCGAAAAAGTAAGGTTATCACAGATTAGTAATGAGATGAAATCAAAGTTTTCGATTCAGGCTTTACCTGCTAACTCCAACGCTTTGAGGCTGGTTTTGGTCGGGGCGGTTCGGTGGAGCATCGACATGGAACTAGGATGCCGCTTGATAAGGTTATAGCAGAATGGAACAATGGTTATGATTGCACCCGGTGGTGCGAACAGACTCAATCTAGCCATTTTCTTGATGAACGACGCTAAAATATTTACGGGAAGGTGACTAGAAGTTTTGGTTAAGCCCAATAAAAACAAGAGAATATATTAGCATAACTTGAGGAAAACTTGAAGCAAGAATGAGGTGTGAAAGACTGGAAGAACTCAACGTTGAAGATAAAAACAATTCGAGCATTCGAAAAAGCCTTGGTCGGTATCGGGTGTGTAACGACGTTGAGTCTAATATGCTGTACAGTCTGGTATAAAAATCGGGGTAATCTCTGTGCCGGATAAACAAACAACCACAAAAGGCATGGAAGATTAATCAACAGAAACTTAGACCGAGCGTTTAGCTGGTCGACAAGCAAATTTACAGGTTATGTTTTGTCATCAATGTGAAGAGGGCATTCAGCGATAAGATCGATATCGTTCCTCCGTAGTCAATACAATCCACCAAAAAATCCATCAATACTTTCGGGTCGATGAGGTGGGGAATCACTTGATCATGGAGGATCTTGAGAACTCGTTTAATCTCTAATTCGGGTAGTGGAAGGCTTAAGAGCGAGATCCAACATTCGGAAAATGTTTTCTGGTGGGCTTTTAAGCAGAGCAAAGGGTGGGTCTTATCATGTTTGATCGCTTGAGAGTTAGTTGAGGCATCGTTTGATTCATCATCTTCAGATGCACTAATAGGATCGTCGAAAATTCCGGTGCTACCATCATCTTCAACTTTATTTTTTTTGAACATCTTTGAGCCTGATGATCTTCTTTTGCGTTTTTTACTTGGTTTCACATCATTGGGTTTACCCGTCCAAAATTGGTTCAATTCGTTCGTTTCGGTCGGCATGGTGGTTATTGATTCCAAATAATTTAACAAATTCTTGGTCAAATGACTTTGGTCGGTCTCGGAGGGCCGTTTGCCGGATTTTTGGCCGACCGTAGCAGGATGGTAGGATTGGCACATGAGGCTGGAGCCCACCAAGAGAGCCTGTCAGTTCGCCACTCAACTGAAATCAATCAGGTACGACTATCGTGTGTCCTGAGAAGCAGAGACAGGTTTGCTTAGAAAAATTACTAACGCGGCGTCCCTCAGGAAACGATAACGTATATCGTCACAAAAATTGAGATACCTCAGGATGAACTCGGCCCTGACAGTGCTAACGACTTGAGTTCTTCCCTCATCCCCAGTCGGTTGGAGCAAAGCTTTAACGATTTTAAGGAACGTCGGACTGCTAAATCCACCAGCGGGATACTTGACACGTTCACTAGTGGTGGCCAAACTACCATCTCCCTCGGGTGATTTCAACGAACGAATCACATCACTCTCAGATCGGACGAGGTTCATTAATATCGTCAAGCTATCAAGTTCTAGATGCATGCCTTCTTCGGTTTCAAGGCGCAAGAGAGAAATCAAGCTTTGAATGTACTCGTGATATCGATCCCTGAGCCAATCCTTGACGACTTTGACAGCCCCCAGCTGGTTTTCAGGGGGTGATCCATGGATTCTACCTTGACGGATAAGACTAGAGAATATTCGATGGAGTGCGTAGATTAGCGCATGGATAACTTCAGGGTTAGATGAGCGATTATCACGGCGAGCAGCATCGACGTAATTAGCAAGCGGCTCGAGCAGATCAGCAATCGGATTGAAATCTTGATTTTGGGAAGCTTTCAGTCGAGCCTCATGCTCTGATATCTGTTTGAGTAACTGTTTTGAGGTTGACGATGAAGCTCTAATTTGAAGTGACTTGGGCGCCGCCATCGGATCGATCGCTCTTGTTTGATGCTCCGAGATGAGGGCCAGAAGCTGCTTTGGGTTCGCCGATCAAACAGTGTTCTGCTTCGTTCCTTCCCAATCCCAATCGTCCTTGAGCTTAGTTCATCCCCCTCCTCATCTGCTTCTTCGTCGTCATCGATTGCTGGCTGGTCTTCACCTCGAGTTCTTCGTCCCACACGGCGAATGGCCATCGACCGACAGCACCGCCAGCTGCACGCTGAATTATTCATTATCGATGCAAGCTACGTATCATATTATGCATCGTCACTGTTAACGTACGACCAAACTAGGGCTGCGCCACGATTGTAGGTACATAAACATACATCCATATTTATGTAGTACATACATATCGTTTTTGCAGAGAGCCGTCGGGTATCTCATGGGCCGCCATTCTTGGATTGAGAGTCGTTCTCGAGATTTGATCTCACTGGGTACGACTGGGTATTTACGCAAGCAAAAGAAAAAAAAAAAAATATTAAATTTATTCTTATGTTTCATCGCAATCAAAAGTCGGAATGTGTTGTGGATAGACTGCTAGCTGTATTTCAGTCACACATTTAACAAAAAAAAGTCAAAAACAGAAACCAAACAAAAAAAAAAGTTGCAAGGAGAAGTTCCCAAAAAAAAAAAAATAAAACCGTGAATCGAATCAGAATCTAGGGATGCACACTGAAGCCCAAAGATAGCCTTGACTTTAGAGAAAATCCATTCTGAATGGGCAATTATGGCAGGAAATTCTTCAGGGTACATTTGAGATTGGGATACTCTAATAGATGAGAACTTGAGCTTATTTACTTTCTTCAAAAAATGATAGGTATTGGCTCAATTCCTCCTTTTCCACAAGCATATTGATCAACTTGACTTTCAATTTTTTTTTTCTCATGCTGGAACCTTTGGTAGAGTCTGAACTGGTCTTGATTGTTTGAAAATTAATAAATTCAGTCCAAAAAAAATTGAGTGATATCTCAGTAATTGTTTTAATATTTGAAAATTTTCAAAATTAATTTCATGGTCATTCTTAAAAACAAGGCAATTTGATTGGAGGATTCATTATCATTGCATTGGTTGGAGTCACCTTGGCCTAAAAGTAGCACAAGTACTTTTTGAGTTTGGTGATCATATCAATTGCTACTAGAATAAGTTGAAAGTAATTTTTTTTTTGGTTCTATTTCAATCTAATTGTGTACAAGAACTATAAAAATTGGAAGGGAATATCCAAATTAAGGGTGCGGCATGGATTAGAGGAGTTTAGTTGATTCATAAGGTGGCTCCAGGAAGTTGATCATCTATTTAACTTTCTCCCATTTGGTTTAATTTATCTTGAATTTTCTGATTTCTAATTGCTAATATAAGAGGTTTCATGCATCTCTTAGGTCACAAGCCAGTCTGAACCTGAGTTAATTCTAATTCAAGCTGGTCTTGATATAAAGTACCAAAAGGATGACTGTGTTTTTTTTTTTTACAAATTAGAGTGTTTAAAGAGGTTAAGAAAAGTTTGAAAGTGCTTTCAATGTAGAAAATATGACAAAACCAGTTTGAAACTCCATGTGTCCTTTGAAGGAAAGTTCAAAGATTGATCAAAACTCCATCTGGCTCAGACACAAGATTGGGAATCAAAATAGGATTGGAATTGAAACCAAGATACCTATTGGGCTCTAAATCAAATCCTTTTATAAAGAAATTGAGGCCTTTTTTCATAAAAAGTTTGGTTGTAAGTTGCATGCAGCCAAAGAGTTCCATCTAATAGTTAAAATTCTGACCAGTGAGCTTGCAGATTTTCTCAAAAATGGTGATTTTTCTTGATGCCTTCTCAGTAGTAATGACTGAGAGCTCTTCAAATAGACTAATTTTTTCCATCAAAGCACAAACCAAAATTGGCAAGATTGACTCAAATGTGGAATAATTCAAAAAGAAGCAAAGTTGGGATTAGAATCAATCAAATAATAATCAAATAATTCAAATGAAGCTTATCAGATATTTTTTTAAATCTGATATAAATTTCCACAAGTTCTCATTTTGAGTCAATCACATGTGAAGTTATGCCCAATTTTTACATCTTTTTATGTTTGTTATGGGGTATTTACATCCCACTAGAAATATCAATTCTTATTCAAAGAAATCAATTTTCAATATTTAATTTTGTTGTTTTTACTAGATGAAGATTATGTTTGAATATTTTAAAATATCTGAATTCCCCTCATGAAATAGATATATGTAGAATTTCCCTATTTTTTTATGTTTGGTACAAAGGTATTGACATTCTATGAAAAATCTTTATTTTTCCTCAATGAAATGTGTTTCTAATATTTTTTATAATCATTTATTTACTGGATGATATTTTTGTTTGCATATTTGAAAATATTTTAATTCCCAGCATGAAACAGTTATATTTAGAATTTTTATATGTTTGGTACAAAGGTATTTAAATTAAACTGGAAATATTCCATTTTTTGTAAAAAAAAAAAATAAATTCTTATAACTTTTGTCATTTTTCTTACTTTGGATGAAGTTTTTTTTTAAAAAAGAAAATTCAAGTCAGATTTGAATTCCTTTTGAAAAAATGATACTGAATGCATTTTTAAATATTAAATTTACTCAATTGGTGTCCATAGTTGAATTCCCAAGACATTTCTACCTCAGAAAGACCCTAAAGGGGGTCTGGATGCCTTAATCTAGCACCCCAGGGTTTCAATTGATGTTGGCAGGCCTTTGGGGGCCCACCACACCATCAAATGGCATGTTCTCCCACCCCAGGCACCCCTTTAAAACTTCAAAAGGCTGCACAACTTCCAGGTTTGGGAAAGAGTGTGTCAGCTTTCTACTATTTACAGAGCAACCTGTCAAAAGTATCAAAAAAAAACAAGTAAAACAGAAATAAAAAAAACTAATAAGGAGTAGACAACCCAAATTATTGTTACAGATTTGGACTCCCCACCCAAAATTAGGTAGGGTCACTTGCTGACCCCACCCTTGAATTACTAATCCTTAATTTTCTAAAATACTTGAATAGAATTGGCCAAAAACCCACAACACCACTACAATGACTCTTTTGGACGTTTTAATCTTTCACATACCTTTTCACATATAGGTTTCACACCTAAAATTTTGTCAAAATTGAGGTTTTATGTATATGTTAGGAGTTTGTTGCAGAAATTTGTTTTTCAGCAATTCGCACACGCAGCTGCAGTACCTAAGCATGCAAATGCGACTGCTGAAACACAGCCAGGATGTCTAGATAAGAGCATCCATGATTGTTGTTAATAAATTTTTGTTAGCTAACCCCATGTTAGCTAAAAAGATAGTAATCCAGGGCTTTAGCAAGTGTGAGACACAATTGCACTCATTAAACCCACACTCCAGCTAGCTAATTAGGCTTGGCCTGCAAACAACCACCTCTCCATAGCCACTTGGTATCTTTGGACAGGACAAAGGGATATGGGGGGGGGATGGATAATATGGAAGGATGAGAGAAGATAAGGAAGACTTACCTTGATGGCAGTCTGATCAATTTTTTCAATGGATGATTTTTTGATGGTGGGTGTTGTGGAGTTATGGGAGTTATGGTGACTCCTGCTGGGGGTTGGCACTGTGCTAGCAAGCTCCACAAGATTTCATAACTTTGCCAATTTTTGATCAAGCTTATGGAGCTTGCTATGTAGCAAGGTTCTAGTTAGGACACAATTGGGGCTCATGCTTGGTAAAATTAGCTAACAAGCAGATTTACCAAGACAATTGTGGATGCTCTAGATCAACAAGTGGACATGAAGTCCCGGTGTGGAAAGAATAAAGGTTATCCCCCTAGAATTGTCCCAAGGTTTGGAATTTAACGGTTCCCTGCGTTTGAAAGGAGGTGAGGATGTCCAAAGTCGCACTTAAATGGGAAATAGAAATAAGGAGATAAAGAGATAAAGAAAAGTAGAGAGAGAGAGAAATCGCCAATCCTTCAATCCTAAGAACTTTCCACCTGGATGTGTATCCAGTATGAGTTCCTTTAATCTCCTGGTGAGATGAGTGATCCAATCCAATGATGTGATGGTCTTCTTCTCTTCCTCCTTCCTCCCCTTCCCCTCCTCCAACCCTAACCTAAGTACACGCGCAAATGACAGTATGACAAAGAAACAGAAAACAATCCCAAAACAGAAACCCTAGCCTCCTCTCCCCACCTCCTCCGTACCAAACTCCCCCCGTTGTCTGTACGCCGTTCTGTCCATCCGGTTTGTCCTTCTCATGAAGCGGTCCTCGCACCGCACCCTACTCAGAGCCCCCCGCGCCTGTCCGTATCCGTTTGTCCGCGTCCGTCATGGGTGTTTGGTAATATCCGGCATGATCCACGCGCTTGCACGTGCGCTCCATCCGTTCCTTCATAGCCTGCGGATTGCTCCGCCCCTACGTATCCAAACCGGCGCGCCCGCAAACCTAGTCGAGTGCACTACCTTCCGAATCCAATCCCCAGGGCGGATCGCCGCCCATGCCGCATTTGATGCTGAGCCCAACCCGTCCACCGGGTGCGGAGCCAAACAGCAGCTGCCCCTGCTGAGCACTCCGCATACCTTAATGCTAAGCCTGCTTGCCTCCAATGCTGAGCGCGCAGCCGCAACGCAGCTCCCAATCTGTGTCTATAAATTGACACCACATCCCCCCCCCAACTTGAGTTCTGTCCCCAGAAGTTTCCCATTGCTTCACCATACTACCACCCCCGCTACTTCCACTACCACCCCTGCTACTTCCACTACCACCCCCACCTTCCCCGTCCTCCTTCCGCATCATTGCCAATATGCTCCCATGCAAGTTCTGCGCCCGGAACGGGCACACGTGTTTGATTGTCCCCGGTCGAGGCGCCTGTGTTGCTTGCCGTCGCAGCCATTGTTCCTGCTTGCTTAGCGACAGCATCCCTCAAGCTCCCCCCCAATCCAGCTCTTGCCCCAGGCCGCGTAAGAGGGCTCGTCCGGACCCGTTTGTGGTTTTAGACGATGACTCAATCTTGGAAGGCTTGTGGACACCCCCCGGTTCACCTCCATCCCGCCGCCCCCAAGCTCTGTCACCCACCACCTTGCATGTGAGCCGCGACTCGGCATCACCTCTCCATTGGGCCGGACCTCTGCAACGGGGCAAATACAAAACCTCGGAGGAATTGCGCGCGGCAACCCGCGCTTGGGCCGCCGCTGTTGGCGTGAACCAAACGGTACTGGACCCAAGGCTTTTTGGAAGACCCGCGGCCGCGCCAGCACCCCCTTCTCCTCCTCCACAACCGCCAACACCGCCCGCGCCACCAGCGGCCTCGGATGAGAGGCCTAGGACCCCCGACGTCCCTCTGCCTCCGTCACCTATAGTCGTCCCGTCATCGCCTCCAGCTGGACCAAGCCCCCCTGTTGGTTCCCTGGAGGCTCCATCTTCACCGGCTGCTCCTCCCCCCAGCCCTCCTGAGATTCTGGAGATTCTGATTGTAATGGCGCTCCCGGCAGCCGGCTTCAAGGCTTTTGCAGAAAGGTTGACCACAATGCTTTGGAATTTCCTCGCAATCCCCGGAGCACAATACTTGGAATCCCGGTGCAAACTCCTGGCGTCTTTCCGGGATTTACTGGCGTCCTTGAGGGCAGAAATGGAGGAAATGATGAAGATGGCTTAGGCGCATCGCCCCCCCTTTTCCCCTTCTTCCTTTCCTCTACTTCTTCTCTTCTTGTTGTTTGTACCGCGCTTACCTTTCCATTAAGAAAATACATGTATCCGCGCAAGGTCCTAACCTTCTGAGAAAAAGTGCACGACCGCACTTTGTGAGAGTGAGCTTGAGATTGAGTCCGCGCCCGCGCGCTTGCTTTGTGAGCGACTGCAAGTGACTAGCCGTTCCAAAAGAGGCACCTGGACCGCCCCAGACGGACTGCCACACAGTTCCCCGTACCCTTCCTGTAACAAACACAACAATCAACACCAGCGCGCGCCACCGTAAGGGAAGAGAGAGAGAGAGTAAGAGAACAGACATTCTGGGGTGTCTAGTTGTCCCGGCTGTGAACTGGCTATAGCACCCCCTCACCAAATCAAGCTTAGTCCCATACCAACCACCCATCCTCAAGATATCCTGAGAGAAAGAAAAAGAGAAAAAGAAACCAACAGAGAAGAAAAATAGAAAAGAAGTCTTTTTTTTTTGCGCGACGCCCATAGACCGCCTGCAAATTGCTCTTCGTCCCGCTTCCCCCATCCACAGGATTGCCCGCGCGTCCCGGTTCCGCGGGGCTTGTCCTTGCGCTTACGGACCCGGATTTGCGCCGCGCCCACGTTTCCTTCAAAAACCCCAAGCCAGCAAATACCCCACAATCCAGATAAGAAAGAAACATAGAGAAACAAACATTCTGGGGTGTCTAGTTGTTCCAGCTGTGAACTGGCTAGAGCACCCCCTCACCAATCAAAACTTATCCCCTACCCCCACCACCTCCCCCCCCAACTTGGCCACTGTCCCCAGCTGGTCGCAACCGCCTACTCCATTGCAACGGCACGGTCTCCGCTTCTCCTCCCAAAGACAAATCCCCGGATTGCGTTCCTACACCATTGCCGCGCTCCACACTCCCCTCGTCAGATCCTTCACCCCCTTCCGCCGTTTTGTCAAACGAGGTAGAGCCTTGCGCAAAGAAGCGCTTGACATGCGAAGCCGCCGCCTTCCATTTCAGCGGAGTACTGTCTAATTCCTCCAACTGATAGCTGCCGCCCTTGAACTTGGATGACACGCCAAACGGGCCGTTCCACCAGTTAGCAAACAACTTCCCCCACTGAGACTCCAGACTTTGGTTGTACAGGAGCACCAAATCCCCCTTCTGCAAGGGATCCCAGAGACAATGCAAGCAGCGCTCGTCCCAATAGCGCACCAATGCCGTCCGAGTCTTCTTCAGCCAGTCCGCGGCCTTTGCAAGCATTCCGTCCCGTCAAAGGAGCTGTTTGGCACAAACCTCAAGAAATTTGGTGGAAGTCTTCACCTTCCACCAGTCAACCCCCAGGAACGTCTCCAACTCAATGTCCACCGGAAGCATGGGGCGCTGCCCAAAAAGTAACTTGTACGGCGAGTAGCCTGTCGACCGCTTCACTGAAATCCAATCCGCAAACAGAACCATTGGAAGGGTCTCCTGCCAGCGCTTCCCGTCTTCCCCGCACATCTTGACCAGGGCGTCCTTGATTGGTTGATGCCCGCGTTTGATCATGCCGGCCCCCTTGGGATAGTACTCCGTTACCCGGCCAAACTTGGCTCCGCAACTCTTCACCAACTTGACCAAACGGCCGCAAAACTCAGCCCCTCCGTCCACTGTAACCAGACAAAGCAACCTGTACCGCGCGAACCAATCTTCCTCCAGAAATAGAGCAACTTTGTCGGCCAAGAGCTTGACCAATGGACGCGCTTCCGCCCAACCGGACAGGTTGTCCCGCGCAACGAGCAGATAGGTGAACTTACCGGCCTTGATGTGGACGACATCAAGCAAGACTTGACCAAAGAGGGTTTCTTCCCCTGTGGGGTTTCGGACTTCCTTGGGCAATCTTGCGCTCCGCCGTTGACAGGCTTCGCAGGACGCCAGCCATTCCCGCACCACACGCACTACCCCCGGCCACCAGAACCACTCCTTCACCTGCCTCCGCGTTTTGACCTCTGAAGATTCAGAACTCACCAACATCATTCAACATGGCGTCTGGGAAGTAGCAGAAAAGAGACCTGGTGAAAATGCATTGGACACCATGTACGTCTACCGGAGCAAAAAGGATGCGAACAGAATTGTAGTAAAAAAGAAGGCACAACTTTGTGTTTTGGGAAACCGGCAAGTTGAAGGAATCAACTATAATGAAACTTTTGCTCCTACGGGCCGTGACGCCTTGCTACAATTACTCCTCACAATCGCCGCATCTGAAGACTTTGAGGTAGACCAAATGGACGTACGCTGTGCTTTCTTCAATGGGCTAACCGACATGCGGATTTTCATCAAGCCTCCAAAAGGCGTAAACATTGCTCTGAAACCTAATTAGGGACTTCTGCTGAAGAAGTCACTCTATGGTCTCAAGCAAAGTCCGCGCTGCTGGTACAAGGCTCTCTCAACCTTCTTCTCTGACCTGCACTTCACGCCTACTTCATCCGATCCTTGCCTCTTCATTTCGTCCAATACCTCAAACCCAGTGCTAATCTTTGTCCACGTGGACGATCTAATCATCACCGGTAAGAACATCAAACCAATCAAAGCCGCCCTCAGGACAAGATTCAAAATGCACAATCTTGGACCATGCAAGTGGGTCCTGGGGATGCAGATCACAAGGGATCAAAACCAACGTACCATTATGCTAAAGCAGGACCAATACATCCAAGAAATGCTCAAAGAGCACGGAATGCAGGACTGCAAGCAAATCACATCTCCCCTTCCATCCAACTCTCTTCTCAATCCAGCTCCGCAAACCCCCCCTTCATCGACATTCAATTACCGGCGGGCTGTGGGGCTACTGGGCTACCTAGTTCAGAAGACAAGGCCCAATTTAGCTCACGCACATAGTTATTTCTCTCAGTTCCTGAATGCCCCCACCTCCCACCACCAGCACTGCTTCTCTCACCTGCTACGCTACCTTAGTTACTCGTTGGACCTTGGCCTAACACTGGGGGGTGAGCCCTCTGAACCATGGATGCTTTGAGGATTTGCCAACACCGATTATGGCTCGTCGGCGGATAGGAGAAGTTTCTTGGGATCCGCCATCATCCTCAAGGGCCTGCTTGGGTGGAGATGCGCCAAGCAGCCAATTGTCACGCTTTCAAAAACCAAAGCCGAGCATTGCGCCTGCACCAAGACGGCTCAGGATCTACTGTGGTGCAAGCAACTAATCGCCCAGGTCTTCTGGACCTTCTCCCTTCCTGTCCCGTGCTCAACTCTGTACTGTGACAACCGGGGTACCATAGACCTCATCCTCAACCCACTATATCAACATTGTACTCGCCACATTGACATTTGGCTCCACTTCCTGCGTCAACATGTGCACAACAATGATTTCCAACTCTCTTACATTTCCACCAACCTCAATCTGGCCAACTCTCTCACCAAGCTGGTTTCCCCAAAGAAGCTTCAGCAATGCATTACCCAATTTTGACTGAACCACCCCGTATCATTCCCGAACAAGCACGGGGGCGTGTGAAGATACAGACACACAGGAGCTGCGGCAACCAGAAACGCAAAGCAAGGAAAACACATGCATATGCATGGGAGGATGGATCACCGACTGCACTTAAATAGCCACTGTTGTTTTCCCGTCAAGATTCTCCTTTTTCTTTCTTTCTCATCTTTTCTGGTCTCTAAACTCATCACCCTCAGGTGATTCTTGTGTCCTTGATCCTCATTTGTCTCACTTGTCCGGGCTTCTCTAAATCTAACCAGCACTGGTTCCATCAAAGGTTCATCTCCATTTCCCTTCTCTTCCTCCTGTCAAACAACTCTTGTGTTTCCTTAATCTTCTATGTCTTGCTGGGTCGGAAATCTAACACCCTGATCTTTTCTGGTCTTTAAACTCATCACCCTCAGGTGATTCTTGTGTCCTTGCTCCTCATTTGTCTCACTTGTCCGGGCTTCTCTAAATCTAACCCCTGCTGGTTCCATCAAAGGTGATTCTTGTGTCCTTGCTCCTCATTTGTCTCACTCGTCCGGGCTTCTCTAAATCTAACCCGCGCTGGTTCCATCAAAGCTACAAAACAGAACCATGGTTCACCTGTGCACCCTCCCATCACATCCGCAGGTATAGGTTTCTGACCAAAAATTCGGTCAGAAACCCATAATTGTGTTTATTTTAGGAGTTATGGACAAAAACTGGTTTCGTCCATAACCCCGCGCGCAGCCGCGGGTCATTTTTTTGCAGCTAGGCACGCAGCTCCTAGGAGCCACGGCACAACCGGCCCCGCGAGTAGTCACCCAAATACCTCTCACAGGCTCTAGGCAGCAGCTACTGACCAGCCTTGCGGGTAGTTGAGCAACCAGCCTTGCGGGTAGTTGAGCAACCAGCCTTGCGGGTAGTTGAGCAACCAGCCTTGCGGGTAGTTGAGCGACTACCACGCAAGGCAGTTGCCACTTACCAGCCCGCGGGTAGCCAAGCAACCACCTCGCGCGGCTTCCGCTACCTATCGCCGTCCCCGCAAGTAGTCGACTGACTACCCTGCACGGGCCCCTAGCGACCAACCAAGCCACTGCGCAAAGTGACTGGCCGGCTCACTGGCCAGCCCTCCCCTCTCCCAAAACGGAAACCGGGCTGTGGGGTACATCCAATACACCCCATAGCCCTGTTCCACATCACATGGGGGCCAGAGAGCGCCACCATGTGGTGGGGAATAGTATGAAAGGGGATAAACAACCCAAAAATCCGGAAAAATGGGCCCTGCACCCTTTTTGGAACTATACCAAAGGTTTGTCAGTGCCTCTGTAAAAGGGTATGTACGGAAGATTTGTACCTAAAAAAGTATCTGTGAGTTACTGTAACACCCTGAGAGTGTGTACTGAGCATAAACAGGGGCCTAGCTTCGTGCTAGATGGATCACAAGACACCAGGAATACATACAACACTCTCCTTACCCCTTATAATTAAAACTGTACGTAACCAGTCACAACTAGGGGTGTACTGTCCAATTAAGGAACTGTAAGACACCCCAATATGAGAAGAAGATCCTCAGACTCGAAATGTCCTTGCAGCATAAGGTCCCCACATCCTGTGTTCAATTTCCTGGCCTCAGGAAGCCATGGCTTATATTTATAAATATTAATTGAATACAACCTCTTTGGTCAATACAGTGAGGTCATTAAGGGCATAGAAAGGCGTATCAAGCCCAAAGCATGATGACATAGGGCTTCCTGTACCTCTGGAGTGACTAGAGCAGGTCCACACAAACACACCGATGGCTCCCTGGCCTCAGCAATAGCCTGGGTCACCCTCCTTTGGCTGGTAAAAGGACTGTACCAAGAGGGGACCCAAACGATATAAATAAAGGACCTTCCCCCAGCTATTTCTAACACATTCATCCAGTTATATTTTCATTATTGCTTTAGATATTTTCGTCCTCAAGCCATCAAACCCTTATAAGAAATAAGTGTGTGATCCTGGACCATTTTCTGATAAAATTGTAGACCATAATTCTTGAATCCCTGTTTTTTGGCCAAATTGAACAACCAACCATTCAGCCTGCCCTAGTACCAACTTCCAGCACCCTGAATCCTTGAATATTGGCCCATTCATCAAGAATAAGTCCGGATCTAGACCTGGTAAGTAATCCTGCTGACTTATACCCCTTTTTTGTAGGTTTTGCATAACCTATGCCCCAAGGAAATTACACACACCCTTCTTGAAAGGTATCCTTGTAAACCCCACAGGCACCACAATTGCTCCTATATTGTCCTTAAAAGACATATACCTGTGTTCCAGAGGGCTCAACAACCCCATTAAGGTCTTGGCCCCTCCATTTAAATTTATTTTATAAATATATAAATAAATTTAACCCTTTTAGCCAAATTATATACCTGGCATTTTATCTTATTTTTGATCCAAACTTTCTATTACCTCTAGTAGCTAGAAGGAGTGAGGTCCTTGGCATCTAGTAGGCTGACAATTGGGGGCCTCATCGGGAAATAATTGATATAATTATTGATCCTGTGCCATTTTCAATAATTTTTAATAATTTTTAAAAAATTAACCAAAAATTCCAAAAAAATCATTATAAATTACCAAACTTCAAAAATACTTAAAAAATACAAAAAATCTGAAGAATTATTTTCTGATATTTTTCCGGACTCCTTACTCTGCAGTGGACTTAAAGACCAACGCAGAACTTATTAAATACTATCTCAAACTCCTAAAACTCCGAAAAGAAGAGTATATCAAAAATTACAAACCAACTGATTGGGAACTTCTATCTCCTTTAGAACAGAAGAAATTGATTGCTCTCCACTCAAAAATCAGAGAGGAACAAGAATTTGAAGAAAGGTTTCGTGTCAACCTCATCTTGAAGTATCACAGAGATTGGGCTAAGACTCAACCCCCTGCTCATATCAGATTCAAGCTATTAAAAAGTGAGATTTTTCCGAAAATCTCTTTAAAATTTTCTCAATTATAAACTAACTTATAAATCTTATATCTGGTACTTTATAGTGTCTGGACCGCCCACTGCCCCATCAACTCCAACTGCTGCCACTACAGAGGTAGCAGCTCCACCATTCACCACTCCAGTAATAGTTCCCAACTACCCTGTTGTAGAAGCTCCCATCCAACCTAGGTCACCAACTAGAGAGGAATCTGTGGCCACTCTCAACTCAGAGGGTAAGCCACATTATCTCACTTGTTTTAAGAATCTATATAATTTACTGATTGCTTTTAATGAAATATGTCTAGACTCAGAGGACCAGATGGACGCTTCACCTCTCTCACCCACTCCAGAGCCAAGCGGAATAATCCATCTGTTGACTCTACAAAGAATCAAAGACTTGGGTATCCAGCCAATCCAGAGGATCCCATCCCCAGCTCCTCTTCCCAGCTCCTCCTCCCGAGCTCCTTCTCAAGGACTGCAAGAGGAGTCCTGGAAAATGCTGATCAAGGAAAACATGTCCTTGTGGCAAAAGGTATTACAAGCGGAGAAAGAGGCCAACGTGAAGATCCAGGTCTTCTATTGCAGGCAGGCCCAGATCTCTCAAAAGGCTCTGCAAAATTTTAAAACCAAGCAAGAGCTAGAGGAGTAGGTGAAGGGGTGGAATCCATGGGATCACCTCAAGAAGATCCAACCTCCTCCCAACAAAAAGGGAAAGCAAAGGTCCTCCAATCACAGGAAACCAAAGGAGGATTTCAACAATCCAAAAATTTGGGAAGAAGTGAAAGCTCTAGCTCAAGCTTTAAAGGGGGCCTACAAGAGCTAGTTGTAGATAGTTCTTTTGCAAATAGTCTTAGGAATAACTTTTGTGCTTTAGACAATAACATTTGTTTGTGCCTACAAAAGATCCACCAATTAGAAGAGAAATTGAGCAGTCCTGAGTATCTCCTTGAGTTGAACATGGTAGTAACCACTGCCCTTATCAAAAATGGAGTTTCTTCTGATATAGAAGAAATTAAGACCCTGATCTTAGAGGATAGAACTAAGAACAGGATAAACTATGAGAAATCATTTTCCACCTTAAGAGAAGATTTAATTCTACAGCTATCTTCTGCTAATAATGTTTCCTTTGAAAAAATTTTGAGAGAACACAAAAACCAGTTGGATAATTCCATCAATGATCTCAAAACTCGAATGGATATGCAGCTTAATATGATTAAGAATGATATCAGGGACGTGAAATTGTCTCAGATTTTGCAATATGAAGCTAATAACCATTCTGAGCGCCCTATTCCGCCTAGATTCCCCAACCCTAGGTTTAATCTTGCTCCTCCTCACCAAAATTATTCTGCTGACATGGAGCAAGCTATCAAATTGTTGCCCCCTATCACAGATTGGCCTAAGTTCTCTGGAGAAGGAGAATATTATCATATAAGTTTTATAAAATATATTGATCACCATATCATTTCTTCTGGTTTACCAGAAACAATAGCCCTAGTAAGGTTGCCCAGACTTTTTGAAGGGGTAGCTTTAGATTGGTTTATCTCCAAAAGAGAACTGGTAGGAGATGCTCCTTGGGAGGATTGGAAAGAACTGATCAAAGAACAGTTTGGTACCCGAGTTTGGAAAAAGAAAATGCTCAAAGCTTTTGATCAGGATTTCTTTGATCCGGTTAGAGATCAACCTCACCAATTGTGTTTGACTGAGAAAAAGAGAATTGAATGTGTCTATCCTCAAGCTTCCATAGAAGAGATCAATGAGCGACTACTAGGACAATGCAAAGGACACCTAGAACATAATGTCTGGTGTAGGATATCAATTGATGCTGATCTTTCCACTCTTATAGGAGTTATGGAAGAAATAATTGACATGATGGAACTTAATAAAAAGCCCAGAGACAGGCCCAGAGAGCTTCAAACCCGACCCAGAGAGACAAAAGAGGTCAGTAAGGAACTAGTGCTAGCTTCTCCCCAAGGGAATGCTGTTGTTAAAGCCAACCCCTCTCTTGAATGCTGGAACTGCGGAGAGAAGGGGCATAGACAACCTGACTGTCCTCATCCTAGAAAAAGGATAAATAATATCAATGGCAAATCTGATAGTGAGGAATAAGGTGACAACTTAGACCTAGTCATCCAACAACACAAAGAAGAACCAGACGTGCGCCCTGTCAATGTCATCTCAGGAGATATAGGTTCTAGCATGGAAATTAATCATGTTAAAGGAGAGTTTCAACTACCTCAGAAGTGGGATGAATCCATGAACTTAGACCACATCTCTGACGCCAAAACTTTGACAGTAAAACCAGTCACTGGCAGGAGCTACACTCTGGGTAAAAACTGCTTTGCCACTGGTTTGTTTGAAAAGAAACAGGTCAGAATTTGTTTGATAGTGGAGCTTTTTGCTCATGCACCAGCACTGATTTCTTAGATTGTCACTACCCTATGTGGAAAGAACACTTACTTCCTGTGCCCAAAGCCAAGTTCAGTAGTTGCAATTCAGCTATGGATACCTTAGGAGTCATAACTATGCCTATTGTTTTCCCACAAAGTAAAGGATCCATAAGGCTTCAAATCAAATTTGTAGTCTTGAAAAATAGCCTATGTGATTACTTAATACTAGGTAATGACGCTTTCTGTTTATATGGGATAGATATGATCCAGAGCAAGGACCAATACTTCACTGTTGGAGGAGAATGGAAAAGGAAATTCCAGATCTGTCACATATCAACCTCCATAGAAAACAAACCTCTAGAGTCTTTTAAAAGTGAATATTTTTCTCAAGCCTCTCTTAATTATCAACTTACCTCTGATCAGAAAGACAACCTAGTCAACTTATGTTTTGAAAATATGGGTGCCTTTTGCACTAAAGATCACCCCATAGGTAATATCAAGGGACATGACTTGGTACTAACCCTGACCATAGAACCTCCTTTTCCCCCAATCTTGAGGAGACCTGCTTACCCAGCAAGCCCTAAGTCCCGAGCGGCATTGGAAGAACACATAACTGAGCTCATGGATTTAAGAGTCCTCAGGAAAGTAGGGCATAATGAGCAAGTGGAAATCACCACTCCCGTCATCATAGCCTGGCATAACGACAAGTCCAGGATGGTTGGAGATTTCCAAATGTTTAACAACTACACTAAAGCAGATTACTACCCTATCCCTAGGATAGATCATTCCCTCCATAATCTTTCCAAAGCCAAGTACATTACTACAATGGATATGCTGAAAGGATTCCACCAGATACCCATTGAAGCTAAAAGCCAAAAGTATATGAGGATTATCTGCCACTTAGGCATCTATGAGTACCTGAGGATCCCTTTTGGGATAAAGAATGCCCCTTCCCATTTTCAAAGAATGATGGACACAGTATTTGGAACTTTTATCCGGCAAGGGTGGATGATGGTGTACATTGATGATATTATCATCTACTCTGATGATTGGGAAACTCACTTAGAGAAGATAGGCCTGGTTCTGAAAACCATATCAGATGTTGGACTAAAGATATCTATGAAGAAATGCAACTTTGGTTATGCTGAACTAAAAGCCTTAGGACATGTAGTCTCAGGATAGTCCCTAGCAGTAGACCAGAAAAAATTTGCTGCCGTAATCAATAGGCCAATGCCTCAAAATAAGACTGAGTTACTCTCATTTGTCTGTTTCTGTAGTTATTATTGGCAGTTCATACCCAACTTTGCTACCATAGCCAAAAACTTGTATGAGATATGTAACAAGACTTCTATATTTGAAATGACTCATGAAAGAGTACAGAGCTATGAAACCTTGAAGAAAGCCATGACCACCGCCCCCATCCTAACTCAACCTGACTACTCTAAACCTTTCCGCTTATATATTGATGCCTGTCTTGACGGACTTGGAGCTGCTCTTCACCAATCCAAAGTAGAGAATGATGTACCTGTGGAAAAACCCATACTTATTCATATCTAGACAGATTAAAGATACGGAGAAAAGGTATGGAGCAAGCCAAATGGAATGCCTAGCGTTGGTCTGGTCCTTAGAGAAACTTCACTATTACCTGGAAGGAAGTACCTTTGAAGTAATAACAGACTTCACGGCGGTAAGGACACTCATGAACATGAAAACCTCTAACTGCCACATGCTTAGATGGCAAATAGCCATCCAGCAGTATAGAGGACAGATGAAAATCATGCACAAACCTGGAACCAAACATCAGAATGCAGATGGACTCAGTAGATGGGCTCTCCCTAATGACCCAAGTAACCCTGCATATGATCCAGATGAGAATAACATCTTCCCAATCTTGGGCCTCCATGTTTGTGATCTAGATTTGGCGTTCTTTGATTCTGTCCGAGAGAGTTATGACCCGGAGCATCTTAAGTTGCTAGAGATTATGAAAAGCAAAAACCCTTCTAATGAGTTAATACAAAGTTTAGACAAGGGACTCTCTATTCCCTATAAAGAAGGAAGGTTTACAACCTTAGATGGTCTGTTATACTTCCGTCATAAACACTCTAGTGTGATAGTCCTCAACTCAGAAACCCACATTAAAACTATACTGCACAAGTGCCATGATAACTGCACTTCAGGGCACTTCTCATTAGAAAGGACTATTGAAAAGGTCAAGCATACAGCTTGGTGGATTGAATGGAGAGAGCAAACCACTGACTATGTCAAGTCCTGTGACAACTGTCAGAGAGCTAACAAACAAACAGGAAAGAGATTTGGTCTTCTCCAAAAGATATCAGAACCCACCAATAGATGGGAGATAATAAACATGGACTTTGTCACCGGTCTACCGCCAGGAGGACCATACTCTTATAACTCTGTGGTAGTGATTGTAGACAGATTCTCCAAGAGAGCAAAATTTATACCTAATCACAAAGACAACACAGCTATGGAAGTAGCTCTGCTGTTCTGGAACAGAGTCATGGCTGATGTTGGTATCCCCAAAATAATAATCAGTGACAGAGACCCAAAGTTTACTTCTGAATTCTGGAGGAACCTTCATGACATGTTAGGAACAAAATTAGATTTCTCAAAAGCTTATCATCCCCAAACTGATGGTCTAGCTGAGCGCATGATTCAAACTTTAGAAGACATGTTAAGAAGGTTTCGCTCTTTTGGTTTAGAGTTTAAAAACCATGATGGGTACACTCACGACTGGGTAAGCCTCCTGCCTGCCCTAGAAATAGCCTACAACAGCAGTATGCACTCAACTACTCAAGAAGTTCCTTATATTCTAGAGAGAGGATGGGTACCTAGTATGCCTAAAGAGAGTGTTAATCAAAACCTTGTCAATGTCCACCCAACAGCCCTGGACTTCAAGAAAATGTTGGACAAATCTAATCATCATGCCCAAGAATGCGTTCAGAGAGCTGTTGAGTATAATAAAACTAGGTGGGACAAAAGCCACAAGGAACCTGAATTTAAGGTAGGGGACAAGGTCTTACTGTCCACGGTAAACTTCAACAACCTAGGGGGTAATAAGAAACTGAAACCAGCCTTTGTAGGCCCTTTCTGCATTAAAATGCTCCATGGAAAGAATGAGGTTGAAGTTATCCTGAGTGAGGAATTGTCCAAGAAACACCCAGTCTTTCCAGTTAGTCTGATTAAGCACTATAGCCCTAGGGAATCTGAAGACCCACCTGCCCAGAATATTCCCTTAGAAATCCCCCAGGAATAAAGCAAGAACAAGGTAAGCAAAATCCTCAAAGAAAAGAAGGAAAGAGTGAATGGAAAGGATGTCAGGTTGTACCTTTTCAGATACAGAGGAGAATCAGCAGAAAAAGATGAGTGGCTACCAGAAAATAACATACCAGATGGCCTCATCCTTCTGAGGAATTTCAGAGCTGCAAAGAGGAAAGAATAAAATTCTCCACCCCAAAAACCTTTTTCTGGGTACACCAATCTTGGAAGTGGGGAATGTCAGCTGGCTACTATTCAGAACCAACTGACTAAAGCCTAAAAACAAATAAAATATGAATTAATAATAAACAAATACGGAAAGAATAAAATAAAATAAAAATAAGGAATAAAGCCTTAATTTGTAAGAAATACAAAAATATTAATAAAAAAATGGATTTGTGGTGCCAATTTAGGTAGGGTCACCCACTGGCACCACCCCCAAAATCCCACTCCTTCAGGTAGAATCATGGTTCACCTGTGCACCCTCCCATCACATCCGCAGGTATAGGTTTCTGACCAAAAATTTGGTCAGAAACCCATAATTACGTTTAGTTTAGGAGTTATGGACAAAAACTGGTTTCTTCCATAACCCCGCGCGCCCGGCCCCACAAGAAGTCAAGCAACTACCTTGCGCAGGACCAAAGAGGTCGCGGACAGGCAGTGGCCCCGCAAGAAGTCACCCGACTACTCACGCCAACCAGCCTTGCGGGTGGTCAAGCGACCAGCCTCGCGGGTAGTTGAGCGACTACCACGCAAGGCAGTTGCCACTCACCAGCCCGCGGGTAGCCAAGCGACCACCTTGCGCGGCTGCCGCTACCTATTTCCGGCCCCGCAAGTAGTTGACCAACTACCCTGCGCGGGCCCCTAGTGACCAACCAAGCCACCGCGCAAAGTGACTGGCCGGCTCACTGGCCAGCCCTCCCCTCTCCCAAAACAGAAACCGGGCTGTGGGGTACCTCCAATACACCCCATAGCCCTGTTCCACATCACATGGGGGCCAGAGAGTGCCACCATGTGGTGGGGAATAGTATGAAAGGGGATAAACAACCCAAAAATCCGGAAAAATGGGCCCTGCACCCTTTTTGGTACTATACCAAAGGGTTGTCAGGGCCTCTGTAAAAGGGCCTTTACGGAAGATTTGTACCTAAAGAGGTATCTGTGAGTTACTGTAACACCCTGAGAGTGTGTACTGAGCATAAACAGGGGCCTAGCTTTGTGCTAGATGGATCACAAGACACCAGGAATACATACAACACTCTCCATACCCCTTATAATTAAAACTGTACGTAACTAGTCACAACTAGGGGTGTACTGTCCAATTAAGGAACTGTAAGACACCCCAATATGAGAAGAAGAGCCTCAGACTCAAAATTTCCTTGCATCATAAGGTCCCCATAGCCTGTGTTCAAGCCCCTGGCCTCAGGAAGCCATGGCTTATATTTATAAATATTAATTGAATACAACCTCTTTGGTCAATACAGTGGGGTCATTAAGGGCACAGAAACGTGTATCAAGCCCAAAGAATGATGAGACAGGGCTTCCTGTACCTCTGTAGTAACTAGAGCAGGTCCACAAAAACACACTCGTGGCTCCCTGGCCTCAGCACTAGCCTGGGTCACCCTCCTTTGGCTGGTAAAAGGACTGTACCAAGAGGGGACCCAAACGATATAAATAAAGGACCATCCCCCAGCTATTCCTACCAGATTGATCCAGTTATATAGTCATTATTGCTTCAGATATTTTCGTTCTCAAGCCATCAAACCCTTATAAGACATAAGTGTGTGATCCTGGACCATTTTCTGATAAAATTGTAGACCATAATTCTTGAATCCCTGTTTTTTGGCCAAATTGAACAACCAACCATTCAGCCTGCCCTAGTACCAACTTCCAGCACCCTGAATCCTTGAATATTGGCCCATTCATCAAGAATAAGTCCGGATCTAGACCTGGTAAGTGATCCTGCTGACTTATACCCCTTTTTTGTAGGTTTTGCATAACCTATGCCCCAAGGAAATTACACATACCCTTCTTGAAAGGAATCCTTGTCAACCCCACAGGCACCACAATTGCACCTATATTGTCCTTAAAAGACCTATACCTGTGTTCCGGAGGGCTTAACAACCCCATTAAGGTCTTGGCCCCTCCATTTAAATTTATTTTATAAATATATAAATAAATTTAACCCTTTTAGCCAAATCATACACCTGGCATTTTATCTTATTTTTGATCCAAACTTTCTATCACCTCTAGTAGCTAGAAGGAGTGCGGTCCTTGGCATCTAGTAGGCTGACAGTATGCAGTGGGCCAGCGCGTGCTGTAGCTTCTTTGCGCGGTTGCAGAGGGTATGCGGCTGCGCAGGGGGTCATGGAAGAGAGCTTACTGTGGCTTCTTTGTGTGGTTGCGGAAGGTATGTGGCAGGCCGGCGCGTGACATAGGTTCTTTGCGCAGTTGTGGAGGGTATGCGGCTGCGCGTGGGGTTATGGGAAAGAGCATACTGTGGCTTCTTTGCATGGTTGCAGAAGGTATGCGGCAGGCTGGCGCATGCTGTAGCTTCCTTGCGCAGTTGCAGAGGGTATGCAGCTGAGTGCAGGGCTATGGACAAAAGCGTGCCGTATCTTCTTTGCGCAGTTGCGGAGGGTACACAGGTGAACCATGGTCCTACCTGAAGGAGTAACTTTTTGGGGGTGGTGCTTGTGAGTGACCCTACCTAAATTGGCACCACAAATCCATTTCTTTAATAATATTTTTAGATTTATTATAGGTTAGGTTTTTATTTCTTAATTTTATTTTTAATTGATTTATTTTATTTTTGGGGGCTTTTGTCAGTTGTTTCTGAATAGTAGCCAGATGACATCACCCAACTCAAACTTCTTCTAAAGCTCCTCCTACTTGAACCCTTAAAGACCGCTCATCCATTAGGCCTCCCCAGCAATATGGATTCTACCATAACTACAAACCAACATCATACAAACAAGCTGTCAATTGTGCAGAAAGCAAAAATTGGAGAACCACTATTGACTTAGAACTCTAAAACATCAAAGAACTGAAAGTGTGGGAATACTATTTTGGACCACTGCTGCAAAACTGTTTGAATACAACTTGGGTTTTCCAAATCAAAGAAAACTGCCACGGCAACCCTGTCAAGTACAAAGCAATATTATGCATTCAAGGCTTCATACAAATCAAGGGACTGGAATATTCTGAGACCTTTCCCCCAACAGGAAAACCCTCAACACTCAAGCTTCTACTTCTCTCAGCCCTCAAGTGTAAGCTACCAATCCAGAAATTCAACATAAAGAGCGCCTTCCTGCATGCCCCCATTGAAGAGGAAGTAATTATCAATGCACCCAAGGGATTGAATTGGGGATCAAGGTTCCTCAAACTCAAAAGATTGCTATATGGACTGAAGCAGTCTCCAAAGAACTGGTACAAAACCCTCAAAGAATGGTTCCAACCTGTTGGCTTCACTGAATCCAGCTGCAATCCTTGTCTGTACATTTTGAAGATGGAGCTTCAAAACTTTTCATTCACATTGACAACCCCACCTTGGTAGGAAAAGGCCTCAATTTTGAAGAGAAATTCCTGGAAAGGTTCCCTGGTTCAACTTCTCAAACCCCCCAAACTATTCTTGGCATGAAAATTGAGATTCAGGAGAATTCAATCCTCCTAAGACAACCCAACTACATCAACACCTGACTAGATGAACTTGGTCTCTCTGGAGCCAAGGAGTCATCTTCACCTCTCACCCCTGGGATCCAGCTGAAACTCACAACCAATGGAGAACATGAAGATCTCAAAGCTCTAAACATAAACTATTGCTTGGAAATTGGCCTTCTCAACCACATTGCCTGGTACACTCAACCCAACTTAAGATTTGCGGTATCCAGCCTATCAATATTCTCTGCAAAACCTGGCACAACCCATTGGAACAAGCTCAAACGGGCTTGGAGATAACTGAAACTGAAGCTTGAATTCAAAGAGGCTAGCCCCCCTTTGGAGGTCTTCACCAATGCATCCTGGCCCAATGATCCAACAACTTTTAAATCTCAATGAGGATATCTGTGTCTTGTGTATGGAAGCCTAGTCTCTGGTAATAGTAGCAAGCAGAGGAACATTTTGTGGTCATTCAATGAGGCAGAATTGAAAGCTCTGGTCAATGGGTTAGATGAGGCAACTTGGATCAAAGCCATTATCAAAGAAACCTTCTTGTTAAATATTACAACAATCCCCCTAACAATAGACAACAGCAGTCTTGAAGAAAAAATTTGAAGATTTGGATCAAACTCAAAAAATTGTCATCTTGCCTCAAGACAAAAGGGATTCAAGACAAACTTAGCCAAGAAAACATAAGTGTAAACCTCATCTGCTCTCAAAACATGCCAGCAGATGCATTAACCAAGTCATGCTCCATGGAAAGCCTAAACCTTCTTGTAGAATGCTATACCGGCAAAGAATATATTTTTTTTGTGTTTTTGTTCTTCCTTCATTGTCTTGTACTGTGGGGGTCTCAATAATTTTTTTTGTTGTGCCCGTTCCAACTTCAGTCTCATTGGGCATGGAGGGGTGCTGGAATAGTGGAATCAACTAAAATATTGACTACAGTTTTGACCCAGTCTGCAACCCTCACACCACAACAATTACATAAATAACTAGCTGAATTGAAATTTGACATTTGACATCAACACCAGAATTGAACCAACTCCTCAACAGCTACCCTCAATCTCAGCTCCAACTCAACTTGACTACTCCTAAAATGCAGCCTTATTCAACTCATCCAAAGCTCAACCTCAACCTCTCTTACTCATTTCAAGTGCAATCAGTAACCTTCAATGCCTGCCTGGTGAGACTTGACTTTCATTTCAATTCAGCACAATTTCCTGTCTTGTTAAATCTTGTTTGTTGTCTGTCAGTCTCCATTGCATTACTTGGTTCTTGGAAATTCAGAAATAGTGCTTTCTTTCAACTACTATCAGACTGAGGCCATAAACAAATTTCTTATCTCTTTATAAGAAACTTGTCATGGATGGCAGAGGATCCGGATGATAACTGATGAATTCTAGGGGAAAATCAGCCTAAAAGGTAGTATATAAATACTTTTTTGGGGTAAAGGGAGCTTCTGAGGATAGGGCTCATTTTCCAAGGATAGAAAGCCTGCCAGGGTTAGTTTAGCATTTACTCTTGGTGCTTCAAACCAGCTGATC
This sequence comes from Puccinia polysora, assembly GCA_025617555.3. Classification (NCBI taxonomy): domain Eukaryota; kingdom Fungi; phylum Basidiomycota; class Pucciniomycetes; order Pucciniales; family Pucciniaceae; genus Puccinia; species Puccinia polysora. Next base: position 14,022,790 of record CM062616.1, on the reverse strand, counting down.
CTGGATCTTTAGGATCTATGCATGATTTTAGCTTCAGGATCTGTTCATATGTTAATTTTATAATATGGTGATCCTGCACATAAATCCATTTTGTATTACTTTTATTTGAATAAAATTATCAGTTATGTTTTTTTTTCAATTTTCCATCATCTGCAGATAATTTTGGTGATTTTTTAGTAATTTTTAGGCAGAATCCTTGATATGTTCTGTGGTCCATAAAGATCTGGATTAGTTAATGATCTGGTGATTGTTATTATTTATTTATTAAATTTAAGTACTTTAAAATTTGATTTATTTTATTTTTATTTCATAAATCATGTAATTGGATCATCCTCTATGCATATGTCATGTTTTTAAATATTCAGGGATAATCTTTTCAGGTTGTAGCTAGTAAGTGCAGTACCTGTCAATTATTTTGGTACTTGTGGGTTAAACCCACCCCTTTCAGGTCAGCTGCATGTGGGGCCGGATCTGCTGCATGCATGGCAAGATCAGCTGCATGCAGGAATCTTAATCATGGAATGTGAAAAATTTTCTTTGGCTGATGCATTCAGGATCCTGGCTAATTTATGCATGCGGGGCTTTTTAAGAGCACATGGGATGCATGTAGCAATGCTGGGCTGCGTACAGGAATTTCAACAAAACACAATTACACATGTAAATCCTGAAATATCCACAAAACTTCAATTCTGAGTGAATTTTAGGTGTGAAACCTACACATGAAAATCCAGGTGAAATATTCAAAGGGCCAGAAAATTTCAATAGTGGTACCCTGACCTTTGGGTAATTTTTATTGAAAAATTTTAAAATATGAAGGAGTGAGAATTCAATGGTGGGATCAGTGAGTGGCCCTACCTGATTTTAGGTGGGTAATCCAAATCTGTGATAATACTTATGGATTTCTCACTCCTAATTTATTTTTATTAATCATTTTTGTTTTATAGTTTTTATTTCTTTATTGTGGGTACTTTGATGGGTTGATCTGTAGAGTGGGTAAACAAAAGTTGTGGGACTGTTTGTCAAAGCAACCACACCTGTGTGCTTCAAATAATTTAGATGAAGCCTGTTTGTCTCAATATTGTTGTTGACCAACACATCTTTTGCCTTACACTACAGTTGACCAATTGCCACATTGCCAACAACTTGGAATTAGTATCAGAGAAATTTAAATCAGCCCAACTCAAATTAACCTCAGGCCAATAAAACCTCAAGAAGCTTAAGGCACCTCAAAGCTGAAAGAGAGGAGAATGATTGAACAACATGAACATCAGATTATCACAGAGCTTCAATAAGCATTTCTAAGTGGTATCCATGACTCCCAACCAACCTATCTCAAAGTTATCATCACCATCTTACAAAGGCACTGAAAAATTAACATCAATCAAAATTGGTTTGAATTATTTTTTGGAAATTTCAAAATTATTGTTTTTTTCATGAAAAGAATTCCTTTTGATCTTCAATCACACCCTCATAAAGAAGAAAAAATATTGATGGTACAGAATTTTTCAATTTTTTTTCCCTCCAGCATGTTTTTTTGGGTGTTTTGTGCTTTTTAAGATTTTTTTTTCAAAAAATTATAATTTGATATTTTTCAAAATTACAATTTTTGTATGATTAAAGTACAGATGGTGAAATATCTAATCCCATGAATAAATGTAATTGAATGCCTGTTTTTGAACAATAGATTTAGCTTGAAACCCAGTCCTGGAAATAAATTGACTGTTTTAGTTTGTTCAGTCCCATCATTTTTGTCTACCACTGTACATAGTAGCAAGCTGAAAGTTTCCAAAGTGAATGATGAAAAATACAGATCTAAAAATTTCATGATATCCACCCCAGTCAGCATTGGAACAGAGGCATAGTTCATCCCCCCCAGAAACATACACCAAGAATTTAGGCAAGGTGTGCCAAAATTAACCTATTGGGTGATCCAAGGCCAAACAGTGCTCATCCAAAGGGTTGTTAGAGAATCAAGCAAGTATTTTAATAGGGTATAATGTATCTGTTGTGGTAGACCAAAACTGTCCTATAGCCATAAGACTAACTTTTCTAGTGAAAAAAAAGCTAAAACCCTCAAAGTAACCTCAGAAATGGATTCTACATCACAAATAACCTATAGTCACTCAGCAAAAGTACCCCCCTATCTCTCATGGATTAGAAGATAAAGCCCAACAAACCTCCAACTGTAGCAACCTCGTCTCCAAAAATGTGTCACAGCTCTGTAGAAGACATAAGAAATACCTTTTAAACCCTCAAATACATACCAGTAACAGCTTACCCTCAACACCAGGAACATACACCAGCCCAGTTGCCTCAGACAGAAGATAGCAATACAGACACAGGAGGCGGTGCAACTAGTTCAGCTCCAGTCACCTCACACATAATACAAGGAAATATACATACAGAAGGCTTTGCAGAAGTATACAGGAACAGTACAGGCAGGAGGAAGTGACACCAGTCTCAACCAGAACCAAACAAACAAGCAAATATACATACAGGAAGCTGTGCAGAAGTATACAGGAGCAGTATAGGCAGGAGGAAGTGAAACCAGTCTCAAACAAAACCAAACAAACCAGAACATATATATACACAAAGCTGTGCAGAAGTATACAGGAAAAATGCAGTCAGAAGAATGTGATAACCAAACAACCTACCAGTACCAACCCAGCTCAGCACTACCCAGAAATATATGAAGGAAGTCAAGACCATGCAGCACCAAACAAACCACCAGTAATGCACAGAAATACATGAAGGTAGAAGAAAGTAGCACCAAAAAAACCACCAGTGAATGCACAGCAACACATGTAGGAAGAATCAAGTAGCACCAGACCAACCACCAGTACTGCACAGGAATATATTGTATCTGCACTTCAAAGCAGTTTATGCAGGGCTGTGCATGCATGAAACCCCTGTACCAGCTTTTCCCAACCAGCAGAAATACCTCATGTAACTGTACAATCCTTTTCCAACCAGCTAAAATGTCTCATGTAATTATATCTCACTTTTCCTCACCAGAACAGGGAGAGCCCTCAGGGGCAGCCTTGAGCACCCCTGGGGGCAGGAATTTTCAATTTAAGGAGGGCCTTGCCGCCCTATCAAAGTTGTATCATTATCCCCACCTACCTCTCCACACAGATCAAACCACCTAACAGGCCCCTTGGCCCATCCATCTGTGGTACCTACCCAGATAAATATTAGTAGTGAATCATTTATAAAAGGAAACAAGAAATCATAAACCAAGTTATTACCCATCTTTAGCCAATTAAACTACCCACCAGGTGCTTTGAATAAGGTTTCTTCTGTGAACTAAATATTCAGAACCAGATTTAAAGAAAAAACACCCCCTTTAATTAATAAATAACCCTTATAAAGAAAGAGAGAAAAACAAAAAGAAACCACCAACCTTTCCTCTACCCAGCCCCCTGTGAGTAAAACCATCCTTGGGTCCTCTCCTGAACCATCCCCTTGATAAAACCTTGAACCCTTTGATATTGGGATATTGGTTAAGATAAAACATATCCAATCAAACATTAACCAATAATCCAATACATCTGGTCTATTTTTCAACAAAAAACCTACCAATAAAAAATTAATAACTAATCTAGGTCTGATCTGAGACCTATTTTAAGTCTCAAAGAAACCAGCCATTAATTTAAATAAATTATTGTGCAGACTTACTATAGTACTAGAAGGGAAGGCCATTCAAAACCACTCTTAGTTTTACTAATACTCTAAAGGGGTAGCAGTAATACTAAATTCCCCTTCAAGGACTGCCAGCAAGCTATTTGCTACTTTATTTATATAATCCCTCAGGAGTCTCTACACTGTTCTGGTCTGTGCCACAAGTTACATGAGGGATCCAATTGAAGTAATATTTGAAAGGTATAATCTTCACTGCATGGTAATTTTAATTCAGCCACATGGAGGTCTTGGGCAGTGCACTCCTCTTTGTTGGTAAATCCCATTTATAGTTGTAAATCAGCTTTTCAATTAGGCAGTGTTGTGATAGGATGATCTCATTTCTGGGACACTTAATATTTATTCTGACTATCTGCCTGAATTCATAACACCATTTTATCTTTTTTTTTTCTGAAAATACCTTCCTTTAATTTCCCCAGCAGCACTTGGGAAGAAGAAATCACCCAAGAATTATCAAAATGCATCCAAAAAAATCACAATTTCTTTCCCATTAAAGAGGTGGTATAGTGATGGTTCCAGTTCCTGAGACACAAACCCTAACTTAGAAATTGTAGAGTTAAATCATTTAAACCAAAATATGTCTGCCTGTTTGGTTACATAGAATTCCTTCTTAATTTTAAAGAATTTCCCTTTCCACTGTGGCCTAAACTTTGTTGGGAGTTGTACAGGGAAGTACTTGGTGATAGGACTGTATAGGTAAGCTGAGATGATTTAAAAATAAAACATTGGAATTTCAGCCTGGTGATAAGTTGATAAAAGCACCCTCAATTTGTCCAGGGAATCTTTTGATTCATAGGTCTTGTTCATATCCACTCCAAGCATCTGAAGGCATCCCTTCACCACCAACTCTGCCCTTGTGTTGATTAGTCTCCCTAGCTTTTCTATCTTTTTTTCCAGGAGCCAATATCTTCCAAAGACCTTTTTGCTCAGGAAATTCTTGAAAAGCTCCCATAAATTAATCTCATCAAATTTTACAAAATTTTACTCACACCCTTCATGCTATTCCATTGCATTCTTCCTGGGCAATTCCACCAACATTGAAATTGGAAGATGGCAATCTGGCGTAATTTTAAAATAAGAAACAGCCTGGTCCTCCATTAGAGCTATCTCTTACATGAGTTCCTTCCCCAGCTGCAGCTTAATCTGGTTAAAAATAAAATCAAGGGCACATTTTTTGAGATAATTCCTAACTGGATTGTTGAAAAAATCTGGAAATACCACTGATGTGGAATGTATGATATGCTGTTCCCTCATTGAAAAGAATGACCAGTAAGCCTCAGCTTCTGGAAAAGAAACAAACTTGAAGATCTGACTGCTTCCATCAAGCTTTTCTAAATTTTACTTTGGTACATGGACAATTGGGTTAGAACCAAAAGGGAAGAGCAATTGAGGGTCTGGTTCTATAAAAACAGCAAGTAAAGTGGTGATTAACCCACCATCCTTTTTTTTGGAAATTTATTATGGATATATGCTGAATTAAGTTAAGCATATCCCCAGAAATTCTTGGTGAGTTTGCTCTCATGCAAAATTTTCCTTTCCAGATTTCCTAGTGTTCTATTGACCCATTTTGCTTCTCCATTCTGTTCCAGATGGTAGGGCAGAATTGGTTTCAAAATTATTCCCAAGGAAAAACATCTATTTCTCAGAGTTACCATGTACTTGGCAGCATTGTCACATTTAATATGAACCAGAAGTTTACCAATTTTATTTTTCAGATTGTGACACCAACTAATGATTTTTTTTGGGAACCTAACTTCTGGACACACTTGCTGCACAAAAGATATAGGTACTTGAGTGATCCCTGAATGTAACTAGAAACTTTCCCCTATTCATTTCTGCCTCAAAAGGGCCAAATAAATTTTTCAAAAAAATTGAAAGTGGCTGGTAACAAGCTATTTTGGAGTCAGCACCCAGTGCTTTCCTGTCTAAATTATTCAAAAAAAAAAGCATCTCTTTCAAAAATACAATTTCCAAGTGCCACTCAGCTGGGCCAGAAAGTACCTCTTAATAAAAGCCTTTACCAATTCTTTCAAGGCATGGCCCAGTCATATGTGCCATTTTCAAGGATCCAAAGAAGGAGTCTGTGTGACTTTGGATGAAATTGCAGTTTTATTTTGGCAAGATTTTCCATCAAAATTTATAAAAAATTGTATCAAACTTTTTTTGTTCAGGGCTACAAATACAGAGGTCAAAAATCTCATGTAGAAGCTTCCACCACACCTCATCCAACTTCCTAGTAAATAGTATATATCCACTTACACCACCAAAGAAATAGATGTCCTCAATATAAAGGATCTTTTTCAGGATTGAGATGACCAAACTTCCAACAAAGTGAACAATTCAAACATTTTGATATGGCCATAGTCATCAAAAATGGCTGATTGAGCTTTCTTGTGATGGTGAAGAAAGTCAAAGAAACACTCAAATAAGCATTTGAAACTGATTAAAGTAAGATTTTCCCTTCATCAGCTGGCTAGAAATTTTCTTGCCATATGTATCCACCCCTTCCAATTTTTTTCTGATTGGTTAGTGGTTGGAATTTTTCTGAAGGAAAGTACCTGGATCCTCTCTCAGCATGATCCTTGGGCAGAGAAGATTTTCATCCAAGTTATATGTGTTTCAAGAAGTTTTTGAAGCTGGTGTACCAGTGACCATACTTCCTGCAATAACATAAATGGGAACTGCACCTCTGGACCAATGAATCAGATTGAGTCTCCCGCCTGTGATGAGTGGCTTTGTCAACAGAAAAATAACAATCAGAGGGTGGTCATTGTATGCATTTTTATGGTGGGAGGTACCTGGGATTTGGTCTAGCCTGGATAGCTTGTGCCAAAATCTTGAAACTGGTCATAATTGTACCAATTGGCAAGTTACCACTCACCCAGAGCTTGATACTGGTGGTTTTTATGTGCATGGAAACATCCACAAAAGTAGTTGAAAGCCCTAAACTTTTTCAAGTATTGTGAGACTGCAGACTCAAAGTCTTAGCAAGCCCAGGAGGGGAAATGCCTTCCAATTGCAGAAACAAGCCAGGTAACTCATCAACAGCAATATCCATACATTGTGGTGTTTTTTTACAGACAAAACCTAGGAAGTGAACTGTGAATGGAAAAAATGGAGGATTAGAAATTTTTCAAACAATAAACAAGTGCAGAAAAAAATTACAGAAAAGTGTGTTGCTTAATTTTCCAAATGCAGAGAGCTGATAGGTTGGAATTAAAAATAACATGCGTACTTCCAAATTTGGAAGCTGAGGATTGGGCAAGGCATTGGAATGCAGTTACAAAAATTTATACAACAATAAAATAGACCTAGCAAGAATTTAAAAGTAATAAACAGGAGCAGGACCAGGTTGGGAATGAAGTTGTTGGGACAGCAGTTTTGATGAAGTTGAGGGACCAGGGGAACAGTGTTTTATTATAGAAAGTTGTGAAAGAGGTTACCCTTGGGCAATTTTAAGAAGGCACTAGAGATGTAATTTCAAGGTGGGTCTATGCAGACATTGGAAAGTAATCAAAAGGTTTGTTTGGGTTGTGAGGGAGTGAGGAATTTTTCCAGGGGAATGCAATATAACTCTGGGAAAGCATTGGAGAATAGATGGGGGGATGGATTTGAGGGACTTTACTTTATCTTTGTTGTATTTACTACATAAGGGGGGAATGTCTGAGAGGATGAGGAGTATCAAAAATCACAAACACAAACAAGGGGTTACTATAGGGGAATCAAACAGATTAAAAAATAACCAAAATTTTCTGAGCAGTGTTCAAAAATCTTTGCAGAGCTTATTAGAATTACTGCAGTGACCTGGGGAGACTGACCATTTCTTTCTTACTTTTTTTAAATGCCTATCCTTCAAAAGGACCAGAGCTAAGATCAGTAGGCAGTGGAGAGAATATTGCAGAAGGGTTCCTGAAAACTTTGTAAAAGAATCACTTCTAGTCTTAGAAAGGTTTTCCACACCACAATGGACAATATTGGAAAAGATTTCATGCCAAGTGGCAATCCAGACATTGTTGGCTCTGGAGTGGTTGTTCCATGTGATAGCCAGATTCTCAACTATTTTTAGCTTTTTGCAATAGTCCCATCTGCTGCAATTCTTCCTAAGTAGGTCCAGTATGTGTTCTGCCTTCTTCAAACCAGAGCCTTCAACAACCCCAAGTAGCAAGTTGTCAATATTGTTTCTTACCAACAAGGCAATTGTATCAGACTCACCCCTGGTAATTTTGTGGAAAGCTTGAGGATTGTGAAGGAACAATGTGTGTCAATGGAAAATCTTCTGGAGAGTATGTTTAATGCTGGCCTCCCAATGCATGAAATTGTGACCATCAAAGCTCAGGATGCATTTCTTTGGGTTGGTTTTGGTGTGAACAACATTTGATGATTTCACAAACTCTCTTCTCAAGACTTTTGGCTTCTCCTCTACCATAAAATGTGGTGGGGTATTTGGAATTTGTTCCTGTGCTCTAGCCATCATGGCCATCAAATTCTGTAAGCTGGAGACAATCTCCATCATTGATTGTAAAAATATCAGGTTGTCATCAGCCCTTCTACTTGCCATTGCTACATCACTGTCTGGGGAGATGAAATTCAGAGTGATCCTATCTGTCTCACGGTTGTTTGAGTCTGAATATCTGTCTTCTCTAAATGCTCTCTATCTTTTGTCCATTCATCAATTCAGGTCAACAACCAATCATTGAAGCAATGGTAACAGGTCTTGCAGCTAGCTTTTAACCTTTAATTTTCCATAATCAAGGTGTGTATTTATTCTTTTATACAGATGCCCAATGCCATTACCCATTAGTTCCCTGTTTGTTGCTGATGTGATCTCAATCCTTGGTCTGCATTCATTATGTGTTATACAGATGGCCAATGCCATAATCTGTTAGCTCCCTGTCCATTGCCAATGTGATCTCAATCCTTGGTGAGGAAGGAGTTCTTGCATTGGCTCTGGACAGATTCTATATACAAGATTGTAGACTGTGTACAAGAATATATCCACTAATTGGATACTTAGGTTTTATTGGCTAATCTGTGGGTCTGCCCTTTTGTGCATGCTTACATGTCATTTGTGTCCTTAGTCTGTACTCATCCCAATAAATGAAACCTTGTGGAACACATTGGACCCATGCATACTTACTAAACAGAGATGCTAAATAGATTGACAGCATTGATCAATTTTTTTGAAAACAAAAAATGAAGACCACCTAAGTGAGAAAAGAACTACAAGCCAAAAGATGGATAATAATAATCAAAAAGAAACAAAGGTGTGATTGTGCCAACCAAGATCTTTAAAAAAATAAGAAATAAAATAAAAAGGCAATGCAACAAACAAAGAGAAAAAAAAGGAAATGATGATTTTGTAAAAAAAAAGTAAGTGTGTCTACAATCTGGATTGTGAGGTTGGAGGGGCAAACTGAGTGGTAATGAGGTGGTTGCGGTTGGACGAACCTGGGGGGAGGGATGGGCGGGAATTTCGGTAAGTAGTTTTTGAGTCCACGCGCATTTTCAAACAACTACCGCACATTTGAACCCCCACCCCTCGGCCAGAGGGCCCGCCAGGGTGTCTGATAGTATGGTTTTGGGTAACACAGGTGATAGAGTGGACCTGAAATATGGTCCGATTGAACAAAGAGAGCAAAGAACAAAAACGCGCATCTATAGTTTACATCGTTGTAACTTCGCAAAGTAGATAAGTGACTACTTCGGCCAATAATGAACGGATGATTACAGTGCAATAAGTGAAATCGAAAGAATTTTTTTTTGTTTAAAAAAAAAGGTATGAAGACGTAATGCACAGTCGAAGAAGGAATAACGGAGAAGTAGCAGTTGAGACCGGTTGGTACCCACCGTAACATGGGGTGGCAATGATTAAGAGCTGTACGGAGGTTAATTCCGATCTAGGATGCATACACACAGTTTGACGGTCAACTGGTCCTTTGAAGAAAGATTGGAGCCTTATCTCCTCCCCTACCTCCATCCCCACCTCATGAGCAGTCCTGAGGAATACCCTGAGAATACCTTGCCATTACCAGCATACCCCGCCACTTGAACCCGAATCCCATCAGACTTTTCTCAAGCCCTGGGAGTCTTCGAGCCCTGAACTAGTGCGACATTTACCCAAGGAATATGGTGGCATTGACATCTTATTTGCTGCTTCGTTTATTTCACTTCGCTCACATGGCACTGGCAACATCCGCAAAGCACCCGTCCTCTTCAGCGCTAAAGATGGTGGTTGGAGGTCAGTGAGCTTGACTTCATCAGTTCCCCAGTTTTTCGGTTGATACTGTGCTGTCCATGGGCATAGTCTCGCTGAAGATATTCCCGTTGGTTTTCTTTCGTTTTAATCCCTTCCCCTCCAAAACAAAATCGAGATAAAAGGCTATTCGAATCACATCAGCGTGATTGAATTCGATTCAACCACTCGAGAGTCTTCTAACCTTAGTACTTCCCCTCCTGATTCGGCTGGTAGTAGTCCTTCGTTCATCACTTTTAGCCCAGATGGGCAATACTTGTTTGTTGCGAACGAAGTTGGAAGCTATCTGGGGAAGAAGAATACCGGAAGTGTCACTTCATTCAAACTCAACTCCGACGCGAGTCTCACCAACATCTCGACTAGTTTCACTGCTGCTGATCCAGTCGCGTTAGCCGTTTCCCGGGATGGTAAGAATCTGATCGCAGCTGAATAGTTGAGTCCTCAAGTACCATTTCCCACAACTCCCGACCATCGTTTTCCCATGCCTTTGTATCAATAGAGTGGTTAACCTCCCTCAAGCTCACTGGTCATGACCCCCTCTCTTGAACTTGAGAAGAAACCAAGCACAAAGATATTCCGACTCTGATCTTCTTTTCTAATCACAGTACTGGTGGATCTTGGTCGAGGCATGCTCTGGATCAGCAGGGCCGCTTTACGTCAGACACTCCGATTCAGTCGAGGGACTATCATGGATCAGGTCCCAATAAGCAACGGCAAGACAAGTGTAGGTCCTCAATCCTCCTGGTAGTTTTCAAACCAAACCCACCTTCGCGATAGACGCGTTCCCCTGACTTGAGGAATCTCATCGTTTTCATCGTTTTACGTTTTTTCATTCATCTTCCGATTAATGGCGAGCAAGCTTACATCCATCAAGTTCTCTACAGTGTGAATAAGCCTCGAAGGATCCTTTATTTATTTTTTCAAATAGACAAGGCTGTTGAGATTAATGACCTTCATGAATCTTGTCTGTCTTTCGAAACACCCAAAGCCCTCGGGCGATTTAGTTTTCTTTGTTGATTTGGGGGGTGATGCCGTCTACATTCATCGAGTTGATCAGTCGACAGGCGGATTGGGAGATATAGCGCATACGATCAAGCTCCCACCAGGCACTTGCATTTTTTTTTTTTTTTACAAAACATCCTTTCTTATTAACTGTGAGCTCATCCGGCTGCGGCTATCTTTCAGGTACTGGCCCGCGGCATTTAACAATGGTAGAAAATCACTCCGGAGTACTCGACATTTATCTAATCACCGAGTTAAGTAACAAGATCTTTACCATACGGCTCGTCGATCAATATGCTGGCTTGAGATCTGTCATCCGACAAGAATTAAGCACATTACCCCCTGAGATACAGAATGCGGCTTCGCTTGCGGCGGGGGAAATCTTGATAAGTGCGGATGGAAGATTTGTTTATGGCTCCAACCGGCAGACGGATTTCACGAAGCCAATTACGGATAACTCGATCGTCAAGTTTAAGAGAGACCTAAAAAGTGAATTATTGATCGAAGATCGTCACTCTTCTTCACCCTTTTGGTTCCCGCTGACGATAGGTGGTAAAACTCCGAGGCATTTCAGCTTTTCAAACGATAAGCAGCAATCCTTTTTGGTCGTCGGTTGTCAACAATCCGACACGGTTTTGATCTTTCGTCGTCATTTCGAAGACGGTAGTCTGAAAATGTTATCCTCAACATTTTTTTCAAAACCGGCGGTGCAACTGTTTCTTCCTAATCATCATCACTGGTCTCCGAAAACTTAAAACGTTAATCATGGTTTGATTTTGACTCCTCAACTGCAAGTAGTTAGCTTCTATGGATTCTCAACTACAATTCATTTGTTTCTAGCCAGGCTCTTAGCGGAAAGTTGCTCTTTGTTTGTTGTCCTTCTACTTATCATGATATTATTTTTTTGAAAACAGATCAACCTTTGAAAAAGGAACTGCAAGGAAATTTAACATCCAAGCCAAAAAAAAGGCCACATTCTATTATCACTGTACAATTGGTGGACAGAAGTTTTGGAACTGATTGAACTAGCTAAGCCACTTGATTTTCATATGCACATTTCAAGCTAGATTTGTCACTTAAAAAACAAGAAGCATGAAATTAATTGAATCAATGTGATTAAATAGTCAATTCCACAAAAAAATCTAATGGCACTTGTGAGCAAGTGCCATCAAGGAATCTCTATTTGAAGCTCTCTCCAATCTATGGTTGAAGCTGCCTCCATCCTTCAACCAAGTTTTTGTTGCACAGTCAGATGGACTGCAATAATTTTTTCATAAACACTCTAGTGTCATAGTTCTCAATTTGGAAATCCACATTAAGGCTATGTTCCACAAGAGCCATGATAACTGGACTTTGGGGCACTTTTCATTAGATGAAACTATTGACAAAATCAAGCAGACTACCTTGTGGATTAACTGGAGAGAACAAACAGCTGAATACCTCAAATCCTGCAATACTTGTCAGAGAGCAAACAAGCAAAAAAGAAATATTTCAGCCAACTAGATGCCAAGGACCTCACTCCTTCTAGGCACTAGAGGTGATAGAAAGTTTGGATTAAAAATAGGATAAAATGCCAGGTATATGATTTGGCTAAAAGGGGTAAATTTAGTTGTATATGTATGAAATAAATTTAAATGGGGGGGGCCAAGACCTTATTTGGGTTTGTGAGCCCTTGGGAACACAGGTATATGTCTGTTAAGGACAATATAGGAGCAATTGTGGTGCCTGTGGGGTTGACAAGGATTCCTTTCAAGAAGGGTGTGTATAATTTCCTTGGGAGATGGGTTATGCAAAACCTACAAAAGGGGTATAAGTCAGTAGGATCACTTACTAGTTCCAGATCCAGAATTATTCTTGATGAATGGGCAAATAAGCAAGGATTCAGGGTGCTGAAAGTTGGTACTGGGGCTGGTGTGGTGTTCTTTTATGGATGAAAGTTGGAATAGGCTGCACGCTGCGCACTCAGCAATGGGTGGCTCAGCAGTGGCGGGGCGCTCAGCAATGGGTGCGGCCTTGCCGCAGCAAGCTGCTATGTGGGCTCAGAAGCAGTCAAGTTGGGCTTGGCATGCGGAGGCGCGGGCCGGATTGCATTGGATTGGATGGATTGCCCGTCTTGCAACACGCAGATTGGATTGCGCAGATATACCTTGGATATCTGGAATGGCGCGTTTGGCGGATGTGGACATGCGTGGGGGGCTCCAAGTTGGGCCTGGCACAAGGGCCGCATCATGAGAAGGACAAACTGGGTGGACTTAATGGCAGGCAGGCAATACAGATGGAATATGGGGTATGGGATATGGGATGGAAGGATAGGGTTGGGGCTAGGGTTCGGTACTTAGGGGTTGTATTTCATTATTCTTGCTTGCTTGTGGTTGTACCCAGGTTAGGGTTTACCGGGAGGTTACTTAAACCACACCCTCAACCCCAATGTGAAAGAGGGGATCTTATTGGATTGGATCACAGAGGATGGGGAAGGATTGAAGGAACAAGGAACAAGGAACTCATCTTATTATTCTTTCTCTCTCTCCCCCTCTTTCTTAAAATCATTGCATCCAACCTCCTTACAGACGCTTGGACCATTAAATCTCAAACTTGAGGACAACTAAGGGATTTTCCCTCTCTTTGTTTCCACATCTGGGGGTCTTGCCCTGAACTCTTTTGTCAAAGTCTCTCAAAGGTACCCAAGATGCTATCAGCAGCTTCCCCTCCTTTTTATTCCTCCTCCGGCCATATTCCAATCAATCCAAAGGACTACCCTCACATTTGATTCAATGCTGCAGGTGTGGAGCAATTCATCTCATGATATGAATTGATTGCAGACTCCAAAGATGCATCAGTTTCCAATAAGGCGCACCATGTTGTCCTGTCCATCATGAATGCGGAGGAGTGTTGGGACGTAGAATAGATGGGTGGCTACCAGAACCTGGATTGGCCAAAACTGAAGGCAGACATGTTGGCAAGATGGGGGAAGCGCAATCCTTGTTTTTGGGAGGGTGATTTCAAGCAGGCTGGGGAATTGAATTACGGGGAAGCTCCACCAGCGCCAACCATCCCTTGGGTTAGCAAACTTGCAGAGCTGGCAAGGGACCTCAAGATCTATTTTAAGGGTCTTCAGCTTCCTAGCATGCACGCGCCTTGGGTATGCACGTATGGGGACAATGACGGCTGTTGGCAATTGGGACACAAGAACCGGACAATGGATTGAAATGCGGGATTGGTTTCCCCAGAGGAGACAGGGTATGTGTTGGGAAAGCGGGTCTCCGCGCAATTGGTTCAGCCTGTTGCTATGAAGCAAGCAACAAAAAGGGAGCCAGGAGCAGATATTTTGCGCAATTTGGGAACTGGTGAACGGCAGACAGGTCTTGCAGAGAGGGAACCAGGAGCGGATATTTTGTGCAATTTGGGAACCAGTGAATGGCAGACAGGTCTTGAGGAAAGGGAACCTGGAGCGGATATTTTGCCCAATTTGCAAACCAATGAACGGCGGGCAGATTTTGTGGAGAGGATAGGAGCAGTGGCCAAAGGAACAGGCCAGGCCTTGAAGGATTGCAACCAGAGCCAAACCTATTTGATGGTGTAAGACTCCAAACGGTGCTAGGCAGTGGCAGTTCTGTGGAGGGGAAAGGTGCTGTTTAGGCTGCCCTCCTGAGTGTTACAAAAATGTTTAAATGTAACCAAGATCAAGGTCCAGAACCTGGTAAATGAGGAATCAAGTAGTAAAGGATAAAGATGGTAGTAGTTTGGTAGCAATGGAACAGCACTATCTGAGCCAAGATTATGTGGGAAAAACTTGGACAAAAGAAGCTAAAGTTTGTTTAAAGTTCAAAGAACAAAGCTGTTGCATGTAAACAATGCCCACAAGCTAATACCTCTGGTTGTCAGCAGAAGATTGGGGATGATCAACTCAAACCCAACCAACCTCCAGGTTCTCAATGAACCTTCCCAACTCTCTGCAATCAAGCACTTGAAGGGTACCAGATAATGGAGGGTGGCTGTACAACACAAAGCACTATGTTTAAGAAGCTCTAAAATCAAACAGTAAATGATTTGAAGCAAGGATAACCTCAACACTTCTCAAGGAACTCAAGAGTAGGCTGGCGGAATGCAACTCCAAAAAAAAATAAGGGAGGTATAACACTTGAGGTCTTAAGCTTAATAAAACCTCTTCAATTAATCATGATTGGCTCCAGAAAGATGATCAAGGAGGGATCAAGACCAGTATGGTCAGAGAAAGGGATCAAGGGGTGGTATAACACACTCAAGAATTCCAACAGACAGAATTCTTTTCAACCGGAAAGGCTATTGGTTGCTGATAAGGATCAGGCCACAGAGGGGCAAAGACTCAGGATCAATGGATCAGGGGGCAATCATAGATATACCCAGGATGAGGATGAGGATCAGATTTCAATGATAACGGGGGGGACATATGCACACACTCCCATGGATGTTTTGGAAAAGGCAGGGGAGAGCCCCTCCTTTTATAGACAAGAGGTCTGTAGACTATTTACAAGAGAGATTTACAAATAGAGCGGAAAAAAAGTTTTTTTTTTTATTTAGGATTTTCATTTGAAAACAAAAGGGAAAAAAAGAAACAACAAACACTCAAAAAAAAAAGAAGAACTGAATCAAAACCCCGGCCCATGCCAATGATGGGCATGGGCAAGAGAGTAGCTAGTAAGACGCCTGTGGACATGCTGACGGGCCCAGGCAACATTTGAGACCTGCGCGGGCAACAGACAAGCGGCACGGTGTGGTGAACATGGGACACCGTGGGAAAAGAATTCAAAAATTTTCCTTGCGCAACACGCACCACTCATCCTCATCCTTGCGCGTTGCGCGTCCCTCATCCGCATCGTCATTGTTGCGTTCCCCTCACTGTCATCATTGCACGTTGCTCACCATCATCATTGCGCGTTGCTCATCTATCATCGTTGCCGCCGCGCATCATCATTGTCGCCGCTGCTCATCATCATTGTTGTGCTTTTCTCATCCATACCTTACCAAACCCATCAATCTCCCACCTCACTCAATCTATCAGTTGCCAATAACAAGCCTGTCAGGATTTAATCAATCGCCTCAAGCCAATCTCCTATCTGCCCATCCGCTCTCTCACAAACTTCATCTGTCACCCTTCCTGGGACTCTCCCACCCTCTTCTGCCTTCAGCCAAAGGGTGGAGAGTGTCGACTACTGCCCGCGGACATCCGCGGCGGTCCAGTTCATTTTCCTTTCCCACCCCGTCCGCCTTTGGACAAGGGGTGGGTGATTCCGGTGTTGTTGCGCGCGCCCATCCACGGACGGACGCGAGAGATGGTGAAGGGATGAGAAGGATTTCCACTGGCCCGCATGATCAAATTTTTCCAGTCACCTGATTTTCTTTCTTTTTCCGCTCTATTTGTAGAATCCGTTGTACAAAGTCTAACAGGGCCTCCTGTCCATATAAGGAGGGGCTCTCCCCTGCCTTTTGGAGCATCAATCCAGCATTGAATGATCCAGCATGGAATGAGCACATCAGCATAATCCTATCATCACATCAGAAATCTATTATTGCCCCTTGATCCTTGAGCCTCCATACTCAAACCCTTGGTCCTTGAGCCTCCATACTCAAAACCCTTGATCCTTGATCCTTATCACCAACCAATAGGTTTGCTGGTTGAAGAAGAATTTGACTAAGTAAATTCTTGAGTGTGTTACACCACTCCTGATCCCTTTATCCGACCATACTGGTCCTGATCATCTTTTGATTATCTTTCTGGAACCAGTCACGTTTGACTGAAGAGGTTTTTTTGAGCTTGAAACCTGGAGTGTTAAACCTCCCTTCCCTTCTTTTGAAGTTGAATTCCGCCACGCTACTCTTGAGTCCCTTGAGAAGTGTTGGGTTATTTCTTGTTAGAATCAGTTATTGTTTTGCTTCTAGAGCTTCCTCAAACAATTAGATTTGTCTTGTGCAGCCACCCACAGTTATCTGGTACCCTTCAAGCGCTTGATTGCGGAGAGTTGGGCAGGTTCATTGAGAACCTGGAGGTTGTTTGGGATTGAGTTGATCTTCCCTAAGCTCCTGCTGATGACCAGAGCTATTAGCTTGTGGGTGTTGTCACTCACAATTGCCTTGTCTTGTCAAACTCTGAACAATTCTTGACTCCTTCTATTCAAGTGTTCCCCGACATCATCTTGCCTCAGATAGTGTTGTCTCCCAGCTACCAACCACTACAATCTTTATCCTCTTGCTTTTGGTTCCCCGTTTACCAGGTTCTGGAATTTGATCTTGGTTACATTTAAATATTTTTGTAACACCCAGGAGGGCAGCCTAACAAAGCACATATCTCCTCCACAGAACTGCCAATGCCCTGCAACGTTTGAAGTCTTACATTTGGTCCCCCGGGTTTGGGATCAAACCAGCAACCTTGGGATTTACAGTCCCAAATTTGTAGAATCAACTCCAATCTTTTTCTCTCTTTCTGTTTTTCTTTTTTTTCTGTGTTTCTTTTATCATCTAGATCCAATCCGTGGAGGCAACTTGTTCCAGAAGTAAGTCCTCCCAATTGTGCACCATCAAGGGGTTTGATCCTAGTTGTTTTTTGAAAAACCTACCCTTGCCACACTCGTGAGCCACTTTGTAAATATGTTCTTTGGATCCCTTAGGAAATCTTTTTTGTCAAAATGGAATCTATCAGTACCCCTTCTACCTCTGTTTGGGCCAAGATGATCAAGATCAAACCTCATAACAAGAACTTATCCTTTAATGGTACAAATGTTGAACGGTTCCTGGATTCCTACAAGATGGCTGCTGAAGTGGACGGTGCCAGCAAATATGACATGGCTTATCAACTGCAATTCTTTATCTCCTCTGATGAAGTCATGGAAGTGATTGAATCATTAAATGGATTCAAATCCCATGACTGGGTACTTCTTAAGTAGGCAATGATTGCCTATTGGCGCAAAATTGATATAGCTAGGTTCACTCTCCAAGATCTGGATGCCCTAGTCTCCCAATGGACCTCCAACGGTGGTATCTCCTCAGCCTCTGATTATCAAGCTTTCAAAAATTCTTGGGACCCTATCCAATCCTATCTTATCCAAAACAATCACATTGATATGTTGGACGAAATTTGAGTGCAATTTTTTCAGTCTTTCTCTCCAGGAGTGCAGAAAAGAATTAAGGATGAATTGGTGAAATCTGGATCCATGATCACTACAAGAGATAATTGGTTCAAGCTCCCTGCTTTCATGGTTCTTAGGAATACCGTGGATAAAGTGATGAAAGGTCAAACAGCTATCACCTTTGAAAAACCCAGAAACACTGAACAAGTCCTTGCCCCCTCTTTTCAAGCATCTAACAAAATCATGAATAAGATGGAAGCCAATCGCAGACCTAAACCAAATCCTCAGAACCACCGGGAAACACCCACTATCAATGAGATCACCAAAATCCTGCAAGCTTTCAAGAATAAAATGGATCAGAAACTCTACTCTATGGCTGCCCCTAAAACCTCCAACTCTGTTCCAAGGTCAACCATAGTTTGCTATTATTGCCACCGAGAAGGTCATGGAACTGGTTGCTGTGCTGAAATCCAGAAGGACAAGGAGGAAATGTTGGTGGAACAGAAAGGGAGTAACTTCTTTGTTCCTAATGGTGCAGTTATCCCTTTTGATTCATCTTGCCCAATTTGTCATGTGGTGGCCTCTTTCCAGCCTTCAGCTCCAAAGAAGGCATCCTTGGCCTATTTTGATTTTTGATCTGCTTGTGGAACTCTTCAACCTTGGTATCCTCCTGCTGTCTCTTCTTCCACCTTCTCTGGAAATTATCAATCTGATCCAGCTAGGAAGCAACATGAAGAACTCAGACCTCATAAAGCTCTTCCTGTTCCATCTTCAATTCTTTGAAAACCTGTCAAACGTCAATCTTCACTGGAGCCTCCTTCTTCCAAGGTAGAAGACATGAAAGTAGAAAAGGAACCCCTCATGGATAGGTTCCCAGAATACTCTGATCCTGCTCCTCTGCCATCCAAATCACCTTCACCAACCGATCCAGTTATAGCTCCACCCTCACCTGAACTTCCTCTCCCAACTCAAATCAAGGTTCAATTCAAAAGGGGAATTTCCAAAGACCACCCCAACGCTGTGGAAGGGGTATTAAGGAAAATATCTGATCTTAAAATACCTGATATAACCGTGGCTGAACTAATTTCCATTACACCATCTGTGGCTGAAGGCATGAAGAAATGGGTTTTTCGGCAACGTGTGGAGATTGGTCCCAACAAATTGAAAGTTTCCTCTGGAACCTTGATCAAAGAATCAGGTGGAACAGATCCTCCTTCTGACTTAAATCTTTATTCTTGACCTCTTGGATTTTTACCATGCTCTTTAGGTGACTCATCCAAAACGGTTTCTCTACTTGTCGATTCTGGGTCCCAACTAAACTTAATTTTGGATGCAATGGCCTGCAAGCTCAATCTCAGTCCAAGGGTCAGCTTCAACTCTGCGGTTTATGGAATTGGGAATCAATCTTGTGAGTTGGTGGGTATTGCTGAGGATGTGCCAGTTCAAATTTGTTGAGATTGTAGAGGTACCTTATCCCGTGTTCTCTGCGTAATGAACTCTGAGACAAGTCCGCGTGACATGTCTGGATCACCCGGGTCTCTTACTGGGTGACCCGGATGAACTCACGACTTGGTGAAACACCGCAGATTCTACTCTTCTCCTCTGGTCTGATTTCTTCCATCTCTCGATGATCACTCTTTCTCTCATCATCCTTTCTATTTTATTCTTTTTATTCTTTCATATCTTTTCTTGCTTGTACCTTCCCACTTGATGAACCCTCACCTCCTTGCTCAACGAACTCTTCCCTACTCAAATCCATCTCAATCCAACTCATCTATTCTACTTGTCTCGTTGTGAACTATCCTCTGCCTGGTAAGAATCCAATCCTCAAGACGGTCTTAACATGATCTCTCTGAAAATATGACTTAATTTTTAGTCTTCCATCTTCTACTTCCAAACTCTTCCAACTTCCACTCTATCAAAACCTCATGCTGTCTAATCTTTGTCCTATCTGCTAAATAACTCAAAGCTGTTGGTCCTTTCACTTCTTCCTTTCTTTCTCTCAATTCTTACTTAATCTATCAAGAGTCTAACTTGTTGTCCACAGTCTTCTGGTTTTTGTTCAGAGAAATTTCATTCAAATCTTATCACGGTTAAAAGCCAAAGAACGACTCTGCACCATCAAAAATGAACCAACCAGCGGGAGCAAACAATTATTTCCACCAGGTTGCTCTCAAAGCTTCCGTCGATGCTATTCCTCCACTAAACAAAGACAACTACTCTATCTGGCGCGATAAAATGTTAATGCTGTTCAATCTCAAGGATATCAAGGATAATATGACTAAGAATGCAGGACAACTACCTATAAGACAAGACCGCAAAATTTGTGCGATTATCCTATCCAAACTCGACACTAATACCCATGCAAATGTTGTTAACGCCTCGAATATCACATCCTCTACACTACTTTGGAATGAAATCACTTGTAGATTTGCCTCATCCAAGACAGCAAATTGAGCACGCATCTTCAACCAGTTTCTTTATGCCCCATTCAATGAACTTGCCATCAAAGGTTTCATAACGGACATTCGAAAGTCACTCACTTGTATGGCAGACGTAGGAATAGATCTACCAAGCAACATAGTGGCCTACTTGATACTATTCAAATTTCCTCCAACACTCGAGAATTTGAAGCAACAAATCATGCACGGGGAGAAGCTGATAACCGTGGAAGTTATATTGAATCACCTAACCCAGTACAACAACAAGCGTAAGGCAAAACTTAAGACTGGAAGATCTACAACCAATGTCTCACTAGTCACGTTCAAAAACAAATCCAATAAGGAAGATAAGAAGATCCGGATTAGATGTAAAGAGGGCTTTCACAATCCCAATGCCCCACATCCGGAATCTTCCAGTTTTCACCTTCATCCTCAAATCGCTCCTGGATGGTGGGTCAAACAGCAAAATGAGTGGAAGAATAGGACGAAAAACACACCCACAATCAATTACCACGCACTTTTAAATCTCTGGATTAATGCAGATAACACACCGAATCTTCTCCTCAATTCCGGTGCGAACATACACATTTTTAATGATCTCAAGTACTTTACCTCCATAGATCTAAAAGATGAAGCAGAGGAAATCAAAACAGGTAAGCTAGAAGCAAACCTTAAGATAGGAGGAACTGGCACTGTTCGACTCGAGTGGAAGGACTCTGTCATTACTCTCAAAGGATGTCTGTACGTTCCGGATATCGTAATCAATTTAATTAGCCCCGGTCTCCTTGCGAAGAAGGGATGTAGCCTCTCTCAAAAGCAAAACCAATTCTTCATCACACGAGACAACAAAACGGTTCTTAGAGCTTTAATTCAAGAGTCTATTTGTAATAGAGAAACCTCAAACTGCTGGAAGTAATCTGTTGGTTAATCTATCCAATCAATCATCCACCACTACTCTTGCTCAATCTCAGTCACTGTCCAACCTCCATAAGTCATATGGACACGCTTCAATCTCCACACTTAAATCAATCCTCAAAGATCAATACTTGAAAGACAAATTAGATAAGTTTCAATGTGACGGCTGCGTAAGAAGCAAAATCACACAAACTCCGTTTTCATGCACATCATCACCCGCATCAAAACCACTCAAAAGAATACATCTAGATTTGATCGGTCAGATTACTCCTCAATCAAAAGCTGGTCATAAATATGTCCTGACTCTGGTGGACAACTTTACGGGTTATCTAGCAGCTTTTCCTCTTCAATCTACAGAAGAAACCCCCAGTGTTATCATCAATATTCTTGAAGCAGAGTACAAACGGCTAAATTATTACCCCACCAAGATCTTTTCAGACAAAGGAACCGAGTTCACTAATACTAACTTGAAAGAATTCGCCAAGAAAAAACATCAAACTCCTAACATCAGAACCATATCACTCTCAACATAATGGTCAAGCAGAGCAAGCCAACAGGACAATCATAGAGTCAGCCCGGGCAACATTCTCTTCATCTTGACTGAATAAGTGCTATTGGCACATAGTGGTTTGAAGCTGTTCCTTCATGCTTAATCAGGTCCCCAGGGAAGGTAATGACCGATCCCCTTGGGAACTCATGTTTAGCAAGAAACTCCCTACTAATTATCTCAAACCTGTAGGATCTTCTGTCATTTACCTGGAAAATAGATTACAAAAAGGAAGAAAATTCAATGAGAAAGGATTGGAAGGGATTTTAGTTGGGTTTAATCCCATTTTTCATTCTTATCTGATCCTCAACTCATCCGGTGCTATTGTTGAAACCAAACATGTACAGTTCCTCAAAAATCCGCTACACAATTTTCCCCTCTTGGAATCTCCTGGGATTGATCTCTTCACTCAAACAAATCCGGAGGCAGAAGAATCTAACTTCTCATCATTCAAAAAGAAATATACTTTTTGAGAATCTCAGGAAAACCTCTCCAAATCAGACTCCAATCAGGAAGATTTGGCATCTGTAGATTCTCCACTCTCCGACCATTCTCCTCCACCGTTGCCAATCCCTGAACCTCCTATTCAACCCATTTCTCAAAGACCCAGAAGAGAGGTGAGAAAACCCCAACAATACGGTTTCCATCACTATTACAAGCCCCCTTCCTACAAGGCAGCTCAAAAATACTCTGAATGGCCAAAGTGGAAGAGAGCCTCTGAAGATGAACTAAATTTGATAGAATTACAAGACGTCTGGGAGGAGTACTATGGCGATCCCAATAATATACTAAATACAACATGGGTTTTCAAAGTAAAGGAAAATTGCCACGGCGATCCAGTCAAATACAAAGCTCGACTCTGCGTTCAAGGGTTTGATCAAGTCCTAGGAATCAATTACAATGAGACTTGGGCCCCAACCGGGAACCTTGGTTCACTTTGAGTTGCTCTTACTTATGGCTTGAAGAACAAAATGAAGCTAACCCAATTTGACATAAAAGGAGCTTTTCTCCATGCCCCTATAGACAAGACCGTTATCATAAGGACCCCAGAAGGATTGACCAGAAAATCACCATATCTAAAACTTGAGAAATCTCTTCACGGGTTGAAACAATCCCCCAAGAATTGGTATGAAACCTTAACTTTGTGGATCAAGTCTCAAGGCTACCACAAATCTACTAGTGATCCATGCTAATATCTAAACTCCAAGACGGGCAAGATTCTCTACTTCCACGTAGATGATCTCATCCAGGTATGTAATTCTAATCTCTTCAAGATTAACTTCCTCAAACAATTCAAAAATTCCTCATGCCATCCACCCAATACTATCCTTGGGATGCTCATGGATATCAAAAACGATAAAATCTTCCTGAGTCAACCCAACCACATCAAGAAGGGCCTGGAAGAACTTGGCTTGACTTCTTGTAAAGACACCCACATTCCTTTGACGCAGAATCTAAATCTTGAACCGGCCTCAGACGCGGACCACGCCAAATTTTGTCAACTCAACATTAACTATCAATCAACAGTTGGCCTTCTGAATCACCTGGCTCATTACTCTCGACCCGACATCTCTTACTCCGTGTCTAGTCTGGCTAGGTTTAATACCAAACCAGGCATGACTCACCGGAGGGAAGTCAAGAAAGTATGGAAATATTTGAAGCCGACTAAGCATCTCAAGCTCGTAATTATGTATGATTCAAAACAAGGAATTATCTCTAGTTTCAGCGATGCTACCTGGAGAGACAACCCAACTTTCCGGAAATCTCAAACTGGATACATTATCCTTCACTACGGCAGTCCTGTCGTCTGGAACTCTACTTGACAACAAAACATTACCTACTCTTCCACCAAATCAGAACTAAACGCGCTACTCGACTGCTACCTTGAAATCAAATGGATCAAACATCTTATCAGTGAGATCCACCAAATCTCTGAACCCAAGCCTACTCTACACATCAATAATAAAGGATTAGAAAATAAAATCAAGAGGTTTGGGTCGCACTCCAAGTCCAGACATATAGATATTAAGACTAAAGGATTGCGCAAAGACTATGCTAGCAACGAGTTTAGTCTCATTCTTATCCAAAGTAAATCAATGATTGCGGATCCTCTCACCAAGGACTCTTCTGCAACCTCTCTACAGCTTCTTCATAATACCATCTTTGGAGTCGCACATCAATGAACTTTAGGATTGCACTCCCACCAGTCACGGGGGGTGTTGAGATTGTAGAGGTACCTTATCCCGTGTTCTCTGCGTAATGAACTCTGAGACAAGTCTGCGTGACATGTCTGGATCACCCGGGTCTCTTACTGGGTGACCCAGATGAAATCATGACTTGGTCAAACACCACGGATTCTACTTTTCTCCTCTGGTCTGATTTCTTCCTGCTCTTGATGATCACTCTTTCTCTCATCATCCTTTCTATTTTATTCTTTTTATTCTTTTGTATCTTTTCTTGCTTGTACCTTCCCACTTGATGAACCCTCACCTCCTTGCTCGACGAACTCTTCCCTACTCAAATCCATCTCAATCCAACTCATCTATTCTACTTGTCTCGTCGTGAACTATCCTCTGCCTGGTAAGAATCCAATCCTCAAGACAGTCTTAACATGATCTCTCTGACAATATGACTTAATTTGTAGTCTTCAATCTTCTACTTCCAAACTCTTCCAACTTCCACTCTGGCAAAACCTCATGCTGTCTAATCTTTTTCCTATCTGCTAAATAACTCAAAGCTGTTGGTCCTTTCACTTCTTCCTTTCTTTCTCTCAATTCTTACTTAATCTATCAAGATTCCAACTTGTTGTCCACAGTCTGCTGGTTTCTGTTCAGAGAAATTTTATTCAAATCTTATCAAAATTGGTCAAAATATTGTTGGAACCTGTCACTTTTGGATCACTCATTTGGAAGGTCCTATGATTTTGGGTCATCCTTTCTTAATAGACTTTGGAGCCACCCTGATGTTTTCCAATCAAGTTGGGGAGAGAATTCTTCTTCCTGATGCTGATGGTAGGAAGATTGAAGTTCCTCTCTGTTCTTTGGATTCCGGTCGTTGGGAAAGAGATTTCCCTGGTTTTTCACCTAAATCGGCTCTGAAGGGGAAGCAGAAGGATCCTTCTAACTCCTCTCATTTTTTAGCAGAATAGTTGGTAATAGTAATAGTTGTAGTTCTTCTAAGCCTCGGACTTCAACTACAGGGCCAACGTATATCTCTGAGGAATTTTTTTTATCCTTTTCATCTCTCTCTTCTTTTTCTTCTGATCTTGAAAATGTCCAAAATAAAAAACATGTTAAAACACAAAATCCCAAAAATATTTCTCTTCTCTCTGGTTCTGTTGTTTCTTCTTTTCCTTGTACCCTTATCACTGATCAATCTATCTCTAGCTCTGGTTCAATTCTCCGCAATGAGTATAAACTAGATCCTGATCTCGATTCTTTTCTTAATGGTTTTGGTATGGAGGAGTATGGGCTTCAGTGGAGGCACTTGGGGGTAAAAGTAATTCCTCCCAATTGTGCACCATCAGGGAATTCTTCTACCATAGTTTTTGAAACCCTACCTTGTGCCACACATTTGAGCAAAGCGTTATCTTTTGGATCCTCTTTTATGGAAAAGGCACCTTTCAAAGATTTTATGGAACATCAAACTTGGAGAATGTTGGAATCTGGTCTCAATTGTTGTAATCAGGTCTTGCTGGTGAATGCTTGGAGGAAACAAGAACTTCTCTCTTTTGCCACTAAGTATAATCCAGTTTCAAAAAAGGTCCGGCCTGTCAACCAACCCATGCCTCTCAATCTGAATCCTCCTCTCATGCGTCCTCCTCTATCTTGTGATCCTTATTGTGGTCTATCTCACTCTCTTACTGGCTCCTTTGTACCTTGTGGTTGTGTCACTGAAGAACAATTGAAGGTGGTCAACTTTGGTCCAGATGGATGGCTTTTAACTGATGAGTTAAATTTGATAAAAAATATCTTATCTCTAAGGGAAAAATCTATTGCATTCTGTGAAGAAGAGAGAGGTCTGTTTAAAGAAACCTACGTTCTCCCTTAAATCATCCCTGTAGTTGAACACAATCCTTGGCAAAAGAAAAATATCCCTATTCTTGCTGCAAAAGTCAACAAATTCATCAAGTTGTTCCGCAAACAAGTCTGTACCGGTCTATATGAACAGTCAACCTCCAGTTAATCTAGCCCTGCTTTCTGTGTTCTAAAGAGTAATGGTAAACTTAGAGTAGTTCATGATCTCCAGCCTCTCAATAAAGTTACTATTAAGGATTCTGGTGTTCCCCCTGCCACTGAAGAATTTGTTGAATACTTCTCTGGGAGAGCCTGTTATGGTCTAGGAGACATCATGGGGGGTTACGACAAATGATCTTTGCATCCTATTTCTTGGCCACTCACTACTTTCAATACTCCGATTGGTCAATTTCAACTGACTCAATTGCCTCAAGGTGCCACCAACTTGGTTGCAGTCTATCAGGCTCAGATGATGTGTATCCTCCAGGAAAAAATCCCGGATCATGCGGGTATCTTTATTGATGATGGTGGAATTAAAGGTCCAGTTTCTGACTATGATAATGAGCTCTTACCTTGGCACTCAGGAATTCAACAATTTATCTGGGAGTATGCTACTATCTTGGAAAGGATTTTGTTTTGAATTGAGGAATCTGGCCTTACTGTCTCTGGATCAAAACTGGCTGCCTGTGTCCCTGCCTTGGAAATTGTTGGTCATATAGTCTGCAAGGAAGGAAGGAGGATGGCACCCGCTAAAGTCAACAAAATCATCTCCTGGCCTACTCCAATAAATCCAACTGAAGTTAGAGGTTTCTTAGGTGTTGTAACTTATGTCAGGATCTTCATTCCCTCTCTGTCTGAAATCTGTGCACCTTTGAGTTGTCTAACCAGAAAGGAAGCTGAATGGATTTGGACCCAAGATTGCAAAAAATCATTTCAGTTTCTCAAAACTATTGTTGGCAATGAAATAGTTTTGAAAAAGATCTCTTATGGGCCTGGAGCTGGCAAAATATAATTGGCTGTTGACTCTAGTTATCAATCCGTTGGGGCTGTCCTTACTCAGGAGGATAAAAATGGTTTGGACCGCCCTGTTCTTTATGAATCTTTGCTATTTTTGGATGTGGAATCTAGGTACTCTCAGCCCAAACTGGAACTCTGTGGTGTGGCCAGGATGCTGAAGAAACTCCAAACAGTACTCTGGGGACAACATTTCAAATTGCAAGTTGACTCTTGGTCCATTGTGGAAATGATCAATGATCCCAGTCTTCCAAATGCTCCAATGACTTGCTGGGTAGCTTTTATCCAGCTTTTCTCTTTTGATATTGTCCATAGGCCTGGGAAATCTTTTACTATTCCTGATGGTTTATCTAGAAGACCTATTGGAGACAATGAATCCAATGTTGGAATGGATTTTGATGAGGAAGAACCCTTGGTCCGCCCTGTTTTTGCTTTCTCCTCCCAAGATTATTCTGGTTTCCAACAAGGTTTCTGGCTTAAGTTAGAGCAGTACCTGTCAACTCTCCAAAGACCCCCTGATCTCTCTGCCAAAGAATTTTGATCCCTTAAAAGAAATTCCTCTAGTTTCTTTGTCCAAGGTTCTAGGCTTATGAAAAGAGGAACTCCTTGTGCGCTTGTTATGGTTACTATCCCAGCTAAGCAAGATTTGATCCTTGAAAGTCTCCATGAGGGCCTTGGTCATTGTGGGGAAATCAAAACTTATCAACAATTATCCAAATGATTCTGGTGGCCATCTCTGAAGAAGTCAGTCTCTCAATGGTGCAAGAGTTGTGAAGTTTGTCAAAAACGTGATCTTAGGCATCCAGCTGAAATTCTCTATCCTACTGAGGAGTCTGCTGTCTTTGGAAGGGTTGCTATGGATGTGGTTCATATCAAGGCAGGTGGTGCTAAGTAACTCATTGTGGCTAGAGATGACTTTTCTGGATGGGTTGAAGCCAAATTTCTTAAGCACCTTAGTTCTGAATCTGTGGCAGCTTTCCTTCATGAGAATTGGACAATGCGTTATGGTTTGGATTGATCTTATTCTACTGATGGTGGCTTGGAATTTGGTGGAAAACTGGCTGAAATGATCCGATTGCTCCCTGGGCAACATAGAGTTACTAATCCCTATTATCCTGAAGGACAAGGCATGGTGGAAAGAGGCCATATTCCCTTGAAGGCTGCTCTGGTTAAACTGGCTGGTGAAAGTGGCAAGAATTGTTGGAAGTTTCTCCCCTTGGTCCTCTTCTCTGATCAAATTTCCACCAAGCGAACCACTGGCTACTCTCCTTATGAAATCATCTTTGGTCAGAGGGCTGTTCTTCCTCTTGATCTTGAAGTGGAGTCTTTCTTGGGCATCTCTTGGGAACAAGTTTCCTCAAATATTGACCTATTCGTTTCCAGATCAAAGAAACTGGAGCAAAGTGAAGATATTTGTAACAAAGCGTATCAGAAGATGATGGAATCAAGAGCAAAATCAGTTCAGTATTGGGAAGATAAAAATCTAAATTGAATCAGGGATCCTTTAAACCCTGGTGATCTGGTATTGGCTTATAATCAATCTTTAGAGACTCAGTGGGGAAAAAATTTTTCAAATTGTTGGAATGGTCCTTATAGAGTGGTTTGTTGAGTTAGAGGTGGATCTTATGTTTTGGAAGAACTGGATGGTACTCAGTTGGCTAGAAGGTTCTCTGCTGATCAAGTTAAGAGATTTTATTGTTGTGGGGGCAATTTGGGTTCAAAGTAAGTCCTCCCAATTGTGCACCACCGGGGCCTTCTGGTGCTTTTTGTTGTCAAAAATCTACTTTATGCCACATACATGAGCACCTGGTACGCCTTTTCTTTTATCTTCTCCACATTTAGGCTATTTTGGATGGATCAAGATGGGTTTCAACATTTTTTTGCTTAGAGGATAAAGAAACGGCCAATTATTTTCTTTTTCATGTTTTCAAAACTATGATGCAGACTAGGGACAGTTTGTAAGTTGGGGAGAGATGTGGTGAACCCTTTGGGACACCGTGGGGAAAGAATGCAAAAATTTTCCTTGCGCGACGCGCGCCGCTCATCCTCATCCTTGTGCTTTGCGCATCCCTCATCCACATCATCATTGTGGCGCACCGCTCACTGTCATCATTGCGCGTTGCTCACCGTCATCATTGCGCGTTGCTCATCAATCATTGTTGCCGCTGCGCATCATCATTGTTGCCGCCGCTCATCATCATTGTTGCGCGTTGCTCATCCATACCTTACCAAACCCATCAATCTCCCACCTCACTCAATCTATCAGTTGCCAATCTCAAGCCTGTCAGGATTTACTCAATCGCCTCAAGCCGATCTCCTATCTGCCCATCTGCGCTCTCACCAACTTCATCTGTCACCCTTCCTGGGACTCTCCCACCCTCTTCTGCCTTTGGCCGAAGGGTGGAGATTGTCGACTACCGCCCGCGGACATCCGCGGAGGTCTAGTTCATTTTCCTTTCCCACCCCGTCCCCCTTTGGATGAGGGGTGGGTGATTCCCGTGTTGTCGCGCGCGCCCATCCACGGACAGACACAAGAGATGGTGAAGGGATGAGAAGGATTTCCACTGGACCACGTGATCAAATTTTTCCGGTCACCTGATTTTCTTTCTTTTTCCGTTCTATTTGTAGAATCTGTTGTACATAGTCTAACAGGGCCTCCTTCACATATAAGGAGGGGCTCTCCACTGCCTTTTGGAGCATCAATCCAGCATTGAATGATCCAGCATGGAATGAGCACATCAGCATAATCCTATCATCACATCAGAAATATATGATTGCCCCTTGATCCTTGAGCCTCCATACTCAAACCCTTGATCCTTGAGCCTCCATACTCAAAACCCTTGATCCTTGATCCTTATCACCAACAAATAGCTTTGCTGGTTGAAGAAGAATTTGACTAAGTAAATTCTTGAGTGTGTTACACCACTCCTGATCCCTTTATCCGACCATACTGGTCCTGATCATCTTTTGATTATCTTTCTGGAACCAGTCACGTTTGAATGAAGAGGTTTTATTGAGCTTAAAACCCGGAGTGTTTAACCTCTCTTCCCTTCTTTTGAAGTTGAATTCTGCCACGCTACTCTTGAGTCCCTTGAGAAGTGTTGGGTTATTTCTTGTTTGAATCAGTTATTTTTTGCTTCTAGAGCTTCCTCAAACAATTAGCTTTGTCTTGTGCATCCACCCACAGTTATCTGGTACCCTTCAAGCGCTTGATTGCGGAGAGTTGGGCAGGTTCATTGAGAACCTGGAGGTTGTTTGGGATTGTGTCAGCTTGCTACTATGTACAGAGCAAGACTGTCAAATAGTAACACAAACTATGAAAAATATGAATACCTCAATTAAAAAAGTAAGGAGTGAGAAATACATAAATATTATCACAAGAATGGCTTCCTAACCCAAAATTAGGTAGGGTCACTCACTGACCCCACCCTTGAATTCCAAGTCCTTATATTTTTAAAATAATTAAAAAGAAAAGTACTAAAAATTATAAAACCTGTGTGGCACCTTTTGGCCATTCTAATATTTCACACGTATTGTCACGTATAGGGTTTACACCTAAAATTCACTCAGAATTGAGGTGTTGTGTATATTTTAGGAGTTACACGCGGAAATGTGTTATGTCAGAATTCCCGCGCGCAGCCCCGCATCATTACATAACCCTACGTACTAGTAGCAGCAGGATCCCGCGTACTAGAGACCCGCCCGCAGGTGATTCTTCAACGCGGCAAGGGGATCCTACCCTGCGCGCATCTGTAATAACTGATCCCCGCGCCTGGATCAGTTGTGACTAATCTGACAACCAGGTCCTGCTCAGAAGATCTTTAACCTAGTTAGGGTTGCCTAGTATATGTAACCAACAGAAACATGCATTACTAATGATCTAAAAAGATCAAAACTTAAATAAAATTAATGAAAATTAACATTTAAACATTTTCTAATAATAAATCAAAGATCAAGGACTACCACGTAAATCACTGATCTTGATACTTGAAGACCACAAAATACTGCAAGAAGTGTTCATAAAAATTATTAAAAATGATCTACATGATCGACAGATGATGGACAATTAGTAAACATTCACATCTGCATGCTTTGAAGCAATATATATAGTACAAATGAAGGATGAGTACAGAATGGTCAAATTTATGCTATAACAGATTAACAGATCCTGTGGCTAAAATAGTACAGAAATCCAGCAGATCTAAGGAGGGCTGATTGACAGCACCAAGTGGACGTGCTAATTTTTCCCTGACTGGCTTGCCAGCCTCAGACCACAAGCAGAACCCTCTCTACGTGCCCTGAGAAGACCAAAATCACCCCAAAAAGGTATTTATACAGACCTCTTTGGATCCATTATTTGATAAGTTGATCAGTTACCAGGAATTATTTATTATCAATCAGACACCATTTCATTGTTAATCAAGTGCTTATATGAAGATAAGCAAGTGATTTATGACTTAGTCTGTAGTAGTATTATTTACCTTTATTAACCAATCAACCATTGAAGTTTAGTCAAGCAATCTACCCCATCTACTCTGAAACCCTTCCAATTATTCCAGGATTTTTGTGATAAAGCACTCAGAGTGAGTGTTACCCTTCCTGTCTAGGCCGTTTGTGCTTTTAAGCCCGGCCACTAGTGGAATGTCAGCCTGCTACTTAGTACAGAGCAACCTGACAAAGCAACAACAATAATAATATTAAAAGGAACAAAGATAAATGAATAAATAAAATTATTATAAAATGAAGGAGTAGGAAATCCATAAATATTATTGCAGAAATAGATTCCCCACCCAAAATAAGGTAGGGTCACTCACTGACCCCACCCTTGAATTCTTACTCCTTATATTTTTTAATTACTTTAATACAAAATGGTAAATGACCACGGCACCAGTATGGCACCTTTTAGCCATTTTAATATTTCACATGATATGTCATGTATAGGTTTCAAACCTAAATTTCAGTCAAAATCCAGGTGTTGTGTGTAGTTTAGGAGTTACACGGGAAATTGTGTTTTGTCACAATTCCCGCACGCAGCCCCGCGTCCCTACAGCGCACGACTCCCGCGTACGCCAACTCCCGCACGCAGCCCCGCGTCCCTACAGCGCTGAACTCCCGCGCGCATCTGAGCAGCGGATCAGTCCCCGCGCGCATTTGAATGGACTGATCCCCGCGCCTCCTATGACATCCAGGTACTGCTCAGAGAAGCTACAACATAGTAGGACCTACACTACTTATGTAAAGCTAACACACAAGCATAGATTATGGTTCAAAAACCTTAAAAATCAATTGAAATTAGTTAATAACTAATTTTTAGTATTTTTTATTAATTAAATAAAGATCCAGACTCACCGCAAAGTAAGTTGATCAGAACCTTCAAAGACCACGAAACTACATAAGGAGTGGTCGTAAAAATTATTAAAAATTACATACAGGATCAGCAGAGGATGGAGAATCAATGAAAATCTACGTCTGCTCACTTTGGACCAGTACTTACTGTACAAATTGAGGATCAGTGCAGGATCAGCAAAATGACTAATCTATTGATTAACAGATCCTGCAGCTAAAAAGGAGCTGTTCCTTGACAGATCTAAGACCAGCAGGCTAACAGCACCTTGAAGACGGGCCAATCTTGCCCTGATTGCCCCCTTAGCCTCAGCCCATGGCTAGTACCCCTCCTAGAGGTCCTCAAGCACCCAAAAGAATATTTAAACAGGCTCTTTTTGCCCTTCTGTTTCCAAGGAGTTAATCAGTTATCAGGAATTATTTATTATCAATCAGACATGGTGTCATTGTTAATCAAGTGCTTATATGAAGATAAGCAAGTGATTTATGACTTAGTCTGTAGTAGTATTATTTACCTTTATTAACCAATCAACCATTGAAGTTTAGTCAAGCAATCAACCCCATCTGCTCTGAAACTCTTCCAATTATTCCAGGATTTTCGTGGTCAAGTGCTCAGAGTGAGTGTTTCCCTTCCTGTCTAGGCCACTTGTGCTGTTAAGCCCGGCCATTAGTGGAATAAGTCCTTTCTAAGGCACCCATATTTATTCCAAGGTTCTTAAACTGCCTAAAGAGGCCCCTTGAAGAGAGGTTGCTAGTCTGTAAAGATCCCCAGTAGTATAATACTGTGGCCCCTCTTTATATTTTATATTTAAAATATTTATAACCAAACCAAATAAACCTTGCACTTGCTCTTACCATACCATTATTGGAGCTTTAAAGTGTTTATTCTTTGGAATATTATTGCTCCAAGTTCTTTTATCACTCTCTGTAGCTAAAGGACTGCAAGGTTCCTGGTATCAGAAAGCTGACATGGAATAAGTCCTTTCTAAGGCACTCATATTTATTCCAAGGTTCTTAAACTGCCTAAGGAGGCCCCTTGAAGAGAGGTTGCTAGTCTGTAAAGATACCCAGTAGTATAATACTTTGGCCCCTTCTTTATATTATATTGAAAACCATTTACTACCAAACCAATTAAACCTTGCAACTGATCTTATTAAATCATTTATTTGAGCTTCTAAGCGTTTATTATTGGAATAATAATTATTATTATCATTCCAGCATTTTTATCACTCTCTGTAGCTAAAGAACTGCAAGGTTCCTGGTATCAGAGAGCTGACAACTGGGGGTCTGGCCGGGAAATATCCTTAAATAATGAATTTTTGATTATTTATTCCTTGGACCAGTCTATTTATCTTTAAAAATAAGTTAACATACTTATAAAATATATTTTTGATCATTGGTTTCTCTAGTGGATCTTAAGACCAACAGAGAATTGATCAATTATTATTTGAACCTTCTTAAAAAGAAAAAAGAAGACAAACTCCGCCCTGTTATTATAAATCCTGAGCAAAAACAGGAGAAATTTCTTTATTATAAACAGCAGGTTATAAAAGACAAAGAATTTGAGCTTGAAAGAATTATCAATTTCAATTCTTTATTAAGGCAACATAAGGAGTGGAAGATTTATCAAAGGAAGCTTTATATTTATAAACTAAATAACCTGGAAGATAAAGAAAAATCCAAAAATAATAAAAGTGATTATTTTTTCTAAAAATCACTTTAACACGTAAAAATACAAAAAAATATTAAACTTATATTTTTTTTGTTTTTATCCATCTCAGTGGATTTTGTTTTTGGTGATCTCATTGACCAGGACCTCCTAGAGGACGTCCCAGACAGTGTACCATTAGATTTACCCTTGGATTTATCCCAGGATCTGATTGGAACTCACTCAGACCCTGTTGGAATACCCTCCAAGGATATTTGCGACCCCAATCAAGTGTTGGTACCTTTGAATTTAACTCTAAATAAGTTAAAATATTTAAAGAAATTATTAAAAATATAAAACACACGAAAAATATTATTTTTATAATTTTAAAGTCTTTTTTCAAAAGTTTCAACAAAAGACTTACACATTTTTTTTGGTGCTATGTATCAAAATAGGTGCAACACCCGTGCAACCGGTAGAGCCCCATCATATGGATCTCTGCCCGGAGGAACCCATGCGCGCAAGGACTCCAGTCGCGAGATCAATGAGGGGACTCAAACCCATGACCACAGCGTCACGTGGGACAACAACTGCGACAAACGCGGCCGCCAACTCAACTAACAAACCGTTGGAGAGCCATCCGTCACCCACCATGTTATCCCAGGAGGGTACAGGTCCTCCTACGCCACCCCAGCTGGACTAAACCAAGGATGAAAGGGTCAAAATGTTAGTGAAAGAGCATGTGAGCTATTGGGAACAATTCAGGTTGGCTCAGACCCAGGAGGATCAACCAGGTATGAGAAAAGCAATTTCTCAGGCAAAGGAATCTCAGATTTCTCTGCAAAGGTTGATCCCAAAGAAAGAAGTAGAAGGCTACATGCAGAACTGGAATCCTTGGGATCAGTTAGCTTCCTTAAAGGGAAAGGACCCCAAAAAGAAGAGGTCCTCAGCCCATCAGAATTTAAGGAACCCAAAGGATTGGGACAACATAATATCCTTAGCCCAGAAGTGGAAAAAGGTGTACCGTAATTAGATGTAGAAGCTCTTAATAGCTTTTCTGTAAATGTGTCTCACAATTTTACTATTATTAGCCAATGATTTGACAAAGTTTATCACCAATTGGAAAAATTAAGTTCAAGTATTTTTAGAGTGATTGACACTCAGTCTCAGATTATGAGAATTGATGAGTTGGAAATACAACAAATCAAGGATAGTATCAGAGCTAGTAAGTTGGACCTGATGAAACATATTGATGAAAACCAATCAATTCTTCAGGAAGATATTCTTGCAACCATAGACCAGCTTAAGGAAGAAGTTAAGAAAACTAGTCCTACTCCTTTAGCTCATCTGACTAACAAAATTGACTTATTAAGCAACAAACCTTTAGAGTTAGGTATGATTAAGAATGATCTCAGAGATCTTAAGATCAACTCTACTAACTCTCCGGTCATTGACTTAGAAGAAACTAGACCTGCCAGGTTCACCAGTACTCCTAGTGCTCCTCCCAGAGCTAGGATAACTAGGAATGAGTCTTTCAGACCCAGTCCTACTCTGGAAATGGAGCAGGCCTTGAAGCTACTTCCTCCCATCACTGAATGGCCTAAATTCTCTGGAGAAGGAGAATAGAACCATGTCAGTTTCATTAAGTTTATTGACTATACTCTTTCTTCCTATGAGCTCCCTGATGCAATAGTTGTGGTAACATTGCCCAGATTATTTTAAGGAGTAGCACTTGATTGGTTTATCAATAAAAGAGAAGAAGTTGGATCTTTATCCTGGAATTCTTGGAAAGAATTGATCAAAGTGCAGTTTTGTACCAGGATTTGGAAAAGAAAGATGATGAAAACTTTTGAAACTTCCAAGTTTGATCCATCCAAGGACAAACCTCATAAGTGGTGCTTAGACCAGAAAAAGAGGTTGGACTGTTTTTATCCTGATGCTGATAAATAATAAGTCAATGAAAGACTCCTCAACTTATGTCCCGGACAAATCAAGCACAGTGTAAGGTGTAAAATGCCTATGGATTCAGATCTTTCCACCTTAATAGGTGTATTGGAAGAAACTATTGATATGAATGGTCTTGATAAAACAGTCAATAGACCTACAAGGGAACAAAATACTAGGAACAGGGAAGAATATACTGCCAAAACTAATAAATGCCCTGCTACTCCATCTACCTTGGAATTCAAGAAGACTCCAGAATCAAAAGAAAAAGTATGTTGGAACTGTAACCAAACAGGACACGTAAAACCTGATTGTCCTCTACCTAGGAAAAGGATTAATCTTATTGAAGGAGAAGAGTATGACAATCCTGACCCTCACCTTGATGATACTGACTGATCACTATCTGATTGTGGTCTAATAATCACTAACCCTATCAATGTTATTGAAGGTAGTATTGAGTCTTCTCTGGACATAAATTCCGTCAATGAGGATTCTAACATACCTCAAAAATGGAATCCCAACATGAAGATTCACCACATCTTTGAGGCTAAGGCTTTTACTCTAAAACCTTCTGCCGGTAAAAGTTACACTTCAGGCAAAACATGCTATGCTACTGGTTTAATCCAAGGTTCCCCTGTTAAGTTACTTCTAGACAGTGGAGCCTTTTGCTCTTGTGTTGGTTCAACTTATCTGGAAAAAAAAGACCCAAATTGGAAACTGAACTTACTACCAGTACCTCAGGCTAAATTCAGCAGTTGTAATTCCGCTCTCAATGCTGTTGGAGTATGGTCTTCTGATATCATACTCCCTCACTCTAAAGGATCACTCAAACTGAAAATTGAATTTGTAGTGCTCCAAAACGGAGTATGTGATTATTTTATCCTTGGGAATGATTCTCTTTGCCTATATGGTATAGATGTATTCCAAAGCAAAGGTAGATACTTCACTGTAGGAGGAGACTGGAATAAGAAGTTCCAAATCTGCCATGTCAATTCTCAAACTTCTGATTCAACTTATGAAAAACAATTAGAGAAGTTCAATCAGGAATACTTCTCTCAAGCTTCTTTGAATTCCCTTCTCAATGAAGAACAGAAACGGGATATCCTACAAGTATGCTTTGATAATCAGAATGCTTTCTGTACCAAAGATTGCCCCATTGGTAACATCAAAGGACATGATATGATCCTAACTCTAACTATTAAGCCTCCTTACCCACCTAACCTCAGGCAACCTGATTACCCTTCTATTCCAAAATCCAGAGCTGCTCTGGAAACTCATATTCAAGATTTGGTTGACTTACAAGTCTTAAGGAAAGTAGGCCACAATGAACAAGTGGATATTACTACCCCAGTAATTATAGCTTGGCACAATGATAAGTCAAGAATGGTTGGAGATTTTAGAATGCTGAACAACTACACTCAAGCTGATTATTATCCAATTCCAAGAATTGACCACGCTCTACATGGCCTGTCCAAGGCTAAGTACATAACCACCATGGATATGCTGAAAGGTTTTCACCAAATACCTATCAGCCCTGATAGCCAGAAATTCATGAGAATTATCTGTCATTTGGGAATTTATGAGTATCTTAGGATGCCTTTTGGTATTAAAAATGCTCCTTCTCATTTTCAAAGGATGATGGACATAGTCCTAGGATTATTCATCAGACAAGGATGGATGATGGTATACATTGATGATGTCATCATTCAATCTGATCTTCGGGATACTCACATGGAGAAATTAAGGCTAGTCCTCAAAACCATCTCTGCCGTAGGATTGAAAGTATCAATGAAAAAGTGTGGCTTTGGCTATGGGGAACTCAAATCCTTAGGACACATTGTCTCTGGACTAACCTTAGCTGCTGACCAAAACAAGATAGCAGCAGTAATGAATAGGCCTATGCCTCAGAATAAAACTGAACTCCTATCCTTCATCAGCTTCTGCAGCTACTATAGGAAGTATTTACCAAAGTTTGCTCCTCTAACCAAATGTTTGTACAAGATCTGCAACAACACCACCATGTTTGAAATGACTCATGATAGAGTCAAGAGCTATGAGGAACTCAAAATTGCAATGACCTCAGCTCCAGTACTGATCCAGCCAGATTACTCTAAACCTTTTAAGCTCTACATAGATGCCAGCATGGAAGGGCTAGGAGCTGCTTTACACCAGCAAGTCATAGAAGATGATAAAACAGTGGAAAAACCTATACTCTTCATATCTAGACGAATTAAAGATACTGAGAAAAGGTACAGTGCAAGCCAAATGGAATGCCTGGCCTTAGTATGGGCCCTAGAGAAACTCCATTATTACTTAGAAGGCACCAACTTCACTTTTTTTACTGACTGCAACGCTGTCAGAACCTTGATGAACATGAAGAACCCTAGCAGGCATATGTTGAGATGGCAGATAGCTATACAGCAGTACAGAGGACAGATAACCATAGTTCATCAAGCTGGGACTAAACAACAGAATGCTGATAGTTTAAGCAGGAATGTGTTACCCAATGACCCAAGTATCCCTGCCTATGATCCAGAGGATAATGACATCTTACCTATCCTTAATATTAACAGGTTAAACATTGAAGCTCCTATAATGGGCATCCACGTTTGTGAACTAAATGAATTATTGTTCAACTCTATCAAAGAAGCTTACAGTTCAGGCATAAATACTCTGATCACTATTATGGAAAGTACCTCTCAACCTCCTGAATTGATCAATAGCCTACCTGAACCTCTTTTGAAACCATACAAAGCCAGAAGGTTCACCATATGGGATGGTCTGGTATACTATAGGCATCAACATTCAAGTGTCATAGTCTTAACTAAGGATGACCATATCAAACATGTTCTTGCTGAGTGCCATGATAACTGCTCATCTGGTCATTTGTCTGCTGATAGAACCTTGGATAAGGTTAAAAAAACTGCTTGGTGGGTTAATTGGAGAGACTCCACTATACAGTACGTTACCAGTTGTGAAACTTGTCAGAAGTCCAACAGCACTACTGGGAAACGGTTTGGACTACTGCAAAAGATTGCTGAACCCAAGAAAAGATGGGAGATCATCAATATAGACTTTGTGACTGGACTACCACCAGGAGGAGCCTATTTGTAAAACTCAGTCTTAGTCATTGTGGATAGGTTCTCCAAGAAAGCAAAGTTCCTACCTAATCACAAGGAAGACAATGCTATGGAAGTTGCCCTATTATTTTGGAATAGAATCATTGCTGATGTTGGAGTTCCCAAGATTATTATCAGTGACGGAGATCCTAAATTCACCTCTGAGTTCTGGAGGAATCTACATGATATGCTTGGAACCACCTTAGCTTTCTCTACCGCTTATCACCCTCAGATGGATGGATTAGCTGAGAGGATGATTCAGACCCTGGAAGACATGATCAGGAGATTCTGTGGCTTGGGACTAGAGTACAAGAATTCTGACAGTTATTACCACGATTGGGTTAGCCTTTTACCTGCACTGGAGATGGCCTACAACAGTAGCAAGCACTCTACCACTACGGAAGCACCTTACATACTCAAAAGAGGATGGATTCCTAGATTACCCAAGGATAACCTTAACCACCAGCTAACCAATATTCACCCTACATCACTTGGTTTCAAAAACATGGTAAATGAAGCCAAAAAACATGCTGTGAAGTGTGTCCAGGATGCTGTGGAGTATAACCAGAAAAGGTGGGATAAAACCCATAAGGAACCTGATTTCAAGATTGGTGATCAAGTCTTGATCTCTACCACTAAATTTACCAACTTGGGTGGAAATAGGAAGCTTAGACCAGCTTTTGTTGGACCTTTCACCATTAATAAACTTCATGGTAAAAATGCTGTGGAAGTAATCCTCAGTGATGAGCTTTCTAGGAAACATCCATTCTTCCCAGTAAGCCTCATCAAACACTACCACCCAAGGAATGGAGAACATACTCTTCACCTGCAATACCTGTTACACAAGAACCTGAAAAGGAGAAAGGTAAAATTATCAAGATCCTTAAGGATAAGAAAGATAGGATCAATTGAAAAGACGTCAGACTCTACCTGGTTGGATACAAGGGAGAATCAGCTGATAAAGATGAATGGTTGCCTGAACATAATATCCCTGATGGACCTATACACCTGAGGAACTACAGAGCCAACAGGAGGCATTAGCCCAAATTTTCTTTCAGATATAGACATATGTTGGAGCGGGGGAATGTCAGCTTGCTACTATGTACAGAGCAAGACTGTTGAATAGTAACACAAACTATGAAAAATATGAATACCTCAATAAAAAAAGTAAGGAGTGAGAAATCCATAAATATTATTACAAGAATGGCTTCCTCACCCAAACTAAGGTAGGGTCACTCACTGACCCCACCCTTGAATTCCAAGTCCTTATATTTTGAAAATAATTAAAAAGAAAAGTACTAAAAATTAAAACACCTGTATGGCACCTTTTGGCAATTCTAATATCTCACACGTATATTGACGTATAGGGTTTAAACCTAAAATTCACTCAGAATTGAGGTGTTGTGTATATTTTAGGAGTT
Organism: Puccinia polysora; assembly: GCA_025617555.3. Taxonomy (NCBI): domain Eukaryota; kingdom Fungi; phylum Basidiomycota; class Pucciniomycetes; order Pucciniales; family Pucciniaceae; genus Puccinia; species Puccinia polysora. Next base: position 13,982,328 of record CM062616.1, on the reverse strand, counting down.
ACACGCGGAAATGTGTTATGTCAGAATTCCCGCGCGCAGCCCCGCATCATTACATAACCCTACGTACTAGTAGCAGCAGGATCCTGCGTACTAGAGACCCGCCCGCAGCTGATTCTTCCACGCAGGCAGGGGATCCTACCCCGCGCGCATCTGTAATAACTGATCCCCGCGCCTGGATCAGTTGTGACTAATCTGACAACCAGGTCCCGCTCAGAAGATCTACAACCTATTTAGGGTTGCCTAGTATATGTAACAAACAGAAACATGCATTACTAATGATCTAAAAATATCAAAACTTAAATAAAATTAATGAAAATTAACATTTAAACATTTTCTAATAATAAATCAAAGATCAAGGACTACCACGTAAATCACTGATCTTGATCTTTGAAGACCACAAAACACTGCAAGAAGTGTTCATAAAAACTATTAAAAATTATTCACATGATCAGCAGATGATGGAAAATCAGTAAAAATCCACATCTGCACAATTTAAAGCAATATCAATAGTACAAATGAAGGATGAGTACAGAATGATAAAATTTACGCTATAACAGATTAACAGATCCTGTGGCTAAAATACAGAAATCCAGAAGATCTAAGGACAGCTGATTAAAAGAGCCAAGTGGACGTGCTAATCTTGCCCTGACTGGCTTGCCAGCCTCAGCCCACAAGCAGAACCCTCTCTACGTGCCCTGAGAAGACCAAAATCACCCCAAAAAGGTATTTATAAATACCTCTTTGGATTCATTATTTGATGAGTTAATCAGTTACCAAGAATTATTTATTATCAATCAGAAACCGTGTTATTGTTAATAAAGTGCTAATATGAAGATAAGCAAGTGATTAATGACTTAGTCTGTAGTAGTATTATTTACCTTTATTAACCAATAAACCATTGAAGTTTAGTCAAGCAATCTACCCCATCTGCTCTGAAACCCTTCCAATTATTCCAGGATTTTTGTGGTAAAGCGCTCAGCGTGAGTGTTACCCTTCCTGTCTAGGCCATTTGTGCTGTTAAGCCTGGCCACTAGTGGAATAAGTCCTTTATAAGGCACCCATATTTATTCCAAGGTTCTTAAACTGCCTAAGGAGGCCCCTTGAAGAGAGGTTCCTAGTCTGTAAAGATCCCCAGTAGTATAATACTGTAGCCCCTCTTTTATATTATATTGAAAACCATTTACTATCAAACCAATTAAACCTTGCAACTGCTCTTATGAAATTGTTTATTTGAGCTTCTAAGCGTTTATTATTGGAATAATAATTATTACTATCATTCCAGCATTTTTATCACTCTCTGTAGCTAAAGGACTGCAAGGTTCCTGGTATCAGAGAGCTGACAGATTGAGTTGATCTTCCCTAAGCTCCTGCTGACAACCAGAGCTATTAGCTTGTGGGTGTTTTCACTCACAATTGTCTTGCCTTGTCAAACTCTGAACAATTCTTGACTCCTTCTCTTCAAATGTTCCCCGAAATCATCTTGCCTCAGATAGTGTTGTCTCCCAGCTACCGACCACTACAATCTTTATCCTCTTACTTTTAGTTCCCCATTTACCAGGTTCTGGACTTTGATCTTGGTTACATTGAATATTTTTGTAACACCCAGGAGGGCAGCCTAAAAAAGCACCTATCCCCTCCACAGAACTGCCAACGCCCAGCGCCATTTGGAGTCTTACAGCGGGAGACTGGTGAGCTGGATGTGGATCAAGGCGGTGGTGCAAAGGTTCTGAAAACCGCAAGCAACACTTGCGGTCATCAGCTGATGGATTGGGATCAGGGATTGGGGCAAGGAAGGATTGAAGAGTGATAGGAACTCGGACATAACCTCATTGTCTGAGTTGGGTTTGATGGTTGTTGGGTGTGGTCCTTGGGAGCAAGTTCAAATGAGTAGAATCAATTGGCAATGAGGATGACTTGGAGAAGTGGATTGATGAGGATGATCACCAACAACCGCAAGCAACCCTTGCCTTCATCAGATGGTGGCAGCGGTCAATAAGAATGGGTTGACAATGTAATCTTTGTCATCCTCTAGCTTGGATAGCTAATTGTTGTTTGTCACTTGTTTTTGATGGTGATGATGATGATTATGAAAATTGGGGTCAATGGCCACAAGCGCATTTGGGAAAAAAAGAAAAAAAATAGGGTACTGAGGGATGCCAATTGGGGGTGCCGGTGCTGGATAGAAGCCTGCAAGCCAAGCCGGTCTTCATGCGCACGTTTGCCAAAAAGGGTGGATAGCAGTGCAAAGCAAGGGCAAATTGAACATAGGACTGGGCGCTAGGCACCCAAGAGATGATCCTAGACAACAAGGAGAAAGGGAGCTTGAAGTTTGGGAACTGGATATGGGAATCATTCCAGATCAAAAAGTTTTTTTTTTTTTTTTTTTTTTTTTTTTTTTTTTTTTTTGGATCTAAATGGAGGCTATAGAAAAGTTCATAAAAATTTTACTTTTTCCATACTGGTCCAGAGGTGTCCCAGATTGGGAACCACATCTCTCCCCAACTTACAGACTGTCCCTAGTCTGCATCTGAGTATCTTTGATGATATATATAAAATAAGAAACTGAGGAATTGAAACAGAAAAAACACCCGTTTGATCTTGAGGAAGATTGCAAAGGGAGCTTGATCAATCCAAAGAAAAAGTCCTGGAAGTGGCTGAGATAAAAGAATGAAGAAAGTGTCCCAGGTGCTCACATATGTGGCATACAGTAGAGTTTCACAACAGAATGCAGCAGATGACCCCTGGTGGTGCACAATTGGGAGGACTTACTTCTGGAACAAGTTGCCTCCACCACAATTAAATTTCTTGAAATGATCAGCAGAAAACCTTCTGGCCATCTGAGTACCATTCAGCTCCTCCAAAACATATGATCCATCTCTGACTTGATGGACCACTTGATAAGGACCATTCCAGCGGTTAAAGTAAAGCTTCCCCCACTGAGTTTCCAAGGATCAATTATAAGCTAAGACTAGATCACCAGGGTTCAAGGGATCCCTGATTTAATTGGAGTGCTTATCCTCCAAATACTGGACTGATTATTCTCTTGACTCCATCATCTTCTCATAAGCTCTGTCACAAACATCTTCACTTTGCTCCAGTTGCTTGGATCTGGCAACTAATAGATCAGTGGTGGAAGAAAAATTTTCCCAATAAATAACTAAGAAAGATTCCATTTCCAGATCAATTGGAAGGACAGCCCTTTGTCCAAAGATAATTTCATAAGGTGAGTAGCCAGTGGTTTGCTTAGTTGAAATTTGATTGGAGAAGAGGACCAGAGGAAGCAATTTGCAACAATTCTTTCCACTTTTACCAGCCAGCTTGACAAGGGCAGCCTTTAAAGGAGCATGGCCCCTTTCCACCATGCCTTGAACTTCAGGATAATAAGGATTGGTCACCCTTTGTTGACCAGGAAGCAATTGGATCATTTCAACCAGTTTGCCGCCAAACTCAGAGCCACCACCAGTTGAATAAGATCAAGCCAAGCCATAACCCATTGTCCAAGTCTCATAGAGGAAGGCTGCTAATGATTCAGAGATGAGGTTCTTAAGGAATTTTGCTTCAAACCATCCAGAAAAATCATCTCTAGCCACTATGAGGTACTTAGCTCCACCAGCCTTAATATGAACCACATCCATATAAATCCTTCCAAAGACAGTGGACTCTCCAGTGGGATAACAAATTTCTGCTGGGCGCCTAAGATCACATTTCTGACATACTTCACAACTCTTGCACCATTTAGAGACTGATTTCTTCAAGAATGGCCACCAGAATCATTTGGATATTCAACAATAAATTTGGTTTCCCCACAATGACCAAGGCCTTCATGGAGACTTTCAAGGATCAACTCTTGCTTAGAAGGGATGGTAACAACAATAAGAGCACAAGAGTTTCCTCTTTTCATAAGCCTAGTACCTTGGACAAAGAAATTGGAGGACTTCCTTTTCAGTGATTGAAAATCTTTAGCCGAGAGATCAGAAGGACTTTGGAGAGTGGAGAGATACTTCTCTAATTTAAGCCAGAAGTCTTGTTGGAAGCCAGAATAATCTTGAGAGGAAAAGGTGAAGACAGGACAAATTAAGGGTTCCTCCTTGGAAAATTAACTCCAACATCCGATTCTTCATATCCAAGAGGGCGTCAAGATAAAACATCAGGCATAGTAAAAGATTTTCCAGGCCTATGATCAATATCAAAAGAGAAAAACTGGATGAGAGCCACCCAACAAGTCATTGGAGCGTTTGGAAGACTGGTAGAATTGATCATTTCAATAATGGATTGTGCATTGACTTGTAAATCAAAGTGTTGACCCCAGAGAACAGTTTGGAGCTTCTTCAACATTTGGGCCACACCACAAAGTTCCAGTTTTGGCTTGGAGTACCTGGATTCCCCTCTGAAAAAAGAAGAGATTCATACAGAGCAGGACAATCCAAACCATTTTAATCTTCCTGAGTAAGGACAGCCCCAAAAGATTGATAACTAGAGCCCACAGCTAGCTTGATCTTGCCAGCCCTAGGTCCATAAGTGATCTTCTTCAAGACAATGTCTTTTCCAACAATTGGTTTGAGCATCTGAAATGATTGTTCACGTCCTTGGGTCCAGAACCATTAAGCATCCTTCCTGGTTAAGCGACGCAAATGAATGCAAATTTCGGATAGAGAAGGGATAAAGATCCAAAAATAGATTACAACACCTAAGAAACCTCTCACTTCAGTTGGATTGATGGGAGTAGGCCAAGAGAGAACTTTGTTGACTTTGGATGGAGCCATCCTTCTTCCTTCCTTGCAGACCACATGATCAACAATTTCCAAAGCAGGGACACAGGCAGCCAATTTGGATCCAGAGACAGTGAGACCAGACTCCTTGATTCAAAAAAGGATACTTTCCAGAGTGGTTGCATATACCCAGATAAATTGACGGATTCCTGAATGCCAGGGTTGGAGCTCATTTTTATAATCAGAAATTGGACCTTTAATCCCGCCATTGTCAATAAAGATACCATCATGATCAGGGATTTCATCCTGGGGGATCCAAACCATCTGAGCCTGATAGACTGCAACCAAATTGGTGGCACCTTGAGGTAATCGAGTAATTTGGAAACGACCAAGAGGAGTATTGAAAGTAGTGAGAGGACAAGAAATTGGATGTAAGGATTGTTTGTCATAGCCACCAATAATGTCACCTAGACCATAGCAAGCTCTCCCAGAGAAGGATCTGACAAATTCTTCAGTAGAAGGGGGAATACAAGAGTCTTTAATAGTAACTATATTTAGAGGCTGGAGATAATGAACTATTTTAAGTTTACCATTACTCTTGAGAACACCGAAAACAGGACTGAAATAGCTAGAATTTGATTGCTCATATAAACCTGTTTTGACTCATTTGTGGACCAAATTGATGAATTTGTCAACTTTAGCAGCAGGAATTAGGATCTTCTTCTTTTTCCAGGGATCATGTCTACTACAGGGATAATGTAAGGGAGGCCATAGGATTCTTTCAAGAGACCTCTCTCTCATTCACAGAAAGCAATAGATGTTTCCCTAAGGGCTAAGTCATTTTTGATCAAATTCAACTCATCAGGAAGAAGCCATCCATCTGGACCAAAGTTGACCACTTTCAGACTTTCTTCAGTGACACAAACAGAGGAGATGAATGTACCAGTAAGAGATTGAGGTAAACCACAGTAAGGATTGTGGGATAGAGGGGGGTGCATAAGAGGAGGGTTAAGGTTGACAGGCATTTTTTGGTTGACTGGTTGAACCTTTTTTGCAACTGGTTCATACTTGGTGGCAAAAGAGAGGAATCCTTTCTTCCTCCAAGCATTGACCAGTAACACCTGACTACAAAAAATGAGGCCAAGTTCCGAATTCTTCCAAGTTCAATGATCCACCTTGTCCTTGAAAGGTGCCTTTTCCATAAAAGAGGATCCAAAAGCTAAGGCATTGCTCACATGTGTGGCACAGGGTAGAGTTTCAAAAATGACATTAGTAGAGGCCCCTGATGGTGCACAATTGGGAGGACTTACTTCTACCTCAAATTGCCTCCACTTAAGACCATACTCCCTCATACCAAAACCACCAAGAAAAGAATTGAGATTGGGATCTAGTTTAGACTCATTGCAGAGATTAAAAACAAGAGTAGAGGATAATTGATCAGGCTGAAGGGAAAAACTAAAAGAAGATACAACAGACCCAGAGAGAGAAGAAATATTTTTGGAATTTTAGGATTTTTTTGGTTTTTGAATTTTGATCTTATTTGGATGAGGAAGAGATGACAAGGAAAACAAAGAATATGTCTCTGAGGTTGAAGTTAATCCATAAGTTGAAGTCTGAGGCTGAGAGGAACTACAACTATCAGTAGGATCAACTAATCTAATAAAAAAAGAGGCTGAGAGGAGTGAGAGTTGTCCTTCTGCTTTCCCTTTAGAACTGCCTTGGGAGAAAAACCAGGAAAGTTTTGTTCCCAACAAACAGAATCCAAGGAACAAAGAGGAACTTCAATTTTTCTGCCATCAGCATCAGGGAGAAGGATTCTCTCCCCAACTTGATCAGAAAAAATCAGGGTAGCACCAAAATCCATTAAGAATGGTTGGCCCAAGATCATAGGACCTTCCAAGAAAGTGATCCAGAAGTGACACTTTCCAACAATATTTTGACCAATTTGAAAAGGAACATCCTCAGCAATACCAACCAGTTCACATGAATTATTCCATATAACATAAACCGCAGAAATAAAACTGACCCTTGGGCTAAGCTTGAGTTTTCATGGCCATAGCATCTGAGATTAATTTGAGCTGAGAACCCAAATCCACAAGAAGAGAAACTGTTTGAGCCAATTCACCAAGATAGCAGGGAAGAACTCCAAGAGAGCAGGAATAAAGATTGGTATCTGAAGGGGGATCTGTTCCCCCAGTGTCCTCCATCAAAGTGCCAGAAGACACCTTCAATTTGTCCAGACCAATTTCCACACTTCAACCAGAAACCCATTTCTTCATGCCTTCAGCCACAGATGGAGAGATAGGCAGCAGTTCAGCCACAGACAGATCAGCAATTTTGAGATCAGAAATTTTCTTTAATACTCCTTCCACAGCATTAGGGTAGTCCTTGGAAATGGCCCTCTCAAACCAAACTTTGGGCTGGGTGGAGGGAGGAAGATCAGGTGAGGTAGGTACTGGAAGAGTATCGGAGGATTGAGGGGGTTGACCAGATTGAAGAGGAGGAGAAGGATCAGAGTGGTCCTGGAACCTTTCCATGAGTGGTTCCCTTTCTACTTCCATGTCTTCCACATCAGAGGAAGGGGGCTCAAGCAAAGATCAACATTTGACAGGCTTTCAAAGGATTGAAGATGGAACAGGAGGAGACTTGTGAGGTTTGGGTTCCTCATGGCGTTTTCTAGCTGGATCAGATTGATAAGAACCCGAGAAACTGGAAGAAGTGATAGCTGGAGGATACCAAGGTTGAAGAGTGCCACAGGATGATTGAAAATCCAAGGAGACCAGAGATTCCTTCTTGGGAGTTGGTGGTTTGTAAAAAGCCACCACATGATGGATTGGACAAGATGAGTCAAAAGGGATCAAAGCACCATTAGGAAGAAAGAAATTATTTCCATTCTGCTCTACTAATTTCTCCTCCTTGTCCTTTGGGAGTTCAGGACATCTACCAGTACCATGGCATTCTCTATGACAGTAATAGCAGACTAAGGTGGATTTAGGAACAGAATTATCAGGTTTAGGGGTAGCTAAAGAGGATATTTTATGATCTATTTTATTCTCAAAGGCCTGAAGTAGCTTAGTAATCTCATCTATGGTAGCAGTATTCTTATTGGCCTGAGGGCTTGATTTAGGTCTGCAATTTGCTTCCATCTTGCTCATGATTTTGTTGGATTCTTGGAAGGAAGGAGCATGGACTGCTTCAGTGATCCTGGGATTTTCAAAAGTTAAAGCAGGTTGACCTTTCATGACTTTGTACACCACATTCCTAAGGACCAGAAAGACAGGGAGTTTAAATTGATTATCCCTAGTAGTGATCATGGATCCAGACTAGACCAATTCATCCCTAATCCTTTCCTGAACTCCTGGCCAAAAAGATTGGAAAAATTGAACTCAAATTTTGTCCACAGTGTCAATGTGATTGTTCCTGATAAGATAAGACTGAATAGGATCCCAAGAATTTCTGAAAGACTGATAATCAGAGGGTGAAGAGACACCACTATTGGAGATCCATTGAGAAACCAGAGCATCCAAGTCCTGTAAGGTAAACCTAGCCACATCTATTTTTCCCCAATAAGCCAACATAGCCTCCTTCAAGAGCCTCCAGTTATGATTTTCAAATCCATAAAACAATTCAATCACTTCCATAACGTCATCAGAGGAGATAAAAAATTGTAACTGATAGGCCATATCATGTTCACTTGCACCATCCACTTCAGCAGCCATTTCATAGGAGTCCAAAAATTGTTCCACGTTTGTTCCATTGAAGCCTAAGTTATTTTTCTGGGGTTTGATCTTGATAATCTTGGCCCAAACAGTGGTGCAGGGAACAGATTCCATTTTGAAGACAGAGTTCCTAAGGGGATCCAAAATGCAGAGTTCCAAGGTGGCTCAAAAGCGTGGCAAGGGTAGAGTTTCACAAAAAACAACAAGAATCCTTCCCAGATGGTGCACAATTGGGAGGAATTACTTCTGGAACAAATTGCCTCCACAGATCAGATCTGGATGATGACAGAAAAAAGAAAAAAAAAGAAAAGGATTGGATTGGATTTCAGAGTTGATTCTTCAATTTGGGACTGTAAATCCCAAGGTTGCTGGTTGAATCCTGGCCCAGGGGACAAAACGTAAGACTCCAAATGGTGCTAGGACGTGGCAGTTCTGTGGAGGGGAAAGGTGCTGTTTAGGATGTCCTCCAGAGTGTTATAAAAATATTTAAATGTAACCGAGATCAAGGTCCAGAACCTGGTAAATGAGGAATCAAGTAGTAAAGGATAAAGATGATTGTAGTTTGGTAGCGATGGAACAGCACTATCTAACCCAAGATTATGTGGGAAAAACTTGGACAAAAGAAGATAAAGTTTTTTTCAAGTTCAAAGAACAAAGCTGTTGTATGTAAACAATTCCCACAAGCAAATAAATCTGGTTGTCAGCAGAAGATTGGGGATGATCAACTCAAACCCAACCAACCTTCAGGTTCTCAATGAACCTTCCAAACTCTCTGCAATCAAGCACTTGAAGGGTAACAGATAACTGAGGGTGGCTGTACAAGACAAAGCACTATGTTTAAGAAGCTCTAAAAGCAAACATTAAACTGATTTGAAGCAAGGATAACCTCAACACTTCTCAAGGAACTCAAGAGTAGGCTTGCAGAATGCAAATCCAAAAAAATAAGGGAGCTATAACACTCCAGGTCTTAAGCTTAATAAGACCTCTTCAATCAATCATGATTGGCTCCAGAAAGACAATAAAGGAGGGATCAATACCAGTATGGTCAGAGAAAGGGATCAGGGAGTGGTATAACACACTCAAGAATTCCAACAGACAGAATTCTCTTCAACCAGGAAGGCTATTGGTTGGTGACAAGGATCAGGCCACAGAGCGGAAAAGACTCAGGATCAATTGATCAGGTGGCAATCATAGATACAACCAGGATGAGGATGAGGATCAGATTTCCATGATAACGGGGGGGCATATGCACACACTCCCATGGATGTTTTGGAAAAGGCAGGGGAGAGCCCCTCCTTTTATAGAAAAGAGATCTGTAGACTATTTACAAGAGAGATTTACAAATAGAGCAGAAAAACAAAATTTTTTTTTATTATTATTCAGGATTGTCATGAGAAAACAAAAGGGAAAAAAAAGAAACAACAAACACTCAAAAAAAAAAGAAGAACTGAATCAAAACCCTGGCCCATGCCAATGATGGGCATGGCCATGAGAGTAGCTAGTGAGACGCCTGCGGACATGCTGACGGGCCTGGGCAACAGTTGAGACCTGCATGGGCAACGGACAAGCTGCACGGGAGACTGGTGAGCTGGAGGTGGATCAAGGCGGTGGTGCAAAGGTTCCGAAAACCGCAAGTAACACTTGCGGTCATTGGCCAATGGATTGAGATTGGGGATTGGGGCAAGGAAGGATTGAAGAGTGATAGGAACTCAGACAGAACCTCATTTTCCAAGTTGGGTTTGATGGTTGTTGGGTGTGGTCCTTGGGAGCAAGTTCAAATGAGTAGGATCAATTGGCAATGAGGATGAATTGGAGTAGTGGATTGATGAGGATGATCACCAACAACCTCAAGCAACCCTTGCGGTCATTGGTTGGTGGCAGCAGTCAATAAGAATGGGTTGACAATGTAATCTTTGTCATCCTCTAGCTTGGATAGCTAATTGTTGTTTGTCAATTGGTTTTGATGGTGATGATGATGATTATGAAAATTGGGGTTGATGGACACGAGCGCATTTGGGAAAAAAAGAAAAAAAAATAGGGGACTGAGGGATGCCAATTGGGGGTGCCGGTGCCGGATAGAAGCCTGCGAGCTGAGCCAGTCTTCATCCACGCGTTTGCCAAAAAGGGTGGATAGCAGCGTAAAGCAAGGGCAAATTGAACATAGGACAGTGCGCTAGGCACCCAAGAGATTATCCTAGACAACTAGGAGAGTGGGAGCTGAAAGTTTGGGAACTGGATATGGGAATCATTCCGGACCAAAAAGTTTTTTTTTTTTTTTGGATCTAAATGGAGGCTATAGAAAATTTCATAAAAATTTTACTTTTTCCATACTGGTCCAGAGGTGTCCCAGATTGGGTACCAAAACGGCGGGGAGGATGCATGTTGGATGGAAGGACGTGGAGAACAGGATGGATGGGCCAAGGATGGGCCAGGTGCCATCATGGCTAGCAGAGGTTTTTGCATTGGTGCAACAGACACTTCTGGCAGGGCTTCAGTTGCGGAACGGGGAGGGATTGGGTCCCAAAGGCATGGCTGGTGAGAAGGAAGTTGGGGTTGCGGGGGCTTTGGCTGCAGACGGCGCCTTGGGACAGAAGTTTGGAGAATTGGCCGGTAGACGGAACCTCTGTGGGATTGGTTGAGGCATCAGCTGAGGACAGCAGCCAAGTTGGAAGGGAAGCTAGAAAATGATGGGAAGGTCTGATTTGGGACGGGGACGCAAGGACAAGCCCCGCATTCCAGAAATACACGCAAGGACAAGCCTTGCATTCCGGAAATACACGCAAGGACAAGCCCTGCATTCTGGATTCAAATGCATGAACAATTTCCAACGGATGATTCAGGGAACTAGGAAAGCGTGTGGCGCAGAACAGATGTGGGTCAAAGAGCAAGGTGCAGGCTTGGCAGCAGGTTGGTGCTTTAAAAAAAAATCTCTCTTTTCAGGTCTTCTTTGGTTATCTTATAGATGGAAGGTATGGATGGGTTGGGGTGGATACTTTTTCTCTTCCCCTCTCTGAAGGATTTTCCCGCACTGCTGGTTTTTTTTGTGCTCTCTCTGTTCTGAAGACGGGTTTGGGGAACTGTGTGGCAGTTTGTCTGGGGTGGTCCAGGTACCTTTAGCGGATACTCTCAGTGGCACGGGTTTTCTCACTCTTGGTGGATACTCTCAATGGCGCGGATTTTTCTCACTCTTGTGGATTTCTCTCAAAAGAGTGAATCTTGCGCGTGGCTCTTATTTCTCTCAAAATTCTCACAAGCCCAAAGGCTAAATAGGGAAGGCAGGGGTAGGTGGGATAGTGGTGGATCTCTGGGGACAGAACTCAAGTTGGGGGGGATGTGGTGTTCTTTTATGGATGCAAGTTGGAATAGGCTGCGCGCTCAGCAATGGGTGTGGCCTTGCCTCAGCAAGCGGCGCTGCGGGCTCAGCATCCAGAGGCACAGGGTGGATCAGATTGCGCGCGTATTGCGCGTTTCAAGACGTGCGGATTGGATTGCGTGGATATAACTCAGATATCTGGAATGGCCTGTTGGGCAGATGCAGACATGCACGGGGGGCTCTGAGTTGGATGCTGCACAAGGGCCACGTCATGAGAAGGAAAAATCCGGTGGATGTGATGGCAGGCAGGAGATATGGATGGAATATGGGGTATGGGATATGGGATGGAAGGATAGGGTTGGGGCTAGGGTTCTGTACTTAGGGGTTGTATTTAATTATTCTTGCTTGCTTGCGGTTTTACCTAGGTTAGGGTTAAGGGGGAGGTTACTTAAACTGCACCCTCCACCCGGATGTGGAAGAGGGGATCTTATTGGATTGGATCACAGAGGATGGTGAAGGATTGAAGGAACTCATCTTATTATTATTTCTATCTCTATCCCTCTCTCTTAAACTCATTGCATCAAACCTCCTTACAGACGCTTGGACCATTAACTTTCAAACTTGAGGAAAACTAAGGGATTTTCCCTCTATTTGTTTCCACACCGGTTTAAGACTCCAAACGGTGCTAAGCCGTGGCAGTTCTGTGGAGGGGAAAGGTGCTGTTTAGGCTGCCCTCCTAGGAGTTAAAATAATATTTAAATGTAACCGGAATAAAGGTCCAGAACCTTATGGTTGAGAAATCAAAGTAAGGGAAGAGGATAAGAGTTGTCGGTAGCAATGGAAACAACACTATCTGAGGCAAGATGGTGCAGGTAAAGACTTGAACAAATAAGTCAAGGTTTGTTCAGAGTTCAATAGAACAAGGCAGTTGTAAGTAACAATGCCCACAAGCTAATAACTCTGGTCGTCAGCAGCTGATTAGGAAAGATCAACTCAATCCCAACCAACCTCCAGGTTCTCAATGAACCTGCCCAACTCTCCGCAATCAAGCGCTTGAAGGGTACCAGATAACTGTGGGAGGCTGAAAAAAACAAAAGCAATTTGTTTATGAAGCTCTAGAAGCAAATCAATAACGAATTTGAGCAAGAATATCCCAAAACTTCTCAAGGGACTCAAGAATAGCATGGCGAAATTCAACCTTAAAGAAGAAGGGAGGTATAACACTCCAGGTTTTAAGCTAAATGAAACCTCTTCAATAAAACGTGATTGGCTCCAGAAAGATGATCAAGGAGAGATCAAGACCAGTATGGTTGGAAAAAGGGATCAGAGTGGTATAACACACCCAAAAATTCAGACAGACAGGAATTCTTCTTCAACCAGCAAGTCTATTGGTTGGTGATAAGGATCAAGGTCACAAGGGACAGAGTTTGAGTATGGAGGCTCAAAAGGATCAAGGGGCAATCATGGATATACCCGGATAAGTTGCTCAGATAAGTGGGGAAGGAAGCCCACGGATAAATTGATTTCTGATGATGAGGGAGACAGATGAGATGAGATGATGATGGTCTGCTGGATGACGGATAGGATCGGATGGAATGGGGAGCCTTTTAGGGGTTGATTGATGAGGTGAGAGGGGTTTAGATTTGAAGGGTTGGGACGAGTGACCGGATGAGCTGGATCAAAAGTGAGTAGAATGAGCTCGAGAGGAGATCAAAGGACTCTGAAGTGATTTTTTGGTTGATTCGTTATCGGAGTGATGAAGGTTGTGAGGCCATTGATGAGGTTTGGGAGTCCGGAGGGGTGATTGATTGGATTTGTGGAGTTGTTGTCGATGATGATGATGATGATGATTGAGTTGATCAAAGCTACCAAAGAGACGTTCTGTTTCCCTTAGTTGATCCTCACCTTTGATCTTACCCTGGCAGCGGATGTAGGCTTCTAAATCCTCTGGACAGATCTCCCAGATTGTACATTGCTGTTGTGAGCGTAGACAGATCCACTTGTAAGTATTCTGGCGAGTCGACAATAGATTTTCTGGATGATCATTGATTGTGGGATTGGATGGAGGTTGATTGGATTCAATGGGGGGAAATGAAGGTACCCATAGGGGTACAACCAAAAAAGATATTTTTTTTTTTTTTTTTTTTTCCGTGGTATCCCGGATTTGTCACCACATCGGCTGAATGATTGGTTGTTGATTTTGGAAAAAATATGGGGATTCAAGAATTATGGTCTATAATTTTATCAGAAAGTGGTCCAGGATCACACACTTATATCCTATAAGGGTTTGATGGCTTGAGGAAAAAAATATCTGAAGCAATAATGACTATATGACTGGAATAATGAGTTAGAAATGACTGGGGGTAGGGCCTTTATTTATATTTTTTGGGGTCCCCTCATGGTACAGTCTTTTGAAAAGCCAAAGGAGGGTGACCCAGGCTAGTGCTGAGGCAAAGAAACCATAAGTATGTTTGTGTTGACCGTCTACAGTCACTAAATAGGTACAGGAAGCCCTATTTCATCATGCCTGGGGATTGATATATGTTTCTGTACCCAAAATGACCTCACTGCATTAATCAATGAGGTAGTATTCAATTAATATTTTTAAATATAAGCCATGGCTTCCTGAGGCCAGGGCCTTGAACACATGCTCTGGGGACCTCATTCTGCAGGAATATTTTGGGTCTGAGGCTCTTCTGTTGATATTGGGGTATTTTACAGTCAATGAAGTGGACCTTACACCCTTTGTTGTGACTAGTTAAGTACAGTCTAGTTACAAGGGACACAGGGGGGTGTTGTATGTATGTTTGGTGTCTTGTGAGCCATCTAGCACAAAGCTAGGCCTCTGTTTATTCTTAGTAAACACTCTCAGGGTGTTACAGTAACTAATTTGTATCCTTTTGGGTCCAAATCTTCTGTACAGGTCCTTTTACAGGGGCCCTGACAACCTTTGATATAGTTTCAAAAAAAGGTTGCAGGGCCCATTTTTCCAGATTTTTAGTTTGTTTATACCTTTTCATACTATTCCCCACCACATGGTGGCGCTCTTTGGGCCCCATGTGAAGTGGAACAGGGCTATGGGGTGTATTGGATGTACTCCACAGCCTGGTTTCCACTTATGGGAAGAGGCAGGGGGCTGGCTAGCCGGTTGGTGGCCTCAGGCAATGGCCTGGTCAGTTGCTAGGGGCCTGAGCAAGGTATTCAGTTGACTACTGGCGGGGCTGTTTACCATTAGCGACAGCGGCACAAGGTGGTTGCTTGACTACCTGTGGGCTGGTCAGCAGCAAATACCTTGCACGGTCGTTGCTTGACTACCAGAAAGTTAATGGTAGCAACTGCCTTGCGCAGTAGTTGCCTGGCTAGCAACTACCTCAGGCTCACACAAGGTAGTTGCTTGACTGCTTGCAGAGCTGGCTTGTGCCATAGCTCAATTGCGTGGTTGTGGAGGGTCTGCCGCTGCAAGCAGGGTCAAGGAAAAAAGAATTTTTGTCCATGAATCCTAAAATATATAGAATTTGGGGTTTCTGAACAAATTTTAGGTCAGAAACCCATACCCACAGATGAGATGGGTGTGATACCCAGGTGTGTTATGGTTACCCCTGAAGGAGTAGAATTTTGTGGGTGGTGCCAGTGGGTGACCCTACCTAAATTGGTACCAGGAATTCATTTCTTGAATAATCTCTTTGTATTTCTTACAAGTGAAGGTTTTAATTTCTTATTTTTATTTTAATTTATTAATTCCGTATTTTTGTCTTATGTATTTTTGCATTATGTATTTTTGTATTATGTATTTTTGTATTATGTATTTTTGTATTATGTATTTTTGTATTATGTATTTTTGTATTATGTATTTTTGTATTATGTATTTATTATTATTCATTTATATATATTTTATTTGTTGGGACTTGAGTCAGTTCATTCTAAATAGTAGGAAGCTGACATTCCCCCCTTCCAATATTGGTGTACCCCAAAAAAGTTTTAGCAGGGTCATCAACAGATGAAAAGGTTTTGGGGTGGAGATTTTTAATCTTTCCTTTTTGCAGCTCTGAAATTCCTCATAAGGATGTAGCCATCTGGTATGTTGATTTCTTTGAACCACTCATCTTTATCTGCTAATTCTCCTCTGTATCTGAAAAGGTACAGCCTGAACTCCTTTCCATTGAATCTTTACTTCTTTTCTTCAAGGATTTTGCTTACTTCTCTCTTTCTCCCTTCTTGTGGTATTTCTAAGGGAATATTCTGGGTAGGTGGATCTGTTAAAATACGGATGCACTCATGTTATGTGCATTTTAGTGTGTAATCCAAATGGGATGCAAAAATGGGCCTCTACGGCCCATTAGACATCACCTGGGCCACCTGGGCCTATGGGGATGTTATTAGTTTTTGGAAATTTGGGTTCCAAAACACGTTTTCCAGGTCTTTTGGGACATGGGCCTTGAAGGGACCACCAGGGTGGATGGGCCACCTTAGCCAGATGGGTTTATTTGGGAATAACTGGGCCAAAGGTTTATTTTGGACATACTGGGCCAGACAGGCTGGCCTGCCAAAGTATTTATTTTGTGGTCTTTGGGCCTTGTAATTCCATTGGGGACGCTGCTGTGGTTCCAAATCTGGGAAACCTCTGGACCAGTACAGAGAAAGTAAAGTTTTGATGAACTTTTCTATAGCATCCATTTAGATACAAAAAAAAAAAACTTTTTGATCCGGAATGATTCCCATATCCAGTTCCCAAACTTCCAGCTCCCACTCTCCTAGTTGTCTAGGATCATCTCTTGGGGGCCAAGCGCCCAGTCCTATGTTCAAATCCCCCCTCTCTGACGCTACTACTTGACTTTTGGGCCAAGGGCTGGTTGCAAGCAACTTTGCTTGCTTCATCCAATAATCACCATCAGATTAACCACTCCATTGCCATTGATCATTCCCTCCCCATGGCTTACATGCCAACGCCATTGAATCTCCGGAAAGCTCAATCCCCATCCAAGGACGGCAATGATGAAGATCATCAACACCAACAATCCGGAAACTCCCAATTGGTCAATCATCCACTCCGCATCCTTTCCGCCATTCACCAAATGACTGCAAGCAATGCTTGCAGTTTTTGGTGACAGCTCCAACCAAATCACATCACTTGATCACCTGCGCAAGATTGGTCATGGGAACAATCACTCCCATGACCAATCTCACTCCAATCCTTGGCTTCAGCGGCCTCACAATAAGCTAATGTCAATGTTGAGGCCAATGACGCCATTGCTTGTTGCAATGGCCGTCATCCACCTTGCTCCTTTCTCCCCACCACCAAACTCCCACTCTTGGTTCTGCGGCCATTGAAACCTTGGCGTACGCCTGTGCTCTGCCTCCCATCCAATCCTCTACCAGATCCATCTCTGACACCCGCAAATTGACATTGTCATTTGCGGTTGTCAGAATCTTTGCACCCAATCCACCGCATGAGCTCCCAGGCCTCCCGTGCGGTTCATCATTAGTCCCCAAGGATCCCCTTGTCATGTCACCCAGGGCCGGCTCCCGCTCATCCAAGGGCATCCATTGGCCAGGCCTGTCAGTCATCTTCCCGCGCAGGCCTTCCCTGTCATTGTCACCTGCCTGCACCCATAATTGGCATGGGCTGATGGCTTCCCTTGGTCTGTTCTTCTAGTTTTCATTATTAAAAAAAACAAATTCCACTCTCATTTGTAATATATCTCTTGTAAATAGTCTACAGACTCCTTGTCTATAAAAGTCGGTGCTCTCCCCTGCTTTTTCTAAAAAATCAATGGGAGTGTGCGCATATATCCCCCCTGTTATCATGTAAATCTGATTCTCATCCTCATCCTGGGTATATCTATGATTTCCCCCTGATCCATTGATCCTGAGTCTTTGCCCCTCTGTGGCCTGATCCTTATCACCAACCAAAAGCCTTTCCGGTTGAAGAGAATTCTGTCTGTTGGAATTCTTGAGTGTGTTATACCACTCCCTGATCCCTTTCTCTCACCGTA
Organism: Puccinia polysora; assembly: GCA_025617555.3. Classification (NCBI taxonomy): domain Eukaryota; kingdom Fungi; phylum Basidiomycota; class Pucciniomycetes; order Pucciniales; family Pucciniaceae; genus Puccinia; species Puccinia polysora. The sequence continues at coordinate 13,964,594 of CM062616.1, read as the reverse complement.
CTGGTCTTGATCCCTCCTTGATTGTTTTTCTGGAGCCAATCACAATTTATTGAAGAGGTCTTATTAAGCTGAAGACCTGGAGTGTTATACTTCCTTTATTTTTTGGAGTTGCATTCTTCCAGCCTACTCTTGAGTTCCTTGGGAAGTTTTGAGGTTATCCTTGCTTCAAATCAGTTTACTGTTTGCTTTTAGAGCTTCTTAAACATAGTGCTTTGTCTTGTACAGCCACCCTCAGTTATCTGGTACCCTTCAGGCGCTTGATTGGGGAGAGTTGGACAGGTTCATTGAGAGCCTGAAGGTTGGTTGGGTTTGAGTTGATAATCCCCAATCTTCTGCTGACAACCAGAGTTATTAGCTTGTGGGCGTTGTTTACATAAAACAGCTTGTTTCTTTGAAATTTAAACAAACTTTAGGTTCTTTTGTCCAAGTTTTTCCCACATAATCTTGGCTCAGATAGTGCTGTTCCATTGCTACCAAACTACTATCATCTTTATTCTTTACTACTTGATTCCTCATTTACCAAGTTCTAGACCTTGATCTCAGTTACGTTTAAATATTTTTGTAACAATTAGGAGGGCAGACTAAACAGAACCTTTCCCCTCCACAGAACTTCCACAGCCTAGAACCATTTGGAGTCTTACATCTGGTCCCCCGGGCCGGGATCAAACCAGCAACCTTGGTATTTACAGTCCCAACTTGAAGAATCAACTCTGAAATCCAATCCAATCCTTTTCTTTTTTTTTCTTTTTGCTGTCATCATCCAGATGTGATCCGTGGAGGCAACTTTTTCCAGAAGTAAGTCCTGTGAATTGTGCACCATCTGGGCAGGATTCTTGTTGTTTTTTGTGAAACTCTACCCTTGCCACGCTTGTGAGCCACCTTGGAACTCTGCGTTTTGGATCTCCTTAGGAACTCTTTCTTCAAAATGGAATCTGTTCCCTCCACCACTGTTTGGGCCAAGGTGGTCAAGATCAAACCCCAAAACAAGAACTTAGGCTTCAATGGAACAAAGGTGGAACAATTTTTGGACTCCTATGAAATGGCTTCTGAAGTGGATGGTGCAAGTGAACATGATATGGCCTATCAGTTACAATTTTTTATCTCCTCTGATTAAGTTACGGAAGTGATTGAATTGTTTGATGGATTTGAAACTCATAACTGGAGGCTCTTGAAGGAGGCTATGTTGGCTTATTGGGGAAAAATAGATGTGGCTAGGTTTACCTTACAGGACTTGGATGCTCTGGTTTCTCAATGGATCTCCAATGGTGGTGTCTCTTCACCCTCTGATTATCAGTCTTTCAGAAAGTCTTGGGATCCTATTCAGTCTTATCTTCTCAGGAACAATCAAATTGACACTGTGGACAAAATTTGAGTTCAATTTTTCCAATCTTTTTGGCCAGGAGTGCAGGAAAGGATTAGGGATGAATTGGTCTAGTCTGGATCCATGATCACTACTAGGGATAATCAATTCAAAATCCCTGTCTTTCTGGCCCTTAGGAATGTGGTGGACAAAGTCATGAAAGGTCAAACTGCTTTAACTTTTGAAAATCCCAGGATCACTGAACCAGTCCATGCTCCTTCCTTCCAAGAATCCAACAAAATCATGAGCAAGATGGAAGAAAATTGCAGACCTAAATCAAGCCCTCAGGCCAATAAGAATACTGCTACCATAGATGAGATTACTAAGCTACTTCAGGCCTTTGAGAATAAAATAGATCATAAAATATCCTCTTTAGCTACCCCTAAACCTGCTAATTCTGTTCCTAAATCCACCTTAGTCTGCTATTACTGTCATAGAGAATGCCATGGTACTGGTAGATGTCCTGAACTCCCAAAGGACAAGGAGGAGAAATTAGTAGAGCAGAATGGAAATAATTTCTTTCTTCCTAATGGTGCTTTGATCCATTTTGACTCATCTTGTCTGATCTGTCATGTGGTGGCTTCTTACCAACCACCAACTCCCAAGAAGGCATCTCTGGTCTCCTTGGATTTTCAATCATCCTGTGGAACCCTTCAACATTGGTATCCTCCAGCTATCACTTCTTCCAGCTTCTCTGGTGCTTATCAATTTGATCCAGCTAGGAAACTCCGTGAGGAACCCAAACCTCACAAGTCTCCTACTGTTCCATCTTCAATCCTTTGAAAGCCTGTCAAACGTTGATCTTTGCTTGAGCCCCCTTCCTCTGATGTGGAAGACATGGAAGTAGAAAGGGAACCACTCATGGAAAGGTTCCAGGACCACTCTGATCCTTCTCCTCCTCTTCAATCTGGTCAACCCCCTCAATCCCCTGATCCTCTTCCAGTACCTGCCTCACCTGATCTTCCTCCCTCCATCCAGCCCAAAGTTTGGTTTGAGAGGGCCATTTCCAAGGACTACCCTAATGCTGTGGAAGGAGTATTAAAGAAAATTTTTGATCTCAAAATCCCTGATCTGTCTGTGGCTGAACTGCTGTCTATCTCTCCATCTGTGGCTGAAGGCATGAAGAAATGGGTTTCTGGTTGAAGTGTGGAAATTGGTCTGGACAAATTGAAGGTGTCTTCTGGCACTTTGATGGAGGACACTGGGGGAACAGATCCCCCTTCAGATACCAATCTTTATTCCTGCTCTCTTGGAGTTCTTCCCTGCTATCTTGGTGAATTGGCTCAAACAGTTTCTCTTCTTGTGGATTTGGGTTCTCAGCTCAAATTAATCTCAGATGCTATGGCCATGAAAACTCAAGCTTAGCCCAAGGGTCAGTTTTATTTCTGCGGTTTATGGTATAGGGAATAATTCATGTGAACTGGTTGGTATTGCTGAGGATTTTTGTTTTCAAATTGGTCAAAATATTGTTGGAACGTGTCACTTCTGGATCACTTTTTTGGAAGGTCCTATGATCTTGAGCCGACCATTCTTAATAGATTTTGGTGCTACCCTGATTTTTTCTGATCAAGTTGGGGAGAGAATCCTTCTCCCTGATGCTGATGGCAAAAAAATTGAAGTTCCACTTTGTTCCTTGGATTCTTTTTGTTGTGAACAAGATTTTCCTGGTTTTTCTCCCAAAACAAATCCAAACAGAAAGCAAAACAACAACTCTCACTCCTCTCAGCCTCATTTTTTATTGGATTAGTTGATCCTACTGATAGTTGTAGTTCCTCTCAGCCTCAGACTTCAACTTATGGATCAACTTCAACCTCAGAGGCATATTTTTTGTTTTCCTCATCATCTCTTCCTCATACAAATAAGATCAAAATTTAAAAACAAAAAAAATCCGAAAATTCCAAAAATATTTCTTCTCTCTCTGGGTCTGTTGTATCTTCTTTTCCTTTTTCCCTTCAGCCTGATCAATTATCCTCTACTCTGGTTTTGAATCTCCAAAATGAGTCTAAACTAGATCCCAATCTCAATTCTTTTCTTGGTGGTTTTGGTATGAAGGAGTATGGTCTTAAGTGGAGGCAATTTGGGGTAGAAGTAAGTCCTCCCAATTGTGCACCATCAGGGGCTTCTACTAATGTCTTTTTTGAAATTCTACCCTGTGCCACACATGTGAGCAATGCCTTAGATTTTGGATCCTCTTTTATATAAAAGGCACCTTTCAAGGACAAGGTGAAAAATTTAACTTGGAAGACTTTGGAACTTAGCCTCAGTTTTTGTAGTCAGGTCTTACTGGTCAATGCTTGGAGGAAGAAAGGATTCCTCTCTTTTGCCACCAATTATGAAACAGTTGAAAAAAAGGTTCAACAAGTCAACCAACAAATGCCTGTCAACCTCAACCCTCCTCTTATGTGCCCCCCTCTATCCCACAATCCTTACTGTGGTTTAACTCAATCTCTTACTGGTACATTCATCTCCTCTGGTTGTGTCACTCAAGAAAGTCTGAAAGTGGTCAACCTTGGTCCAGATGGATGGCTTCTTCCTGATGAGTTGAATTTGATCAAAAATGTCTTAGCCCTTAGGGAAAAATCTATTGCTTTCTGTGAAGAAGAGAGAGGTCTCTTGAAAGAATCCTATGGCCTCCCTTAAATTATCCCTGTAGTAGAACATGATCCCTGGGAAAAGAAGAAGATCCTAATCCCTGCTGCTAAAGTTGACAAATTCATCAAGTTGGTCCACAAATGAGTCAAAACAGGTTTATATGAACAATCAACTTCTAGCTATTCCAGTCCTGTTTTCTGTGTTCTCAACAGTAATGGTAAAATTAGAATAGTTCATGATCTCCAGCCTCTAAATAAGGTTACTACTAAAGACTCTGGTATTCCCCTGCTACTGAAGAATTTGTAAAATCCTTCTCTGGGAGAGCTTTCTATGGTCTAGGTGACATTATGGGTGGCTATGAAAAACAATCCTTACATCCAATTTCTTGTCCTCTCACTACTTTCAATACTCCTCTTGGTTGTTTCCAACTTATTGATTACCTCAATGTGCCACCAATTTGGTTGCAGTCTATCAGGCTCAGATGGTTTGGATCCTCCAGGATGAGATTCCTGATCATGCTGGTATCTTTATTGACAATGGCGGGATTAAAGGTCCAATTTCTGATTATCACAATGAGCTCCTACCCTGGCATTCAGGAATCCATCAATGTTTCTGGGAATATGCAACCACTCTGGAAAGGATCCTGTTCCAAATCAAGGAGTCTGGTCTCACTGTCTCTGGATCCAAATTGGCTGCCTGTGTCCCTGCTTTGGAAATTGTTGATCATGTGGTCTGCAAGGAAGGAAGAAGGATGGCTTTATCCAAATTCAACAAATTTCTCTCTTGGCCTACTCCCATCAATCCAACTGAAGTCAGAGGTTTCTTAGGTGCTGTAATCTATGTTTGGATCTTTATCCCTTCTCTATCCAAAATTTGCATTCCCTTGCGTTGCTTAACCAGGAAGGATGCTGAATGGTTTTGGACCCAAGCTTGTGAACAATGTGGTGAACCATTTGGGACACCCTGGGAAAAGAATTCAAAAAAAGAATAAATAAAAAATTTTGTCGCGCGTTGCTCATCCTCATCCTTATCCTTGCCCATTGCGCGTTGCTCATCTATCATTGTCGCGCATTGCTCATCCATCATTGTCGCACGTCACTCATCCATCATTTTTGCGTGTCACTCATCATCATTGTTGCGCGACCATCATTGTCATTGTTGTGCATCCATCATTGTCACGCGTCCATCATTGTCATTGTTGCTCATCCATACCTTACCAAACCCATCCCAACTGCACCTCTGAGCCCTTTCCAATCCTCGGACCCATCAATCTCCCACCTCACTCAGTCTGTCAGTTGCCAATCTCAAGCCCGTCAGGATTTACTCAATTGCCTTGAGCAGATCCCCTATCCGCCCATCTGCGCTCTCACAAACTTCATCTGTCACCCTTTGTGGGACTCTCCCACCCTCTTCCGCCTTTGGCTGAGGGGTGGAGAGTGTCGACTACTGCGCGCAGACATTGGCGGCGGTCTGGTATAGTTTTTTTTCCTTTCCCACCCCATCTGCCTTCAGAAAAGGGGTGGGTGATTCCGGTATTGTCGCGCGCACCCATCCACGGACGGACGCAAGAGATGACCTGATTTTCTTTCTTTTTCCGCTCTATTTGTAGGATCCGTTGTACATAGTCTAACAGGGCCTCCTGCCCAAATAAGGGGGGGCTCTCCTCTGCCTTTTGGAACATCATCCAGCATGGAATGAGCAAAATCCTATCATCACATCAGATATCTGTAATTGCCCCTTGATCTTTGAGCCTCCATACTCAAACCCCTTGATCCTTGATCCTTATCACCAACCAATAGCTTTGCTGGTTGAAGAAGAATTTTTCTAATCAAATTCTTGAGTGTGTTACACCACTCCTGATCCCTTTATCTGACCATACTGGTCCTGATCATCCTTTGATTATCTTTCTGGACCCAGTCACATTTGACTGAAGAGGTTTTATTAAGCTTAAAACCTGGAGTGTTAAACCTCCCTTCACTTCTTTTGAAGTTGAATTCCTCCACGCTACTCTTGAGTTCCTTGAGAAGTGTTGGGTTGTTCTTGTTTGAATCAGTCATTGTTTTGTTTCTGGAGCTTCTTCAAAAAATTAGCTTTGTCTTGTGCAGCCACCCACAGTTATCTGGTACCCTTCAAGCGCTTGATTGGGGAGAGTTGGGCAGGTTCATTGAGAACCTGGAGGTTGTTTTGGATTGAGTTGATCTTTCCTAAGCTCCTGCTGACAACCAGAGCTATTAGCTTGTGGGTGTTGTCACTCAAAATTTCCTTGTCTTGTTGAACTCTGAACAATTCTTGACTATTTCTATTCAAGTGTTCCCCAACATCATCTTGCCTCAGATAGTGTTTTCTCCCAGCTACTGACCACTACAATCTTTATCCTCTTACTTTTGGTTCCCCCGTTACCAGGTTCTGGACTTTGATCTTGGTTACATTTAAATATTCTTGTAACACTCAGGAGGGCAGCCTAAAAAAGCACATATCCCCTCCACAGAACTGCCAACGCCCTGCGCCCTTTGGAGTCTTACATTTGGTCCCCCGGGCCAGGATTGAACCAGCAACCTTGGGATTCACAGTCCCAAATTTGTGGAATCAACTTTGAAATCCAACCTTTTTCTCTTTTTTTGTTTTTATTTTTATTCTGTGTTTCCGTTATCATCTAGATCCAATCCGTGGAGCCAAATTGTTCCCGAAGTAAGTACTCCCAATTGTGCACCATCAAGGGGTTTGATCCTAGTCGTCTTTTGAAAACCCTACCCTTGCCACGCTTGTGAGCCACTTTGGAAATCTTTTCTTTGGATCCCTTAGGAAATTCTTTGTGGAAATGGAATCTATTGGTACCCCTTCTACCTTTTTTTGGGCCAAGATGATCAAGATCAAACCTCAGAACAAGAACTTATCCTTTAACGGTACAAATGTTGAACGGTTCCTGGATTCCTACAAGATGGCTGCTGAAGGGAACGGTGCTAGCAAATACAACATGGCTTATCAACTACAATTCTTTATCTCCTCTGATGAAGTCATGGAAGTAATTTAATCATTTGATGGATTTGAATCCCATGACTGGGTACTTCTTAAGGAGGCAATGATTGCCTACTGGGGTAAAATTGATATAGCTAGGTTCACTCTCCAAGATTTGGATGCGCTAGTCTCTCAATGGACCCCCAATGGTGGTATCTCATCGCCTCTGATTATCAAGCTTTCAGAAAATCTTGGGACCCTATCCAATCCTATCTTATCCAAAACAATCACATTGATACGTTGGACAATATTTGAGTGCAATTTTTTCAGTCTTTCTCTCCAGGAGTGCAAGAAAGAATTAAGGATGAATTAGTGAAATCCGGATCCATGATCACTAGAAGAGATAATTGGTTCAAGCTCCCTGCTTTCATGGTCCTTAGGAATACTGTGGATAAAGTCATGAAAGGTCAAACAGCTCTCACCTTTGAAAAACCTAAAATCACTGAACCAGTCCTTGCCCCCTCTTTTCAAGCATCTAACAAAATCATGAATAAGATGGAAGCCAATGGCAGACATAAACCAAATCCTCAGACCCACCAAAAAACACCTACTATTGATGAGATCACAAAACTCCTGCAAGCTTTTGAGAATAAAATGGATCAGAAACTCTCCTCTCTGGCTGTCCCCAAACCCTCCAACTCTGTTCCTAGGTCAACCATAGTTTGCTATTATTGCCACAGAGAAGGTCATGGAACTGGTTGCTTTCCTGAACTCCAGAAGGACAAGGAGGAAATTTTGGTGGAACAGAAAGGGAGTAACTTCTTTCTTCCTAATGGTGCAATTATCCCTTTTGATTTATCTTGTCCAATTTGTCATGTGGTGGCCTCTTTCCAGCCTTCAGCTTCCAAGAAGGCATCCTTGGCCTATTTTGATTTTTGAACTGCTTGTGGAACCCTTCAACCTTGGTATCCTCCTGCTGTCTCTTCTTCCACCTTTTCTGTGTTATAATTATGGCCAGCAATTAGCTTAGGCAAATGAGCAGTATTTAAAGCAAAAGAAATGCTGGACACTGTGTGTCAATAATGGCTAATGGGGCTCTCACAATGGGGCAATATGTTGGATGAATTCGATTGGATGATGAATGAATGGATGGAAAACAGCAGGGAGAAGGGCTCCTTAAGTACAAAAGATTGGCCTCTTGTGAGCCCATGATAAAACAAGCCAAAAGGCAAATTTTCCGCCCCAAAAGGGCTCTACAGGCTCTACTGGCCTTGTTACTTGGTTTGGACTAAATCAGCCCACATGGCATCAGTCCCTGTACCCTTACAACCAGCCTATTCTGGTTATTTCTGGTGTTTCCACCTCAATGGGGCTGAACCAGCCCCTTAACTGTTCAATCCCCTTGGCTGGTTGTCCTTTACAACCAGCCATGATGACCTTTATTGCCTTTTTTACGGGCTGTTTGCCTCATGCAGCCAGCCCCTGGCCCCTCAAATGGGCCAGGTGGGACCCAGGGCACACCTGGGTCCGGTCTCAGACTCACATGGGGGGGGGGGGGTGACCAGCAGACATGTTGTCCCCCCCCCTTTTTCTCTCAAATCCCTGGTGGGGGCGGTCAAATCCCCTCACCAGGGGCCCTGGGGGTCGATACCTCCAGGGCGTCGTCAAGTACGTTGGCCTGGGAGGTGATCAGGTCCCCCCAGGCCCATCGCTCCTCCCCCTCGGTAAAGGGGGGGGGGGAGAGCGTCCCTGCCCTGCTCGGTCGCCTTGAACGATCGATGGTGGGGGGGTGATGAATTCCCCCCCACCTGCCGGTCGCTACCCTTGCGGCCGGCGCCGCCACCTCCTTGGGCAAGGGGGTGGTCAGGTCCCCCCTGCCCTGGCCGACCGCGCTGTCGCGGTCGGTCGCTGGCTGGTTCAACCCAGCCAGCCTGCCCCCTCCCCCTCGCGACGGCGAGCGAGGGGAGGGGGAGCGAGCCGGGGCCGCGAGCCCCGGCTCCGCGGCGCTGGTCGCCGGTTGCGACCAGCCGGGCCCGCGCGGCATCGCACCGCGCGGGATCCCTCGGCCGCGCAACAGCCCCGCGTGGGCCGTTGGGCCCCGCGTGGGCCGTGCCAAGGAACACAGGCGGCCCCGAACGGGCCGTGACGCGAGCAGCGGCCCCGAGCGGGCCGCGACACGGGTGGCAACCCTAATGGGCCCCCCTAAACCCAAATTGTGAGAAAAGACTACTTTTGCGGGCCAGCCCGTCTGGCCAAGTATGTCCAAAATAAACCTTGGGCCCAATTATGCCCATACAAGCCCATCTGGCCGTATTTGCCCATATACCCCATCGGGCCCGTTAGGGCCCGTGTACCAATGGGTCTATTTCACGCGTTTTGAGGCCAGTTTCCCCAACTCTGTAACATCCACATGGGCCCGTATGGTCCGTGTGTGTGTCCAATGGGCCTTAGAGGCCCATTTGTGCATCCCATTTGGATTACACTTATACGTAGCACCCGCGTAAGTGCGTACGTATTTTAACACACCCCCTTAATCCAAAAGGGGTGACATCCGCATATTAGTCACAAAGCCTTGATGCTTGTTTCTGTCTAATGCCTTAGTCAAGATATCTGCAATCATTGCTCCAGTGGGCATGTACCTCAACACAATCTCATTGCAGTTAACTGCGTCGCGAATATAGTTATAGTGAACATCAATATGTTTTGTTCTTGAATGGAACACTTGGTTTTGTGCCAACGCAATGGCACTCTGGTTATCGGAATACAACAACGCAAACCCTTGTGGTTTATGTGTATCTTCTAAGACATTTCTCAACCATTTTGCTTCCTGTGAAGCTGCTAAGTAAGCTCTATACTCAGCCTCTGTTGATGAAAGACTTATTGCCGACACCTTCTTGGACATCCATGACACCAGATTCTTACCTAAAAAGAATACAAAACCACTTGTTGATTCCCTAGTGTTACCATCTGCCCAACTTGCATCGGAATAACCAACCAAATCAAAGTTTGCTGACTTTGTAAACAACAGTCCCAGACTGTGTGTTCCTTTAAGATACCTCATAACTCTCTTAAACGCTGACCAATGCCTCATGCTTGGCTTCTCTAAGTGTTGGGACAAGACCCCAATTGCAAACGCAATATCGGGCCTTGTACACTGCCCCAAATAATTAAGCAATCCGACAGCTGACCTGTAGTCATTCCCTGATTGAACAAACTCCAGGTACTCCTCATCTGTAGACTTCTCTAAACGAATGTTTGACTGCATGGGAGTACCAAACTCCTTTGCATCCTCTAAGCCATACTGCTTAAGAAGAGCTTCAACGTAATGGCTTTGGTCTAACTTAATACCATTCTTGCCCTTACTAACTTTCATTCCTAGCACCTGTTGTGCCAGACCAAGATCTTTTATCTTGAACTCCTTTTTGAGTGTCTCCATGACTCTCTCTTTACCATCACCAATAATGATAATGTCATCGACCCATACAAACAAAATTGCATCCTTTCTCACAAAAAGGCAAGGATTGGCCTCAGACGTCTTAAAACCAATCTCTATCAGTTTCTCACTCATGGTGTTATACCATGACCTAGCTGCTTGCTTCAATCCATACAGGGATCTACACAGCTTGAGGACATATTCCCCTTTATCTGCCGAAAGAAAAGTTCTAACACAGATTTTCTTCATGGTTTCTGGTTTAGTCTCTACTAACCATTCACGAAAACCATCAGGAATTGACATATAAACAGTCTCCTCCTCTCCAAGTTTTGCATTCAAGTATGCTGTTACAAAATCAGCTTGTCTGATTTCTTCACCCAACTCCACTGCCAGAGCAATGATGTACCTGAAGGTGGACAGCCTTCCAGTTGGTGAGAAAGTTTCTTGGTAATCAATACCCTCTCTCTGCTTGAAGCCCTGTGCAACACATCTAGCCTTGAACCTTTTCAAAACTCCATTTGTGTCAAACTTCTTGTTTAACACCAATCGAGACCCCACAATGGTCTTTCCTTTTGGAACAGAATCCCGCTTAACCACTTCAAAGACACTATTATTCTCTAGAGAATCAAATTCCTCAAAAATAGCACTCTTCCAGTTGGCGCTCTCATCAGAATTCATAGCTTGGCCAAAGCTATTTGGGTTAACCCTGTTACCCATTTCTGAACTCAACTCCAGGACTTCATTGAGCATACACTGTTCCTGAAATGTATCTTCCTCATATCCTGCGGCAGCATAATGGGATCTCCACTCCCCGTACCTGTCAACCGGTACTCTAACCCTACCACTCCTTCTAACCGGAGGTGGAGGCTCATCAGGTTCTGATTCCACAGAATCACCTGAAGCGGGTACTGAACCCTCTTGTGGCACGTCTGCCACCTCTTCATCTTCTGGAACCACATGTTCCACAGCTTTTGCTGGTGAAATAGGTGCTAATTCTATTTCTTGTTGTGGCTTAATCACAACGACATCTTCACTCCTTTTGAGTGGAAAGGTACTTTCGTCGAATTTTACATCCCTGCTACGGATAACCTTTCTTGTCCCTGGACAATAGATCCTATAAGATTTACTTATTAAATCATAGCCTACAAGTGCCCCTGTTCTGGCTCTAGGGTCTAATTTTCCGACCATTTCATTATGGTGGACACTATAATACACCAAGCAACCAATTGTTCTTAGGTGTGATGTTTTGGGGTACAACTTCCAAAACTGATAATGGGGGCACTTCCCATTAACACTTACAATGTTGTGCAACAGACACACCGTGCACATCAACTCAGCCCATAAGAACTTTGGCAGACCAGATTGAGACATAATAGTTCTGACTTTGTCCAGTAAAGTCCTATTCATTCTCTCAACTATTCCATTATTTTGTGGAGTACTTGAAGTAGTGACTATATGAATGATACCATAATCTTTCAACAGCCTCCCAAACTCTTTACTCACGAATTCACCCCCTCCATCGGTAATAACCCTCTTGATCTCCTTCATCAGACCATTCTGTTTCCAGACTTTGAAGATTACAGAAACCTCCTCTGTGGTCTGATCCTTATATTGAATTGGTTTAACCCAAACATAATTAGTTGCAGTATCAACTAAATTGATGAAGTATCTTGCACCACCAAGGGACTCTGGAGTGAATGGCCCTGCCAAATCAATGGAAAATTCCTCTCTAGGAACATCTGTGTGATCTCTACTCTTAGAGAACACATTTCTAGTCTTAGCCCCCAAGGTACAACTCTCACAGTTGCTGTCCTTTACCTTATGGCCACTTCTATTGTGAGAAACAGTGCTCAGAGCTGAGAATTTGAACAAGCTTGCACACAGAAGCTTATTCCGAACTTGTCCACTAAGAACAGTTCTCCCATTCATATCAATAACAAACATATCTCCTTTAAGATAACGAATTTGGAAACCTTTTTTCCATAACACCCCAAGAGACACAAGGTTGTAAGGCAACTCTGGTACATAGAACACTTTATCAAAAGTAATTTGGAAACCCAGTTGATTTGCAAGAATAACTTTTCCAATTCCTTTAATCTGAATTGTTCTGCCTTTCTGACCAATATTTACAACCCCATCATAATCACTAAGATTTGAAAATAAATTTGGTTCAAAAAACATGTGATCTGTACAACCAGAATCGATCAAAACAAGAACATCCTCCTTCAATCCTCCTAGTAGGAAAGAAGCTTTATCAGTCACTGATAAGTTCTTATCTTTGAGGTTAAGATTACTCACTTCATAATCAATCAAGTCCATTTCTTGATCCTCATCAATTTTGGCCTTCTTGTTGGGACCTTCTTCCACAACAGCCTCTTCAATTGGAGCATCCAACGCCACCATTGCAACGTTTTCAGTTGTGAGATTGACCTCCTTGTCATTCCCTTCGGACTTCTTCCTTTTCTTGGCCTCCTTGCAGTCCTTAGCATAGTGACCCTTATTCTGACAATTGTAACATAAGACCTTGGACAAATCCTTTTTTGCCTTCTTGCGAGATTTTCCAGTCTTTCCAACTAGGGCTGTTCCAGAACCCCCCTTCATCTTGAATTGAAGGTCATCCTTTTCAATCCTTTTAAGCACATCCTCCTCCCCAGGAAGAGGATCCAATTGAGAAATGATTCTGACTAAGGAATCAAACTCTTTTGGCAGCTTTTGAAGGATTAAGAGTGACAAACACTCTGGATCCATGTTAAGTCCAGATGACTTGAACTTGGCTATACTAGACCTAGCCTCTGCCACAAACTGTTTACAATTCGAATATTGTAACTTGAACAGTTTATTAAAGGCTATACCCTTCTGGTGAACAGAATCACCAGCATACTTGGACTTAAGCAGCTTCCAAAGGATGCTGCCCCTCCTCCTCTCATCTTCCCTAAGAGTATCAGCAACCCATGTCACATGATTCTCATCAAGATGCCTAAGGATCAGATGGTAAGACTTCTTCTCCACTTCTGAACTGATCAGAGTGTCATCTGCATCCATAATTTCCCCACAGCAGATGTTATCCAGCTCACTATCCATAAGGAAAGCCCAAGCATTATAGTTCTGACTATTCAGAACTATTTTGGTAGAGCTAACATCAGGGATATAGGACATCTTCTTGGAAAACTTGAGGTCTTTGAGGTTCTCCAAAGTAAGGTACAAAGGTCTAGATGGCTTGGAGGTAATGATGATGTTGGTACTGATAATGTGTTATAATTATGGCCAGCAATTAGCTTAGGCAAATGAGCAGTATTTAAAGCAAAAGAAATTCTGGACACTGTGTGTCAATAACGGCTAATGGGGCTCTCACAATGGGGCAATATGTTGGATGAATTCAATTGGATGATGAATGAATGGATGGAAAACAGCAGGGAGAAGGGCTCCTTAAGTACAAAAGATTGGCCTCTTGTGAGCCCATGATACAACAAGCCAAAAGGCAAATTTTCCGCCCCAAAAGGGCTCTACAGGCTCTACTGGCCTTGTTACTTGGTTTGGACTAAATCAGCCCACATGGCATCAGTCCCTGTACCCTTACAACCAGCCTATTCTGGTTATTTCTGGTGTTTCCACCTCAATGGGGCTGAACCAGCCCCTTAACTGTTCAATCCCCTTGGCTGGTTGTCCTTTACAACCAGCCATGATGAACTTTATTTCCTTTTTTACGGGCTGGTTGCCTCATGCAGCCAGCCCCTGGCCCCTCAAATGGGCCAGGTGGGACCCAGGGCACACCTGGGTCCGGTCTCAGACTCACATGGGGGGGGGGGGGTGACCAGCAGACATGTTGTCCCCCCCCCTTTTTCTCTCAAATCCCTGGTGGGGGCGGTCAAATCCCCTCACCAGGGGCCCTGGGGGTCGATACCTCCAGGGCGTCGTCAAGTACGTTGGCCTGGGAGGTGATCAGGTCCCCCCAGGCCCATCGCTCCTCCCCCTCGGTAAAGGGGGGGGGGGGAGAGCGTCCCTGCCCTGCTCGGTCGCCTTGAACGATCGATGGTGGGGGGGTGATGAATTCCCCCCCACCTGCCGGTCGCTACCCTTGCGGCCGGCGCCGCCACCTCCTTGGGCAAGGGGGTGGTCAGGTCCCCCCTGCCCTGGCCGACCGCGCTGTCGCGGTCGGTCGCTGGCTGGTTCAACCCAGCCAGCCTGCCCCCTCCCCCTCGCGACGGCAAGCGAGGGGAGGGGGAGCGAGCCAGGGACGCAAGCCCCGGCTCCGCGGCGCTGGTCGCCGGTCGCGACCAGCCGGGCCCGCGCGGCATCGCACCGCGCGGGATCCCTCGGCCGCGCAACAGCCCCGCGTGGGCCGTTGGGCCCCGCGTGGGCCGTGCCAAGGAACACAGGCGGCCCCGAACGGGCCGTGACGCGAGCAGCGGCCCCGAGCAGGCCGCGACACGGGCGGCAACCCTAATGGGCCCCCCTAAACCCGAATTGTGAGAAAAGACTACTTTTGCGGGCCAGCCCGTCTGGCCAAGTATGTCCAAAATAAACCTTGGGCCCAATTATGCCCATACAAGCCCATCTGGCCGTATTTGCCCATATACCCCATCGGGCCCGTTAGGGCCCGTGTACCAATGGGTCTATTTCACGCGTTTTGAGGCCAGTTTCCCCAACTCTGTAACATCCACATGGGCCCGTATGGTCCGTGTGTGTGTCCAATGGGCCTTAGAGGCCCATTTGTGCATCCCATTTGGATTACACTTATACGTAGCACCCGCATAAGTGCGTACGTATTTTAACATTCTGGAACCTATCAATCTGATCCAGCTAGGAAACAACATGAAGAACCCAGACCTCATAAAGCTACTCCTGTTCCATCTTCAATTCTTCAAAAAACGGTCAAACGTCAATCTTCACCGGAGCCTCCTTCTTCTGAGGTAGAAGACATGGAAGTAGAAAAGGAACCCCTCATGGATAGGTTCCCAGAATAATCTGATCCTGCTCCTCTGCGATCCAAATCACCTTCACCAACTGATCCAGTTATAGTTCCACCCTCACCTGAACTTCCTCTTCCAACTCAACCCAAGGTTTGATTCAAAAGGGGAATTTCCAAAGATCACCCCAATGCTGTGGAGGGGGTATTAAAGAAAATCTCTGATCTTAAAATCCCTGATCTAACCATGGCTGAACTCCTTTCCATCTCACCATCTGTGGCTGAAGGCATGAAGAAACAGGTTTCTCGGCGACTTGTGGAGATTGGTCAGGAAAAATTGAAAGTTTCCTCTGGAACCTTGATTGAAGATTCAGGTGGAACAGATCCTCCTTCTGATTCAAATATTTATTCTTGTCCTCTTGGATTTTTACCATGCTCTCTAGGTGACTCATCCAAAACGGTTTCTCTACTTGTTGATTCTGGGTCCCAACTAAACTTAATTTCAGATGCAATGGCCTGCAAGCTCAATCTCAGTCCAAGGGTCAGCTTCAAATCTGCGGTTTATGGAATTGGTAATCAATCTTGTGAGTTGGTGGGTATTGCTGAGAATGTGCCGGTTTGAATTGGTCAAAATATTGCTGGAACCTGTCACTTTTGGATCACTCATTTGGAAGGTCCTATGATTCTGGGTTGTCCTTTCTTAATAGACTTTGGAGCCACCCTGATGTTTTCCAATCAAGTTGGGGAGAGAATTCTTCTTCCTGATGCTGATGGTAGGAAGATTGAAGTTACTCTCTGTTCTTTGGATTCTGGTTGTTGGGAAAGAGATTTCCCTGGTTTTTCACCTAAATCGGTTCTGAAGGGGAAGCAGAAGGATTCTTCTAACTCCTCTCATTTTTTAGCAGAATAGTTGGTAATACTGACAGTTGTAGATCTATTAAGCCTCAGACTTCAACTATAGGGCCAACCTTTATCTCTGAGGCATATTTTTCATCCTTTCCATCTCTTTCTTCTTTTTCTTCTGATCTCGAAAAAGTCCAAAACCAAAAACATGTTAAAACACAAAATTCCAAAAATATCTCTCTTCTCTCTGGTTCTGTTGTTTCTTCTTTTCCTTGTACTCTTATCACTGATCAATCTTCCTCTAGCTCTGGTTCAATTATCCGCAATGAGTATAAACTAGATCCTGATCTCAATCCTTTTTTTAATGGTTTTGGTATGGAGGATTATGGGCTCCAGTGGAGGCACTTGGGGGTAAAAGTAAGTCCTCCCAATTGTGCACCATCAGGGCATTCTTTTACAATAGTTTTCAAAACTCTACCTTGTGCCACACATGTGAGCAAAGCGTTATTTTTTGGATCATCTTTTATGGAAAAGGCACCTTTTGAAAATTTTATGGAACATCAAACTTGGAGAATTTTGGAATCTGGTCTCAATTGTTGTACTCAGGTCTTGCTGGTGAATTCTTGGAGGAAACAAGAACTTCTCCCTTTTGCCACTAAGTATAAGCCAGTTGCAAAAAAGGTCCAGCCTTTCAACCAACCCATGCCTCTCAATCTCAATCCTCCTCTCATGCCTCCTCCTCTATTTCGTGATCCTTGTTGTTGTCTATCTCACTCCCTTATTGGCCCCTTTGTACCTTGTGGTTGTTTCACTGAAGAACAAGTGAAGGTGGTCAACTTCAGTCCAGATGGATGGCTTTTACCTGATGAGTTAAATTTGATCAAAAATATCTTATCTCTAAGGGAAAAATCTATTGCATTCTGTGAAGAAGAGAGAGGTCTCTTGAAAGAATCCTATGGTCTCCCCTATATCATCCCTGTAGTTGAACATGATCCTTGGCAAAAGAAAAAGATTCCTATTCCTGCTGCAAAAGTCAATGAATTCATCAAGTTGGTCCGCAAACAAGTCCGTACTGGTCTATATGAACAGTCAACCTCCAGTTACTCTAGCCCTGTTTTCTGTGTTCTAAAGAGTAATGGTAAACTTAGAGTAGTTCATGATCTCCAATCTCTCAATAAAGTTAGTATTAAGGACTCTGGTGTTCCTCCTGCCACTGAAGAATTTGTTGAATCCTTCTCTGGGAGAGCCTGTTATGGTCTAGGAGACATCATGGGGGGTTACCACAAACAATCTTTGCATCCTATTTCTCGGCTGCTCACTACTTTCAATACTCCTCTTGGTCAATTTCAACTGACTCAATTGCCTCAAGGTGCCACCGACTTGGTTGCAGTCTATCAGGCTCAGATGATGTGGATCCTCCAAGACAAAATCCTGGATCATGCGGGTATCTTTATTGATGATGGTGGAATTAAAGGTCCAGTTTCTGACTATGATAATGAGCTCTTACCTTGGCACTCAGGAATTCAACAATTTATCTGGGAGTATGCTACTATCTTGGAAAGGATTTTGTTTTGAATTGAGGAATCTGGCCTTACTGTCTCTGGCTCAAAACTTGCTTCCTGTGTCCCTGCCTTCAAAATTGTTGGTCATATAGTCTGCAAGGAAGGAAGAAGGATGGCACCCTCTAAAGTCAACAAAATCATCTCCTGGCCTACTCAAATAAATCCAACCAAAGTTAGAGGTTTCCTAGGTGTTGTAACTTATGTCAGGATCTTCATTTCCTCTATATCCAAAATCTGTGCACCCTTGCGTTGTCTAACCAGAAAGGAAGCTGAATGGATTTGGACCCAAGATTGCAAAAAATCATTTCAGTTGCTCAAAACTATTGTTGGCAATGAAATAGTTTTGAAAAAGATCTCTTATGGGCCTGGAGCTGGCAAAGTAAAATTGGCTGTTGACTCTATATATCAATCTGTTGGGGCTGTCCTTACTCAGGAGGATGAAAATGGTTTGGACCGCCCTGTTCTTTATGAATCTTTGCTATTTTTGGATGTGGAATCTAGGTACTCTCAGCCCAAACTCGAACTCTGTGGTGTGGCCAGGATGCTGAAGAAGCTCCAAACAGTACTCTGGGGACAACATTTTGAATTGCAAGTTGACGCTTGATCCATTGTGGAAATGATCAATGCTCCCAGTCTTCCAAATGATCCAATGACTCACTGGGTAGCTTTTATCCAGCTTTTCTCTTTTTATATTGTCCATAGGCCTGGGAAATCTTTTACTATGCCTGATGGTTTATCTAGAAGACCTATTGGAGACAATGAATTGGATGTTGGAATGGATTTCAATGAGGAAGAACCCTTGGTCCGCCCTGTTTTTGCTTTCTCCTCCCAAGATTATTCTGGTTTCCAACAAGGTTTCTGGCTTAAGTTAGAGCAGTACCTGTCAACTCTCCAAAGACCCCCTGATCTCTCTGCCAAAGAATTTTGATCCCTTAAAAGAAAGTCCTCTAGTTTCTTTGTCCAAGGTTCTAGGCTTATGAAAAGAGGAACTCCTTGTGCACTTGTTGTGGTTATTATCCCGGCTAAGCAAGATTTGATCCTTGAAAGTCTCCATGAGGGCCTTGCTCATTGTGAAGAAACTGTAACTTATTGGAAATTATCCAAAGGATTCTGGTGGCCATCTCTGAAGAAATCTGTCTCTCAATGGTGCAAGAGTTGTGAAGTTTGTCAAAAACATGATCTTAGGCGTCCAGCTGAAATTTGCTATCCTACTGGGGAGTCCACTGTCTTTGGAAGGGTTGCTATGGATGTGGTTCATATCAAGGAAGGTGGTGCTAAGTACCTCATTGTGGCTAGAGATGATTTTTCTGGATGGGTTGAAGCCAAATTCCTTAAGAACCTTAGTTCTGAATCTGTGGCAGCTTTCCTTCATGAAAATTGGACAATGCGTTACGGTTTGGCTCAATCTTATCCTATGGATGGTGGCTTTGAATTTGTTTGAAAACTGGCTGAAATGATCTGATCGCTCCCTTGGAAACATAGAGTTACTACTTCCTATTATCCTGAAGGACAAGGAATGGTGGAAAGAGGCCTTGCTACCTTGAAGGCTTCTCTGGTTAAACTGGCTGGTGAAATTGGCAAGAATTGTTGGAAGTTTCTTCTCTTGGTCCTCTTCTCTGATCAAATTTCCACCAAGCGAACCACTGGCTACTCTCCTTATGAAATCATCTTTGGTCAGAGGGCTTTTCTTCCTATTGATCTTGAAATGGAGTCTTTCTTGGGCATCTCTTTGGAACAAGTTTCTTCAACTACTGACGTATTAGTTGCCAGATCAAAGCAACTGGAGCGGAGTGAAGATATTTGTAACAAGGCTTATCAGAAGATGATGGAATCAAGAGAAAAATCAGTTCAGTATTGGGAAGATAAAAATCTAAATTGAATCAGGGATCCTTTAAACCCTGGTGATCTGGTATTGGCTTATAATCAATCTTTAGAGACTCAGTGGGGAAAAAATTTTTCAAATTGTTGGAATGGTCCTTATAGAGTGGTTTGTTGAGTTAGAGGTGGATCTTATGTTTTGGAAGAACTGGATGGTACTCAGTTGGCTAGAAGGTTCTCTGCTGATCAAGTTAAGAGATTTTATTGTTGTGGGGGCAATTTGGGTTCAAAGTAAGTCCTCCCAATTGTGCACCACCGGGGCCTTCTGGTGCTTTTTGTTGTCAAAAATCTACTTTATGCCACATACATGAGCACCTGGTACGCCTTTTCTTTTATCTTCTCCACATTTAGGCTATTTTGGATGGATCAAGATGGGTTTCAACATTTTTTTTACTTAGGGGATCAAGAAACGGCCAATTTTTTTTCTTTTTCATGTTTTCAAAATTAGGATGCAGACTAGGGACAGTCTGTAAGTTGGGGAGAGATGTGGTGAACCATTTGGGACACCATGGGAAAAGAATGCAAAAAAAAAATTCTTTGCGCATTGCTCATCCTCATCCTTATCCTCGCCCGTTGTGCGTTGCTCATCCATCATTGTTGCGCGTCTCTCACCCATCATTGTGGCACGTTGCTCATCATCATTGTGGCGCGTCCATCATTGTCATTGTTGCGCGTCCACCATTGTTGCGCGTCCATCATTGTTGCGCGTCCATCATTGTCATTGTTGCTCATCAATACCTTACCAAACCCATCCCGACCGCACCTCCAAGCACTTGTCCAATCCTTGGACCCATCAATCTCCCACCTCACTCATTCTTTTGGTTGCCAATCTCAAGCCCGTCAGGATTTACTCAATTGCCTCAAGCCAATCCCCTATCTGCCCATCCGCGCTCTCACAAACTTCATCCATCACCCTTCCTGGGACTCTCCCACCCTCTTCTGCCTTTGGCTGAGGGGTGGAGAGTGTCAATGTTATGAATACCAAGAATATATTCACTACTAGCTTCCTCCTACGTCAAACTCTCAACCACGCGGCGCACGCTCTCCTCAAGGAAGAGTGCGCACACTCCGCTCTGGGAAATAACTCACCTCCCCCGGGGGAAGAGGCTCTTGACTCCTCTCCCAGTCTCTCTCTCTCTGGTTGTTGGGGGATATTTTCTTCCTTCTTACTCTTGACTATCATTGTTTCTCATTCTATTCCGTTTCCTTTTTTTCTCATTCTGTTTCCATTTATTATTATTCTTTATTCTATTTTTATCCTCACCATCTCACCCACTCAAACTCAACTCAACCTCCATCCTCCAATCACTAAAATCATCTCAACCCAATCCCTCAGCCTCCTCAATACTTCAATCTGATCTCACTCAACTCAAATTGTTGCCTGGTAAGAGTCTTCTCCTCAAGATCATACAAGTACAACAAAGTCTGATCCTCTCAGAATATTGGATGTAGTCTCCTCTCTGCATTGTTGTGCCTCATCTGTTCTCCATCTGCTCTTCCATTCTCATCTTTCCTGAAGATAGTCAGACCGTTGGTATTCTTTCTCATTTCTTCTTTCTTTTCTATTTTTCTTACCCTAAACTTGTTCTTCATGTCTCAGACGCTTTAACCCTGAGTCTGCTGGTTTTTAGTCATAATGAATTCAACCTTTAACTTAACACGGTTAAAAGCCAAAGGACAACTCTACCTATACAAAAATGAATGAACCAGCGGGGGCCAACGACTACTTCCATCAAGTTGCTCTTAAAGCTTTGGTCAATGCAATTCCTCCCCTAAACAACAATAACTATTCTATCTGGAGAGATAAGAT
Source organism: Puccinia polysora (assembly GCA_025617555.3). Classification (NCBI taxonomy): domain Eukaryota; kingdom Fungi; phylum Basidiomycota; class Pucciniomycetes; order Pucciniales; family Pucciniaceae; genus Puccinia; species Puccinia polysora. The sequence goes on along the minus strand of CM062616.1, from coordinate 13,943,255 downwards.
GATGATGCTTTTTGACCTCAAGGATATTAAAGATGTCATAACTAGAAACTCAGGACAACTAGCAATCAAGCAAGACCGGGAAATATGTGCAATTATCTTGTCCAAGCTTGATAGTATCACTCACGCAAATGTGGTCAATGCTACCAATATCTCATCTTCTAAGCTGCTCTGGGCAGAAATTACTCGCCGATTTGCCTCATCGGAAACGGCAAATAGGGCTTGAATCTTCAACCAATTCCTCCATTCCCCCTTTCAATGAACAGGCAATAGAAGGATTTATAACTGAAACCCGGAAAACCCTCACTCCTATGGCTGATGTTGGGATTGAGTTGCCAAAGGACATCTTAGCATACCTAGTATTTTTCAAGTTTCCCCCTATCCTAGAAAACCTAAAACAACAAATAATGCACGTAGAAAAATCCTTGACAGTAGATGTAGTTTTCAACCACCTAACTCAATACAATAACAAACAAAAAGCATAGTCAAAAATAGTTAAAATCACTCCGGACATCACTCTACTGACAACAAAGAGCAGAACAGAAAAAGATGACAAAAAGACCCCAATGCAATGTAAGGAAGGCTATCAAAACCCAAGCGCACCCCATCAAGAATCCTCTTGTTTTCACCTCCATCCTCAAATTTTGCCAGGATGGTGGGTTGAACAGAAAAATGAATGGATGAACAGAATCAAGAAAGGACCAACCATAAATTATCACTCTCTCCTCACTCTCTGGATTAACGCCGACAATAATCCACATCTTCTCTTGGATTCCGGCGCAAATATCCATATATTTAATGATCTTAAATACTTTTCCTCAATTAACCTTCAAGACAAGCCAGAAGAAATTAAGACAGGCAAACTCAACGCAAACCTCAAAATACAAGGAATGGGTACGGACTGGCTTGAATGGAAAAAATCCGTTATAACTCTTGAGGACTGTATGTATGTACCCAATATAGTTGTTAATCTAATCAGCCCTGGATGTCTGGCAGAAAAAGGATGCAGCATTTATCAAGAGCAATATTGTTTCTCTATCACTCAAGATAGCAAAACAGTTCTGAAGGGTCTGATACAAGATAACTTATTTTTTATAGAGAAACCTCAAATCACAGGCAACAACCTCTCTGTTAATCTGATGAATCAATCGACCAACTTGACCCTCACCAAAATGGGCTTGCTATCAAACTTTCATAAAATGTATGGACACGCATTGATATCTACTCTCAAGCCCATCCTGAAAGGCCGCTTCCCAAAGGAAGAATTGGATAGCTTTTAATGTGAGAGCTGCGTTAAGAGCAAGATCACAAAATCACCCTTCTTGTCCACATCAACTCTAGCCTTGAAACCTCTCAAAAGGATCCATCTCAACCTAATTGGGCCAATCACCCCTCAATCTAAGGAAGGCCATCACTATTTCTTAACTCTAATCAAAAACTTCACTGGATATCTTGCTGCATTCCCTCTGCTATCAAAAGAAGAAAACCCGGATGTCATCATCAATGTTCTCAAGATTGAGTATAAAATGTTGGGTTGCTACCCAACAGAGATTTTCTCAGAAAAAGGGACCAAATTTACCAATAAGACATTGAAAAACTTTGCAAGCTCAAAACACATCAAACTACTAACATCTGAGCCCTACCACTCTCAACACAACGGTCGAGCAGAACAGGCCAACCAAACTATCATTGAATCAGATGGAGCCACATTCTCATCAGCGCGACTGCCAAAATATTACTGGCATATTGTAATTTGAAGCTGCTGCTTCATGTTGAATCAAATCCCCAGGGAAGGTAATAATCAATCCCCTTGGGAGCTTATGTTCAAAAAGGAACTCCCTGCTAACTATTTGAAACCCTTAGGATCATCTGTTGTCTATCTCAGAAACTGTCTGCAAAGAGGGAGAAAGTTTGATGAAAAAGGGCTGGAAGGAATCTTAGTTGGTTTCAATCCCACTTTTCATTCTTATCTTATCTTAAGCTCATCTGGTACTGTTTGTGAAACCAAACATGTTCAGTTCCTCAAGAACCATCTCTCCAAATTTCCCCTCCTCAAGACACCGGGCCTCAATATATTCTCCCAAAAAAGCTCAGAAGCAAAGGAATCTGACTTCTCCTCCACAGACAAACAATACAAATTTTGAGACTCTCATAACAATCTTACCAAATCCAATACAGAATCAGAACATGAAGAAGTTGATTTCATGGGCTCACCATCTCCAACTCAACTGATGTCTCCCAAACCGGTTGTTCAATCCACATCTCAAAGACCTAAGCGCAAGGTTAGAAAGCCTCAGCAATAAGGCTTCCATCATTACTATGAGCCACTGTCCTACAAAGCCGCGCGAAAATGCCCTGAATGGCCAAAGTGGAAAAAGGCCTCGGAGGACAAACTGGAATCTATAGAACTAGAAGAAGTATGGGAAGAATATTATGGAACACCCAATAACATCTTGAACACTACGTGGGTATTTAAAGTTAAAGAGAACTTCCATGGATAGCCAGTCAAGTACAAAGCCCAACTTTGCTTCCAAGGTTTTGATCAAGTTCAAGGAGTTGAATATAACAAAATTTGGGTGCCAACTGGGAAGATTGGCTTGCTTTGATTGGCTCTTCTATATGGCTTAAAAGAAAAAATGAAATTTACTCAATTCAACGTTAAGGGTGCATTCTTACATGCTCCCCTAGACAAAACTTTCATTATAAAAACTCCCAAAGGATCTAATCAAAAATCTCCGTATCTGAAGTTGAAGAAATTGCTATATGGCTTAAAGCAATCCCCCAAGAATTGGTACAAGACTTTAACAGCCTGCATCAAATCTCAAGACTTTCAAGAGTCAACCAGTGACCCATGCCTCTACATTAACAGAAAAACAAAGGAGATCATCTACTTCCACGTAGATGATCTGATACACGTGGGTCATTCTAATATCTTTGAATCTAACTTTCTTGATTGATTCAAGAACTTTTCCTGCCATCCTCTCAACACAATACTTGGGATGCTCATGGAGGTTAAAGACAAAAGAATTCTCTTAATTCAACCCAACCACATAACCCGTGGTCTCAAAGAATTAGGCCTACTTTTGTGTAAAGAAGTACAATCCCCACTAACTCAAAATCTTCACCTTGAGCCCGCCTCGGACAATGATCACGCTCAGTTCTGCCAACTAAATATCAATTACCGGTCCGCTATAGGACTTCTCAATCATCTATTGCAGTATAGTTGGCCAGACATCTTGTTTGCGGTCTTGAGCCTGGCTAGATTCAACGCTAAACCCGGTATGAACCACTGGAGGGAGGTTTGAAAGGTATGGAAGTATCTCAAGACAACTCAAGATTTCAAACTTGCTATTAAATACAACCAAAATCAAGATGCGCTCTCAAGCTTTAGTGACGCTACATGGGGAGATGATCCTACTTTCCGCAAGTCTCAAACGGGGTATATAATCTTCCACTACGGAAGCCCGGTGATCTGGAACTCCACTAGACAGCAAAATATCACTTATTCTTCCACGGAATCCAAATTAAATGCGCTACTTGACTGCTACTTGGAACTCAAATGGGTGAAACATCTTGTAGGCAAAATCACGCATGCTCCAGAATTGAAACCTTCTCTATACATTGACAATAAGGGACTCAACAATAAAATCAAGAAATTTGGGTCCCATTCCAAATCAAGACAAATAGATATAAAAACAAAACGACTTTGAGAGGATTTTGAAAATCAGGAGTTCAACCTTGCCCTTATTCCCAGCCAAACTATGATTGCAGAATCACTCACAAAGGCCTTGTCTCTGAGCTCTTTAGAATCCCTCCAGAAGATGGTACTCTTCAGGTCAAATGATCTTTTAGATTAGCCGCCTTACCAGTCACGCGGGGTGTTAAGAATACTAAGAATAGATTCACTACTAGCTTCCTCCTACGTCAAACTCTCAACCACGCAGCGTGCGCTCTCCTCAAGGACAAGTGCGCATACTCCGCTCTGGGAAATAACTCACCTCCCCCGGGGGAAGAGGCTCTCGACTCCTTGCCCAGTCTCTCTCTCTCTCTGGTTGTTGGGGGATCTTTTCTTCCTTCTTACTCTTGACAATCATTGTTTCTCATTCTATTCTGTTTTCTTTTTTTCTCATTCTGTTTCCATTTATTCTTATTCTTTATTCTATTTCTATCCTCACCATCTCACCCACTTGAACTCAACTCAACCTCCATCCTCCAATCACCAAACTTGCCTTGACCCAATCCCTCAGCCTCCTCAAGACTTCAATCTGATCTCACTCAACTTGAATCGTTGCCTGGTAAGAGTCTTCTCCTCAAGATCATACAAGTACAAAAAAGTCTGATCCTCTCAGAATATTGGATGTAGTCTCCTCTCTGCATTGTTGTGCCTCATCTTTTCTCCATCTGCTCTTCCATTCTCATCTGTCCTGAAGATAGTCAGACCGTTGGTATTCTTTCTCATTTCTTCTTTCTTTTCTATTTTTCTTACCCTAAACTTGTTCTTCATGTCTCTGACGCTTTAACCCTTATTCTGCTAGTTTTTAGTCATAAGAAATTAAACCTTTAACTTAACAGTTGACTACCGCACGCGGACATTGGAAGCGGTCTGGTCTAGTTTGTTTTCCTTTCCCACCCCATCCGCCTTTGGACAAGGGGTGGGTGATTCTGGTATTGTCGCGCGCGCCCATCCACGGACGGTGTGGTGTCATTATATAGCCTTGGGTCGGGAACTGCGTCGCGGCCTGCGCGCTCAGCATCTGGTAGGTTAGGCTCAGCAGTGGGGGTGCGCCGGTTCTCAGCAGTAGCAGCTGCGGGCTCAGCAGCAGTTGCCGCAAGGCTCAGCAGTGGGTGCAGCGGATCAAGCACGCGGCTGCGGGCCGGGCCTGACTAGGGGAGGCGGGCCGCACTCCGCTTGGATATCCGACTCACGGACGGAGCTGGGCCAACCAGGTTCTTGGGCGGTTAGTCGGGGGAGGAAAAGGTGGGGCAACAGCAGGGCTATATGCGTGGACAACCGCACGCAAGCGCGGGCCGGCCACGGGATGGGAAATCCACGACGGCGCGTCAGGAGGATACAGGCAAGCGCGGTGAACTTTGGGTAGCGCTCGGCGGAGGGCCGCGCCACGGAAGGACAAACTGGATGTTTGAAATGGCAGGCGAGCTGAAGGGATAGGGTATGGGTTAGGGTTATGGGTCTAGGGTTTCTTCTTCATGGTTGTCAGTTTGTCTTTGCGCTTGTACTTAGGTTAGGGCTGAGGGGAGGGGATATAAGATACCTCTCCCCTCAGCACAGGTTGGAGGGGGATACACAGACAAGGGGGGAATAGGAAAAAGGAAGATTAGAATCTCATTCTCTCTCTCCCAGACAAGGAATCATCCTTGAGTCTTACAGACGCTAGAACCATCAAACTCCGTGACTTGAGACAACTTTGTGAGGGATAACCTCAAAAATTTTCCACAACGGATGCAAGAGATGACCTGATTTTCTTTCTCTTTCTGCTCTATTTTTAGAATCCGTTGAACATAGTCTAACAGGGCCTCCTGCCCAAATAAGGGGGGGCTCTCCTCTGCCTTTTGGAACATCATCCAGCATGAAATGAGCAAAATCCTATCATCACATCAGATATCTGTAATTGCCCCTTGATCTTTGAGCCTCCATACTCAAACCCCTTGATCCTTGATCCTTATCACCAACCAATAGCTTTGCTGGTTGAAGAAGAATTTTTCTAATTGAATTCTTGAGTGTGTTACACCACTCCTGATACCTTTATCCGACCATACTGGTCCTGATCATCCTTTGATTATCTTTCTGGACCCAGTCACGTTTGACTGAAGAGGTTTTATTAAGCTTAAAACCTGGAGTGTAAAACCTCCCTTCACTTCCTTTGAAGTTGAATTCCGCCACGCTACTGTTGAGTTCCTTGAAAGTTTTGGGTTATTCTTGTTTGAATCAGTCATTTTTTTGTTTCTGGAGCTTCTTAAAAAAATTAGCTTTGTCTTGTGCAGCCACCCACAGTTATCTGGTACCCTTCAAGCGCTTGATTGCGGAGAGTTGGGCAGGTTCATTGAAAACCTGGAGGTTGTTTGGGATTGAGTTAATCTTTCCTAAGCTCCTGCTGACAAACAAAGCTATTAGCTTGTGGGAGTTATCACTCTTAATTGCCTTGTCTTGTTGAACTCTGAAAAATTCTTGACTCTTTATATTCAAGTGTTCCCCAACGTCATCTTGCCTCAGATAGTGTTGTCTCCCAGCTACCAACCACTACAATCTTTATCCTCTTACTTTTGGTTCTCCCTTTACCAGGTTCTGGACTTTCATCTTTGTTACATTTAAATATTCTTGTAACACTCAGGAGGGCAGCCTAAAAAAGCACCTATCCCCTCCACAGAACTGCCAACGCCCTGCCCCATTTGGATTCTTACAACAATCATTTCAGATGTTCAAAACAATTGTTGGAAAAGACATTGTCTTGAAGAAGATCACTTATGAACCTAGGGCTGGAAAGATCAAGCTGGCTGTGGACTCTAGTAATCAATCTGTTGGGGCTTTCCTTACTCAGGAAGATGAAAATGGTTTGGATTGTCCTGCTCTGTATGAATCACTTCTTTTTTCAGAGGTGGAATCCAGGTACTCCCAGCAAAAACTGGAACTTTGTGGTGTGGCCCACATGTTGAAGAAGCTCCCAACTGTTCTCTGGGGTCAAAACTTTGAGTTACAAGTCAATGCACAATCCATTATTGAAATGATCAATTCCCCAAGTCTTCCAAACGCTCCAATCACTTTTTGGGTGGATCTCATCCAGTTGTTCTCTTTTGATGTTGTTCATAGGCCTGGAAAATTTTTTACCATGCCTGATGGTTTATCTTGACGCCCTCTTGGAGATGAAGAGTTGGATGTTGAAGTGGGTTTCAACAAGGAGGAACCCTTAATTTTTCCTGTCTTCACCTTTTCATCTCAAGATTATTCTGGCTTCGAACAAGACTTCTGGCTTAAATTAGAGCAGTATCTCTCCACTCTCCAAAGGCCTTCTGATCTCTCTGCTAAAGAGTTTGAATCACTGAAAAGGAAGTACTCTAATTTCTTTGTCCAAGGTACTAGACTTATGAAAAGAGGAAACCCTTGTGCTCTTATTGTTGTCACCATCCCTTATAAGCAAGAGTTGATCCTTGAAAGTCTCCATGAAGGCCTTGGTCATTGAGGGGAAACCAAAACTTATTGTTGAATATCCAAATGATTCTGGTGGCCATCCTTGAAGAAATCAGTCTCTAAATGGTGCAAGAGTTGTGAAGTATGTCAGAAATGTGATCTTAGGTGCCCAGCAGAAATTTTTTATCCAACTGGAGAGTCCACCGTGTTTGGAAGGATTACTATGGATGTGGTTCATATTAAGGCTGGTGGAGCTAAGTACCTCATAGTGGGTACAGATGATTTTTCTGGATGGGTTGAAGCAAAATTCCCTAAGAACCTCCGCTCTGAATCAGTAGCAGCCTTCCTCTATGAGACTTGGAAAATGCTTTATGGCTTGGCTTGATCTTATTGAACTGATGGTGGCTCTGAGTTTGGCGGCAAACTGGCTGAAATGATCCAATTGCTTCCTGGTCATCATAGGGTGACCAATGTCAGCTTGCTACTATGTACAGAGCAACCTGTCAATAGCAACGCAAAACTATGAAAAAATAAGAATATCTCAATTAACAAAGTAAGGAGTGAGAAATCCATAAATATTACTACAGAAATGGATTCCCCACCCAAAATTAGTAAGGGTCACTCACTGACCCCACCCTTGAATTCCAAGTCCTTATTTTTTTAAAATAATTAAAAAGAAAAGTACTAAAAATTACAACACCAGTATGGCACTTTTTGGCCATTCTAATACTTCACACTTATTTTCACTTATAGGGTTTACACCTAAAATTCACTCAGAATTGAGGTGTTGTGTATATTTTAGGAGTTACACGTGGAAATGTGTTATGTCGCAATTCCCATGCACAGCCCCGCATCATTACATATCCCTACATACTAGTAGTAGCAGATTCACGCGTACTAGAGACCCGCGCGCAGCTGATTCTGCCACGCACGCAGTGGATCCTACCCTGCCAACATCTGTACTAACTGATCCCCGCGTCTGGATCAGTCATGACTAATCTGACAACCAGGTACTGCTCAGAAGAGCTAAAACCTAGTTAGGGTTGCCTAGTATATGTAAAAAACTGACATATGCATTATTAATGATCCAAAAAGGTAAAAACTAAAATAAAATTAATGAAAATTACGTTTAAAACATTTTTTAATAATAAATCAAAGATTTAGGATTATCACATAAATCACTGACCCTGATCTTTGAAGACCACAAAAGACTACAAGGAGTGTTCATAAAAATTATTACAAATTATCTACATGATCAGCAAATGATGGAAAGTCAGTAAACCCCCTCATCTGCCCGCTTCAACTCAATATCAATAGTACAAATGAAGGATGAGTGCAGAATGATCAAGTTTTTGCCATAACAGATTAACAGATCATGTGGCTGAAATAGTACAGAAATCCAGCAGATCTAAGGACAGCTGATTGACAGCATCAAGTGGACGTGCTAATCCTGCCCTGAATGGCTTTCCAGCCTCAGCCCACAAGCAGAACCCTCTCTACGTGCCCTGAGAAGATCAAAACCACCCCAAAAAGGTATTTATACAGACCTCTTTGGATCCATTATTCTATCATCAGTTACCAGGAATTATTTATTATCAATCAGACACCGTGTCATTGTTGATCAAGTGCTTATATGAAGATCAGCAAGTGATATATGACTTAGTCTGTAGTAGTATTATTTACCCTTATTGACCAATCAACCATTGAAGTTTAGTCAAGCAATCAACCCCATCTGCTCTGAAGCCCTTCCAATTATTCCAGGATTTCCGTGGTAAAGTGCTCAGAGTGAGTGTTACCCTTCCTGTCTTTGCCATTTTTGCTGTTAAGCCCAGCCATTAGTGGAATAAGTCCTTTCTAAGGCACCCATGTTTATTCCAAGTTTCTTCAACTGCCTAAGGAGGACCCTTGAAGAGAGGTTGCTAGTCTGTAAAGATCCCCAGTAGTATAATACTGTGTCCCCTATTTTATATTATATATGAAAACCATTTATTACCAGACCAATTAGACCTTGCAACTACTCTTATTATATCATTTATTTGAGCTTCTAAGTGTTAATTATTGGAATAATAATTATTATTATTATCATTCCAGCATTTTTATCACTCTCTGTAGCTAAAGGACTGCAAGGTTCCTGGCATCAGAGAGCTGAAAACTGGGGGTCTGGCGGCAAAATATCCTTAAATAATGAATTCTTAATTATTTATTCCTTGGACCAGTCTATTTATTTAAAAATAATAAGTTAAAATACTTATAACATATATTTTTGATCATTTTTTTTTCTAGTGGATCTTAAGACCCATGGAGAATTGATCAATTATTATTTGAACTTTCTTAGAAAGAAAACAGAAGAAAACCTCCCTAACTTTGTCCCTGTTATTAAAAATCCTGAGCAACAACAGGAGAAATTGCTTTATTATAAACAGCAGGTTATAAAGGACAAAGAACTTGAGCTTGAAAGAATTATCAATTTCAATCCTTTATTAAGGCAACCTAAGGAGTGGAAGATTTATCAAAGGAAGCTTTATATTTATAAACTAAATAACCCTGAAGATAAAGAAAAATTCAAAAATAATAAAAGTGATTATTTTTTCTAAAAACATCATTTTAACATGTAAAAACACAAAAAAATATTAAACTTATTTTTTTTTATCCATCTCAGTGGATTTTTTTTTGGTGAACTCATTGACCACGACCTCCTAGAGGACGTCCCAGTCAGTGTACCATTGGACTTACCCTTGTATTTATACCAGGATCTGATTGGAACTCACTCAGACCCCGTTGGAATACCCTCTAAGGATAGTTGTAATCCCAAAAAAGTGTTGTTACCCTTGAATTTAACTCTAAGTAAGTTAATATATACATATATATATAAAATTATCAAAAACATAAAACACACAAAAAATATTATTTTTATATTTTCAAAGTCTTTTTTTCAAAGTTTTGACAAAAGGACTTACTCATTTTTTTGGTGCTTTGTATCAAAATAGGCGCAACACCGGTGCAACAGGTAGAGCCCCCTCATATGGATCTCTGCCCGGAGGAACCCGTGCGCGCAAGGACTCCAGTCGCAAGCGCAATGAGGTGACTTGAACCCCGTGACCATAGCGTCACGCAGGACAACCATGGCGACAACTGCGGCCGCCAACTTGACCAACAGAGCATTGGAGAACCATCCATTGCCCACCATGTTATCCCAGGAGGGTACAGGTCCTCCTACGCCACTCCAGCTGGACTCAACCAAGGAGGAAAGAGTCAAAGTGTTAGTGAAAGAGCACGTGAGCTTTTGGGAACAATTCAGGTTGGCTCAGACCCAGGAGGATCAACCAGGTATGAGAAAAGCCATTTCTCAAGCAAAGAAATCTCAGATTTCTCTGCAAAGGTTGATCCCAAAGAAAGAAGTAAAAGGCTACGTGCAGAACTGGAATCCTTGGGATCAGTTAGCTTCCTTAAAGGGAAAGGACCCCAAAAAGAAGAGTTCCTCAGCCCATCAGAAGTTCAGGAACCCAAAAGATTGGGAAAGCATAATATCATTAGCCCAGAAGTGGAAAAAGGTGTACCACAATTAGATGTAGAAGCTCTTAATAGCTTTTCTGTAAATGTGTCTCACAATTTTAATATTATTAGCCAATGATTTGACAAAGTTTATCAAAAATTGGACAAATTGAGTTCAAGTATTTTAAGAGTGATTGACACTCAGTCTCAGATTATGAGAATTTATGAGTTGGAAACACAACAAATCAAGGATAGTATAAAAGCTAGTAAGTTGGACCTGATGAAACATATTGATGATAACAAATCAATTCTTCAGGAAGATATTCTTGCAACCATAGACCAGCTTAAGGTAGAAGTTAAGAAAACTAGTCCTACTCCTTCAGCTCATCTGATCAACAAAATTGACTTATTAAGCAATAAACTTGATTTTGAGTTAGGTATGATTAAGAATGATTGCAGAGATCTTAAGATCAATTCTACTAACTCTCTGGTCATTGACCTAAAAGAAACTAGGCCTGCTAGGTTCACCAGTACTCCTAGTGTTTCTCCCAGAACCAGGATAACTTGGAATGAGTTTTTCAGACCCAGTCCTACTTGGGAAATGGAGCAGGCTTTGAAGCTACTTCCTCCCATCACTGAATGGCCTAAATTCTCTGGAGAAGGAGAATACAACCATGTCAGTTTTATTAAGTTTATTGATTATAATCCTTCTTCTTATGAGCTTCCTGATGCAATAGCTGTGGTAATATTTCCCAGACTATTTGAAGGAGTAGCTCTTGATTGGTTTATCAATAAAAGAGAAGAAGTTGGATCTTTATCCTGGAATTCTTGGAAAGAATTGATCAAAGTACAATTTGGTACCAGGATTTGGAAAAGAAGGATGATGAAAACTTTTGAAACTTCCCAGTTTGATCAATCCAAGGACAAACCTCATAGGTGGTGCTTAGACCAGAAAAGGAGGTTAGACTGTTTCTAACCTGATGCTGATAAAGAAGAAGTCAATGAAAGACTCATCAACTTATTTCCTGGACAAATCAACCACAGTTTAAGGTGCAGAATGCCTATGGATTCAGATCTTTCCCCCTTAATAGGTGTATTGGAAGAGACTATTGATATGAATGGCCTTGATAAAAGGGTCAATAGACTCCCCAGGGAAAAAAAATACTAGGAACAGAGAAGAATATAATCCCAAAAATAAAGAATCCCCTGCTACTGATCCATCGACCTTGGATGTCAAGAAGACTCCAGAATCAAAAGAGAAAGTATGTTGGAACTGTAACCAAACAGGAAACGTAAAACCTGATTTTCCTCTACCTAGGAAAAGGATTAATCTTATTGAAGGAGAAGAGTATGAAAATCCTGACCCTAACCTTGATGATACTGATGGATCACTCTCTGATTGTGATCTAATGATCACTAACCCCATCAATGTTATTGAAGGTAGTATTGAGTCTTCTCTGGACAAAAATTCGGTCAATGAGAATTCTAACTTACCTCAAAAATGGAATCCCAACATGAAGAGTCACCACATCTTTGAGGCTAAGGCCTTGACTCTAAAACCTTCTGCCGGTAAAAGTTACAATTCAGGCAAAAAATGCTATGCTACGGGTTTAATCCAAGGTTCCCCTGTTAAGTTACTTCTAGACAGTGGAGCCTTTTGCTCTTGCATTGGTTCAACTTATCTGGAGAAACAAGACCCAAACTGGAAGCTGAACCTACTACCAGTACCTCAGGCTAAGTTCAGCAGTTTTAATTCTGCTCTCAATGCTGTTGGAGTATGGTCTTCTGATATCATAATGCCTCACTCTAAAGGATCACTCAAACTGAACATTGAATTTCTAGTGCTCCAAAACGGAGTATGTGATTATTTTATCCTTGGAAATGATACTGTTTGGTTATATGGTATAGATGTATTCCAAAGCAGGGGTAGATACTTCACTATAGGGGGAGACTGGAATAAGAAGTTCCAAATCTGCCATGTCAATGCTCAAAATTCCAATTCAACTTATGAAAACTACTTAGAGAATTTCAATCAGGAATAATTCTCTCAAGCTGCTTTGAATTACCTTCTCAATGAAGAACAGAAAATGGATATCCTACAAGTATGCTTTGAAAATCAGAATGCTTTCTTCACCAAGGATCACCCCATTGGTAACATCAAAGGACATGATATGATCCTAAATCTAACCATTAAGCCTCCTTACCCACCTAACTTCAGGACACCTGCTTACGCTTCTAGTACAAAATCTAGAGCTGCTCTGGAAACCCATATTCAAGAGTTGGTTGACTTACAAGTCTTAAGGAAAGTAGGACACAATGAACAAGTGGATATCACTACCCCAGTAATTATAGCTTGGCACAATGATAAGTCGAGAATGGTTGGAGATTTTAGAATGCTGAACAACTACACTCAAGCTGATTATTATGCAATCCCAAGGATTGATCCTGCTACGCCTCACCTGTCCAAAGCTAAGTACATCACTACCATGGACATGCTGAAAGGTTTTCACCAAATACCTATCAGCCCTGATAGCCGGAAATTCATGAGAATTATCTGTCACTTGGGAATTTATGAGTATCTTAGGATGTCTTTTGTTATAAAAAATGCTCCTTCTCATTTTCCAAGGATGATGGATATTGTTGTAGGATTATTCATCAGACAGGGATGGATGATGGTATAAATTGATGATGTTATTATTTACTCTGACTATTGGTATACTCACATGGAGAAATTAAGGCTAGTCCTCAAAACCATCTCCGCCGTGGGATTGAAAGTATCAATGAAAAAGTATAACTTTGGCTACGGGGAACTCAAAGCCTTAGGACACATTGTCTCTGAACTAACCTTAGCTGCTGACCAAAACAAGATAGCAGCAGTAATGAATAGGCCTATGCCTCAGAATAGAACTGAACTCCCATCCTTCATCAGCTTCTGCAGCTACTATAGGAAGTATTGACCAAAGTTTGCTCTTCTAACCAAATGTCTCTATGAGATCTGCAACAACACAACTGTGCTTGAAATGACTCATGAAAGAGTCAAGAACTATGAGGAACCCAAAATGGCAATGACTTCAGCTCCAGTACTGATCCAGCCAGATTATTCTAAACCTTTCAAACTCTACATAGATGCCAGCATGGAAGGGCTAGGAGCTTCTTTACAGCAAGAAGTCATAGAGGATGACAAACCAGTGGAAAAACCTATACTATTCATATCCAGAGAAATTAAAGACACTGAGAAAAGGTATGGTGCAAGCCAAATGTAATTTCTTGCCTTAGTAAGGGCTCTAGAGAAACTCCATTATTACTTAGAAGGCACCAATTTCACTGTGATTACTGACTGCAATGCTTTCAGGACATTGATGAAAATGAAGACCCCTAGGAGGCACATGTTAAGATGGCAGATAGCTATACAACAGTTCAGAGGACAGATGACCATAGTTCATCAAGATGGGACTAAACACCAGAATGTGGATAGCTTGAGCAGGAATGCATTACCCAATAACCCCAGTAGCCCTGCTTATGATCCAGATGATAATGATATCTTCCCTATCCTTAACATTAACAGGTTAAACATTGAAGCTCCTATAATGGGAATACACATTTGTGAACTGAATGAATCCTTGTTCAACTCAATCAAAGAATATTACAGTTCTGGCATAAAGACTCTGATCACTATTATGGAAAGTACTTCTCCATCTTCTGAATTGATCAATAGCCTACCTGAACCTATTTTGAAACCATGCAAAGCCGGAAGGTTCACCATATGGGATGGTTTGGTATACTATAGGCATCAACATTAAAGTGCTATAGTATTAACTAAGGATATCCATATCAAACATGTTCTTGCTGAGTGCCATGATAACTGCTCATCTGGTCATTTATCTGCTGATAGAACCTTGGATAAGGTTAAACAAACTGCTTGGTGAGTTAATTGGAGAGAATCCACTATACAGTATGTTAACAGTGGTGAAACTTGTCAGAAGTCCAACAGGACTACTGGGAAACTGTTTGGACTACTGCAAAAGATTTCTGAACCCAAGAAAAGATGGGAGATCATCAATATGGACTTTGTGACTGGACTACCACCAGGAGGAGCCTATTCCTACAACTTGGTCTTAGTCATTGTGGATAGGTTCTCCAAGAAAGCAAATTTCCTACCTAATCACTAGGAAGACAATGCTATGGAAGTTGCCCTATTATTTTGGAACAGACTCATTGCTGATGTTGGACTTCCCAAGATTATTATCAGAGAAAGACATCCTAAATTCACCTCTGAGTTCTGGAGAAATCTTCATGATATGCTTGGAACCACCTTAGCTTCCTCTACAGCTTATCACCCTCAGACAGATGGCTTAGCTGAAAGAATGATTCAGACCCTGGAAGACATGCTCAGGAGATTCTGTGGCTTTGGACTAGAATACAAGAATTCTGACAGTTATTGCCACAATTGGGTTAGCCTTTTACCTGCACTGGAGATGGCCTACAACAGTAGCAAGCACTCTACCACTAAGGAAGCACCTTAAATACTGGAAAGAGGATGGATTCCTAGATTACCCAAGGATAACCTTAACCACCAGCTAACCAATATTCACCCTAAATCACTTGACTTCAAAAAATGATAGACGTAGCCAACAAACATTCTGTGAAGTGTGTCCAGGATGCTGGGGAGTGTAACCAGCAAAGTTGGGATCAAACCCATAAGGAACCTGATTTACAGATTGGTGATCAAGTCTTGGTCTCTACCACCAACTTTACCAACTTGGCTGGAAATAGAAAGCTTAGACCAGCTTTTGTTGGACCTTTCACCATTAATAAACTTCATGGTAAAAGTTCTGTGGAAGTAATCCTCAGTGATGAGCTTTCTAGGAAACATCCAGTCTTCCCAGTAAGTCTCATCAAACACTACCACCCAAGGAATGGAGAAAATACTTGTTCATTTGCAATACCTGTTACAGAAGAACCTGAAAAAGAACAAGGGAAAATTAGCAAGATCCTTCAAGATAAAAAAGATAGGATCAATGCAAAAAAACGTCAGACTCTACCTAGTTAGATACAAGGGTGAATCAGCTGATAAAGATGAATGGTTGGTTGAACATAATATCCCTGACGGACCTATAGACCTAAGGAACTACAAAGCCAGCCAGAGGAATTAACCCAAAAATGTTTTTTTTTTCAGATATAGACATATCTTGGAGTGGGGGAATTTCAGCTTGCTACTATGTACAGAGAAACCTGTCAATAGCAACACAAAACTATGAAAAAATAAGAATATCTCAATGAACAAGATAATGAGTGAGAAATCCACAAATATTATTTCAGAAATGGATTCCTCGCCCAAAATTAGGTAGGGTCACTCACTGACCCCACCCTTGACTTCCAAGTCCTTATGTTTTTAAAATAATTAAAAAGAAAAGTACTAAAAATTACAACACCAGTATGGATTTTTTTGGCCATTCTAATATTCCACACGTATTTTAACGTATAGGGTTTACAACTAAAATTCAGTCAGAATTTAGGTGGTGAGTATATTTTAGGAGTTACACGCCGAAATGTGTTATGTCACAATTCCCGCGCGCAGCCCCGCATCATTACATATCCCTACGTACTAGTAGTAGCAGATTCCGGCGTACTAGAGACCCGCGCGCAGCTGATTCTTCGGCGCACGCAGCAGATCCTACCCCGCGCGCATCTGTAATAACTGATCCCCGCGTCTGGATCAGTCGTGACTAATCTGACAAACAGGTACCGCTCAGAAGAGCTACAACCTAGTTAGGGTTGCCTAATATATGTAACAAACTGACATATGCATTACTAACAATCTAAAAAGATCAAGACTTAAATAAAATTAATGAAAATTAAGTTTAAAAAATTTTTTAATAATAAATCAAAGATCAAGGATTATCACTTAAATGACTGACCCTGATCTTTGAAGACCACAAAAAACTACAAGGAGTATTCATAAAAATTATTAAAAACTATCAACATGATCAGCAGATAATGGAAAATCAGTAAACATCCACATCTGCCCTCTTTAAAGCAATATCAATAGTACAAATGAAGGATGAGTGCAGAATGATAAATTATATGCCATAACAGATTAACTGATCCTGTGGCTAAAATAGTACAGAAATACAGAAGATCTAAGGACAGCTGATTGACAGAACCAAGTATGCGTGCTAATCTTGCCCTGAATGGCTTTCCAGCCTCAGCCCACAAGCAGAAACCTCTCTACGTGCCCTGAGTAGATCAAAATCACCCCAAAAAGGTATTTATACAGACCTCTTTGGATCCATTATTCCATCATCAGTTACCAGGAATTATTTATTATCAATCAGACAACGTGTCTTAGTTGATAAAGTTCTTATATGAAGATAGGCAAGTGATTTATGACTTAGTCTGTAGTAGTATTATTTACCCTTATTAACCAATCAACCATTGAAGTTTAGTCAAGCAATCAACCCCATCTGCTCTGAAACCCTTCCAATTATTCCAGGATTTTCGTGGTAAATTGCTCAGAGTGAGTTTTACCCTTCCTGTCTTGGCCATTTGTGCTGTTAAGCCTGGCCATTAGTGGAATAAGTCCTTTCTAAGGCACCCATCTTTATTCCAAGGTTCTTAAACTGCCTAAGGAGGCCCCTTGAAGAGAGGTTGCTAGTCTATAAAGATCCCCAGTAGTATAATACTGTGGCCCCTCTTTTATATTATATCAAACCATTTATTACCAAACCAATTAAACCTTGCAACTGCTCTTATTATATCATTTATTTGAGCTTCTCAGTGTTTATTATTGGAATAATTATGATTATTATCATTCCAGCATTTTTATCACTCTCTGTAGCTAAAGGACTGAAAGGTTCCTGGTATCAGAGAGCTGGAACCAATCCCTATTATCCTGAAGGTCAAGGCATGGTGGAAAGAGGCCATGCTCCTTTGAAGGCTGCCCTTGTCAAGCTGGCTGGTGAAAGTGGAAAGAATCTTTGCAAATTCCTTCCTCCGGTCCTCTTCTCCAACAAAATTTCAACTAAACAAACCACTGGCTACTCACCTTATGAAATTAGCTTTGGAGAAAGAGCTTTCCTTCCTCTTGATCTGGAAATGGAATCTTTCTTAGGTATTTCTTGGGAAAAGGTTTCTTCCACCACTGATCAATTAGTTGCCAGATCCAACAAACTGGAGCAAAGTGAAGATGTTTGTGACAGAGCTTATCAGAAGGTGATGGAGTCAAGAGAAAAATCAGTCCAGTATTGGGAGGATAAGCACTCAAATCAAATCAGGGATCCCTTGAATCCTGGGGATCTAGTCTTAGCTTATAATTGATCCTTGGAAACTCAGTGGGGAAAGCTTTTCTCTAACCGCTGTAATTGTCCTTATTGAGTGGTCCGTCAAGTCAGAGGTGGATCATATGTTTTGGAGGAGTTTGATGGTACTCAGATGGACAGAAGGTTTTCTGCTGATCATTTCAAGAAATTTAATTGTGGTGGAGGCAACTTGTTCCAGAAGTAAGTCCTCCCAATTGTGCACCACCAGGGGTCATCTGCTGCATTCTGTTGTGAAACTCTACTGTATGCCACATATGTGAGCACCTGGGACGCCTTCTTCATTCTTTTATCTCAGCCACTTCCAGGATCTTTTCTTTGGATGGATCAAGCTCCCTTTTCAATCACCCTCATGATCAAATGGGTGTTTTTCTGTTTCAATTTGTCAGTTTCTTATTTTATATATATCATCAAATATACTCAGATGCAGACTAGGGATAGTCTGTAAGTTGGGGAGAGATGTGGTGCCTAATCTGGGACACCTCTGGACCATTAAGGAAAAATTAAAAATTTTATGAACTTTTCTATAGCCTCCATTGAGATCCAAAAAAAAAAACCTTTTTGATCCGGAATGATTCCCATATCCAGTTCCCAAACTTCCAGCTCCCACTCTCCTAGTTGTCTAGGATCATCTCTTGGGTGCCTAGCGCCCATTCCTATGTTCAAATCCCCCCTCTCTGACGCTACTCCTTCCCTTTTGGGCCAAGGGCAGTTTGGGAGCAACTTTGCTTGCTTCATCCAATAATCACCATCAGATTCACCCCTCAATTGCCATTGATCATCCCCTCCCCATGGCTTTGATGCCAACACAATAAAATCTCCGTAAAGCTTGATCCCCATCTGAGGATGGTGATGATGAAGATAATCAACACCAAAAATCTGGCAACTCCCAATTGGTCAATCCTCCACTCCCCATCCTTGCCTCCATTAACCAAATGACTGCAAGCAATGCTCTCAGTTTTTGGTGACGGCTCCAACCAAATCCAATGACTTGATCACCTGCGCAAGATTGTTCATGGGAACAATCACTCCCATGACCGATCTCACTCCGATCCTTGCCGTCAGCGGCCTCAAACTAAGCTAACGTCAATGTTGATGCCAATGACGCCTTTGCTTGTTGCAATGGCCGTCATTCACCTTGCTCCATTCTTCCCACCACCAAACTTCCACTCTTGGTTCCGCGGCCATTGCAACTTTGGCGTACGCCTGTGCTCTGCCTCCCATCCAATCCTCTACCCAATCCATCTCTGACACCCGCAAATTGACATTTTCATTGGCAGTTGTTGGAACCTTTGCACCCAATCCACCGCATGAGCTCCCGGGTCTCCCGCGCAGTTCATCAGTAGTCCCCGCAGATCCCCTTGTCATGTCACCCAGGGCCCGCTGCTGCTCATCCAAGGTCATCCATTGGCCAGGCCTGTCAGTAATCTTCCTGCGCGGGCCTTCCTTGTCATTGTCACCTGCCTGCACCCATCATTAGCATGGGCTGATGGCTTCCCTTGGTCTTTTCTCCTAGTTTTCATTATTAAAAAAAAATTCCACTCTCATTTGTAAAATCTCTCTTGTAAATAGTCTACAGACCCCTTTTCTATAAAAGGAGGGGCTCTCCCCTGCCTTTTCCAAAAAATTCATGGGAGTGTGTGCATATGTGCCCCCTGTTATCATGGAAATCTGATCCTCATCCTCATCCTGGGTCTATGATTTCCCCCTGATCCATTGATCCTTAGTCTTTGCCCCTCTGTGGCCTGATACTTATCACCAACCAATAGCCTTGCTGGTTGAAGATAATTCTGTATGTTGGAAGTCTCAAGTGTGTTATACCACTCCCTGATCCCTTTCTCTGACCATAATGGTCTTGATCCCTCCTTGATTGTCTTTCTGGAACCAATCACAATTGATTGAAGAGGTCTTATTAAGCTTAAGACCTGGAGTGTTATACCTCCCTTATTTTTTTTTGAGTTGCATTCTGCCAGCCTACTTTTGAGTTCCTTGAGAAGTTTTGAGGTTATCCTTGCTTCAAATCAGTTTACTGTTTGCTTTTAGATCTTCTTAAACATATTTCTTTGTCTTGTACAGCCACCCTCAGTTATCTGGTACCCTTCAAGCGCTTGATTGCGGAGAGTTGGGCAGGTTCATTGAGAACCTGGAGGTTGTTTGGGTTTGAGTTGATCATCCCCAATCTTCTGCTGAAGACCAGAGGTATTAGCTTGTGGGAATTGTTTACATACAAAAGCTTTGTTCTTTGAACTTTAAACAAAATTTAGCTTCTTTTGTCCAAGTGTTTCCCACATAATCTTGGCTCAGATATTTCTGTTCCATTGGTACCAAACTACTATCATCTTTATCCTTTACTACTTGAACCCTCATTTACCAGGTTCTGGACCTTGATTTTGGTTACATTTAAATATTTTTGTAACACTCAGGAGGGCAGCCTAAACAGCACCTTTTGCCTCCACAGAACTGCCATGGCCTAGCACCATCTGGAGTCTTACACCACCCATGTTGCAGACCGCTTGGGACTGCTTGTTTCTTGCCTGGGCCCTTTGGGAGGCCTTTGTACAGGGAGGGCGACTCCATTTGGAGTCCTCCCACCCACTGTGTGTGAGGAAGCAGCCCCGGTCACGCCACCCAGATGGTTGCAGCCGCTGGGGTGGGTTGTGGCCATGGTGGCTGGAGGCCCCTGCCTCCCTCCCTCCCCTTGCTTGGTCATGAGTGGGAGGGAGGATGGCTGGTCCTCCGCCTCATCAAAAACCAGCCAGAAACTGTTTGCATGTGGCGACCGGCCAGGGTGGGGGGGACCTCATCACCCTCCCACCTGTTGGTGGTGGAGGGAACAAAGCGGTGGGGGGATCTGACCACCCTCCCACCAGCAAGCAGGGAGCTCTTCCCCCCCATTACCAAGGGCTGTGGGAACCTGATCCAACTCCAGCCCATCTTGTTTTGATGGTCCGCCTGGGGTAAATTGCGTCCCAGGCAACCAGCGGGGGAATGGACCCCCCCTGCTGGTCACCTAGGTAGGAATACGGGGGGAGGGGCGGCACATTGGCCAGTTACACCCCCCCTTGTGAGCTTGATAGCGGACCAAGATGAGTTCTGGGTCCCACCTGGTCCATGTTAGGGGCCAGCGGCTGGTTGAATGAGGCAGCCAGCCCGGTAAGTTAGGTCACAGAGGTAACTGGGCTGGTTGTAAGGGACAACCATCAAGGGTCTGAACAGAAACAAGGGCTGTTTCAGCCCAGTAAGGGTGGAAACACCAAGTTGACCGGTACAGGCTGGTCATAAGGGTTCATGAACCAATGCTAAGTGGGCTGAGTAAGCCCAAACCAAGTAACAAGGCTTGTAGAGCCTGTAGAGCCCATTTGGGGCGGAATTTTTGCCTTTTGCTTGTCATTACATGAGATCCACATGAGAAAAATCTTTTTTATTTAAGGAGCTCTTCTCCCTGCTGTTTTCCATTTATTCATTCACCAATTCATTCACATTCACAAGTGTGCAATTTCCTCTGTCTCATATTAAGGATCAATCATAAGAAATTATTTTCTCAGAATTTCTTTTGCTTTAAGTACTGCTCTTTGAATAAGCTTGTGGGCCAATAATTCTCACAGGGTCTTCAGCTTCTCTGGGGTTATAGTGGTTAATCAGACTAACTGGAAAAACTGGATGTTTCTTGAACAATTCCACACTGAGGATAACTTCAACTGCATTCTTTCCATGGAGCATTTTTATGCAGAAAGGGCTTAAAAAGGCTGTTTTCAGTTTCTTATTGCCTCCTAGGTTGTTGAAGCTCACTGTGGAAAGTAAGACCTTGTCCCCTACTTTGAAGTCAGGTTCCTTGTGGCTTTTGTCCCACCTAGTTTTATCATAATCAACAGCTCTCTGAAAGCATTCTTGTGCATGACAATTATCTTTGTCAAACATTTTATTGAATTCCAGGGCTGTTGGGTGGACATTGAAAAGGTTTTGGTTAACACTCTCTTCTGGAATCTTAGGTACCCATCCTCATTCAAGAATATGAGGAAATTCTTGATTAGTCCAGTGCATACTGCTGTTGTAAGCTATCTCTAGGGCTTGAAGGAGGCTTACCCAGTCATGAGTGTACCCATTGTGGTTCTTAAAATCTAAAACAAAAGAGAAAAAAATTCTTAAAATTTCTTCCAAATTTTGGATCATGCACTCAGCTAGACCATCAGTTTGGGGATGATAAGCCAAGGAAAAGGTTAATTTTGTTCCTAAAATATCATGAAGGCTCCTCCAGAATTCAGAAGTTAACTTTGGGTCTCTGTTGCTGATTGTAATTTTGGGGATAGAAAATTTAGTCATGACTCTGTTCCAGAACAGCAGGGCTACTTCCATAGCTGTTTCATTTTTGTGATTGGGGATGAATTTAGCTCTCTTGGAGAATCTGTATAAAATCACTACCACAGAGTTATAGGAGTATGGTCCTCCTGGCCATAAACCAGTGAAAAAGTCCATATTTATTATTTCCCATCTATTGGTGGGTTCTGATATCTTCTGGAGAAGACCAAATCTCTTTCCTGTTTGTTTTTTAGCCTTCTGATAGGTTTTGCAGGACTTGACATAGTCAGTGGGTTTCTCCCTCCATTCAATCCACCAGGCTGTCTGCTTGAAATTTTCAATAGTCCTTTCTAATGAGAAGTTCCCTGGGGTGCAGTTATCATGGCATTTTTGCAGTATAGCTTTAATGTAGGTTTCTGAGTTGAGGAATATCACACTAGAGTGTTTATGATGGAATTATAGCAGACCATCTAAGATTTAAAACGTCCCTTCTTTATATGGAATAGAGAGTTCCTTTTCTAGACTCTGTATTAACTCATTTGAAGGGTTTTCAATTTTTATGATCTCTAGCAACTTAAGATGCTCTGGGCCATAACTCTCTACAAAAGAACTGAAGAAAGCTAAATATAGATCACAAACGTGGATCCACAGGATTGGGAAGATGTAATTTTTGTCTGGATTGCATGCAGGGTTACTAGGGTCATTAGGGAGAGCCCATCTACTGAGTCCATCTGTGTTCTGATGTTTGGTTCCAGTTTTTTGCATGATTTTCATCTGTCCTCCATATTGCTGGATGGCTATTTTCCATCTAAGCATGTGTTATTTAGGGGTTATCATATTCATGAGATTCCTTACTGCCATGGAGTAGGTTCTTACTTCAAAGCTGCTTCCTTCAAGGTAATAGTGAAGTTTCTCCAAGGACCAGAACAAATCTAGGAAATCCATCTGGCTGGCTCCATACCTCTTCTCTGTCTCTTTAATCTTTCTAGATATGAATAGGATAGTTTTTTCTATGGGGATGTCATTCTCCAATTTTGATTGATGAAGAGAAGCTCTAAGTACATCAAGAAAGGCATCAATGTATAAGCAGAAAGGCTTAGAATAGTCAGGTTGAGTTGGGACAGGGGGGGGTGGTCATGGCTTTCTTCAAGGTTTCATAGCTCTGCACCCTCTCATGGGTCATTTCAAATATAGAAGTCTTGTTGCATATCTCATACAAGTTTTTGGCTATGGTAGCAAAGTTGGGTATGAACTGCAGTAATTGTTAAGTAAAGCTCCCTCAAGCTCAATGCTAGGTTTACCTAATAAGGGTAGAGCGCAATAGCGCACTGTGCAGACTTGGTCCGCATTCAGGAGGAGCACCCGCAAGTCAAAACTCAGTCAACTGTAGACATGGGTTACTGATTGCAACAAGTCCCAAGAACTCAAGTTTTGCATTGATCCATGTCTTGCTCTATCCCCACTTCCGTAAACTTCCTCCGCCGCTCCTCAACCAACCTGTCCTTCTACCTTACAACCACCAACGCCTGAACCGTGAAGACTAGCCAAACAACTTCATCCTCAGCTGCAGTAACCAGGAGGAGCCTAGACTATCCCCAGTGGAGACTGATAAAGATATCTCTGATCAAACTCCTGCCTGCAACCATTGCTTGAACTTGCTAGCTAATTGTATAGTGCAGATAACAAATCTCACCACTCTATTTGTTACCTGGATCCTATTATGTCTTGATTAAAGGATAATTCTTTACTCATGTTTGTTATCACTCGTACGTTGTCTAATCAGAATATATTACTAAAAGTGTTGACATAAGTTCTGAAATAAAGAGTCTCTTAAACTTGACATGGTAGCAAGAGAAATCTCTTAGAACTTATAGCTCTTGAGTAAATATCAGTCATAAATTTAGGTTCAACCAATATGTCCCACAACAAAGGACATCCTATTAAAATTCCAACCTCCAAGGACTCCAAAGACAATTATTTGACCAAAAACAAAATTTTTAAGCTTAACAGACACAATTGGAATGATTGGAAAAGCGCCTTCAAGGATGTAATCATAGGTAAAGGACACAAGGAAATTCTAAGCAAAGAGTGGGTCAAGGAAAACTCTACAACTCAAACCTACCAACAAAAGAATGCACTTCCACTCAGTCTTCTCAGGACCTCTTTCAACAAGGACCTCCAATCATGCATCAAGTCAATTAAATCAAACTTTGCTACAGCCTACAAGGCCCTGGCTCTTGAGTGTGGCAAAAAATTGTTAATTGTAGTGGGAGATGCACTTATTTTGCTGGTCAACATCACCTACAAACCTGGTAGGATCTTACGTGAACACACTTCCTCCTTCAAGGATGCATAGTTCAACTTGTTGGAAATGATAGAGGGTCAACCTCCTGAAGAGCAAGTAATGAATGTATCATCCCAAATAGCTGCAATACTCTTCATAAAAAGCCGACAACTTGACAAAGTAATGTCAAGTCTGATCTCCACACTCTACAATTTAGGGCCTTTCACTCTTGAGGTGGTGTCCAACCGGGTTATGTTAGAAGACTCCAGGCGTGTGTAAAACTGTGCCAAGTTGTCCTATTACGTTGGATGTCAACATAGAACACAACTTCAATTTACAAAAAAACCCTTACCCCCCAACAACCCAATGTGACCATTCAAACCACGTCCTGTTGTTCCTATGAAGAAAAATCCTCAGGTTCAAGACCAAAAATACATTGCTGCCCAGATAGAAAGATTGGACCGGGAACTTAAACAACTACAAAAATCTACCTCAGTGAACACTATTGAGGAAAATAATGATGAGGACGCTTTGTTAGAACAAGAAAAAGCAGAAGAAGGAGCAGATTTTGTTACTGACAAATCACACCATCCGGATGACTGTGTCTTTCTGATAAAAGAAGATACTCTTTACAATGTAAACAACCCCAAAGAATATTTGCGCAAACTAGTATATGACTCAGGAGCATTGAGTTAAACAGTATGCAACCTTTCTCTTTTTCACAACGCTCACCCAATTCACAAATCCCTAAACACATACAGAGGGAGCATAAGTATAACTCATGTGGGTAAGCTAGATCTTGGAGGAACAATAATCTACCCCGTATTTTATGCACCTAACGGCCCAAGGAATTTGATCTCTTCTAGTCAACTTGAGAACCATGGATTGAAAGTTGTACACAAACACAGAACGGTCCTAGTTAAACATTCAAATCATATAATATATTGTTTCCCTTGGATTGGCAACCTATACATGTCCTATCACAACCCAATGAGTGACATAAATCTGATAGATCTAGCAAACTCTCCTGTGGACTGGCACATCAGCCTTGGTAATCCAGCAGATGTGTATCCCAAGCGCTTTCTCTCTCAAAAAAAAATCCCTCATCCAAAGCCCTTTCCTACCTTGGCATCCTGTGAAGTATGTATCCAGTGCAAAATGAAACAACATTCACACTCCAACCCGCTTCCCTCTTCTCCTAAACCGTTCCATCAACTACATCTGGAAATGCTCCAAATCAGCCCTCCGTGCAAGCAATCGGCGTCCTATATACTTGCAATCATCAACAATTTCTCTCAATTTAATTGTATTTATGTAATTAAACATAAGTTGGAAGTTCCGGGGAAAATTGTTAGTTACATACACAAGATTAAGAACCAACTCAATGTCACCCCTGCTTTCCTTCACTGTGATTGAGGAGGTGAGTTCATATCAACCAAGCTATGCAAATTCTTATCCTCCAGAGGCATAGTACTTGAGCAGGGTCCAGCTAATTCTCCCCAAACAAACATATTAGCGGAAAGTTTCAATCAGACAATCCTCACAAAAATGCAATGTATACTGGCACAATCATTGGTTCCAATCAGTTACTAGGATGAAGCGGCTCAATACACCTCAATGCTCATCAATCTCCTTCTGTTGGCTGCGCTTGCATGGAAATCCCCAACTTCATCTCTTCTTGATGTGAACTGCACAATTGAACTGGTACGCGACATCCTAACGCTAATACCTTTTGGACTGAAAGTGAATGTCCACACTCCTTGGGGCCACAAACTGTATTGACGTTTGAGGCCGCTGCTTTTCCTTGGGTACAAGCCATACTCTGATGCTGGCAGGTTAATTGATCCCACCAAACAACAAGTAGTGGTAAGTTGGGACTTCACACCAACAAAGGTGATGTTCTTATACAACTGTTGCTCATCACTAAAGAAACCTCCTTCTACACTACCTCAGTGTCTCCCAGCACCAAGCCATGCAATGTCTGGCACAGAACCACTAAGGTAAAAGGTTGTCAGTGTCCCACTGGAATTTTGTTCCAACAGGCGCACCTCAACCGTCCCTCCATCTCAATTGGCAAGTCCTGCAGCCGTATCTAACCCATTGCGTAGTCTCAGCCTGGTGAACAAACTTGAAGAACATCAGGGTGACTCCCAACCGTTTTATCCCATTGCATCACCAGATCAAACCGTGCAAGGCACCAAGAAGGGTTACACTTATGTCCGGTACTACAACAAAGCGCCAAAAGACATCAGTTCAGATATCAACCAAGAGGCCATCCTGACCAGAACCCGCCGCAACTGGCAAGAGGAACCCAATGATGATGGAAACAAAGTTTTGATCAGTGAAGTGGTCTTGGTCAAGAAGGCAATGTCTGATCCAAACAAACGACTGCTGTGGATTCAATCCATGATGGAAGAGAAAAATTCACACCTCCTGCAAGAAACCGGGACCCTGGTACCCAGACCGGCCAATGACAAGGTTATTGGCGGCATGTGGTGTCTAGTGTGCAAGAAAAAAAAGTTTGGAGAGATAATCCAATGCAAGTCATGTTGGGTGTGTTTGGGAAATCATCAAGAATACCCACGGCACTATTTGGACACCTACTCATTGGTGGGACAGAGTGAATCAATGAAAGTACTCCTGGGTGAGGTGGTGCAGCATGATCATCACGTGTTCCAATTTGACATTGAGACAGCATTTTTGTATGGCAAGATTGACGCAGTGGTCCATGTGGCACAAAAGGCCGGATTTGAGGTTCCGGGGAAAGAGGACTGGGTGTGGCAATTGAATAAGTCTCTATACGGAACAAAGCAGGCCCCTTGATGTTGGCAATCTCACCTGGCATCAACATTGGTCACTTTAGGCCTTACACCCTCAACAGGGGACAAGTCATTATTTGTGAACAAGACAAGAACATTGCGACTGCACATACACGTTGATGACGGATTGATTTTGGGGAATAGTTGTGCTGAAGTTGTCAAGTTCTTGACTTTGCTGGGTGGTCAATACAACATCAAAGTGCAAGAACGTCCCACGCAACGCTTGGGATACACCTTAAAATGGAATAAGGATGGTTCAGTAAAACTCCATCAGAGGGACTTCACCAAGAAAACACTCACCAAGTTTGGCTGCGAGCATGTGAATGCGGTCAAGGCCCCTGCACCAATGAACATACACGACATCATCAACCAGGATTCTCCCAATTTTGATGTCAAGACCATGCAGAAGGCTCTTGGGCACCTCATACACTTGGCAACTCACACTTTTCCCAACATAAAGCTCAAGGTTAATCTACTGTATCAATTTGCAAACTGTCAGCTGTCTGATACCAGGAACCTTGCAGTCTTTCAGCTACAGAGAGTGATAAAAATGCTGGAATGATAATAATAATTATTATTCCAATAGTAAACACTTAGAAGTTCAAATAAATGATTTAATAAGAGCAGTTGCAAGGTTTAATTGGTTTGGTAGTAAATGGTTTTCAATATAATATAAAAGAGGGGCCACAGTATTATACTACTGGGGATCTTTACAGACTAGCAACTTCTCTTCAAGGGGCCTCCTTGGGCAGTTTAAGAACCTTGGAATAAATATGGGTGCCTTAGAAAGGACTTATTCCACTAGTGGCCAGGCTTAACAGCACAAAAGGCCTAGACAGGAAGGGTAACACTCACTCTGAGCACTTTACCACGAAAATCCTGGAATAATTGGAAGGGTTTCAGAGCAGATGGGGCAGATTGCTTGACTAAACTTCAATGGTTGATTGGTTTGATAAAGGTAAATAATACTACTAAAGACTAAGTCATAAATAACTTGCTTATCTTCATATAAGCACTTGATTAACAATGACATGGTGTCTGATTGATAATAAATAATTCCTGGTAAACTGATTAACTCATTCTGGATCCAAAGAGGTCTGTATAAATACCTTTTTGGGGTGATTTTGGTCTTCTCAGGGCAGGTAGGGAGGTTTCTGCTCGTGAGCTGAGGCTGAAAAGCCAGTCAGGGCAAGATTAGCACGTCCGCTTGGTGCTTTCAATCCGCTGTCCTTAGATCTGCTGGATTTCTGTACTGTTTTAGCCACAGGATCTGTTAATCTGTTATGGGGTAAATTTGATCATTATGTACTCATCCTTCATTTGTACTCTTGATATTGCTTTGAAGCGTGCAGATTTGTATTTTTACTGATTTTCGGTCATCTGCTGATCATGTAGATAGTTTTTAATAATTTTTATGAACACTTCTTGTAGTGTTTTGTGGTCTTCAAAGATCAAGATCAGTGATTTA
This sequence comes from Puccinia polysora, assembly GCA_025617555.3. Taxonomy (NCBI): domain Eukaryota; kingdom Fungi; phylum Basidiomycota; class Pucciniomycetes; order Pucciniales; family Pucciniaceae; genus Puccinia; species Puccinia polysora. The sequence continues at coordinate 13,914,439 of CM062616.1, read as the reverse complement.
CGTGGTAGTCTTTGATCTTTGATCTATTATTAAAAAATGTTTAAAACTTAATTTGAATTAATTTTGTTTAAGGTTTTATCTTTTTAGATCATTAGTAATGCATATGTCTGTTTGTTACATATACTAGGCAACCCTAACTAGGTTGTAGCTCTTCTGAGCGGTACCTGGTTGTCAGATTAGTCACAACTGATCCAGGCGCGGGGATCAGTTAGTACAGATGCGCGCGGGGTAGGATCCGCTGCGTGCGTGGCAAAATCAGCTGCACGCGGGTCTCTAGTATGCGGGAAGGTGCTGCTGCTGGTATGTACGGTTATGTAATGATGCGGGGCTGCGCGCGGGAATTGTGACATAACACATTTCCGCCTGTAACTCCTAAAATATACAAAACACCTCAATTCTGAGTGAATTTTAGGTGTAAACCCTATACATGAAAATACTTGTGAAATGTTAGAGTGGCCAAAAAGTGCCATACAGGTGTTGTAATTTCCAGTACTTTTCTTTTAAATTATTTTAAAAATATAAGAAATTGGAATTCAAGGATGGGGTGAGTGAGTGACTCTACTTAATTTTGGGTGAGGAATCTATTCATGTAATAATATTTATGGATTTCTCACTCCTTACTTTGTTAATTGAGGTATTCTTATTTTTCATAGTTTGTGTTATTATTTGACAGTTTTGCTCTGTATATAGTAGCAAGCTGACATTCCCCCGCTCCAAGATATGTCTATATCTGAAAAAAAATTTGGGCTAATGCCTCCTGTTGGCTCTTTAGTTTCTCAGGTGTATAGGTCCACCAGGGATATTATTTTCAGGCAACCATTCATCTTTATCACCTGATTCTCTCTTGTATCTAACCAGGTAGAGTCTGACGTCTTTTCCATTGATCCTATCTTTCTTATCCTTAAGGATATTTCTAATTTTACCTTTGTCCTTTTCAGGTTCTTCTGTAACAGGTATTGCAGGTGAAGGATTATGTTCTCCATTCCTTGGGTGGTAGTGTTTGATGAGGCTTACTGGGAAGACTGGATTATTCCTAGAAAGCTCATCACTGAGGATTACTTCCACAGCATTTTTACCATGAATTTTATTGATGGTGTAAGGTCCAAAAAAAGCTAGTATAAGCTTCTTATTTCCTCCCAAGTTGGTAAAGTTAGTGGTAGAGATCAAGACTTGATCACCAATCTTGAAATCAGGTTCCTTATGGGTTTTATTCCACCTTTGCTGGTTATACTCCCCAGCATCCTGGAAACACTTCACAGCATGTTTGTTTGCTCCATCTATCATGTTTTTGAAATCAAGTGATTTAGGGTGAATATTGGTCAGCTGGTGGTTATGGTTATCCTTGGGTAGTCTAGGAATCCATCCTCTTTCCAGAATGTAAGGTGCTTCCTTAGTGGTAGAGTGCTTGCTACTGTTGTAGGCCTTCTCCAGTGCAGGTTAAAGGCTAACCCAATTGTGGCATAACGGTCAGAATTCTTTTATTCTATTCCAAAGCCATAGAATCTCCTGAGCATGTCTTCTAGGGTCTGAATCATCCTTTCAGCTAATCCATCCGTCTGAGGGTGATAAGTGGTAGAGAAAGCTAAGGTGGTTCCAAGAATATCATGTAAATTCCTCCAGAACTCACAGGTTAATTTAGGATCTCTGTCACTGATAATAATCTTGGGAACTCCAACATCAGCAATGAGTCTGTTCCAAAATAATAGGGCAACTTCCATAGCAGTGTCTTCCTTGTGATTAGGTAGGAACTTTGCTTTCTTGGAGAACCTATCCACAATGACTAAGACTGAGTTGTAGGAATAGGCTACTCCTGGTGGTAGTCCAGTCACAAAGTCCATATTGATGATCTCCCATCTCTTCTTGGGTTCAGCAATCTTTTGTAGTAGTCCAAACCGTTTCCCAGTAGCCCTGTTGGACGTCTGACAAGTTTCACAACTGGTAACATAATGTATAGTGGAGTCTCTCCAATTAACCCACCAAGGAGTTTGTTTAACCTTATTCAAGGTTCTGTCAGCAGAAAAATGACCAGATGAGCAGTTATCATGGCACTCAGCCAGAACATGTTTCATATGGTCATCCTTAGTTAAGACTATGAGACTTCAATGTTGATGCCTATAGTATACCAGACCATCCCATATGGTGAACCTTCAGGCTTTGTATGGTTCCAAAAGAGGTTCAGGTAGGCTTTTGATAAATTCAGGAGGTGGAGAAGTACTTTCCATAATAGTGATCAGATTCTTTATGCCAGAACTGTAAGGTTCTTTGATAGAGTTTAACAGTGATTCATTCAGTTCACAAACCTGGATTCCCATTATAGGAGCTTCAATGCTTAAAATGTTAATATTAAGGATAGGGAAGATGTCATTATCCTCTGGATCATAAGCAGGGTTACTTGGGTTATTCGGTAACACATTCCTGCTTAAACTATCAGCATTCTGATTTTTAGTCCCAGCTTGATGAACTATGGTCATCTGTCCTCTGTACTGTTGTATAGCTATCTGCCATCTCAACATATGCCTGCTAGGGTTCTTCATGTTCATCAAGGTTCTGACAGCGTTGCAGTCAGTAAAAAAAGTGAAGTTGGTGCCTTCTAAGTAATAATGGAGTTTCTCTAGGGCCCATACTAAGGCCAGGCATTCCATTTGGCTTGCACTGTACCTTTTCTCAGTATCTTTAATTCGTCTAGATATGAAGAGTATAGGTTTTTCCACTGTTTTATCATCTTCTATGACTTGCTGGTGTAAAGCAGCTCCTAGCCCTTCCATGCTGGCATCTATGTAGAGCTTAAAAGGTTTAGAGTAATCTGGCTGGATCAGTACTGGAGCTGAGGTCATTGCTCTTTTGAGTTCCTCATAGTTCTTGACTCTATCATGAGTCATTTCAAACACGGTGGTGTTGTTGCAGATTTCATACAAAAATTTGGTTAGAATAGAAAACTTTGGTAAATACTTCTTATAGTAGCTGCAGAAGCTGATGAAGGATAGGAGTTCAGTTCTATTCTGAGGCATAGGCCTATTCATTACTGCTGCTATCTTGTTTTGGTCAGCAGCTAAGGTTAGTCCAGAGACAATGTGTCCTAAGGATTTGAGTTCCCCGTAGCCAAAGTTACACTTTTTCATTGATACTTTCAATCCTACGGCAGAGATGGTTTTGAGGACTAGCCTCAATTTCTCCATGTGAGTATCCCAATGATCAGAGTAAATGATAACATCATCAATTTATACCATCATCCATCCCTGTCTGATGAATAATCCTAGGACTGTGTCCATCATCCTTTGAAAATGAGAAGGAGCATTTTTAATACCAAAAGGCATCCTAAGATAATCATAAATTCCCAAATGACAGATAATTCTCATGAATTTCCGGCTATCAGGGCTGATAGGTATTTGGTGAAACCCTTTCAGCATATCCATTGTGGTTATGTACTTAGCTTTGGACAGGTTATGTAGAGCGTGGTCAATTCTTGGAATTGGACAATAATCAGCTTGAGTGTAGTTGTTAAGCATTCTAAAATCTCAAACCATTCTTGACTTATCATTGTGCCAAGCTATAATTACTGGGGTAGTAATATCGACTTGTTCATTGTGGCATACTTTCCTTAAGACTTGTAAGTTAACCAACTCTTGAATATGGGTTTCCAGAGCAGCTCTGGATTTTGGACTAGAAGGGTAAGCCGGTCTCCTGAGGTTAGGTGGATAAGGAGGCTTAATGGTTAGAGTTAGGATCATATCATGTCCTTTGATGTTACCAATGGGGTGATCTTTGGTACAGAAAGCATTCTGATTTTCAAAGCATACTTGTAGGATATCCCGTTTCTGTTCTTCATTGAGAAGGGAATTCAAAGAAGCTTGAGAGAAGTATTCCTGATTGAACTTCTCTAATTGTTTTTCATAATTTGAATCAGAAGTTTGAGAATTGACATGGCAGATTTGGAACTTCTTATTCCAGTCTCCGGCTACAGTGAAGTATCTACCTTTGCTTTGGAATACATCTATACCGTAAAGGCAAAAAGAATCATTCCCAAGGATAAAATAATCACATACTCCGTTTTGGAGAACTACAAATTCAATGTTCAGTTTGAGTGATCCTTTAGAGTGAGGGAGTATGATATCAGAAGACCAAACTCCAACAGCATTGAGAGCAGAATTTCAACTGCTGAACTTAGCCTGAGGTACTGGTAGTAAGTTCAGTTTCCAGTTTGGGTCTTGTTTTTCCAGATAAGTTGAACCAAAACAAGAGCAAAAGGCTCCACTGTCTAGAAGTAACTTAACAGGGGAACCTTGGATTAAACCAGTAGCATAGAATGTTTTTCCTGAAGTGTAAATTTTACAGGCAGAAGGTTTTAGAGTCAAAGCCTTTGCCCCAGAGATGTGGTGAATCTTCATGTTGGGATTCCATTTTTGAGGTAAGTTAGAATCCTCATTGATGGAATTTATGTCCAGAGAATACTCAATACTACCTTCAATAACATTGATAGGGTTATTGATTATTAGATCACAATCAGAGAGTGATACGTCAGTATCATCAAGGTAATGGTTAGGATTGTCACACTCTTCTCCTTCAAGAAGATCAATCCTTTTCCTAGGTAGAGGAAAATCAGGTTTTATGTTTCCTGTTTGGTTACAGTTCCAACATAAATTTTCTTTTGATTCTGGATTCTTCTTTACTTCCAAGATAGTTGGATTAGTAGCAGGGGATTCTTTAGTTTTTGCAGTATATTCTTCCCTGTTCCTAGTATTTTGTTCCCTTGGAGGTCTATTGACCCTTTTATAAAGACCATTAATATCAATAGTTTCTTCCACTACACCTATTAAGGTGGAAAGATCTGAATCCATAGGCATTCTACACCTTAAAATGTAGTTGATTTGTCCGGGACATAAGTTGAGGAGTCTTTCATTGACTTCTTCTTTATCAGCATCAGGATAAAAACAGTCCAACCTCTTTTTCTGGTCTAATCACCACTTATGAGGTTCGTCCTTGGATGGATCAAACTGGGAAGTTTCAAAAGTTTTCATCATCTTTCTTTTCCAAATCCTGGTACCAACCTGCACTTTGATCAATTATTTCCAAGAATTCCAGGATAAAGATCCAACTTCTTCTCTTTTATTGATAAACCAATCAAGAGCTACTCCTTCAAATAATCTGGGAAATCTTACCACAGCTATTGCATCAGGGAGCTCGTAGGAAGAAAGAGTATAGTCAATAAACTTAATGAAACTGACATGGTTGTATTCTCCTTCTCCAGAGAATTTAGGCCATTCAGTGATGGGAGGAAGTAGCTTCAAAGCCTGCTCCATTTCCCGAGTAGGACTGGGTCTGAAAGACTCATTCCTAGTTATCCTGGTTCTGGGAGAAACACCAGGAGTACTGGTGAATCTAGCAGGCCTAGTTTCTTCTAAGTCAATGACCAGAGAGTTAGTAGAGTTGATCTTAAGATCTCTGAGATCATTCTTAATCATACCTAACTCAAAATCAAGTTTATTGCTTAATAAGTCAATTTTGTTAGTCAGATGAGCTGAAGGAGTAGGACTAGCTTTCTTAACTTCTTCCTTAACCTGGTCTATGGTTGCAAGAATATCTTCCTGAAGGATTGATTGGTTTTCATCAATATGTTTCATCAGGTCAAACTTACTAGCTCTTATACTATCCTTGATTTGTTGTATTTCCAACTAATCAATTCTCATAATCTGAGACTGAGTGTCAACCACTCTAAAAATACTTGAACTTAATTTGTCCAATTGGTTAGAAAATCTGTCAAAGCATTGGCTAATAATGGTAAAATTGTGAGACACATTTTCAGAAAAGCTATTAAGAGCTTCTACATCTAATTGCGGTAAACCTTTTTCCACTTCACGGCTAAGGATATTATGTTGTCCCCATCCTTTGGGTTCCTTAACTTCTGAAGGGCTGAGGACCTCTTCTTTTTGGGGTCCTTTCCCTTTAAGGAAGCTAACTGATCCCAAGGATTCCAGTTCTTCACGTAGCCTTCTACTTCTTTCTTTGGTATCAACCTTTGCAGAGAAATCTGAGATTTCTTTTCCTGAGAAATGGATTTTCTCATACCTGGTTGATCCTCCTGGGTGTGAGCCAACCTGAATTGTTCCCAATAACTCACGTGCTCTTTAACTAATAATTTGACTCTTTCCTCCTTGGTTGAGTCCAGCTGGGGTGGCGTAGGAGGACCTGCACCCTCCTGTAATAACCTGGTGGGCAACAGATGGCTCTCCAACCGTTTGTTGGTCAAGTTGGTGGCCGTGGTTGTCGCGGTTGTCTTCCCGCGTGACGCTATGGTCATGGGTTTGAGTCCCCTCATTGGGCTTGCAACTGGAGTCCTTGCGTGTAAGGGTTCCTCTTGGCAGAGATCCATATGACGGGGCTCTAGTGGTTGCATGGGCTTTGCGCCTATTTTGATACATAGCACCAAAAAAAATGTGTAAGTCTTTTGTCAAAACTTTTGAAAAAAGACTTCAAAATTATAAAAATAATATTTTTTGTGTGTTTTATATTTTTGATAATTTTTCAAAATATTTTAACTTACTTAGAGTTAAATTTAAAGGTACCAACACTTGATTGGGGTCACAACTATCCTTGGAGGGTATTCCAATGGGGTCTGAGTGAGTTCCAATCAGATCCTGGGATAAATCCAAGGGCAAATCCAATTTCTTAACCACTAGTCAGCCATATTGTACTTACACTATTTAAGTCTGTGTCTGACCCGGTGAAATTCAATCATCATTTCTGACTCACAACAAACTTGAGTGCCCCTTTGACTCTCTGATCCGCTCCTCTTGGCGACACAAGCTCCTCTCCCCATCCATTCTCATCTTCTTAACCGGAGCAACTCACCCAAAGTTTCACAGTTGCAAGGTTTAATTGGTTTGGTAGTAAATGGTTTTCAATATAATATAAAAGAGGGGCCACAGTATTATACTACTGGAGATCTTTACAGATTAGCAACCTCTCTTCAAGGGGCCACCTTGGGCAGTTTAAGAACCTTGGAATAAATATGGTTGCCTTAGAAAGGACTTATTCCACTAGTGGCCGGGCTTAACAGCAAAAACGGCCTAGACAGGAAGGGTAAAACTAACTCTGAGCACTTTACCACGAAAATCCTGGAATAATTGGATGGGTTTCAGAGAAGATGGGGTAGATTGCTTGACTAAACTTCAATAGTTGATTGGTTTAATAAAGTTAAATAATACTACTACAGACTAATTCATAAATCACTTGCTTATCTTCATATAAGCACTTGATTAACAATGACACGGTTTCTGATTGATAATAAATAATTCCTGGTAAACTGATTAACTCATTCTGGATCCAAAGAGGTCTGTATAAATACCTTTTTGGGGTGATTTTGGTATTCTCAGGGCACGTAGAGAGGGTTCTGCTCGTGAGCTGAGGCTGAAAAGCCAGTCAGGGCAAGATTAGCACGTCCTCTTGGTTCTGTCAATCAGCTGTCCTTAGATCTGCTGGATTTCCGTACTATTGTAGCCACAGGATCTGTCAATCTGTTATGGCGTAAATTCAATCATTCTGTACTCATCCTTCATTTTTACTATTGATATTGCCACAAAGCGTGCAGATGTGGATGTTTACTAATTTCCTGTCATCTGCTAATCATGTAGATAATTCTTAATAATTTTTATGAACACTTCTTGTAGTGTTTTGTGGTCTTCAAAGATCAAGATCAGTGATTTACTTGTTAGTCTTTGATCTTTGATCTATTATTAAAAAATGTTTAAAAATTAATTTTGATTTTTATTTAAGTTTTGATCTTTTTAGATCATTAGTAATTCATATGTTTGTTCGTTACATATACTAGGCAACCCTGACTAGGTTGTAGCTCTTCTGAGCGGTACCTGGTTGTCAGATTAGTCATGACTGATCCAGGCAGGGGGATCAGTTAGTACAGATGCGCGCGGGGTAGGATCCGCTGCGTGCGTGGCAGAATCAGCTGCGCGCGGGTCTCTAGTACACGGGAACCTGCTGCTGCTGGTACGTAGGGTTATGTAATGATGCGGGGCTGCGCGCGGGAATTGTGACAAAACACATTTCCGCGTGTAACTCCCAAAATATACACAACACCTCAATTCTGAGTGAATTTTAGGTGTAAAACCTATTCGTGAAAATAAGTGTGAAATGTTAGAATTGCCAAAAAGTGCCATTTAGGTGTTGTAATTTCCAGTACTTTTCTTTTTAATTATTTTAAAAATATAAGGACTTGGAATTCAAGGGTGGGGTCAGTGAGTGACTCTAACTAATTTTGGGTGAGGAATCCATTCATGTAATAATATCTATGGATTTCTCACTACGTAATTTGTTAATTGAGGTATTCTTATTTTTCATAGTTTGTGTTACTATTTGACAGTTTTGCTCTGTATATAGTAGCAAGCTGACACAAAAAAACCCACTCTAGCGCACTGGAAGATGATTAAACATCTCCTCCGCTACCTCAAAGGGACAATGTCAGTAGGCTTACTATTTTCCAAATCAACTGACCAAAACAACCAACTAGGCGGATGGGCGGAAGCAAACTACGCTTGATCAACAGTAACCCAGAAGTTGACTACGGGATACGTAATAACGCTCTACCATAATCCAATAAGCTGACAACAAAGAAACAGATGGTAGTTGCTCAGTCCACCACCAAGGCCAAGTTCATGGCTATGAACCTCTGCGCTAAACAAATTAGATGGATCTCCATGCTGATCATAGGCATGGGAATATCTATAGGCAAACCCAAGATAAAAAATGCCAACCAGGGTGCCAAATTCATTAGCAAGGAAGCTCAGCTGAATCCCAACTCCAGGCACATTGAGGTACGGTTTCAATACATACGGGACTTGGTACAAAAGTTACTCTTGGCAATTGAACATACTTCCTCAGAGGACATGATTTCCAATATCCTCACTAAACCTCTTGGGTATGTAAAAGTTGTACAAGCAAGAATTCAACTCTGCATGACCTTGTTGGAATCTAGGAGGAGTGTTAAGTAAAGCTCCCTTGAGCTCAATTCTAGTTTGACCTAATAAGGGTAGAGCGCAATAGCGCACTGCGCAGACTGGGTCTGCATTCAGTAGGAGCGCCCGCAAGGCAAAACTCAGTCAACTTTAGACCTGGGTTACTGATTGTTACAAGTCCCAAGAACTCAATTTTTGCATTGATCCATCTCTTGCTCTATACCCACTTCCCTAAAATTTCTCAGCCTCTCCTCAACCAACCCGTTGTTCTATCTTACAACCACCAACTCCTGAACCGTGAAGACTAGCCAAACAACTTCATCCTCAGCTGCAGTAACCAGGAGGAGCCTAGACTATCCCCAGTGGCGACTGATAAAGATAGCTCTGATCAAACTCCTTCCTGAAACCATTGCTTGAACTTGCTAGCTAATTCTATAGTGCAGGTAACAAATCTCACCACTCTATTGGTTACCTGGATCCTACTATGTCTTGATTAAAGGAGAATTCTTTACTCATTTTTGTTATCACTCATATGTTGTGTACTCAGAATATATTTCTACAAGAGTTGACATAAGTTCTGAAATAAAGAGTCTCTTAAACTTGACAGTAATAACTACAGAAACAGAAAAATGAGAGTAACTCAGTCTTATTTTGAGGCAGTTGCCTATTTATTATGGCAGAAACATTGTTGTGATCTACTGCTAGGGAAAATCCTGAGACTACATTTCCTAAGGCTTTCAGTTCAGCATAACCAAAATTGCATTTCATCATAGATATCTTTAGTCCAACCTGTGCTCCGTATTTCAGCACAAGACATATCTTCTCTAAGTGAGTTTCCAAATCATCAATTTAGATGATAATATCATCAATATGCACCATCATCTACCCTTTCCAGATGAAAGTTCCAAAGACTTTTTCCATCATTCTTTGAAAATTCAAAGGAGTATTCTGTATCCCAAAAGGCATGCTCAGGTACTCCTAGATGCCTAAGTGACAGATAATCCTCATATATTTTTGGCTTTTATCTTCAATGGGTATCTGGTGGAAGCCTTTCAGCAAATCCATTGTAGTGATTTACTTTGCTTTGGAAAGATTATGGAGGGAATGATCTATCCTTGGAATAGGGTAGTAATCTGCTTTAGTGTAGTTTTTTAACATTCAGAAATCTCCAATCATCCTAAACTTGTTTTTATGCCAGGCTATGATGACAGGAGTGGTGATTTCTACTTGCTCATTATTCCCTAATTTTCTAAGGACTCCTAAATCCATGAGCTCAGCTATGTGTTCTTCCAATGACACTTGGGACTTGGGGTTTTCTGGGTAAGCAGGTCTCCTCAAGATGGGGCAAAAAGGAGTTTCTATTGTCAGGGTTAGTACCAAGTTATGTCCCTTGATATTGCCTATGGGATGATCTTTGATGCAAAAGGCACCCATGTTTTCAAAACACAAGTTGATAAGGTTTTCTAGCTGATCAGACGTGAGTTGATTGTTGAGAGAGGCTTGAGAAAAATAATCATTTTTGAAAGACTCTAGAGGTTTGTTCTCCATGGAGGCTGATATGTGACAGATCTGGAATTTCCTTTTCAATTCTCCTCCAACGGTGAATTATTTGTTCTTTTTCTGGATGAAATCTATCCCATACAAACAGAAAGCATCATTGCCTAGTATTAAGTAATAAAATAGGCTATTTTTAAAGAATACAAATTCAATTTGAAGTCTTATGGATCCTTTACTGTGGGGAAAACAATAGGTATAGTTATGACTCCTAAGGTATCCATAGATGAATTGCAACTGCTGAACTTGGACTTGGGCACAGGAAGTAAGTTTTCCTTCCACTTGGGTTAGTGAAAATCAAGGAAATCAGTACTGGTGCATGAGCAGAAGGCTCCACTATCAAGTAAAATTCTGACTGGTTTCTTTTCCAACAAACTGTCACACAACCACCCCACGTACTATAGGGCAATTCTTAGATGATTGTGAGCGCAAAGGAATGCTGAGTGCAAGGGCAAGTGCAAGTAGCAAGACTCAGTTGCAAGGTGCGAACTTGGTTATGCCACTCAACAAACGGCAAGAGGAATGGAATGTGTTCCAAGGAAGGAAACCCAACCTGAGTCCAATGTGATAACTAGGTTGTGGCAAAATGCGAGAACGTATGAAATTAACTAACTGAGGAGACAATCATCAGGCAAGGGGATAGCCCTTATAAGGTAATCCAAAGTGACTAGATACAACCTGGTGATGAGCTAACTACAGTTGAAGCGGTGAGGCAATGAATGACAGGAACGGGATAGGAAATGAAGCAGTGGTACATATCCAAGGTCATGGCGTAAGTGCGAGACAATAAAATCTGAGCATACAATTGTATGATGAATTGGGACAGGAGCAAATGACGTTTGAAGGTAATGCAAATGAGAAGTAATAGTGTATGCAGGGTAGGGACTAGTCCAATTGCAAAAGGTACAGTAGTGATGGCTTAGTTAGACGTAGATTCAAACTAACAAACAGTGCGTGACCAAAGATGGAAGTCCAAGGCTGTTGATTAGCCAGGGAAGGAGATTGGATCTCATAATGGATGGCCGACCAGTATGGAGTTAACCATAAAGTTTGCAAGTAGATACCCAGTTGGTCGCCAAGATTGGAAGGTCAACGCAAGCCAGAGGAAGTAGCGGATTGCACCATTGATGTTGTGCTTTATTTGTGTCACGCTTTTAGACTGAGGTAGATGTTACTGAGGAGAGAACATGTTGAAGTGATGAAGACAATAATTCCTAAGTGCAAGGCGTGACACAAACCAGTGGCAAAGCAGTTTTTACCCAAAGTTTAGCTCCTGCCAGTGACTGGTTTTACCTTCAAGGTTTTGGTGTCAGAGATGTGATCTAAATTCATAGATTAATCTCATTTCTGAGGTAGTTGGGACTCTCCTTTGACATGGTTAATTTCCATACTGACACCTACATCTCCTGAGATGACATTCACAGGGCATGAGTCTGGTTCTTTGTTGTGTTTTTGGATGACTAGGTTCAATTCATCACCTTCTTCCTCACTATCAGAGTTAAAATTGATATTATTTATCCTTTTCCTAGGATGAGGAATGTCAGGTTGTCTATTCCCCTTCTCTCTTCAGTTCCAGCATTCAAGAGAGCGGTTGGTTTAACAACAGCATTCCCTTGGGGAGAGGCTAGAACCAATTCTTTAAAAACATCTTTTGTCTCTCTGGCTTGGGTCTGAAGCTCTCTGGGTATGTCTATGGGCTTCCTACTGAGTTCAATCATGTCCATTATCTCTTTCATGACTCCTATAAGAGTGGGAAGGTCCACGGCAATGGATATCCTACACCGGAAATTGTGTTATAGGTGCCCTTTGCATTGTCATTAATATCTTCTACAGAGGCTTGTGGATAGAAACATTCAATCCTCTTCTTCTGATTCAAACACTATTGGTGAGGGTGGTCCCCAACCAGATCAAAAAAGTCTTGCTCAAAAGCTTTGAGATTTTTTTTCCCAAACTTGAATACCAAACTGTTCTCTGATCAGTTCTTTCCAATCCTCCCATGGTACATCTCCTACTAATTCTTTTTTGGAGATAAACCAGTCCAAAGCTATCCATTCAAAAATTCTGGGTAACCTTACTGGGTCTATGGTCTCTGGTAAGCCAGAAGAGAGGATATGTTGATCAATATATTTCATAAAACCTATATGATGATATTGTACCTCTCCAGAGAAATTAGGCCAATCTGTGATGGGGAAAAACAATTTAATAGCTTGCTCCATGTCAGGAGAATAATTTTGGTGAGGAGGGGCAAGGTTTAACCTAGGATTGGGGAATCTAGGCGGAATGGGAGGCTCAGAATGGTTATTAGCTTCAGATTGCAAAATCTGAGACAATTTCACATCTCTGGTATCATTCTTAATCATATTGAGCTGCATATCCATTGTTTTTTTAGCTCATTGATGGAATTATTCAAATGGTTCTTATGATCTCTCAGAATTTTTTCAAAGGAAACATTATTTGAAAATTATTGGTGTCAAATTACATATTCTCTTCAAGTTGAAAATGATTTTTCATAATTGATCCTGTTATTATTTCTATCCTCTAAGATAAGGGTCTTAATTTCTTTGAGATCAGAAGAAACTACATTTTTAATGAGGGTAGTAGTCAATACCATGTTCTACTCAAGGAGGTACTCAGGACTGTTCAATTTCTCTTCCAATTTGTGGGGATTGTTTGGAGGCACAAACAAATGTTATTGTCTAAAGAACTAAAGTTATTTCTGAGACTATTGGCAAAAGAACTATCTAAAACTAGCTCTTTTAGGCCCCCTTTAATGCTTGAGCCAGAGCTTTCACTTCTGCCCAAATTTTTTCGATTGTTGAAATCCTCCTTTGGCCTCCTCTGATTGAAGGACCTTACTTTTCCCTTTTTGTTGGGAGGCGGTTGGATATTCTTGAGGTGATCCCAAGGATTCCACCCCTTAACATAATCTTCTGGCTCTTGCTTGGTTATGAAATTTTTAAAAGCTTTTTGGGAAATCTGAGCCTTCCTGCAGTACAAGACCTGGATCTTCACATTTGATTCTTTCTCTGCCTGCATTAACTTTTTACATAAGGAAATGTGTTCCTTGATCAGCATTTTCAAGGAATCCTCTTGATGTCCTTTAGAGGGAGCTCAGGAGGAGGAGCTGTGATGAGAAGAAGTGGATGGCATCCTCTATATTGGCTGAATACCCAAGTCTTTCATGCTTTGTAGATTCAACAGATCAATTATTCCGCATGGCTCTGCAGTGGGCAAGAAAGGTGAAGCATCCATCTGGTCCTCTGAGTCTAAACATTTTTATTAAAAAAAAATCAGTAAATTATATAAATGCTGGGAATAAGTGAGAAAATATGGCTTTATCTCTGAGTTTTGAGTGGCCACTGACTCTTCTCTGGTTGGGGAACTGATTTGGTTGGGAGCTTGTATGACAGGGTAGTTGGGTGCTATCACTGAAGTGGTAACTGGTGGGGCTTCTACTTCAGCAGTGGAAGAATTTGGAGTTGATGTGGCAGTGAGTATTCCAGACACTAGGAAAGACTAGATATTAAAATTTATGAGTTAGTTTATAATTAAAAATGTTTAAAGAAATTTTTGGAGAAATCTCACTTTTTAATAACTTGAATCTGATAGGAGTGGGGGGTTGAGTCTTAGACCAATCTCTGTGATACTTCAAGATGAGATTGAAAAAAAAAAAATTCTTCAAATTCTTGTTCCTCCCTGATTTTTACATGGAGAGCAATCAATTGCTTCTGTTCTAAAGGAGATAGAAGTTCCCAATCAGTTGGTTTGTAATTTTTGACATACTCTTCTTTTTGGATTTTTAAGAGTTTAAAATATTATTTAAAAATTTCTAAGTTGATCTTTAAGTCCAATGCAGAGTAAGGATTTTGAAAAAAAATATCAGAAAAATTTTTTTCAGATCTTTCCTTATATTTTTAAATTATTTTTGAAGTTTGGTCATTATAATGATTTTTTTTGGAATTTTTGTTTCATTTTTAAAAAATTATTAAAGAATTATTAAAAATGGCCCAGGATCAATAATTATATCAATTATTTCATGGAAATAGCCCCAAATGGCAGCATACTATATTTCAAGGACCTCAATCCTTCTAGCTACTAGAGGTGATAGAAAGTTTGGAGTAAAAATACAATAAAATGCCAGGTATATGATTTGGCTAAAAGGGGTAAATTTAGTTATATATTTAAAAAATAAGTTTAAATAGAGGGTCCAAGAAATTATTGGTTTTTTTGAGCCCTCCTAAACACATTTTTAATATGTCTGTTAAGGACAATATAGGAGCAATTGTGGTGCATGTGGGGTTGAAAAGGATTCCTTTCAAGAAGGGTGTGTATAATTTCCTTGGGAGATGGGTTATGCAAATCCTAAAAAAGGGATATAAGTCAGTAGGATCACTTACTAGGGCAAGATCCAAACTTATTCTTGATTAATGGGCAAATAAGCAAGGATTCAGGGTGCTGGAGGTTGGTACTGGGGCAGGCTGAATGATTGTTTGTTGATTTTGGTCAAAAAATGGGGATTCAAGAATTATGGTCTATAATTTTATCAGAAAGTGGTCCAGGATCACACACTTATTTCCTATAAGGGTTTGATGGCTTGAGGACAAACATTTATGAAGAAATGATGACTATATGACTGGATGAATGAGTTAGAGATGGCCGGGAGAAGAGCCTTTATTTATATTTTTTGGGGTCGCCTCATGGTACAGTCTTTTTACCAGCCAAAGGAGAGTGTCCCAGGCTATTTCTGAGGCCAAGGAGCCATCAGTGTGTTTGTGGATACCTGCTTTAGTCACTAAAGAGGTACAGGAATCCCTATTTCATCATGCTTGGGGCTTGATACATGTTTCTGTACCCTTAATGACCTCACTGTATCAACCAAAGAGGTAGTATTCAATTAATATTTTGGAATATAAGTCATGGCTTCCTGAGGCCAGGGGCTTGAAAAAATGCTGTGGGGATCTCATTTTGCAGGAATTTTTTGGTTCTGAGGATTCTCTGTCCATATTGGAGTATTTTGCAGTCACTTAAGTGGACTGTAAACCCCTATTTGTGACTAGTTATGTAAATTGTAGTTACCAGGGACACAGAGGGGTGTTGTATGTATGTTTGGTGTCTTTTGAACCATCTAGCACAAAGCTAGGCCTATTTTTATCCTTAGTACACACTCTGAGGGTGTTAAAGTAACTAATATTTACCTGTTCAGTTCCAAATACTCTGGACAGGTTCTTTTACAGGGGCCCTGAAAACCTTTGATATAGTTTCAAAAGAAGGGTTCAGGGCACATTTTCCATATTTTTATTTTTTATCCCTTTTCATACTATTCTCCACCACATGGTGGCGCTATTTGGGCTCCATGTGGTGTGTAACAGGGCTTTGGGGTGTATTGGAGGTACTCCACAGCCTGGTTTTCACTTTTGGGAAGAGGGAGGGGGCTGGCTAGCATGTTGGTTGCCTCACGCAATGGCCTGTTGTGGTAGACCAAACCTAATCTATAGCCATCAGACTCAATTTTCTAGTATAAATATAATCCAAATCATAAATTTAACCTCAGAAATGGATTCTACACCAAAAATAACCCATAGTCACCCAGCCAAGCTACCCCTCTATCTCTCATGGTTTAGAAGATACAGCCAAAATAAATTGTGGACAGCTCATATCACACCCAGGTATCACAAACTAGTGAAAGGCCATATGGGTATACTTGGAATCCCTAAAGAAATACCAGTAACATCCCAACATAACACCTCAACCAAACATACAACCAATCACCTCACCTGTATACTCAGAACCATAAGCAAGGCCATGTGTAACCAAAACAACCAGCAGTACAAGGCACCACAGGACTACCCAGCAATGTATTCAGGCAGTCTGGGCCATGTGTAACCAAACAACCACCAGTATATACAGCCAGTAGCATGTGATACCAAATAAACTACCAGTACCAACAACCCTCAGCACCACACAGCAATTTATGCAGCCAGTAGCATGTGTAACCAAACACCCAGCAGTACAAGGCACCACAGGACTACCCAGCAATGTATGCAGGCAGTCTGGGCCATGTAGATCCAAACAACCACCAGTACAGACACCACAGGACTACCCAGCAATGTATGCAGGCAGTCTGGGGCCATGTGTAACCAAACAACCACCAGTATAAATACCACAGGACTACCCAGCAATATATGCAGGCAGCTAGGGCCATGTAGATCCAAACAACCACCAGTACAGGCACCACAGGACTACCCAGCAATGTATGCAGGCAGTCTGGGCCATGTGTAACCAAACAACCACCAGTGAAAATACCACTGGACTACCCAGCAATATATGCAGGCAGCTAGGACCATGTAGATCCAAACAACCCACCAGTACCAGTTCACCACAGCACAAATTCAACCCAGCACTACACAGCAATTAATGTAGGCAAGTGCCTGCATGTAAACCCAGTACAACCTCTTTCCAACCAGCAGAAATGCCTCATGTAACTGTATTAGGTTTTCCCAACCAGCAGAAATGCCTCATGTAACTGTATTAGATTTTCCCAACCAGCTAAAATGTCTCATGTACCTGTATCCCACTGTAACAGGGGAAGCCCCAGGGCACCCTCAGGGGCAGCCCTGAGCATCCCCTGAGGACCAGATTTTCTATTTAAGGAGGGCCTCTCTGCCCTATCCAGGTTGTATCCACCACTACCATCCATCATCATCATCCACCATCCAGGAGCTCCACCCACTCATCAACTACTCTTCATCCAATTACCACCCAATCATCTGTGGTCCTACCCAGATATATATAAAAAAAAAAGGAGATTTTCAGTGTAACAATAAAGAATAAGGGAAATCAAAGACCAATTTTATAAACTCATCAACCATTGAAACCACCCCATTAGGTGCTTTGAATAAGGGTCCTTCTGTGACCTGAGCTATTCAGCACCAAATTAAAGGAAACCACCCATCACTCAATAATTACCCTTACAAAGAAAGAGAGCACAACCAAAAGGGATTACCAACCTTTTTTTCCTCTACCCAGACCCCTGTGGGTAAACCCATCCTTGGTTCCTCTCCTGAACCACCCCTTTGATAAAACCCTTGAACCCTTTAATATTGGGATATTGGTTAAGATCACACATATCTGATCAACCACTAACCAATAAGCAAATACATCTGGTCCATTCTTCAACAACCCTACCAATAATAATTAATAACCAATCAAGGTCTGATCTGAGACCTATACTAAGTCTCAAAGAAACCATCCATTAATTTAAATAAATTATTGTGCAGACTTACTATAGTACTAGAAGGGCAGGCAATTCAAAACCACTCTTAGTATTTACTAATACTCTAAAGGAGTAGAAGTAATACTAAATTCCCCTTCAAGGACTGCCAGAAAGCTATTTGCTAAATCATTTACATAATCCCTCAGGAGTCTCTACACCGTTAAGTTGCTAGGGGCCCGCACAAGGTAGTTGGTTGACTACTGGCCGGGCTGGTGACAGGAAGCAACAGCTGCAAAAGGTGTTTGCTTGAATACCTGTGGGCTGGTCAGAAGCAACTACCTGGCGCAGTAGTTGCTTGACTTCCAGAAAGTTGGTTGTTAGCAACTGCCTTGCGCAGTAGTTGCCTGGCTAGCAACTACCTCAGGATTGCGCAAGGTAGTTGCTTGACTGCAAGTTGAGCCAGCATGTGCGGTAGCTTGATTTCCTGGTTGCAGAGGGTCCAGGGCTATACAAATGGTTCTGAAAAAAATAACTTCTGTTCATTACTCCTAAAATATATAGAATTTGGGGTTTCTGACCAATTTATAGGTCAAAAACCTAAAACCCCGGATGAGATGGGTGTGATACCCAGGTGTGTTATGGTTACACCTGAAGGAGTAGGATTTTGGGGGTGGTGCCAGTGGGTGACCCTAGCTAAATTGGCACCAGAAATCCATTTCTTTAATAATATTTTTGGATTTCTCACAATTTGAGGTTTTTATTTCTTATTTTCATTTTAATTTATGAATTATCTATTTTTGTATTGTGTATTTCTTATCATTCATTTATATATATTTTACTTGTTGAGGCTTTAGTCAGTTGGTTCTGAATATTAGACAGCTGATAAATAAAATTTGGTGTCCTCCAGAAAATATCAGAGCAAACCAATAGATAGTAAATAATAAATATGGACTTTGTCACAGGTTTTCTCCAAGGAGGATCCTAATCCCATAATTCTATAATTTTGACTGAAGATAGATTCTCAAAAAGAGCCAAGTTAACCCCCAAACAGAAAGAAAAAACAGCCATTGAAGTGATCTTGCTTTTCTGGAGCAGAGTCATGCCCATGGTTGGTATCCCCAGAATAATAATCAGTGACAGTGACCCAGAGTTCACTTGTGAGTTCTGGAGGAACATCCATGACATGTTGGGGACAAAATTAGCCTTCTCTGCTTCTGACCATCCCCAAACTGATTGTCTGGGTGAAGAAATTATATAGACTTTGGAATAAATGTTAAAAAGGTTTTGTTCTTTTGGGTTAGAGCTTAAAACCCATGATGGATACACTCATGACTGGTAAGCCTCCTGCTGGCTCTAGAAATAGCCTATAACAGTATTAATTACTCAAATACTCAAGAATCCCCTTATATTCTTGAGAGAGGCTGGGTCCCTAGAATGCAAAAACAAAGTGTCAATCAAAATATTTTTAATTTTCAACCAACAGCTCTTGATTTGAAGAAAATTTTGGAAAAAGCCAATCAACATGCTCAGGAATGTGTTCAAAACGAATTTCAGTAAAACAAGAAAAGATGGGATAGAAGCCAAAGGGAAAAAGATTTCAAAATAGGGGACAAAGTCTTACTGTATATGGAAAACTTTGATAACTAGGGGTTCACAAGAAATTGAAACCAGTGTTCATAAGGCCTTTTTGCATAAAAATGCTCCACCAAGAGATTGCAGTTAAAGTTATCCTCAGTAAGGAGCTTTCAAAGAAAAACCCAGTTTTTCCAGTTAGTTCAATAAAACAATATAACCCTAGAGTGGCTGAATACCTTTCTGTCCAAAATATACCCTTGGAAACCCCACCAGAACAAAGCAAGAGTAAAGTAAGCAGAATTATCAAAGAGAAGAAGGAAAGAGTCAATGGGAAAGATGGCAGGCTATACCTTGACAGATAAAAAGGTGAATCAGCAGACAAATATGAGTGGTTAAAAGAGAACAACATACCTGATGGCCATATACTTCTGCGGAATTTCAGAGCTTCTGAGAGAAAATATTAATTTTCACTATCAAAAGAAATTTTCTGCCCCTTAAAAGCCATTCTTTTTTGATAAATCAATCTTGGAAGGGGGGAATTTCAGCTGGCTACTCTTCTGGACCAAATGACTAGGAAAAAATAAATAAATAAATAATAAAAGGAAACACTGTCAGCTTGCTAGTTGACAAGAGCAACCTGTCAACAACCTGTCAAAGCAGATTAACAACAGAAAAAAAAAAAAAAATAAAAAAAAAATAAAAAACTTAGAAGGAGTTGGAAATACATATATCTCATTGCAGAAGTGGATTCCCCCCCAAAAAATAGGTAGGGTAAACCACTGTCAGCTTGCTACTATATACGGAGCAAAACTGCGAAATAGTAACACAAAATATGAAAAATAAGAACAGCTCCATAAACAAAGTAAGGAGTGAGAAATCCATAAATATTATTACACGAATGGATTCCTCACCCAAAATGAGGTAGGGTCACCCACTGACCCCACCCTTGAATTCCAAGTCCTCATATTTGTAAAATAATTAAAAGGAAAAGTACTAAAAATTACAACACTACACGCGGAAATGTGTTATTCCTGCGCGTGGCCCCGCCAGCAGCACAATCCTGCTTACTAGAGACCCGCGCGCAGCTGATTTTGCCACGCATGTAGCAGATCCTACCCCGGGCGTACATGCCGAAAAGTTTTATGTCACAATTCCCGTGCGCAGCCCTGCCAGAAGCAGGATCCCGTGTACTAGAGACCCGCGCGCAGCTGATTTTGCCATGAACGCAGCGGATCCTACCCCGCGCGTACACGCAGAAATGTGTTATGTCACAATTCCCGCGCGCAGCCCCGCATCATTACATAACCCTACGTACTAGCAGCAGCAGGATCCCGCGTACTAGAGACCCGCGCGCAGATGATTTTGCCATGCGCGCAGCGGATCCTACCCCGCGCGCATCTGTACTACTGATCCCCGCGCCTGGATCAGTCGTGACTAATCTGACAACCAGGTACCGCTCAGAAGAGCTACAACCTAGTTAGGGTTGCCTAGTATATGTAACAAATGGACATATGCATTAATAATGATCTAAAAAGATCAAAACTTAAATAAAATTAATGAAAATTAAGTTTGAAACATTTTTTAATAATAAATCAAAGATCAAGGACTACCACATAAACCACGGATCTTGATCTTTGAAGACCACAAAACACCACAAGAAGTGTTCATAAAAATTATTGAAAATTAGCTAAATGATCAGCAGATGACGAACAATCAGTAAACCTCCACATCTGCACGCTTCAAAGCAATATCAATAGTACAAATAAAGGATGAGTACAGAATGATCAAATTTACGCCATAACTAATTAACAGATCCTGTGGCTAAAATAGTACAGAAATCCAGCAGATCTAAGGACAGCTGATTGACAGCACGAAGAAGACGTGCTAAGCTTTCCCTGACTAGCTTGCCAGCCTCAGCCCACGAGCAAAACCCTCTCTACGTGCCCTGAGAAGACCAAAATAACCCCAAAAAGGTATTTATACAGACCTCTTTGGATCTAATCATTCAATCAGAGTTTACCAGGAAATTATTTATTATCAATCAGACACCGTTTCATTGTGAATCAAGTGCTTATAAGAAGATAAGCAAGTGCTTATATGAAGATAAGCAAGTGATTTATGACTTAGTCTGCAGTAGTATTATTTTTACCTCTATAACCAATGAACCATTGAAGTTTAGTCAAGCATTCTACCCCATCTGCTCTGAAAGCCTTCCAATTATTCCAGGATTTCTGTGGTAAAGTGCTCAGATTGAGTGTTAACCTTCCTTTCTAGGCCGCTTGTGCTGTTAAGCCCGGCCATCAGTGGAATAAGTCCTTTCTGAGGCACCCATATTTATTCCAAGGTTCTTAAAAACTGCCTAAGGAGGCCCCTTGAAGAGAGGTTTCTATTCTGTAAAGATCCCCAGTAGTATAATACTGTGGCCCCTCTTTTATATTATATTGAACACCCTTTACTACCAAACCAATTAAACGTTGAAACTGCTCTTATTTGAGCTTCTAAGCGTTTACTATTGGAATAATAATTATTATTACCATTCCAGCACTCCTATCACTCTCTGTAGCTAAAGGACTGCAAGGTTCCTGGTATCAGAGAGCTGACACTCACCAAACCCACCCTTGAATTCTAACTCCTTACATTTTTAAATAATTTCAGAAGGAAAGACCAATAAAACAAGGCACCACTATGGCACTTTTTGGCCATTCTAATGTTTCACACAAAATACCACGTATAGGGTTCACACCTAAAATTCAGTCAGAATTGAGGTGTTGTGTATCTTTTAGGAGTTACAGGCAGATTTGTTTTATGACACAATTCCTGCGCGCAGCCCTGCATTCATATAGCAAGGGTAAACAGGCCTGACACCCAGTATGTAGGCGCATGTCAAGAAACCCGCATGGAAAATGACTGATGATGGATTCCTGCATGCAGCTGTCAAGCCTGCGCGCGTCAACATCAGTTGTACTAATTCTAACAGCCAGGTAACGCAGGAACATGCTACAACTTGCATGCATACATCATGCATATGTATTAAGTTTACTGACAGATAGGGAGACGTTTGAAACCTAAGAAAATTGAATAAAAATATGAAAATCAAAAAATTAAAGCAAATAAATAGTGAGAAACAATAATGAAGGTTGTCACATAAATGAGACTGCCAAATCTTTATGAACCACAAAACACATCAAGAAGTCTACCAAAAAATTATTAAAAATGACCAAAATGTGCAGAAAATGGCGTAGAATCTACAAATACCCACTCATACCCATGCCAATCCAAAGAAAGTAATAAAAAATGAGGAAATATGTCTGAACCATAAAAATAACAAATTAATATTTAAATTCCTTCTCAAAATTATTTCACATGGAAATATGACACAGGCAAAGCTAGCCAGCTGACAGCACCAATACTACGTGCCAAACTAGCCCTAGCTAGCCTTCCAGCCTTAGCAAACAAGCACAACCCTCTCTACATGCCCTGAGAAGGTCTTATTACCCTAGAAAGGTATATAAACAGCTCCTTTCAGATGGTTTAAAACCCAGTAATTTTTAAGTAATCAATCCAGAACCCTTGCCATCTGTGATCAAGTATTTATTCAAGATAAGCAAGTGATTTATGGCCTCAGTCTGATATTATAATTATGAATTCTATCCCATTGTTAATTCCATTGAAGAATATCAGCAATATCCCCAACAATTGTCCTGAGACCCTTTCAACCATGAATTTCTGCAAGTTTCTTGGAGTTTCTGCTTAAATTAGTAATTTATCTCCTCCTTGCCTCCATGCATAAGTTCTGTGAGTCAGCCAGTCCACCCAATCCCCTTGATTGAACCCCTTTTGGGTAATGACTGAGGACCTCATTGTCCCAAGGTCTTTACACGGTATAAAAGAGCCCCTTGAAGAGAGGTTTTTATCCAATAAAGATCCCCTGTTTTCATAAACTGTGACCCCTCTTGAAAAATATTTTTAAATCAATTTAATCCAACCAAACCACTCAAACTTTGCACTTTCTTCTAAATTAATCATTTGAGAATTTTATGTAATTTTCTTGGAATTATTATTATTTGAAAACCAATATCACTTGCTGTAGCTAAAGGACGGCAAATTTCCTTGTCTAAGTAAGCTGAAAAAAAAAGAGATAGAAATAAAAAAAAATAAAAATAAAATCAAAATCAAAATCAAAATCAAAATGTATAAAAATCCCTCAAGGAGTAAGAAAAAAATTAATTTTATTTCAGAAATGAAATTTTGGTTCCAAATTAGGTTTAGTCACCCACAGTTAACAAAAACCATCTCCACTCCTTAGTGGAGTTGTGTGATGTTTCTGACCTAGGGGGCATTCTTCCCAAATTTGCCCATCCCCACTTCTCCTTGAGGATTTAGGGCCACTGCCAGAGGTTGCACAAACCCTGGAAACCTTGCCTGCTTGTAAGAGGGTAGTTGCTACCCTCATCCAGGTTGCGCAGCTCCCCAGAAACCTTGCCTTGCTGGCTGATGGTAGCTTCTACCATTCTGCAGGTTTTGAAATCCCTGGGAAGATTCCTGCTACTATATAAACCACCACCAGGGTTGCTAGGAGTTTTGCAACCCCCCAAAACCCCCTCTTGAAATGGAGGAGTGTCCAAGCAAGCTACAGGAGTCAAAAACAACTCCCTAAATGTAGAAAACACAGTTGCATGACAACAAAGGCAGGGGAGACCAGGGAAGAGTCTCCCCAACCTTAAACTGACCAGGGGGTATGCCAGTTACCCCCTACAGGTTACTACCACTTTAAGTGAGGGGGGGAACAACCAATGGGTTATTATGGGTAAAAAACCATCCTAACTGAATTCAAAACATGAAAATATGTACCCAAAAACCTGAAAAAAGTAGAAACAAATAATTGGCCTGGCTACAGTTATGATCAATTCAGCCACATCTTGGTATTTAAAAACATGTAAACATTCATAGAAATTGCCAATTAGTGTTTCAACACAATCTGGGGGTTTATTGCTTTGTGTTAATGTAAAATCTTCCCAATTTATCACCTTCCAAGTGGCTTGCAAATCCATAATGAGGTCATAACCAGTTCCAGAAAAAGGTGGCTTATACCAAGTTACTGACATGTAAAATTGGTTACATCATTAAGCCATTGTCCTTAAATGATGCAAAGGAACACCCAAGTTCTTGATGCTTTTGATAAGTTCTACATTGAGCCTCTGAAAGTCTCATCCCTTGGAAGTATTAGTCCAAAAGGAGAAGTTTCAGCCCAAGAATGGCTGTTAAAATAACATAATACCTGATATACAGGCCAGACCCCCTAGCAGCAATTATTTGATGAGGATTGGCCAATATTCAACCACAAGGAATGGCCTCTGAAACTTCCATGGTGAGAAAATGTGTATTAGGCTAGGATCTTTCCACCCTCTTTTGGCTGGTAAAGGACCTTTACCATGGGGAGGCCCAAAAAGGTATGAATGATAGTCCCTCCCCCTGTCATTTCTAGCTCATTGATTCAATTCATAAAGGCATGATAGCATCAGATTTTTTTGTCCTGATCCATTAATCTCTTATGAGAATAACAGTGTGTGATCTTGGAAAAATTTCTGATTAAACTTTAGACCAAACTTGTTGGATCTCCATTTTTGGCTAAATTATGAAGAAATCCCTTCAGCCTGCCCTAGTACCAACTTCCAGCACCATGAATACTTGAATATTGGTGCATTACTCAAGAAAAAGTCTGGAACCTGACCTAGTAAGTTATCCTGCTGAATTCCCCCTTTTTGAAGGCTTTAAATAACCCTACCACCAAGGAAATTATCCACACCCTTCTTAAAAGGAGTCCTGGCCATTCACACAGACACCAAAACTTTTTATATATTGTCTTATAAATACATATGAATGTGTTCTTGATTGCTGAACAACCCCAATAAGTTGTTGGCCCCTCACTTCAATTTAATTAGTATCAATATATAAATAGATTTACACCTTTTAGCCAAATCATATATGTGGCATTTCTCCCTATTTTTTCTCCAATATTTTTATCATAACTAGTAGCTAGAAGGAGTTAGGTCCTTGTTATTTAATAGTTTAAAAATATTCCGGATTTGATTCACCTTATATTTCCAACTGTGATAATCCAGGTTTATCTCAATAGACACCATGAAATGAAAAGAGGCACCTTTTGGAAGGCATAGGACATGGTACTTGAGTTGACCTTGTTTTGAATGTGTTGGGATTTGGTTTGGAACTTGAGTATGAACCTGAAAAATTTTGTTTATATCATTTCCTTGATATTCTGAGAATTTCTAGTTTATTCATGGAATCCAGAATGTTTTGAATTGTTGAGAAGTTTGAGTTTATGTGATGCAGAAATTTTGGTGTGCCACGATTGAAACAATTTCTGTTTTAGTTATTCTCTAGATTGAATCAAATCTCTAGTGGTTGATATAAATATTTTTTGATATGCAATAATGTGCATCACTTCAATGTTAAAAAATATTTGAATTTCAAAGTCTTATTTTTAATTTCATTGATTTTTTTTTGTTTTTTCATTCAAAATATTGATTTTTTCTATTTTTTTCATGATAATTTTTTTTCTGAAAATATATATTTTTCAAATTTATCAATTTTCATTTTTCAATTAAATTTAAATTGATTTTGATTTTATTTTAATGGGGTGTATCAGATTTAACCAAACCTGCCATTGCTTAATGGTGGCTTTCAACCTAAATCTGCCATTTCATACCCTCCATCAAAAATCAAAAAAACCCACTTATTTAACATCAGACATGTCAGAGTTACCTGAAAATAAATGGGTTTTTTCAGATAAAAAATTTGAAGGCTTTCACTGGCTCAACCACACATCCATCCACCTCATACACCCCTGTTTTCAACCTCACCTCCTTCTTCCTCCAATGTCATTTGAAAAATTTCATTCATTGCCCTCATCTCTTGATTGCTATCCTCATAGATTTGTCTATCATCCCCTTGTCACTTCATCACTCTCATCACTTCCTAAATCTCTTTGCTTTACCACTCTCATCACTTCATCACTTCATCCCTCTTACTATTTTCAAATGGCCCCTCAGCAAAAATTCCCCCACAAGTCAACCCAAAAATTCAATGCCCCCAAGCAAACATCCCCAAGGAACTCTACATCAAAAAATCCTACCCCATCAAATTCCAAACATTCAAGTCATCTCAAGAGAGCTGATCACATCATCCTGGTAAAATTGCTCAAAATCCCCCCCCCCAACTATGAAACTTGCTTTGGATCCAACAATGAAACACAAGTGGGCAGAACTCCTTCCTCTAAGGTTAATGGTTATCTCCTGATGGCCAATGAACTCAAGAAAAAAACAAAAGGTAGGCTGGATCTTTCATGAAAACAGATGAGGGAGAAATTCAAGACCATGACCCCAATGAAACCTTTGAGTGGCCCCAATTTGATGTGGAGGAGGATATTCCAGCTCAAAAACTTCCAATAATGTCCAAATTGGCATTGATAAACCCTACAAAACCTTCCTTGGACCCCTTGCTTACTTCTTTGGATTTCTCTCTTCCTAGGGTGGAAGAAATGAAAAACTTTGTCAATGAGGAGAAAGTTTTTCCACCATCTGCATTACAATAAACATCTGTTCAAGTAAGGAAGCAATTCCTTTTATTTTCTGTCTGATTCATCCTGACTGATTTATATGGTAAAAAAACAGGCTCATCTTTTTCTGAATGGCCAAACACTCAAACAAATTGGGCCTCCCACATAATCTTCCAATGAGAGTGAAAATTTTCCTAAACAAAACTTCTCTGCAAAGGGAAATAAAAAGGCCTCCAATTCTATCAACATCAACCCCCATAGCCTTCAAAATAGGCGAAAAACTTTAATGTTTTGTGGCTTTGAAGGGATAATTGAGAAGAAATATTCAAGTAATTGCATTGATGGAACCTCCTTGCTTTTGAAATAGGCCAATTTCAAATTTGCAACCTTGAAACCCCTGTTCAGTACCTAAAAGGGTTGGCTTGGCGCAATCTGCAACCCAAAATGGGTTGCAAACAGCCATTCACAACCCACCCAAGTTGCAAAAGGCCATTTGCGACTCAGGTGGGTTTCAAATGGCAATTTGCAATCCATTTTGGGTTGTGAATGTCAGCTTGCAACAAATTTTGGTTTTTAAACCGCGCCACCCAACCCATTTTGGATTGTGGATGGCAAAAAACAAAATAAAAAAAGAACAATGTGTTTTATTTGTATTTCATATATATATATATATTTTATATCTTTATTTTTAATTTAATTTAATTAATTATATATTTATATATTGATTTATTGTTTTACTTATTTCATTTCATTTAAATCAATTGATTTATATTTTATTTATATTTATTTTGAATTTATATTGCATTTATATTGCATTTATATTTATATTTCTAAATTAATTAATTAATTAATTTTTAGTTAAAAAAAGTTAAAAACAAATAGATATATGTATATAATAACTGTTTGCAACTCAGATGGGTTGCAAATGGCGTTTCGCGCCCGTTTGAAACTTTTGGGTCGCGAATTTAACATTGGCCTTTGAAATAAAGCTCATTGATATTTGCCTACAAAAAACAGTAAAATTACAAATTGAATTTGAAAAGCAAAGGTGTGATTTTCAACTGGCTGTTGATTGTAAAAAGCAGAAAGCGAAGATTTTGGCTCATAAAAATAATTTTGATGAAAAGTGGAAAGTGAAAAAGGCTGAGAATTTAAAGATTGGACCAGCAATTAAGGGATGAGTGCAGCACAGGTGATGGGAAAAAGGAGGGTTCAAATAATAAGGGAAATTACCTGAACAAGGTACACAATTAAAGGAGGAAACAACAAAGAGTTTTTATTTCAGATGGCAAGCACAAGTAGTGAATGCAGACATCAAGATGATATGAAAAGAATGAGACAAAAGAAATAAGAAGATGAAGGCAAACCTGAAAGATTGTAACAGCAAGTAAGGGACAAGTGCAGTGCAGGTGATGGAGAAAAGGAGGGCACAAATGAAGAGGAAAACTACATGAAAAAGGTACACAATAGGAGAAGGAAACAACAAAGAGTGAGGAAATGAACGGGAGAGACAAGTACACAATGTATTTATAAACAGTAAGTACAAGATCTTTGAAACCTAACATGTGGTGGTAGCAGGATGATCTTAGTTTTCTCCACACTGTTGAGTCCCAACTCAGTCCACGGGTTGTTTAATGCTTTGCAGTGGGCCACTGGGATTTTGAGAGATTTTGAAAAGTGGGAGTTTAAAAAAGAGGAAAATGAGAAGCATTGACAGGAAGAGCAACTAGAAAAGGACAGGGAATGACTGGCAATGGAAAAAAAGGATGGGCTATCAGTAGCCATGGAATTTATTGGCAGCAGTAGATCAGTGGAAGAAATACAGAGAATTACTTGATTTCTTGGCTTGTAATTATATTTAATTTGATGAAGATTTGAAAAATAAAAACAAAAAAATTATTTTAAAATGAAATGATTTTTGAGACTAATTTTAACCCCACCAATAAAAATTTTTTTTTTTATTTAAATTTCTTTTGAGAGTATATCTTTCCACTGTTCAACTCCCTGCAGTTTTTCTGAGTGGTTTTGTTGATTTCCATAGACATGGCCATTCTTGTATGAGTGGAGATCTCCATAGAAGGAAAATTACAGTGCTGGTACTTATTTTTTTCCCAAACTATTCTGACAATATCTTTTTGTTTGAAATCAATTCCAAAACCAAATTCAGGAAAAAAAATGACCATCAGATACTTGATATTTGTCCTCATTGTTGATAATTTGTTGATTTGATTTTTTGGTTACAACCACCAGTAAAAAGGAATAGGAATAGATGTTTCTTTTGTCAGTGTGGGGAGAATTTTAGAAGGAATTTGAAGTGAAGGTGATGTGGGGGCACAGTCAAAAGTGTTAAGTTTCTGTTAAGTTCCTAGTTTTAATTACTTGGATTGCGGGGAGAAAACTTGGAGGACGTAGATACTCTAATCCTGGAGTACTGAAGTTACCCTCTAGTGGTCAACTGAATCTCACATCCTCAAGATTAAGATGAAAATCTCAAAATCAAGACACAAACACTTTGATCCCAACTGACTCAAAAACTCACAACTCCTCAATATTCTCATCCTTTCCTTTCTTTCTCTCACCACTTATTCTAATCCTCATCTTTTTGCTCACTTCAACACCTCAAGCGTAGTCCATGTGCCCCGTGAGATATCTATTCAAACAAAACCTTTTTCTCTTGTTTACTTCCTTCATTCAATGTCTGACTCAACTATACAGCTTGTTTCCGTTATCTTTTCTATTTTTCATCAGCCCTAACTGTTGTGCTCTCAACATTCATTCTCATCATGTTCCTTAAATCCTTATTTTGGTGATCTCTAATTTTTTATGTCTCCTCAAGACTTGTGTTGATCTTGTTTTGTTTCCTCAGTTCCCAGTTTTCTGTTTTATCAAATCAGACTTTTGACAAAAATGTGTGAGGTGGGATCCAAATTTCAATGAAGAGAAAGAGGGGATATTTTTTTCCAGAATTGTTTGACTGTTGGAATCATGTGCTAGTCTGGATAATTTTTGGAACATTTGGACTAAAATTAGAGAGAATTTGTCTGAATTTAGGTTGAGGAGAGTGTACTCTTGAGGGGAAGATTGAATAGCTGCTTTCTTCAAATATTGTCCAAATATTTTAGAAGGGTGCATGAATTTTTGCCATTCAACTGCCCACATTTTTCTACCCCAAGATCTGGAGGAACCAACAGTATTCAAATTTTTTTTGGATTTTTGAAGGAAAGTGTTGACCAAGTTTATGTCCTTCTTCTCTTCCTCAGATAATTTATTCACAGGGAAAAATTTAATCATTGCAACCACACACTCATGATTAGATTGTTCATGAACAAATACTTTTCCAGAGGAGAAAAATTAGAAATGTTTGATCCTCTGTTTGGCCTTTTCAAACTCTTAAGGGGAGGGTTTTTGACTGATATTTTTTTTGGCAATGATGGTAGGATACAGATCCAAAATTTTTAATTTTATCTCAGACCAAACAAACTTTTCATCAATCCCCCCCTCTGCCACTTCCAAAGAGATTTTTAAATCTCTTGTTGGAGCCTTCTTTTACTGATTCATCCTATTATTTTCACCTCTCTTTATGCTTATGTGATCATTTCCTACCATCTTGTTCCATCAAATCCAAATAATTTCATTGGAGTGAGGATCAAAAAAAGTATTCAAGTCATTGTGAAGAATTTTGAGTTTAGTTGGAGAAGAATTGAAAGTCAATATAAATGATGGTTGTAGAAGGAGCAAGGGGTGGAACAATGTTTTGCATTGCATGGAATCAAATAAAAAAACCAAAAAAAAAACATTCATGGGCCAGTTATAATCAAGGTAGATGATCAACAAACATTGAAAAAAATAAAAAAATATTGGTCAATCTTCACCCCCCCCCAAAAAAAAACAAAAAAATTGTCAGACCAATATTTTAATCATCTGGAAGGAGGAAGGGGAGGAGGAGGGGGGGGGGGTGGTAGAACTGGGATGTAGCTGAGCAGGATCGGTCAATCAACCATTAGATTGATGGGGGGGATAGATCAATGGGGGGTGGGGGATATATTGATGTGGATGGATCTCATTTGCTAGATTGATTGGGGTTTCCTAAAAACATATTGATTGATTAGTTAAATCAATTGAACAGGAAGAGGAGGAGGATCAATGGCCAATCAATAAATCACTTTTTTATCTAAACAATCAATTGATTGATAGCCAATCAATTGACTGGTTGTTTATACAAACCATCAATTGATTAATCAAAAAAAACTATCAATTAATCAATCAATCAATTAGACAATTGACCAATAAATCAATTAATGAATTGATAAATTGGAGGAGGAGGAGGAGGAGGGGGTGCTTACCTGATGGATGGGTGGATCCTAAAACCTTTGATTGATCAATTGATCAGGAGGAGGAGGAGGGGGGGCTTACCTGTTCAATATAACTTGGTTGGAACGTTGGTGGTTTACCTGGGAGAATGATTGATTGATAAGTCAATTGATTGATCAAAGGAGGAGGAGGAGGAGAGGGGCGGGAGGGGAATAGATTTGATTGATTGATTCGGAGAAGAAGCAGGAG
The DNA here is from genome assembly GCA_025617555.3 of Puccinia polysora. Taxonomy (NCBI): domain Eukaryota; kingdom Fungi; phylum Basidiomycota; class Pucciniomycetes; order Pucciniales; family Pucciniaceae; genus Puccinia; species Puccinia polysora. The sequence goes on along the minus strand of CM062616.1, from coordinate 13,882,998 downwards.
GAGGAGGACCAGGTGGGAAGGTGGATGGTGAGGAGGAGGAAGGATTGGACCGGTGGTTTGGTGAGGAGGAGGAAGATGGACCAGTGAGTGTATGGGGTGAGGTGGGTGGTTTGCTGATTGGTGAGGTATGAGGTGGAGGTTTTTTTGTGTTTTTTCAAAGTCCACCAAAAAAAAAAACCCCAAGTCAGCCTATTATTCTTGGTTTGGAAACAAAAAAAAAAGAAAATTACTGTGATGTGATTTTTTACCTATTTCAAAACTGAATTTTAATCCTCAAAGTGAGCAAGTGTGAGGGGTAGAATCCGCTCTCTCATGAAAGAAGGTGAAGGAAAAGATGAGACAGGGATGACTTGAGGAGGATTGGGAATATCTTCTTCAAATATTCCATCCCATTCATCTTTGATTTCAGCCAGAATTTTTTGAAGGATTGAACAACTAATAATCCAGTTGATTAGGATCTTCATGTCTTTGAAATTTTGAAGCTGTTTTTGAATTTCCCTCAAGCTGGCCCATCTTTGTTTCAGGACTCCTATGGAATGCTCAATCCCAACTTTTTATTGGGAAAGTTGATAGTTGAAATAAGTTTTGGCTTGATTATTGGATGAAAATTTGTGGTATTTTAGAACCACATATTTCCTGCTACCATAATCTGAATTGGCCAGAAGTTATTGATCTTGCTCAAAATATTTCTCTAGTTGTTATTAAATCTGCATCCAATTGAAAAAAGGTGAATTGTGAAAAGAACCTGGAAGGCCAGCATAGAGGGATATGAAATTCTTTTTGTTATCAAAAACAAGTTGTAGTGCCACATAGTATCTATAAAAAAAGATAAAAAATATTTGATCAGTTTCTTATCAAATGTTTTATCAAAGGCGTTGGAAAAGAAAATAATTGATTGCATTTTTCTCCAATTAAAATTATGGTTGCCATCTAGCTTGGGTTTTTGACTCAAGGGGATAGTGGTTCCATCAAGAAAACCAATGCAACAAGAAAAGCCTTTGGTCTCCATTACTTGAGATATCTCCTTGCATTCTTGTTTTGTGGGCCAATAAAGGACTGAGAAATGGAAAGATAGGATAGCAATCATGAATCTTTTGGTGTAAAATTCAATGTTTCCATAACCAACTGAGAATATATTTTTTTCAGATAGCTACTTTTACAGAGCAACCTTTCAAAGTAGAATAAAAATAAAAATAAATAATAAAAATAAAACTGGTGAGAAATACCAAAACATTATTACAAATTTGAATGTCTCACCTAAAATAAGGTAGGTTCAGTCACTGACCCCACCCCTGAATTCAAACTACTTATGTTTTTAAAATAATTAAAGAAAAATTCTCAATAAGCCATGGTATCACTATGGCACTTTGTGGCCATTTTATTATTTCAAATCTGATTTTCATGTATATGTTTCACACCTAAAATTCACTCAGAATTGAGGTGTAGTGTATATTTCAGGAGTCACAGAAGGATTTGTGTTCTGTTACAATTCCTGCGCACAGCACCCCATCCATACAGTAAGGGTACACAAGCCTGTCACCCAATATGTACGCAGCTGTCAAGAAGCCCCAATGAAATATGCTTCTGGCCGCAGATTCTGGATTCCCGCACGCAGCTTTCAGGTATGAGTGTTCCAAAAATAATTGCACTGCTCCTGACAGCCAGGTACAACAGGAACAGGCTACAACCTGCATGCATACATCATGCATATGTAAAACCTGACTGATGGATAGAGGGATTCTTGAAACCTCTGAATATTTAATAAAAGGAATGAAATTCAAAGTATAAAACATATAAATTAGGCAAAATAATACTAAAGGTTGTCATGTAAATACCATTATCAAAGCTTTATGAACCAAAAAAAACCACAAAAAACACCAAGAATCTTCCCTAAAAATTATTAAAAATTACCAAAATGTTCCAAAGATGGCTTGAAATCTAAAAATACCCACTTCTGACCACGTCACTTAAAATAAACTAATACAAAATTAGGAAATATGCCAGAACTGTAAAAATAACAAATTAACATTTGAACAGATTCTGATAATTATTTCACACACCAATATGAAACAGAAAGGATAAAATGATTGAAAGAACTAAGAGTGCGTTCCAAAATATCCTTGGCCAGCCTGATAGCCTTAGACCACAAGAAAAACCCCTTCTACATGCCCTGGAAGACCCTTTTGCCCCAAAAAGGAAAATAAAAAACCCTTTTTGGATGATTTAAACACCAGAAATTTTTAATTAATTAATCCAGACCCCTTACCATCTGTGATCAAGTGTTTATAGAAAATAAAAAGTTATTCTTTGCCTCAGTCTGTTAGTATAATTATTAATTCTAACCCCATTGTTAATTCCATTGAAGAAAATCAGCAAAAACCCCAATCATTTCCCTGAGACCCTTTCAACTGTTAATTATTGCAAAAATCTTGGAGTTTCTGCTAAAATTAGTAAGTTATCTCCTCCTTGCCTCCAGGAGTAAGTTATTTGAGACAGCCAGTCCACCCGTTCCCCTTGAGTAAAACACTTTTGAGTAATCACTTAGGACCTCATTGTCCCAAGGTTTTTACATGGTTCAAAAGAGCCCCTTGAAGAGAGGTTGTTTTGAAAAATTTCCCCTGTTTGCATAAAATTTGTCCCCTCTTTAAAAATATATTAAAAACATTTTTAACCAAACTAAACTCCAAAATTTACACTTGCTCTTATTATATCAATATTTTTGAGAATTTTACATATTTTCTTGGAATTATTATTGTTTCAAAACCATTATAACTTGCTTTAGCTAAGGGACTGAAAGTTTCCTGGTATCACTAAGCTGAAAATTTTCTAATTCATGAATTTCTGCTCCATTTCCATTTAATCCCAACCTTAAAAGATCAACAGCCAGTTGGATAGCTGGATTTTGTTTAGGATTCTGAGAATTTTTCTGGAAGATGTGATGGTCTTCAATCATCTCCAAAAGCTTCATGAATGAAGGTAATAAAGTTTGGATCAGTTGCTTGAGGCTTAAGTTGGGGAGGAGTTGAAGGCTTTTTCTTTCATACATAGGGTTTTGGAGAGTCTGTCTTCTTGGAACAATGTATTTATTCTCCAAAAGGGAATTCAAAGATAACCAAGTTGATTCCAAATTTGAGTCTGAATCAGAGTAAAATAATAAAAAAATTCAGTCTGCTTTTTTGTGTCTTCAACTTTCTGCTGGGAATTTTGGTTGGAAATTTTGAGAAAGATGGTGATGTGATGTGTTTTGATGAGATGAAGATGGAATGTTTGTGAAGAAATGGAGATGTGAATTGATGGGGATGCAATTTTTGTGATGCAATGGAGATGGGATTGGTATTTATTTGCTGATTTGGAAATGTGTATGAGTGCTTTGAATGTAAATGGATGGTGGATGGATGATGATGCATAAATGAAATATTTGATGTTTTAAATCAACCATTTCCAAAAAATATTCCATTTTGAAATACACCAGTTAGGGGGTATGCATATTTCAGAAAACCGCAATTAAAAATGGCAGGCTTGGTTAAAAATAATGGCAGGTTTCTAATGGCAGGTTTTCTAACTCTGATACACCCTAATCCATGCAACTTTAGTTGTTTTTAATATTTATATTTTTCTTCTTTATTAATTTTTTCATGATTTTGATTATAATTGCATTTATAATTCCATTTATAATTCCATTTACATTTATTTATGATAACTGTGATGTTTAATTATGTTAGGTGATCTGCCCAGATCACCAAAACCACAATATTAGCTTAACCCACTGGCAAGATTGACTCAAACTCTGCTTTTTGATAAATAACCTTCCCAGATCACCAACACCAGGATATTAGCTTAACCTGCTGAAAAGATTGACTCAAACTCTGATGAGGAAAAGTTTCTCTGGAGAAGCAGGTGGTCCTAGATTGTATACATGAAGATTTTGGTTTATACGCATAATCAATAGATTATGTTTATATTCTAATGTATGTGTCTAGTTGTGGGCGTGAATTTATACAAGTTGTAAACTGTGTAAATATTTATCTATACACCCCCCCATGCAATTTGCAAATTTTACCGTCCTTAGGTTCTGTCAAACTGACACCTAACTCAGTCTAACCTCACTCAAATATACTTACCTCAGGCACTTCAACCTCAGGGCTCTGGAGACTTTATCAGTATATCTCCTTCAACTACATATCCTCATGATCTTCATGCCTTACATATCTACATATAGTCTAACCTCATGCATTATACATATAGACTCCTTACGCTTGCACGTACTTAATCTCTCAGTTTCTGCATATTCTCTAACCTTCTTCACTCTGCCTATCCTATACCTCACTATGGTTTATCCTTTGGTAATCCTTATGTACATCCTCTTGCAGATTGTATCACATACTCTATCTACTTAGTACATAATTTCATGACCTCCATGTACACTGTACATCCTCTCACTGTACATTCCCCACTTAGACAGCCAGAACTGTAGCCTAGCACAAATTTAGTAAGAAGCCTAACCCCAATGTAGTAGCATACCTGATCAGCCCCTCTGTTACCTTGACCGCTCCCTTTTCATCAAATATGTAGTCTGAGCCCCAAAGCATCTGTACCTCTTTTGTATTCCAGCCTCCTGTCTATTTAAGCAGCCCTTCTCTTCCTCTTCCTGATTGTACTCTAAGAAATAAGTTTACTAATTCTTACTAGGAATCCATCCCAGCAAATATCATTAATCACCTTAACCCCCATTCAGTCCTACTCTGCTCCTTGTAGCATCTTCCAGTATCCTTGCCCCCAAGCTTCCTGAGAGTAGATTCCCCTCAGTGCCAAGCCCTGCTTGCATTAAGCAGCCCTTGTGACAGGTTCAGGTTGGCAATTGCTGGGTCAATCTTGTTATGTCCAAGCCATTTGGTGAGCAGAATGGCTTGTTGGTTTTGGGTACTTTTCCACTTCAGGTCTACCTGATTTTTCCTGAAAAAATAATTGAAAAAGGAGAACATTTGGGATAGGTACTTAGTTCTCTTCTTTGATGTGTTATTTCTGGCAATTAAGATGGCTGATTTTTTGTTGCAAAAGATGGCCATTGTTAGCATTTTGAAGTCCAATAGTATTTTTTTGAGATACAAAAGTTTTTGGGTCCCATCTGAAAAGGCAGAATACTGTTCAGCACACATGGAAAGAGCAACTAAGTTCTGCCATCTTGATCCCCATGCAATCCGATTTCCTAGGTACTTGATAACATGAACTGATGTGGATTTCTCATTTTCCCCGCCCTAGTTAGAATCACTACACAATTCTAATCCCCAAACCCCTTTACCAAAAACCAGCGCCATAGTGCCAGTCTGTTTAAGATAGCCAATCAGCCAGTTGAGTGCTTTCCAGTGAGTTTCAGATGGAAAACTTTTATATTGCAACAGGAGGTTTGGCGGGTAGGAGAGATCCAGTCTGGGACCAGCTGCCAGGTAAATCAAGGATCCAACAAGATTTTTGGACCTTTCAGCCTTGGTAGGGTTGCCATCATGGAGGGAAAGGCTGATCTCAGGCAAGGAGCTCTGGCGCTTGGGATGTGCTTCACAATGGTAATCCTTGATTATTTGGGTTGTCAGGAAATTTTGGGAGAGAAAGAAGAAATCCTTTGTAAAAGCTAACCTGATTCCAAGAATCTTTGTTGGGTATCTTGCCATTTCAGCTTTACTTAGCATTCCATCCCCTTGCAGATTTTTACCAGCAAATCCATAGAGAAAGAAACTACAAAACCATCATCAAGGTGCATCCATATAACAGAAAATGTGTCCCTACATTGCAGGAGGTACAGGGAAGGTTTTAGCTCTCTAGCAAAAAATATCAGTTCAGAAATTATCCTGTAAAAGAACTTCCAACATCACCTTGCTGCCTGCTTGGTGCCGTAAACAGCCTTCTTTAAATGCATAACAAGCCCTTTCTATTCAGTTCTCACCTCTGTTGGTGGTTGAGTGTACAATTCTTCACTGATCTGGCTGTAGAGGTACGCTGAGCTGACATCACACTTTGCCATTGGTAAATACAGATTGATACCAAGTGAAATGAGTAGTCTTAATACATTTAGAATAGCCATTGGTACATACGTCTTGTTCACATCTCCCCCAATTCTCTGATTGAATCCTTTCACTACCAACCTCAAAGGGTGCTCCACAAGTTTTCCATTCTTGTGCAGCTTGTTGGGAAGTACCCACCACATCCCCAATACCTTGATCCCTGGGTGAGGCTTGACTGGTTCTAAAACTTCTAGCTTGTCAAATTTTTCAACCTCATAAGTGGCTGATGCCAACCATTGCTTTCCAAAATCCCCTTTTAGTGCCTCAGGCACAGATTTTGGTAGTTAATGATCCACTTAATGGGAAATGAATTGATGAAATTCTTCTCAGCATCCACAACAAGGTCAGTTTGCTCCTGTCCAAGTTGAAGCATCACTTGGTTAAGAATAAAATCAATGCCTGCTTTATTTGGTTCTAACTTCACTGGAAGGTTTTGGAATTTGGGGAATATTACGGACGTGGAGTGTATAACTTTTTGTTCTTCTTTCAACCAAAATAGCCAACATGCACCTGCTTACAGGTATGCCAAAAGACGGCATTGTTGCCTGTTGTCTTCCAGCTTATTCTGTCTTATCTCCTTTGGTATGTGTACTATGGCCCAGGCGCTTTGGTGATGTATTTATAAAGTCAGATTGGGAATTGCATGGCAGGCTGTGCACTCAGAAGTTGGGTAGGTCAGGCTCAGCATTTGGTGCGTTTTGGGCCCTCTCCAGGAAGGGCCATCTTGCAACCTGCTTGATTTAGCGGACCAAGTAACAGAGAAAGCACAACCAAGTTTGGGGGCAGCTAGTTTGGAAAGCAGGAGTTGGCTATTGCGGGGTTCTAGGTGCCAGGGACTTCCTCCCAAGCATAGGCCTGGACAGATATGCGGATTAGAGGATCCACAGATGCGCGCAGACAGATAAACACGGGGGCTCAAAGTAGGATTTGGCAAGGGCTGCGCCATGAGAAGGAAAAACCAGACGTACGTAATGGCAGAAGGGTTTGGAGGGATTGGGTGGTACAGGTTAAGGTTGGGCTAGGGTTCAGGGTTCTAGGGGTTCTTTGTTAATTTCTTTCTTGGGATTTCAGTTGCGCTTGTGCTTTGATTAGGTTTGGAGGGAGGACTCAAAACCTCACTCTCAACTCTGGGTTGTAGGATTATCTCATCTGATCATAAAAGGTTCAGGAAAGGATTGAAGGGCAGGAATATACAATGTCATTTTCTCTGTTCATCTTTTTTTATAACTATCTCTTTTTATCAAAACCCATCAGCACTCAACCTCCTTACAGACGCCAGGACCAATAACTTCCAAGCTTGAGGAAAACTTATGGGAGTATCTTCCTCTTGTTTCCACATCCAGCGGTCTGTCCAGGAAGTAATATTTTTTCCTAGTCTCTCAAAGGTAGCGGATGCAATTCTACCAAGAACTACTCCAGGATCAAATGTTCTGGAATCATTCCCTCTGCGTTCAGAAAAAAGTAGACCAAACCCTCCTCTGCCACTGGACGCTTGGTCCGGCAGCTTCTCTCCCCCTTTTTCAGATTCCTCAGAAGCAGTCAAGGCTCCTCAACAGGTATGGCTTAGGCCGTGGAAATTCTTGCACCTCTGGTTTAACACCACAGATATTGGACATTTTCTGGAAAGGTTTGAGGATATTTCCAATTCCAAGCATGCAATAAGCAAGGACAAGGTCCTGAATGTTGTTCTATTCCTGATGGAAAAGAGTAAGCTTTGGGACATGGAGGATATGGCTGGCCATGGGGCCTGGTACTAGGCAAGGTTGCAGAGCAAAATGATGATGAGGTTGGGGAAACTGGGGATGAAAATCATCAAGCAAAAATTGCTGCTTCTTTAAATTGGCCTTCTTCACTTGGTTTACACAATTAATCCCCATGAAAGAAGAGTAATCACAATCAGAACAGGTGGTTGATTTTTCTGCTGAAATGTGAAAGGAATGCACAATCTTGAGAGAATAGTGGCTTATTTTACCTGATAGGTGTTCAACAAAATATGTGAGACCAATCAAGTATTGAAGTCTTTCTGAGAATTTTCAATAGCCGTTTCATGGATTTGAATTGAAACTGAATGATATATTTGGTGAAATAAATCAGAAAAGGAACCAGAAGAAGTTTTGATAAATTGTTTGACATAAGATTGAAGCCCTTTTATTCTAGATTTTCTGTTATTTCCAAAATGCAGGTGCTTGTTTGCAGCATATGAAACAAATTTTCTTTTTAGAGGAAGCCAGTTGTCAATTAGGTAGTCAGAAGTAGGGGGATTCCAGACTACAGTCATTTTGGTAAAATCATCTTGATATGAATTTTCAGATTCGGACTTGATGAGCATATTCCAGTGTTTTCTGAATATAATCCATTCTTCTTCAGATTTAAATTGTTTTCTAAAATGTGTTTGAATTTTTTTGAATATATGCCAGACAAAAAGTAAATGATGAGAGTTGGGAAATACTGTTTCAATGGAATGAATCAGGGCTTGCTCCTTGTCAGTCACAATGCCTTTGGGTTCTTCATGTTCTAATAGTTTATGAAGTTGATTGAGAGCCCATTTTTATTCTTCCTTTCTTTCTTGGGAGAGGAAATAGAAACCAACAGAGAATGTTTTACCACAATTTTTGTCCCCAAAAATGTGAAGAAGAGGCATGGAAAATTTATTTGTTTTAAAAGTACAGTCCATCATTAATACTGATGGCAATAGTTTGGTTAATTTGATAGAATCTGGGTGGGAAATGAATAAAGAACTAATATGAAAATTTTGATTATTGTTTTTATATTTAAAATAATATTTTCTTAATTCCATTATTAAAGCTTCTATGGGTTATTTTCCTTCCAGTTTTTATTTTTTAATTTTTGCTCTTTTGTCACATATTTTACTAAGGATTGTGTGAACAGGAGAATGGGAGGTTTGTTTAAGGATTAACCATATCCTCTTGATAAACCTCAACTGTTCTATGAACTGGATGGGTGGATGGATCAGTTGATTGTGGATGATTGTGATCAGGGAATTAGATTTTTATTTCCCAAAGACCAGACTTCTTGTAAAAGCTTCCAGATAATTTGAAGGGAAAGTTTGTTTTTCTAGTTGACAAAAGTCTTTTGCTATCCAAATTGAGTGTATATTCCCAAAATTTGTCACATTGGTAAGTTTATATTTGCTCTTTAGTATTGGATACTTTGGTGGAAATGGAATATTCATGGGATTTAGCCAACTATTGAACAGCATCCAAAATTTCCCCCTTTGAATGATATGATAATTCAGCTGGAGGAGCCAAAAGGGTGAAATAATGGGGGTAATAGAAATAAGTTGAAGCAGTAGAAGGAGAAGCAGCAGTGGCAGATAGTGGAGCAAAATAAGAAGAAGGGCGGATGTTAAAAGTGGGTTGATTTGTTTTCCAGACATTTTTTCTTAGGGATTTTGATTTTGAGATGGTTTTTTTATGAAGACTTGATTTTTTTTTTTTTGATTTTAGATTGAGTTTTTGGATTCAGGGGGGTTGATTTAGTGGGGGAGGAGTTTTGACCTTGATTGGTTGAGTTGTGTTGAGTAGTGATGTGTGATTGGTTAATTGGTGTTGAGTTGTGATGATTGGTGTGGTTTGGAGTGAATTATGGATTTTGACAGGTGATGTTGTGGTTGAGGAGAGGATTGGACCACCCCAAGAGGTGAGGAGGAGGCAGTTAATAATTCAAAATAATATTGAATGTCAGATTATTCATATAGAAGAGCCCAAAAATTCGGAAATAACCGCAAAAGGGGTTTCATTTCAGCCTACTAGATGCCAAGGACCTAGCTCCTTCTAGCTACTAGAGGTGATGATAGTTTTAGAGTAAGAATGTTAAAAAATGCCAGAGATATATTTTGGCTAAAAGGGTTAAAATTTATTTATATATTCATAAAAATAAACTTAAAAGGAGGGGCCAAGACCTTAATGGGGTTTTTGAAAGCTCCAGAACACAGGTATATTTCTGCTAAGGACAATATAGGTGCAATTTTGATGCCTGTGGGGTTTTCAAGTACTCCTTTCAAGAAGTGTGTGTCTAATTTCCTTGGGGTTTAGGTTATTCAGAACCTACAAAAAGAGTATAAGTCAGCAGGATAACTTACTAGGTCTAGATCAGGACTTATTCTTGATGGATGGAATAATATGCAGGGATTCAGCGTGCTGGAAGCTGGTTCTGAGGAAGGCTGAATGGTTGGATATTGATTTTGGCCAAAAAGTAAGGATTCAAGATTTTTGTCTATATTTTTATCAGAAAGTGGTCCAAAATCACAAACTTATTTCTCATAAGGGTTTCATGACTTGAGGAAAAAAATATCTGAATTAATAATGACTATATGACTGGATGAATGAGTTAGAAATGGCTGGGGGAAGAGCCTTGATTTATATTTTGTTGGGTCTCCTCATGGTACAGTCTTTTTACCAGCTAAAGGAGGGTGACCCCGGCTAGTGCTGAGGCCAGGTAGCCATCAGTGTGTTTGTGTAGAACTGCTCTGGTCACTACAGAGGTACAGGAAGCCCTATGTCATCATGCTTGGGGCTTGATACATGTTTCTGTACCCTTAATGACCTTATTGTGTCCAACAAAGAAGTAGTGTTCAATTATTATTTTTAAATATAATTCATGCTTTCCTGAAGCCAGGGGCTTAAAAAATGCTCTGGGGAACCCATTCTGCAAGATTATTTTGATTATGAGGCTCTTTTCTCCATATTGGGATGTTTTACAGTCACTGAATTGGACAGTAAACTCCTAGTAATGTTTAGTTACATACAGTTTTAGTCACTAGGGACACAAGGGGGGTGTTGTATTGGTTTTTGGTACCTTGTGGGCCATATAGCACAAAGCTAGTCCTCTGTTTATCCTTAGTACACACTCTCAGGGTGTTACAGTGACTAACATGTACCCTTTTGGGTCCAAACCTACCATACAGGCTCTTTTACAGGGGCCCTGACAACCTTTGATATAGTTTTAAAAAGGTTGCAGGGCCCATTTTTTCCAGATTTTTTTTTTTGGTTTATCTGTTTTCATACTGTTCCCTGCCACATGGTGGCGCTCTTTGGGCCTCATGTGGTGTGGAACAGGGCTGTAGGATGTATAGGTGGTACTCTACAGCCCGTTTCCATTTTGGGAGAGGGGGGGCTGTCCAATGAGCTGGCTGGTTGCCTTGCTCAATGGTCTAGCCAGTTGCTAAGGGTCCACGCAAGGTATTCAGTTGACTACCTGCTGGGCTGGTAACAGGTAGCAACTGCTGCGCGTGGTGGTTTCTTGAATACCCACAGGAGTTGGTAGTAACTGCCATGCGCGGTAGTTTCTGACTAGCAACTACTCCAGGCTTGCGCCAGGTAGTCACTTAACTACTTGCGGGGCCAGCGCATGCCGTAGTTTTTTTGCGCGGTTGCAGAGCATATGCCGCTGGCAGGCACTGTGGTGACCAAATCTGGACACCCTAGACCAGATGCAGGAAATTCAAAATTTTCTTTCTAAAATTCTTTTATTCAGGTTTCATTTATCCAAAAAAAAAAAAAAAAAACAATTCCGCTCTATTTGTAGAATCAGTTGTACATAGTTTAACAGGGCCTCCTGCCCATATAAGGAGGGCTCTCCCCCTGCCTTTTGGGAGGGAGGAAATGGCATTCTAGCAAAACACAGATCAGATCCTATCCTAACAAGAGAGTATCACCATTATCTTGAAATTAAATCATCCGTGGGGTCTCATTCCCCTTTATCTTAGACTAAATTCTGGGTATATCTATGATTACCCCTTGATCCTTGAGCCTCCATACTCAAAACCCTGATCCTTGATCCTTATCACCAACCAATAGCTTTGCTGGTTGAAGAAGAATTTGACTGATTGAATTGTTGAGTGTGTTACACCACTCCTGATCCCATTTTCTGACCATACTGGTCCTGATCATCCTTTGATTATCTTTCTGGAACCAGTCACATTTGACTGAAGAGGTTTTATTAAGCTTAAAACCTGGAGTGTTAAACCTCCCTTCATCTCTTTTGAAGTTAAATTCCGCTACGCTACTCTTGAGTCCCTTGAGAAGTGTTGGGTAATCCTTGTTTGAATCAGTTATTGTTTTGCTTCCAGAGCTTCTTCAAACAATTAGGTTTGTCTTGTGCAGCCACCCACATTTATCTGGTACCCTTCAAGCGCTTGATTGCAGAGGGTTGGGAAGGTTCATTGAGAACCTGGAGGTTGTTTTGGATTGAGTTGATCTTTCCTAAGCTTCTGCTGAAGACCAGAGCTATTAGATTGTGGGTGTTGTTACTTACAAATTGCCTTGTCTGTTTAACTCTGAACAAACCTTGACTTCTTCTATTCAAGTTTTCCCCGGCATCATCTTGCCTCAGATAATGTTGTTTCCCCAGCTACCAACTACTATCATCTTTACCCTCTTACATTTGGTCCCTTGTTTACCATGTTCTGGAATTTGATCTTGGTTACATTTAAATATTTTTGTAACACTCAGGAGGGCAGCCTAAAAAGCACCTTTCCCCTCCACAGAACTGCCACAGAACTGCCACGGCCTAGCACCATTTGGAGTCTTAAATTTGGTCCCCCAGGCCGGGATCAAACCAGCAACCTTGGTATTTACAGTCCCAACAATCATCAACTTCAAAATCCAATCTTTTTCTTTTTCTTCTTCAGATCTGTGGAGGCAACTTGTTCTAGACGTAAGTCCTCCCAATTGTGCACCATCTGGGCAAGATACCTGTTGTTTTTAAAGAAACCCTACTCTTGCCACATTTGTGAGCCACTTTGAAAATCTGCTCCTTGGATCTTTTAGGAAACCTTTTCAAAATGGAATCTACCAGCCACTTTTCTACTCTTCCTAACATGGTTAAGATCAAGCCCCAGAACAAGAACTTAGGATTCAATGGGGAAAATGTGGAATGCTTCTTGGAATTGTACAAGATGGCTGCTTTGGTGGACGGAGCTAGCGAATTCAATATGGCCTACCAGTTACAATTTTTTATCTCCTCTGACAAAGTTATGGAAATAATTGAGTTTTTTGAAGGTTTCAAACGGCATAACTGGGCCCTGCTGCGGGGAGCGATGTTGGCCTATTGGGGAAAAATAGATGTAGCACAATTTACTTTGCAGGATATAGATAACCTTGTCTCCCAGTGGATCTCCAATGGTTGTGTGGCTTTAGATTCTGATTATCAGTCTTTTAGGAAATCTTTGGATCACATCCAATCCTACCTTTTCCAAAACAATCACATCAACACAGTGGATGAAATTTGAGTCCAATTTTTCCAATCTTTTTCTCTTGGAGTGCAGGAAAGGATCAAGGACAAACTTGTCAAGTCTGGATCCATGATCACTACCAGGGATAACATTTCAAGCTCCCTAGTTTCCTTATCCTTAGGGGAGTGGTGGATAAAGTCATGAAAGGTCAAACCGCCCTCAATTTTGAACATTCTAAAACCGCTGAACCAGTCCATGCCTCCTCTTTCAAAGAGTCAAACAAGATCATGAATAAAATGGAATCTGATTGCAGGCCCAAGAACCCTCAGCCTAACCAAGAAACTGCTACAATGGATGAGATCACTAAGCTGCTCAAAGCCTTTGAGAACAAAATGGATCAAAAGATTTACTCTCTTGCTGTTCCTAAACCTTCTAGTGCTGTTCCTAAAAATACTCTAGTCTGCTATTATTGCCACAGGAAAGGCCATGGAACCGGTTGATGTCTCAAACTCCAGAATGACAAAGACAGGAAATTGGTAGAACAAAAAGGGAATAAATTTTTTCTTCCTAATGGTGCCCTAATTGCCTTTGATTTTTCTCACCCTATTTGTCATGTGGTGGCCTCTTACCAGCCACCACCTCCTATGAAGGCATCCTTGGCTTCTGTGGATTTCTGATCTTCTTGTGGTACTCTTCAACCTTGGTATCCCCCAGCTATTTCTTCCTCCTCTCTGGTTTGTACTTACCTATCCAATCCAGCTAGGAAGCAACATGAGGAGCCCAAACCTCATAGAGCTCCTTCCTTGCCAACCTTGATACTCTGAAAACCACCAAACAACAATCCTCACCTGAGCCCTCTTCTGATGTAGAAGACATGGAGGTGGAAGAAGAAATACTCATGGAAAGGTCTCAAGACCACCCTGATCCTCATCTCTCATCTATTAAACCTCCTCAACCCCCTGATCCTGTTCCTTCTTCACCCAATCTTCCTCCCTCCACCCAGCCCAAAGTTTGGTTTGAGAGGGGAATTTCCAAAGATCACCCCAATGCTGTGGAAGGGGTACTAAAGGAAATTTCTGATCTTAAAATTCCTGATCTATCTGTGACTGAACTCTTTTTGATCTCTCCATCAGTTGCTGCAGGAATGAAGAAATGGGTTTCTTGTTGACGCGTGGAAATTGGTCCTGAAGAACTCAAGGTCTCCTCTGGAACCTTGATAGAGGATTCTGGTGGAATAGATCCCTCTTCTGAGTCTAGTCTTTACTCATTTATTCTTGGTTTTCTTCCCTGCCATCTTGGTGAATCAGCTGAAACGGTCTTGCTCCTTGTTGACTCTGGCTTTCAGCTCAACTTGATCTTGGATGCTATGGCCTGCAAACTTAAACTCAGCCATAGGGTCAGCTTCACCTCTTCAGTGTATGGAACAGGAAACCATTTGTGTGAATTGGTTGGAATTGTTGAAGAGGTTCCAGTCCGCATTGGCCAAAACATCGTGGGAACTTGTCATTTCTGGATCACACGCTTGGATGGACCTATGATCTTGGGTCAACCTTTCTTAATCAACTTTGGAGCAACTCTGATGTTTTCCAATCAAGTTGGGGAGAGAATCCTCCTCCCTGATTCCAATGGTAGAAAAATTGAGGTTCCTCTCTGTTCTTTGGATTCTGGTTGCTGGGAAAGAGACTTCCCTGGTCATTTTCCTAAGTCATCTCTAAAGGGAAAACAGAAGGATAATTATAGTTCTTTGCATTTTTTATGGGAGAAGTTGATACTAATAATAATTGTAGTTCTTTCCAGCCTCAAATTTCAAATCAAGGGTCAACTCTCATCCTGGAGGCTTATTTCTCTTTCTTTTCAATGTTTTCTTTTGATCTCAAAAAAATCAAATGTCAAAAACAAATCAAAAAGGAAAAATTCAAAAATATTTCTTCCTCATCTGTTGTTTCTTCTTTTCCTTGTACTCTTATCCCTAATCAACCTTCTCTCAGTTCCAGTTTGAATCTCCGCAATGAGTCTAAAGTAAATCCCAATCTCAATCCTATTTTTGGTGGCTTTGGTATGGAAGAATATGGGCTTCAGTGGAGGCAAATTGGGGTAGAAGTAAGTCCTCCCAATTGTGCACCACCATGGTATCCTACTACTATCATTTTCAAAACCCTACCTTGTGCCACACATGTGAGCAATGTATTATCTCCTGGGACTTCTTTCATGGAAAAGGCACCTTTTGAAAAAGTTGCGGAAAATCAAACTTGTAAGGCATTAGAACTTGGTCTCAATCCTTGTAGTCAGATCCCTCTGGTCAACTCTTGGCAAAAACAAGAACCGCTCTCTTTTTCCTCCAAATATAAACCAGTTTCCAGGAAAATCCAACCAGTCAACCAACCAATGCCTCTCAATCTCAATCCTCCTCTTAGGTGTCCTCCTCTATCCCATGATCCTTACTGTGGTTTACCTCAATCTCTCCCTGGTCCATTCATCCCCTCTGGTTGTGTCACCAAAGAATGTCTGAGAGTAGTCAACTTTGAACCAGATGGATGGCTTCTACCTGATGAGTTGTATTTGATCAAAAATGTCTTGGCTATTAGGGAAAAAGCCATTGCTTTCTGTGAAGAAGAGAGAGGTCTCTTGAATGAATCCTTTGGTCTGCCTTATATCATTCCTGTAGTGGAACATGATCCCTGGAAAAAGAAAAAGATCCCAATCCCTTCTGCCAAAGTCAACCAGTTCATCAAGTTGGTCTGGGAACAAGTCTGAACCGGTTTATACAAAAAGTCAAATTCTAGTTATTCCAGTCCTGTTTTCTGTGTCCTTAAAAGTAACGGTAAACTTAGAATAGTTCATGATCTCCAGCCGCTAAATAAGGTTACTATTAAAGACTCTGGTATTCCCCCTGCTACTAAAGAATTTGTTGAATCCTTCTCTGGGAGAGCTTGCTATAGTCTAGGTGAAATTCTGGGTGGCTATCAAAAACGGTCCTTAAATCTGATTTCTTGCCCTCTCATTAAATTCAACACTCCCCTTGGTTGTTTCCAACTTACCCAATTGCCTCAAGGTGCCACCAACTTGGTTGCATTCTATCAGGCACAGATGGTTTGGATCCTCCAGGATGAAATCCCTGATCATGCTGGTATCTTTATTGACAATGGCAGAATGAAAGGACCAGTTTCCAATTATAAAAATGAGCTCTTCCCCTGGCATTCAGGAATCCGTCAATTTATCTGGGAATATGCGACCACTTTGGAAAGGATCTTGTCTAGAATTGAAGAATCTGGCCTCACTTTCTCTGTATCCAAATTGGCTGCCTGTGTCCCTGCTCTGGAAATTGTTGGTCATGTGGTCTGCAAGGAAGGAAGAAGGATGGCTCCATCCAAAGTCAACAAAATCCTCTCTTGGCCTACTCCCATCAATCCAACTGAAGTCAGGGGTTTTCTAGGTGTTGTCACTTATGTTCAAATTTTTATCCCATTTCTATCCAAAATCTGTGCTCCCCTATGTCGCCTGACCAGAAAAGATGCTGAGTTGATCTTGACCCAAGATTGTGAACATTCTTTTAAGCTTCTTAAAATGATGGTTGGCAAAGACATAGTCTTGAGAAAGATTGCTTATGGACCTGGAGCTGGCAAGATCAAATCGGCTGTTGATTCTAGTTATCAATCTGTTGGGGCTGTCCTCACTCAGGAAGATGAAAATGGTCAGGACCGTTCTTCTCTCTATGAATCCTTGTTATTTTCAGATTTAGAATCCAGGTACTCCCAACCAAAACTGGAACTCTTTGGTGTGGCTCAAATGTTGAAGAAACTCCAAACTGTCCTCTGGGGTCAACACTTTGAGTTACAAGTTGATGCACAATCCATCATTGAAATGATCAATGCCCCCAGCCTCCCAAATGCCCCTATGACTCATTGGGTGGCCTTTATCCAACTTTTCTCTTTTTATATTGTCCATAGGCCTGGAAAATCCTTCACCATGCCCAATGGTTTATCTTGACGCCCCCTTGTAGATGAACAATTGGATGTTGGAGTGGACTTTGATGAGGAGGAGCCTTTCATTCGTCCAGTCTTCACCTTTTCCTCCCAAGATTTTTCTGGCTTCCAACAAGGTTTCTGGCTAAAATTAGAGCAGTACCTTTCCACTCTCCAGAGGCCTCCTCGTCTCTGCTAAAGATTTTTGATCGCTCAAGAGGAAGTCCTCCAATTTCTTTGTCCAAGGTACTAGGCTTATGAAAAGAGGCAATCCTTGTGCTCTAATTGTTGTCACAATCCCCTCTAAACAAGATTCAATCCTCAAAAGTCTCCATGAAGGCCTTGGGAATTGCGGGGAATCCAAAACCTATCAACATATATCCAAACCATTCTGGTGGCCATCTTTGAAGAAATCAGTCTCTCAATGGTGCAAGAGTTTTGAAGTATGTCAGAAATGTGATCTTAGGTGCCCGGCCAAAATCCATTATCCCACGGGAGAGTCCACTATCTTTGGAAGGATTGCTATGGATGTGGTCCACATTAAGGCTGGTGGAGCTAAGTACCTCATTGTGGCTAGAGATGATTTTTCTGGATGGGTGGAAGCAAAATTTCTTAAGAAACTCAGCTCTGAATCAGTAGCAGCCTTCCTTTACAAGACTTTGACAATGCATTATGGCTTGGCTCAATCTTATTCAACCAATGGTGGCTCTGAGTTTGGTGGAAAACTGGCTGAAATGATCCAATTGCTTCCAGGTCAACATAGGATGACCACTCCTTATTATCCTGAAGGAAAAGGCATGTTGGAAAGAGGCCATGCCCCATTGAAGGCTGCTCTTGTCAAGTTGGCTGGCAAAAGTGGAAAGAATTGTTGCAAATTTCTTCCTCTGGTCCTCTTCTCTTATCAAATTTCAAATAAACAAACCACTGGCCACTCACCTTACAAAATCCTCTTTGGTCAAAGGGCTGTCCTTCCTCTTGATCTTGAAATGGAATCTTTCTTAGGTATTTCTTGGGAAAGGATTTCTTCCACCACTGATCTATTGGTTGCCAGATCAAAGCAACTGGAGCAAGGTGAAGATTTTCATGACAAAGCTTATCAGAAAATGATGGAGTCAAGGGAAAAATCAGTCCAGTATTAGGAGGATAAGCATTCCAATTGATTCAGGGATCCCTTGAATCCTGGTGATCTAGTTTTAGCTTATAATTGATCCTTGGAAAATCAGCTGGGAAAGCTTTTTTCCAATCGCTGGAATAGTCCTTGTCAAGTGGTCTGTCAAGTCAGAGGTGGATCATATTTTTTGGAGGAACTAGATGGTACTCAGATGGCCAGAGGGTTCTCTGCTGATCAGTTCAAGAAATTTCATTTTTTTAGAGGCAACTTTGATCAGAAGTAAGTCCTCCCAATTGTGCATCACCAGTGTCATCTGCTGCGTTTTGTTGTTGAACTCTACTTTCTGCCACAAACATGAGCACCTGGGACACCTTCTTCATTTTATTGCAGTCAACTCTAGAAGGTATTCTTTGGATGGATCAAGATATTCTTTTCAATCACCCTCAAGATCAAATGGCCATTTCTTGTGTTCAATCATCTTTCCTTTCTTTTTTTATGACATCAAGCTCAGATGCAGACTAGGGACAGTCTGTAAGTTGGGGAGAGATGTGGTGAAAAAATTTGGAAACCCTGGACCAGATGCGGGAAATTCAATTTTTTTTTCTACAATTCTTTTATTTAGGTGTCATTTATCCAAAAAAAAAAAAAAACAATTCCGCTCTATTTGTAGAATCAGTTGTACATAGTCTAACAGGGCCTCCTGCCCATATAAGGAGGGCTCTCCCCCTGCCTTTTTGGAGGGAGGATATGGAATGCTAGCACAACACAGATCAGATCCTATCCTAACAAGAGAGTATCACCATCATCTTGAAATTAAATCATCTGTGGGGTCTCATTCCCCTTTATCTGAGACTAAATTCTGGGTATATCTATGATTACCCCTTGATCCTTGAGCCTCCATACTCAAAACCCTGATCCTTGATCCTTATCACCAACCAATAGCTTTGCTGGTTGAAGAAGAATTTGACTGATTTAATTCTTGAGTGTGTTACACCACTCCTGATCCCTTTATCTGACCATACTGGTCCTGATCATCCTTTAATTATTTTTCTGGAACCATTCACATTTGACTGAAGAGGTTTTATTAAGCTTAAAACCTGGAGTGTTAAACCTCCCTTCATCTCTTTTGAAGTTAAATTCCGCTACGCTACTCTTGAGTCCCTTGAGAAGTGTTGCGTTATTCTTGTTTGAATCAGTTATTGTTTTGATTCTAGAGCCTCTTCAAATAATTAGCTTTGTCTTGTGCAGCCACCTACAGTTATCTGGTACCCTTCAAGCGCTTGATTGCAGAGATTTTGGAAGGTTCATTGAGAACCTGGAGGTTGTTTGGGATTGAGTTGATCTTTCCTAAGCTTCTGCTGATGACTAGAGCTATTAGCCTGTGGGTGTTGTTACTTACAGATTGCCTTGTCTATTGAACTCTGAACAAACCTTGACTTCTTCTATTCAAGTTTTCCCTGGCATCATCTTGCCTCAGATAGTGTTGTTTCCCCAGCTACCAACTACCATCATCTTTATCCTCTTACATTTGGTCCCTCATTTACCAGGTTCTGGACTTTGATCTTGCTTACATTTAAATATTCTTGTAACACTCAGGAGGGCAGCCTAAACAGCACCTTTACCTTCCACAGAACTGCCACAGCCTAGCACCTTTTGGAGTGTTACAGCGTGTCCATAGATTTTTGAGCAGTAGCGGAGGGTATGCAGCTGCACGCAGGGCTATGGAAAAAAGCATTCCATGGATTCTTTGCGCAGTTGCAGAGGGTATATGGCTGCACGTGGAGCTATGGACAAAATCATGCCATGGCTTCATTGCATGGTTGCGGAGGGTATTTTGCTGCACGCAGGGCTATGTACAAAAGCATTCCTTGGATGTTTAGCGCGGTGGCAGAGGGTATATGGCTGCGCGCAGGGCTATGGACAAAAGAGTGCAATTTCTTCTTTGCGCGGTTGCAGAGGGTACACAGGTGAACCATGCTTCTACCTGAAGGAGTAACTTTTTGGGGTGTGGTGCCAGTGGGTGACCCTACCTAAGTTGGCACCACAAATCCATTTCTTTAATAATATTTTTAGATTCATTACAGGTTAAGGTTTTATTTCTTGATTTTTATTTTTATTTTGGGAAATGTTAAATTCATAGCTCATTGAGCTATGCACACAATTTGAAAGGGGCCATGTGGCAGGCCACACGGTCCAAAATGAGCCGTGTACAAACCCCCACAGCTGAAAGAGTTGCGCAGCCAACCCATCCTGGTCCACCGGCCTGTGGGATTCCACATGCCACTGGACCGCAGTGAACCAAAAAAAAAAGGAATGAAAGGGTACTCACATAACCCCTTAACTAAATAAACATTCCAAAAAAAAAGAAATCAACCAAAAAATCAAACAATGTTCATTTTTTGGTTAAAAAAAACAAAGAAATAGATAAATCAATAAAAAAAACTGTTACTATCCAATGGACTATCCCTAAAGTAAAAAGACCCAAAAAAACACAAGTAACTGGACTAGCCCTAAACTCAAAACACCAAAGAAGACAAGTAACTTGACAAGCCCTAAAGTAAAAACACAAAAAAAATACAAGTAACTTGAAAATCCCTAAAGTAAGTTCAGCATGACTAGCCCTAAAGTTAAAGGGCCCAAAAATTAAAGAATTCTTTTTACCAGCCCTAAAGTAAAAGTTCCCAAAAAGATATAAGTCTTTTGTCCAGCCCTAAAGTAAAAACACCAAAAAAATAAGTTCAACTTGTGTTAAGCTGATCTCATCTCAAGCTTTACATAAGTTAAGGTTGTGATGGAATCAGCCCAACATAAGTTGAACTGACTTACCATTAAACTCTCATTCAAAACACTCAATATCATGATTTTAACTCAAAAAACTCAACATACTGATGTCTAAAATGTGATAATTTCCTATATCAATAGAACTTGTTAGCTGCATTAGAATTACAATTTATATGAAACTCAATGATGAAATGAATTCAAAGTCTATTACAATCTAGAATACATTTGCAGTGGATCTTTGAGATGATCAACCCAACCAGAGACTTTTTTAGAAATCAAGGAAGGTGGTTTTGCTACAATGGGCAGGATTGGAATCATTTCTACTTCAAGTATAATAGAACCCAGTGGTTATTGTTTACAAAGGAAATTAAAATTGGATTTAATTTATCAGTAAAATCATTTTTGATTGGAGTATAAGTATCACATGACTCCAATGAAATAAAACATATAGGTCTGGAATATGTGTCTACTATGATTTGACCCATATCTAATTTAGCCAGCCATTTTGAGGAGGGAATCTTTTCATTGATGTCTTAACATCAAGTCTTTGTTTAATCTTTTCAAAAACCTGTATCACATGACTCCAATGAAATAAAACATATAGGTCTGGAATATGTGTCTACTATGATTTGACCCATATCTAATTTATCCAGCCATTTTGAGGAGGGAATCTTTTCATTGATGTCTTAACATCAAGTCTTTGTTTAATCTTTTCAAACACCTTTGCATTGCCAAGCATCTTAATGTAGCATGATCTATTTTTCTATAATGTTTCGATCATTTCCTTCCTAACTTCAAACCAATCATGCTCTTCATAACCAAGAGATTTATCAATGAATCTAAATCCGCAATTCCCATCTCCAATTGGATCCCAAACCTCACCCAAGAACTTATGGAATTTCTTGTGTATTTGATTGAGTTATTTTATGTTTGGTTCCTATCATGAAAACTAACTTAGTATTCATTTCTTTAATCAGATCAATTAAATCAATACTCACCAAAAGTGAGCTTCTGATTGAGCTTTGCTGCATGTTCTCTTCCTCTGAAGAGGATTCTTATTCCAAATTGATTGATCCCAATTCACTTTCAGTCTCTTCCTCTGAACTATGAAATTCAGATTCAGATTCTGCCAAATTTGACTAACAATTGATCGTTAGTTAGTAACTAAGTTAATGAAACCAAAAAAATGAACATATCCCAAAAGAAAAGACTTACAATCTTTTTTTCTTTTCTTGTTTGAAGCCCTTCAAGTCCTTTTTCCCCCCTTGAGTTGATTTTCAACATGCTGAAACCAAGATGGTTCTCTCTGCGTATCTGTCAATTTTGGCCTGCTCCTACTTGATTGTAAGACTTTAGGCTCAAATCTTGGCTTTAATTGATATTTTTTTAATCTTCTGAATGATATACTTCAATAGGCCGCTTTGCTCATGATCTTGATATTCCAAGATCAGTGCATTCACTTTTTCACATAACTGAGGAATGCTTAGCATTTCATAAACATTGCACTTTAAAAATTCATAAGGATCAACCATTAGTGAATTAGGATTCATTAATCAAAAATCATTAATCAAAAATCAATAATCAAATAGTGATTTGAACAATCCAACTTGAACAATCCAACTTAAGCCAACTTACAAAACTAGAACTTCAATGGTCATAGTCCAATCCCCACTGAGGATGAACATCTTTGGGTAACACAGATCTTCTGAATGCTAGAAGGTTACCTATTTGGTGGGAACAGGGCAAACCCATAGTCTTGGAATATGACTTGGTGCACACTTTGCCATCATTATCACATTTAAATTTCTTGAATTGTTCCCTAATAAGATGGATTGCCTCTAAAGACAATTTGTAACCCAATGGTAACAGTTCAGGTGGAAGAACTGTCCCTAACTTAATTGGAGAGTTATAAAGTGAAGCATGAACCTATTTAATTTTATTCAAAACTTTTCCCTCAAGGCTTTTCCAAACATCCAATAGGTTTCCCAAAGAGTTTGCAAGGAATTGTTTGAGAGTTTCATGGGCCCCTTCAACCCAAGATGTTTTTTTGTTTCCAAAATCTTGGTTTATACAAGTCCATGCTGCTACCAAAGTCTCTTTGATAGGGAAAATGTTATTTTCCATATACTCAAGTAAATCCTCATAGTCTTTCAAGAAACACTATACAAGTAAAAAGGTCAGAACCCAAAACTAGGAAGAATAAGAAGCAGTGATTTGGACCTAATCTGAGTACTGCATCATTGACCTCTGCCTCCTCCTTGGTCTTTGAGGCCCCATACTTTGCCCGCAGAGTCATAGAGCTTTTCCATCTTTCAAAATCATTAACAAAGCACTCTTTAAAGTTTTCTTATATGTTTTTAGAAAAGTTCCAAGTGCAACATTGTCTTGATGACTCAGGGAAACTAGATTGAATAGCACAAATCAGAGCTTTTTCACGGTCCATCACAAAGACTTTTGAAAGTCTCCCAGGATCATAATACAACTCCTTTAATGCATTTACAGACCAACTGTAGAACTCAAATGTTTCTTTTTTTATAAAAACAAGATATTTTGTGAAAGTTTTCCAATTGACCGTCATTCCTGCAACATGCAATAGTGGAGTTTTTTACTTATTTGTCTTATAAGTACAATCCAAAATAGCAGTAGGGTGGGATTGTTTTGAAAGCTTTACTTCCTCAGGATGTGCTAAGTATAGGGCCTTCAAGTGACCCTCTCCACTGAACTTTGACTGTTGAATCCAAATTGTTTCTTCAAGCTGGTCATAGAGTACCTCCATAACACTTTTACCCTTTAGTTCTGCAAGCATTACCTTCTGCTTAGTTTTATAGATTTTTTGGTCATCAACATAATCCCATCAATCAATCTTGCTTGATTTTAACTTGAGTTGTAATGTATTGAGCCCATCTTTCATGCCTTCCTTAAGTAGATCCAAGGCTGGCCCAGAGATTCTCCTCATTTGAGGATGCACAGAGGGATTTTCATATTGTTGATGGTTACGTTACGTTTCTTCATAGGAGATTTTCCACAAGGGGTCTGCCTTTGTGCAACGTCCATGGATCAAAAAATCTCACCCAACCTTCCTTGTGTGAGTTTGTCTAGAATTTTTGTTAAGAAGTTTTTCTGAATAGGAACCATGTCTATCACAGGCTAAATACACATATTGGTCATGCTTTGAGTTTAAAACTGTTTACGCGTAACCATGCTTCATTGCCCATGTTTGAAAATAGTTTTAAGCCTCTTCCCTAGTAGGAAAAGCTCTCACAGGAGGTGGGTCAAGTGGATCTGTCATAGTTACATAGTTATATTGATGGCATGCACTCCATCAGTTTCAATAAAATTAAATACGGCAAAGACCAGTAACATAAAATGTTACTCATGAACAGAGGTCAAATCCCACTGTGAAACATTTTGTTCCTCAATTTTCACCCTTGATGAGGATGCAATTGGGGATTCCAATGTTTCATTAACCAAATCCTTTTTTTTCTTTCTCCAAAGCTTTGTTGATGGAACTATCAATGTAGACCTTGCATGCAGCCATGTCAGAAGAAGGATGGCTTGCCACTGTTCCCATGCAAAAAATTTCAATGGTGTACTTCAGTATTCAATCCAACTTTCAATTGAATAAACAAAGTTTGCTCACTTTTGAGCTTAGAAAAAATTGTTTGCAGATTTTTATATGATTTCAATTTTCACTTTACTTTCACTTTGGTTTCACTTTAAAGTCTCTTTGGGATTGCTAGGTGTGGAACAAAAGTCCCATAAAGTATGCATTCATCCCAAACTTGGTTTGATGGAACCCAAGTGTGTTCCAGGGGGTGCCCAAAATTCTTGAACAACTTGCGGGGGTTACACAGCTCCTACACAACCCCCCGGGGGTTGGTGTGTTTGAAACGGCCCTTTTTAGTTGTCTATAGGCCTCCATGGCTCATTTGAGCCATGTAGGGCCCTACACAACTACCACACAGTTGGAGCCATGAATTTAAAATCACCCTTTCATTTTTAATTGATTATTTCTGTATTTTATTTTTTGGGGCTTTAGTCAGTTGGTTCTGAATAGTAGCTAGATGAAATTTGAAAATAGTATTTTTAGGTTAGAAATTTGAAGGCCAAATCAAGGTTCAAAAAATATGAAAAAGATATATATTTATGTCTCATTTGAAGTGCATTTTGAAACTGTAAACTCATTTTGTCCAAAAAATAATCAAAAAGGTATCAGCAATTGCTTCAAAACACACCCCAAAACAGACACTTCCCATTATTGTTGTAGATGCATCAATTTTATTTGGTGAATAGTTGATACTAAAAATCCCCAGATGATTTTTTGGGGCCCTTCAAAATTCTCACTAAAACACTGGAAACTGAAAATTTGGAAAATCTCATGGAAAAATGACAAAAAAAGAATTGAAAATAATGTCTTTTTTTTTATGTGAATACCATTTTCTGGAGGGAAATTGAAGTACTAAAATTATGAAAAAATTATAATTTAATTGCCTGCCATATTTGGAAACTTTCTTTCTTATCAAATTTTTCAAAGTGATCAACAAAGGAAGATTGAAAATGTTAAAATATATGTGACGTGGAGGGTTTTTTTTTCAGTTTTTTGGGGGCAATTTTGAAGGCCTCAAGAATGTCCAAAATTCTTTAAATTTTTTCTACAGGGGTTTGAGATTCCCTCCTATCCCCCAGTATTTTATTTTTGAAAAACCCCAAAAAACATGTTTTTTTCAGGTTTACTTTGTGCATGGGGGACGTCAGAGGACGTTGTGGGGACGTCCAAACCGCATGAATTCCAGGTTTGGGGGCGTGAAAAAACTAACACCTTTTTATAAAAAAAAAATGTTTGAGGAACCAGTCAATCTTCTTCTTGAGATTAAGTTTAATGGGCTTGTTGACTCTTGTTTTATTCTTGGATCAATAATATATCAACTATAACTGAGGAAGGGGCTATAGGGTGAAGACCCTACTCTTTTAAGGTAACAGGAGCCCTCAGGGGACTCCAGGAATCATCATGAGAGTTCTTGAATCCCCTTGTTTTATTCCTCAAGGGCTCAGAACCTCATTAAATCATACTCAATGAGGAATAGGGTACTGGTACTGATTGGGGCTGATTTTCAATGTAAAAGGTTCAAATTACATACCCCAAAAGTTAGTTAAATCATCCTAGGACTTAATATAAGTCAAAAGGACGGTACAGAAGTCATAGAACACCCCAGAAAGCTTACATACCAATAACTTGGTAGCCTTGGCATGTAATTATTTCTTATTTCCTAGTAGCTTGGCAGATATTATTCATATAAGGTATGTATATTCTTTGAAATGGTATTACATGTTTTATACTTTATAGATGAGCTAAGGGCCCTCTGAGTGGATGATCTAAAGACTCAGTGAGGTATGTTGAAGTATAATTACATCCCAAAGAAGGATAAGATTAAAATTGTGCAATATGTCTATACAGAGTAGAGAGTATGGCTTGAAGTGATTACTATAACTTTTCCCCCAAAGGATGGAAGATATTGGTAAGTTCTATACCAATAATTGGGGAGATTCTGTTTCCTCATAACTTAATCCAAATTTACGTTGGATCCCCATCCTGATAATATATATTATCAGTGTCTTAATTCCATAATCAATACTCATAAAAACATACTTATAAAATATTATTAAATATTCTCAAAATTTATTATATAATTCTAAAAATCTTTATAATCATTCATTCCTGGATCTATTATGGCCTGAACCAGTGACCTTGGTTTCAGATAATGGAAGATGAGCCCAGTTCTTAACCACTATACCAACAAGACATATGATTTATGCAGAAATTTGGACAACTCTATTTGTCTTGTGGCTGACATTGCTCCAGAATTGATTTGGACCATTGAAATTCTGCCCTTATCCAATTTATTGACCACATTGATCCTCTGAAACAACCCATTGCCCAAAGAAGACTCAATAATGAAAAAAACCATGAATCAGAATCAAAAATGAAGAATAAGATTCAAAAAAAATTACTTACCATCTTGGTTTTTTGGATTGATCAAGCAGTCTCACATTGAAATTAGAAAAATGAGTTGGTTCTAATTTGGCAATGGGTTGGATGGAGTTAGAGCCTGAATATGGGATGGTCAACAGCAAGATTGCAACACCCCGGGCGTCATCTACATTGTTTGAAGTACCTGGGTGTGGTTGCTTTGAAAAACAGCCCAACAAATTTTGTCTAGCCATTGTACAGAGCAACCTGTCAAAGCACCAAAAATCAAGAAACAAAGAAAATCAAACAAAATGATTCATAAAAACAAAGAAGGAGTGGTAAATCAAAAAATAGGGTATATCAGAATTGACCAAACCTGCCATTTTTTTGTGTCTGGTTTCAACCCAAATCCACCATTTGAAACCAGCCATTTCAAAACCGCCATTAAAAATAAAAAATCCCCACTTATTTCAAATTAGACACATCAGATTTACCTCAAAATATTTTTTTGTTCAGATAAAGTATTTGAAGGCTTTCACCACCTCAACCACCCATCAGTCCATGTCATACACACCTTTTTCTACCTCCAGCCTCATCAAAACAATTCTACCTCAAAACTCATTGGAAAAATCAAATTAATCACTTTCATCACTTGTTTTCTCTCAAAAATTCATCAATCTCATCACTTTATCAATCTCATCACTTTATTACTTTCAACAAATCATCAATTTCATGAATTTATCACTCTGATGACTTTATCACTCTCATCAATTTTTTTTCTCTTTTTGCTTGATTACTCCCATCAATTTATTGCTCTTGTCACTTGATCACTCTAATCACTTTATTTTGCCCATCACTTCATCACTCTCATCACTTTAATGCTCTCCTCATCAATTCATCAGTCTTATCATTTCATCACTCTTACTCTTTCCCAATGGCCCACCAGCTAATCTTCCTCCGCAAGTCTACACAAAATTTAAATACACCAAAGAAAACATTTCCAAGGAACTCTACAACAAGAAATCCTTACCCATCAGCTTTCAAAGGCTCCAGTCAGCTGAAGAGAGATGAGCACATCATCCTGGTAAACTGGCTCAAAATTTACTCCAAGTATGATGCTTGCTTTGAATGTGACAATAAGCACAAGTTGGCCAACCTCAATCCTCTAATTTCCATTGTAATCTACTGGTTTCCAATTAGCTCAAGAATAAAATCAAAGGAAGGCTGGATCTTTCATCAAAAAATATGAGTGATTGATTCAAGAATTATTGAGCCAAGTACAAAAAGGCCCACTCAATTTCAATCTCAACTGGCTTTTGTGTCACAGCCCCTGGTACAGCCAAGGGAATAAACTTGCTGTTTGATAAGTTGGACTCAATTTTTCCTTTTTATATTCAAATGGATGAAATATTTGGAAAGAAGGCCAACATCACCTCTTTAGCTGCTTTTGAAACCCAACAATTCAATTCAGTTGATGCTGAGGACTTTTCCGTAAATTCTCAGCCTAGAAATGATGATCCTTAGGAAACATTTGAGTGGCCCAATGTCAGCTCTCTGATACCAGGAACCTTGCAGTCCTTTAGCTACAAAGAGTGATAAAAGAATTTGGAGCAATAATATTCCAAAGAATAAACACTTTACAGCTCCAATAATAATATGGTAAGAGCAAGTGCAAGGTTTAATTGGTTTGGTTATAAATATTTTAAATATAATATAAAAAGAGGGGCCACAGTAATATACTACTGGGGGTCTTTACAGACTTGGCAACCTCTCCTCAAGGGGCCTCCTTAGGCAGTTTATAACCTTGGAATGAAGATGGGTGCCTTCTAAGGCCTTATCCACTAATTTGGGCGGGCAAAACAGCACACAAACCCAGAGCAGGAAGGGAAAAACTTACTTGGGAAGTAATCCACAGAAATCCTGCAAAGATTCAGGTAAGAAGCTTCAGAACAGATGGGGTTGGTGGCTGGTTCAAACTTCTGGTTCTTGATAGTTATTAAGAAAATAATAATAATAATACTTCAGACTAGATAATAAATCACTTGCTTTCTTCTTGATAAGCACTTGACTAACAATGACACAATGTCTGATTGATAATAATAATATTTCTGATAACTGATTGATAATTTTGAGCAAAAGAGTAAAAAGAGCCGGTTTAAATATTCCTTTTTGGGTGCTTGAGGGCCTCTAGAAGGGGTATTAGCCATGGGCTGAGGCTAGGGGGCAGTCAGGGCAAGATTGGCACGTCCCCAAGGTACTGTTAGCCTGCTGGCCTTATATCTGTCAAGGAACAGCTCCTTTTTAGCTTCAGGATCTGTTAATCAACAGATTAATCATTTTTCTGATCCTGCACTGATTCTCAATTTGTACTGTAAGTACTGGTCCAAAGTGAGCAGACGTGGATGTTTATTGATTTTCCATCATCTGCTGATCCTGTATATAATTTTTAATGATTTTTACGACCACTCCTTGTGTAGTTTTGTGGTCTTTGAAGGTTCTGATCAGCTCATGACGTGGTGAATCTGAATCATTATTTAATTAATAAAAAAATACTAAAAATTAGTTAATAACTAATTTTAATTGACTTTTAAGGTTTTTAAACTTTGATCTACGCTTTTTTGGTAGCTTTGCATGTGTAGAGTAGATCCTACTATGTTGTAGCTCCTCTGAGCGGTACCTGGCTGTCAGACTGATCACGGCAGGCTAGGCGCGGGGATCAGTCCATTCAGATGCGCGCGGGGACTGATCTGCTGCGCGCGTGATCACGGAAGGTTAGGCGCGGGGATCAGTCCATTCAGATGCGCGCGGGGACTGATCCGCTGCGCGTGTGACTAGGTCACAGTATTACCTGCACGCGGGAGGGATCAACTGCGCGCGGTAGTTTGGGTGCGCGGGAGTCCAGCGCTGTAGGGACGCGGGGCTGCGTGCGGGAATTGTGACAAAACACAATTCCCTGTGTAACTCCTAAACTACACACAACACCTGGATTTCGACTGAAATTTAGGTGTGAAACCTATACATGACATATCATGTGAAATATTAAAATGGCCAAGAGGTGCCATGTTGGTGCTGTGGTCATTTACCATATTTTTTTAAATTAATAAAAAAATATAAGGAGTAAGAATTAAAGGGTGGGGTCAGTGAGTGACCCTACCTTATTTTGGGTGGAAAATTCATTTCTGCAATAATATTAATGTATTTCCTACTCCTTCATTTTATAATAATTTTATTTATTTATTTATTTTTTTGTTCTTTTTATTTTTGTTAATATTATTATTGTTGTTGCTTTGTCAGGTTTCTCTGTTCTAAGTAGCAGGCTGACACCCAATCTGATTCCAAGGAGGATATTCCAACATAATCAGCTGAAATCATGTATACACTGGCTTTGATCAATAATTCAAACCCTTCCTTGGAAACCTCACTTAATTCCTTAGATCTCTCTCTTCCTGGGGTGGAAGAAATCAACAAATTCTCCAATGGGGAAGAAGATATTCCACTATCTCCATTACAATAAACATCTGTTCAAGTAAGGAAGCAATTTCTTGTCTTTTCTGTCCAGTTAGTCCTGACTGATTTAGATTGTAAAAAAACAGGATCATCCTTTTCTGAATAGCCAAAAACTCAAGCCACTGGGGCCTCCCACATCACCTTCAATTAATAGTGACAAATTTTAGGAAAAAACCTCCTGTGCCAAAGGAAAGCAAAAGTGCCTCCAATTCAATAAATGTGAACCCTAAAAGTCATCAAAAGAGCAGGAACACTTCCAGTTTTTTTGGATTTAAAGATATCATGGGGAAGCAAGATTAAATTAAGTGATTTGATTGAATCTCCTTGCTTTTTCATTAATCCCTTCCTTGGATCCTTCCATTTAGATTCCAGAATTTCTCATTTGAGTCCTCCTTCACTGTCAAGCGCTTTTCTTTGAACCTCTCTGTATTTTTGTCAAACCATCTCCTTCCATCTTGTTTCCTCCCAGGAAACTACTGGGGTTGGGCTGAGGAGCAAGAAGTTATTCAATTTGTTTTATAAAATTTTGAAGGTGGTGGGAGAAGAATTGGAATTCCATAAAAAGGGGTCAAACGTTGAAAAAAAAAAGTTCATTCATGTGACAATTTTCAGTGAAACAGGATTTGATGGGGGAAAAAATGGTCAGTCATGTGACAATTGTCAGTGACACAGGATTGAATGAAAAAAAATAAAATAGTAAGAAAAAAAATGGATTAGACCCTATGAGCTTGGTTGGTTATGAGGATGTTGGAGATTGGCTTGTGAGGAATAGAGAGTGGATGGGAGTTTATGGCATCAGTTATGATTATTTCTTTAGAGCCTTTGGAGATGATCAGCTCCAGTTAGATATTGGAGATTTTCCATTAAGATTTGTTTGAAAACCCATTATGTCAGCTTGCTACTATATACAGAGCAAAACTGTCAAATAGTAACACAAAAAAATGGAAAATAAGAACACCTCAATTAACAAAGTAAGGAGTAAGAAATCCATGAATATTATTACACGAATGGATCCCTCACCCAAAATTAGGTAGGGTCACTCACTGACCCCACCTTTTAATTCCAAGTCCTTATATTTTTAAAATAATTAAAAGGAAAATTACTAAAAATTACAACACTACACACGGAAATGTGTTATTCCCGCGCGTGGCCCTGCCAGCAACAGGATCCCGCGTACTAGAGACCCGCGCAAAGCTGATTTTGCCACGCAACCAGCGGATCCTTCCCGCCCGTACAGGCGGAAAGGTTTTATGTCACAATTCCCGCACGCAGCCCCGCCAGCAGCAGGATCCCGCGTACTAGAGACCCGCGCGCAGCTGATTTTGCCATGCATGCAACAGATCCTACCCCGCGCGTACACGCGGAAATGTGTTATGTCACAATTCCCGCGCGCAGCCACGCATCATTACATAACCCTACGTACTAGCAGCAGCAGGATCCCGCGTACTAGAGACCCAAGCGCAGCTGATTTTGCCATGCACGCAGCGGATCCTACCCTGTGCATACACGCGGAAATGTGTTATGTCACAATTCCCGCGCGCAGCCCCGCATCATTACATAACCCTACGTACTAGCAGCAGCAGGATCCCGCGTACTAGAGACCCGCGTGCAGCTGATTTTGCCATGCATTCAGCGGATCCTACCCCGCGCGCATCTGTACTACTGATCCCCGCGCCTGGATCAGTCGTGACTAATCTGACAACCAGGTACCGCTCAGAAGAGCTACAAACTAGTTAGGGTTGCCTAGTATATGTAACAAACGGACATATGCATTAATAATGATCTAAAAAGATCAAAAATTAAATGAAATTAATGAAAATTAAGTTTTAAACATTTTTTTAATAATAAATCAAAAATCAAGGACTACCACTTAAACCACAGATCTTGATCTTTGAAGACCACAAAACACTACAAGAAGTGTTCATAAAAATTATTAAAAATTTTCTAAATGATCAGCAGATGACGGAAAATCAGTAAAAATCCACATCTGCACGATTTAAAGCAATATCAATAGTACAAATAAAGGATGAGTACAGAATGATCAAATTTACGCCATAACTAATTAACAGATCCTGTGGCTAAAATAGTACAGAAATCCAGCAGATCTAAGGACAGCTTATTGACAGAACCAAGTAGACGTGCTAATCTTGCCCTGACTAGTTTGCCAGCCTCAGCCCCCAAGCAGAACCCTCTCTACGCGCCCTGAGAAGATCAAAATCACCCCAAAAAGATATTTATACAGACCTCTTTGGATCCATTATTCAATCAGAGTTTACCAGGAATTTATTTATTATCAATCAGACACCGTTTCATTGTTAATCAAGTGCTTATATGAAGATAAGCAAGTGATTTATGACTTAGTCTGCAGTAGTATTATTTTACCTTTATAACCAATCAACCATTGAATTTTATTCAAGCAATCTACCCCATCTGCTCTGAAACACTTCCCATTATTCCAGGATTTTTGTGGTAAAGTGCTCAGAGTGAGTGTTACCATTCCTGTCAAGGCCGCTTGTGCTGTTAAGCCCGGCCATCAGTGTAATAAGTCCTTTCTGAGGCACCCATCTTTATTCCAAGGTTCTTAAACTGCCCAAGGAGGCCCCTTGAAGAGAGGTTGCTAGTCTGTAAAGATCCCCAGTATTATAATGCTGTGGCCCCTCTTTTATATTATATTGAAAACCATCTACCACCAAACCAATTAAACCTTGCAACTGCTCTTATTAAATCATTTATTTGAGCTTCTAAGCGTTTATTATTGGAATCATAATTATTATTATCATTCCAGCATTTTTATCACTCTCTGTAGCTAAAGGACTGCAAGGTTCCTGGTATCAGAGAGCTGACACATTATGATTAATTTCATTCTCCCTGTAGCCTGCAGCCATTCTATCAAGCAGCCTTGGGTGATCTATGCATGAACTTTTTTACAAGTGGATTTGAGAGAAATGGGTGAGTGGTTCCACAAACTCTGACTCTTTTATCAACTCAAGTCAAACACTAGAATGACCATTTGGGTTTTTTCCCCTCCGCTAGGCCAATAGCAATTGCCTTCATGAACATGGGCGGACCTTGGAAAGCAGCAGAAACAGGGAAATTGTTTTCAAGTTTGTTCTCATAATTGTGATCTGATCCCTTTGCCATTCCAAACTGCCTTGGCAAAAAGGAGTGTTAAAATACGTATTCACTTTTGCATGTGCTACGTATGAGTGTAATCCAAATGGCATGCACATGTGGGCCTCTGCGGCCCATTTGGCACACACACGGATCATAGGTGCCTGTGTGGATGTCATGGATTTGGGGAAACTGGCCTCAAAACTTGTGAAACAGGCCTATTGGTAAATGGGCCCTAACGGTCCCGGTGGGGTATATGGGCAAATACATCCAGATGGGCTTGTATGGGCATAACTGTGCCCAAGGTTTATTTTTGACATACTTGGCCAGACGGGCTGGCCCGCCAAAGTACGTTGAACTCACTTTTTGGGCTTGGGGCGGCCCATTAGTGGCCGCTGCCCGTGTTGCAGCCCATTTGGGGCTGCGGCCCGTGTCTTGGCCTGCTTGGGGCTGCTGTTTTTGCTTACGGCCCGTTTACAGGGCCCAATGGCCCGGGCGGGGGCCCCGTAGGGGGCAGGGGGACTCAAAATGGAGTCCCCCCACCCAGGTTGCAGCTGTCAAGCCCGTCCCAGCTGCCCCGCTGGGTGGCCGCTGCAGGGCTGGGGCCAATGGCCTTGGCTCCTCCCCCTCCCCTTGCTTGCCATTGCAAGTAGGAGGAGGAGGGCTGGCTGGGTTGAACCAGCCAGCGACCGGTTACAACAGGCAACTGGTCAGGGTGAGTGGGACCTGATCACCCCCCCATAAAATGTTGTGGCTAGGCCGGTTGCAGCAAGGCAACTGGCGGTTGGGGGGAATTGACCACCCCCCCCCCCCCACCACCACCAAGAGGGGCGCTCTCCCCCCCCCCCTTTACCAAGGGGGAGGAGCGACAGGCTGGAGTGGATTTGACCACCCCCCAGCCCACCTACCTTAACAATGCCCTGGGGGTATCAACCCCCAGGGCCCCTGGTAGGGGGATTTGACTGCCCCCTCCAGGTATTTGAGTGAAAAAGGGGGTGCAGCATGTCTGCCGGTTACACCCCCCCCCCCATGTGTGTCTGAGACCGGACCCAGGTGTGTCCTGGGTCCCCCCTGGCCATTTGTATGGCCAGGGGCTGGTTGCATGAGGCAACCAGCCAGCATGTGAGGTAACAGGCCGGTTGTAACAGACAACTGGCCAGGGGTTTGAACAGCTAAGGGGCTGGTTCAGCCCCATTAAGGTGGAAACACCAGAAATGAGCAGAATAGGCTGGTTGCAAGGGTACAGGGACTGATGCCATGCGGGCTGATGTAGCCCAAACCAAGTAACAAGGCCTGTAGAGCCTGTAGAGCTCCTTTGGAGCGGAAAATTTGCCTTTTGGCTTTTTGCATCATGTGCTCACAAGAGGTCAATCTTTTGTACTTAAGGAGATCTTCTCCCTGCTGTTTTCCATCATCCATTCATCATCCAATTGAATTCATCACCAATATCATCCAACGTATTGCCCCATTGTGAGAGCCCATTAGCAATTATTGACACAAGTTGTCTGGAATTTCTTTTGCTTTAAAAACTGCTCATTTGCCTAAGCTAATTGCTGGCCATAACCATAACACATTATCAGTAGCAACATCATCATTAATCCAAGCCATCTAGACCCTTGTACCTCACTCTGGAGAACCTCAAAGACCTCAAGTTTTCCAAGAAGATGTCCTATATCCCTGATGTTAGCTCCACCAAGATAGTTCTGAACAGTCAGAATTATAGTTCTTGGGCTTTCCTTATGGATAGTGAGCTGGAAAACATCTGTTATGGGGCGATAATGGATGCAGATGACACTTTGATCAGTTCAGAAGTGGAGAAAAAGTCTTATCATCTCATCCTTAGGCATCTTGATGAGAATTGTGTGACATGGGTTTCTGATACTCTTAGGGAAGATGAGAGAAGGAGGGGCAGCATCCTTTTGAAACTGCTTAAGTCCAAATATGTTGGTTATTCTGTTCACCAGAGGGGTATAGCCTTAAATAAAATATTCAAGTTACAATATTCAAATTTTAAGCAGTTTGTTGCAGAGGCTAGTTCTAGCATAGCCAAGTTTAAGTCATCAGGACTTAACATGGATCCTGAGTGTTTTTCCCTCTTAATCCTTCAGAAGCTACCAAAGGAGTTTGATTCTTGAGTCAGAATTATTTCTCAATTGGATCCTCTTCCTGGGGGGAAGATGTTCTGAAGAGGATTGAAAAGGATGATCTTCAGTTCAAGATGAAGGGGGGTTCTGGAAAAGCCCTTGTTGGAAAGACTGGAAAAACTTGCAAGAAGGAAAAAAAGGATTTGTCCAAGGTCTTATGCTATAATTGTCAGAATAAGGTGCATTATGCCAAGGATTGCAAGGAGGCCAAGAAGAGGATGAAGTCCAAAGAGAATGACAAGGAGGTCAATCTCACTACTGAAAACGTTGCAATGGTGGCATTTGATGGTCCAATGGAAATGGTTTTTGGGGAAGAAGGTCCCAAAAAGAAGGCCAAAATTGATGAGGATCAAGAAATGTAATTGATTTATTATGAAGTGAGTAATCTTAAACTCAAAGATGAGAACTTATCAGTGACTGATAAAGCTTCTTTCCTATTAGGAGGATTGAAGGAGGATTTTCTTGTTTTGATTGATTCTGGTTGTACAGATCACATTTTCTTTGAACCAAATTTATTTTCAAATCTTAGTGATTATGATGGAGTTGTAAATATTGGTCAGAAAGGCAGAAAAATTCAGATTAAGGGAATTGGAAAAGTTATTCTTGCAAATCACTTGTGTTTCAAAATTTCTTTTGAGAAAGTGTTCTATGTACCAGAGTTGCCTTATAACCTTGTGTCTCTTGGAGTGTTGTGGAGAAAATGTTTCCAGATTTGTTATCTTGAAGAAGATAGGTTTGTTATTGATATGGATGGGAGAACTTTTCTTAGTGGACAAGTTTGTAATAAGCTTTTGTGTGCAAGCTTGTTCAAATTCTCAGCTCTGAGCACTCTTTCTCACAATAGGAGTGGCCATAAGGTAAAGGAAAGCAACTGTGAGAGTTGTACCTTGGGGGCTAAGACTAGAATTGTGTTTTCTAAGAGTAGAGATTGCACTGATGCTCCTAGAGAGGAATTTTCCATTGATTTGGAAGGGAAATTCACACTGGAGTCCCTTGGTGGGGCAAGATACTTCATCAATTTAGTTGATACTGCAACTAATTATGTTTGGGTTAAACCAATTCAATCTAAGGATCAGACAACAGAGGAGGTTTCTGTAATCTTCAAAGTCTGGAAAAAGAATGGTCTAATGAAGGAGATCAAGAGGGTTATTACTGATGGAGGTGGTGAATTTTTGATTAAAGAGTTTGAGATGTTTTGGAAGATTACAGTATCATTCATATAGTCACTACTGCAAGTACTCCACAGAATAATGGAATAGTTGAGAGAATGAATAGGAATTTAGTGGACAAATTCAGAACTATTATGTCTCAATCTGGTCTACCAAAGTTCTTATGGGATGAGTTGATGTGTACAGTCTGTCTGTTGCACAAAATTGCAAGTGTTAACAGGAAGAGTCCTCATTATCAGTTTTGGAATTTGTACCCCAAAAAATCACACCTCAGAACAATTGGTTTCTTGGTGTATTATAGTTTCCACCATAATGAGATGGTTGGAAAATTAGACCCTAGATCCAGAACAGGGGCACTTGTAGGCTATGATTTAATAAGTAAATGGTATAGGATCTATTGTCCAGGGACAAGAAAGGTTATCCGTAGTAGGGATGTAAAATTTGATGAAAGTACCTTTCCACTCAAAAGGAGTGAAGATGTTGTTGTGAATAAGTCACAGAAAGAAATAGAATTAGCACCTATTTCACCAGCAAATGCTGAGGGAAATGTGGTTCCAGAATATGAAGAGTTGGCAGACATGCCACCAGAGGGCTTAGTGCCCGCTTCAGGGAAATTGGTCAATTCAGAGCCTGATGAGCCTACACCTCCAGTTAGAAGGAGTGGAAGGGTTAGAGTGCCAGTTGATAGGTACAGGGAATGGAAGTCCCATTATGCTGCCGCAGGATATGAGGAAGATACATTTCAGGGACAGTGTATGCTCAAAAAAGTCCTGGAGTTGAGTTCAGAAATGGGTAACAGGGTTAACCCAAATAGCTTTGGCCAAGCTATGAATTCTGATGAGAGAGCCAACTGGAAGAGTGCTATTTTTGAGGAATTTGATTCTCTGGAGAATAATAGTGTCTTCAAAGTGATTAAGCAAGATTCTGTTACAAAAGGAAAGACTATTTTGGGGTCTAGATTGGTGTTAAAAAAGAAGTTTGACACAAATGGAGTTTTGAAGAGGTTCAAAGCTAGATGTGTTGCACAGGGCTTCAAGCAGAGAGAGGGTATTGATTACCAAGAAACTTTCTCACCAACTGGAAGGCTGTCCACCTTCAGGTACATCATTGCTCTGGCAGTGGAGTTTTTTGAAGAAATCAGAAAAGCTGATTTTGTAACAGCGTACTTCAGTGCAAAACTTGGAGAGGAGGACACTGTATATATGTCAATTCCTGATGGTTTTTGTAAATGTTTAGTAGAGACTAAACCAGAAACCATGAAGAAAATCTGTGTTAGAAGTTTTCTTTCAGCAGATAAAGGGGAATATGTCCTCAAGCTGTGTAGGTCCCTGTATGGATTGAAGCAAGCAGCTAGGTTGTGGTATAATACCATGAGTGAGAAACTGATACATATTGGTTTCAAGACTTCTGAGGCTGACCCTTGCCTCTGTTTAAGAAAGGATGCAATTTTGTTTTTATGGGTCAATGAAATTATCATCATTAGAAATGGTAAAGAGAGATTCATGGAGACACTCAAAAATGAATTCAAGATAAAATATCTTGCTCTGGTGCAACAGGTGCTAGGAATGAAAGTCAGTAAGAGCAAGAATGTTATTCAGTTAGACCATAGCCACTACGTGGTAGACCTTCTTAAGCAAAATGGCTTAGAGGATGCAAAGGATTTTGGTACTCCCATGCAGTCAAACATTTGTTTACGGAAGTATACAGATGATGAGTATATGGAGTTTGTTCAATCTAGGAACAACTACTGGTCAGCTGTTGGATTGCTTAATTATTTGGGGCAGTGTACAAGGCCCAATATTGCTTTTGAAATTGGTGTCTTGTTGCAAAACTTAGAGAATCCAAGCATGAGGCATTGGTCAACATTTAAGAGAGTTATGAGGTATGTTAAAGGAATGCACAGTCTGGGACTGTTTTTTACAAAGTCAGAAAACTTTGATTTGGTTTGTTATTCCAATGCAAGTTGGGCAGATGGTAACACTAGGGAATCAACAAGTGGTTTCCTATTCTTTTTAGGTAAGAATCTGGTGTCATGGATGTCCAAGAAGGCATCAGCAATAAGTCTTTCATCAAAAGAGGCTGAGTATAGAGCTTACTTAGCAGCTTCACAGGAATCAAAATGGTTGAAGAAAGTCTTAGAGGATACACATAAGCCACCACCCCCCAGCCCACCTACCTTAACAATGCCCTGGGGGTATCAACCCCCAGGGTCCCTGGTAGGGGGATTTGACTGCCCCCTCCAGGGATTTGAGTGAAAAAGGGGGGGCATCATGTCCGCCAGTTACACCCCCCCCCCCATTTGTGTCTGAGACCAGACCCAGGTGTGTCCTGGGTCCCACCTGGCCATTTGTATGGCCAGGGGCTGGTTGCATGAGGCAACCAACAAGCATGTGAGGTAACAGGCCAGTTGTAACAGACAACTGGCCAGGGGTATGAACAGCTAAGGGGCTGGTTCAGCCCCATTAAGGTGGAAACACCAGAAATGAGCGGAATAGGCTGGTTGTAAGGGTACAGGGACTGATGCCATGCGGGCTGATGTAGCCAAAACCAAGTAACAAGGCCTTTAGAGCCTTCAGAGCTCCTTTGGAGCGGAAAATTTTCCTTTTGGCTTGTTGTATCATGGGCTCACAAGAGGCCAATCTTTTGTACTTAAGGAGCTCTTCTCCCCGCTTTTTTCCATCATCCATTCATCATCCAATTGAATTCATCACCAATATCATCCAACATATTTCCCCATTGTGAGAGCCCATTAGCAATTATTGACACAAGGTGTCCAGCATTTCTTTTGCTTTAAAAACTGCTCATTTGCCTAAGCTAATTGCTGGCCATAACCATTAAAAGGAGAACCCCAAAGATCAAGAAGCAAAAGCAGGATATTGGTGGCGGTTCACCTATTTTAAAATGGACTCAAAAATAATTTACATTTATGGTGAAAATTTTGGACAAGCTCTCACGTAGCACTGCTCCTCACCGCCCATATGTTGCTTTTTGATACAATAGCAGGCAAAAAAAATTGTGGTTTCTCCAGTTGATTGCTGGAGCCGGATCCAGAAAGCAGAAATGAGGACAATGGTTGCTTAGGATGAGCTGTTTGTTTGTTGCCTTGCTGAAAGGGGAGAAAGTGAGAAACAAGATTGAGGTTTAGGATTGCAATGGTTTCTCAGGTTTGAGAATTTTGATGGTGGGGGAGTGAGAAAGCCACAGCAGGGTTGAAGGTTGCTTGTGAAGATGCAATTGTTTTTCACCTTTCTGAAGGCATAGCGGGCGCCCAAATTGACTTGTTTGGCAAAGGCAACAATTGATTGATCATTTAGTATGGATTTTTATATTCAATGGGTTTTTTTGAATTTCTTCTCAGCATCCAGATCACTAATGGATGGATGGAAAATTACAGGTTTACCTGGGTTCCAATTAGCAGGTGTGGTCACAGGATTTTTATTGCCCAACTGAAGTGATTCAAAGGTGAAAATGATCTTGTTGAACTGATGACCGGTAGATTCTGCACATTGTAAGATAATCTTGAACCTCTTGGAATTATCAATGACAAAAAGAGATAAAACCATCTGCAGGGATTAGGGAAATTGTCTTTTCAACCTTTACTGTCAAGATGGAGACCTAGTACTGATGGCTGAGATCACAAATGGGATTCCAGTTTGGTCCTTTTTTTTCAAGTCCTTTCCATCCAACATATTGTAAATATGGGAATGATAATTGAATGGATTTTAAACAGTTGATACTAAAGATCAAGTTTAAAGATTTGAAAAAAATGAGGATTAAAAAAATGAAATTTAATCATGTCATACACAAACACTGGTCACAGAGAATGATAGATGGAAAGGGATATGGAAAACAATGGATGAAAAAGATTGAAGAGAGGGAAGGAAAGGTCAATCAAGATTTACTCTTTTATCCAATCCTCATGAAATTTGAGTTCATTGCTACTCCAACCAATAACTTTGATGTTACAATCGTGGAAGTACTTCTTCTTTTGGGCTACTTTTCCAAGCTTAGTTGTACAAACTTGGGTGAAATCTGCTAATTAATGGAATAGGATTGCGCAAAAATTGGCCAACCATGCGTGAAAGGATTGGATATTTCCCTGGGTGGTTTGAGCAGAAAAGTTGGGAGAAATGGATCCTAGCCAAATGAAAGGCATTGCGTCAATGGACAAAATTTGATTATTTTATTGACTCCAAGTTGGAGTTTTTCTATAGAAGGTATTTAAATAGCTAGTGAAGATAAATAATGGTTGACAATGGTAGCTAGGGGGGGGGGAAGAGTGCCAGTGATTTATAGTACCCTTGGGTGCCTGTGAGTAGCAATGGGAAAGAGATTGCAATTTAAACCTGCTGCAGGGAAGTTTGATTGGAAATGTTGAGAAA
This sequence comes from Puccinia polysora, assembly GCA_025617555.3. Lineage (NCBI taxonomy): Eukaryota > Fungi > Basidiomycota > Pucciniomycetes > Pucciniales > Pucciniaceae > Puccinia > Puccinia polysora. The sequence continues at coordinate 13,841,612 of CM062616.1, read as the reverse complement.
GATGGTGATGTGATGTGGGGTTATGAGATGATGATGGGATGTGTGTGAAGAAATGGAGATGTGAAGCAACAGAGATGAGATGTGTGTGAAGGGATGGAGATGAGATTGGTATTGATTTGATGAGGTGGAGGTGTGGATTGGTGTTTTGCATGTGATGAATGGTGGATGAATGATGATGCATAAATGGAAGATTTGATGTTTGAAATCTGCCATTTCCATGAAACATACCATTTCAAAATAAACCAGTTTGGGGGCATGTGTATTTCCAAAACCTGCCATTTTCAATGGCAGGTTTGGTCAAAAAAAATGGCAGGTTTTCTAAATCTGATACACCCTAATATTTTTACAGAAAATTAGGTAGGGTCACTCACTGACCCCACGTTTGAATTCTCAATCCTTAATATTTTAAATAAATTAATAAAAATTTGTCAAAAAACCATGAAACCACTATTGTGACTTTTTGGCCAACCTAACATTCCATGTGTGTTGTCACATATAGGTTTTACACCTAAAATTCAGTCACAATTGAGATTTTGTGTATCCTTTAGGGGTTATGTGTGAAAATGTGTTTTTCAGAATTCCCACAGGCAGTCTGCACAATACAATCTTACCCTGCATGCATAAATTGTCTAAAGATACTGAATGCATTAGCTGGATTCCCGCATGCAAGATTCCCACCTGAAGCTGATCTGACACCTCTGAATGTCCAACTTGAATAACACAAAAATGAAAGCTGGTACTGCATGTAACAGCTACAATGCTCTAAGATCATCCAAGCATATGTAAAAAACTTAAATATGCATATTATATTATCTAAAAATATGATTGGTCAAATAAAATTGCAATAAATCCAATTAAGTATATTAATTTTAAAGAAAGTAATATTGATCACATCATTGACTAATCCAGATCTTTATGAACCACAAAAAATATCAAAGAATCTGCATTAGTACAAAATCAAGATATTGCAGTATCATCAAATTTAAAAATTAACCCAAAGCCTGATCCTGCAGCTAAAACCATGCACAGATCCTACAAACTCAAGATCAGCTGGGTTAAAGCACCAAGAGAAAATGCTAAAAAAGCTCTGTCTGGCTTTCTAGCCTTAGCAAATGACACCTAACCTCTCTATGTGCCTTTAGGAAGCTGCTTTAACCCCAAAAAGGTATTCATAGGATATTTTAGGAGTTACATACGGAAATGTGTTCTGTCACAATTCCCACACGCAGCCGCAGCAATCAAATAACACCTGAGCGCGGCTGAGAAGCAAAACTGCCACCCTGTCAGCGTACCCTGACAAGCCGTGTACGCAGCCCCAGGCCTCTGAAAAGTACGCAGCGGCGGGACAATGGGCTGACAGAGTGACAGGCAGCCTGAGAAGCCCAGGTACCACGTAAACATGCTACAACCTACACGGTGTAAGACTCCAAACAGTGCTAAGCTGCAGGAAGTTCTGTGGAGGGGAAAGGTGCTGTTTGGGCTGCCCTCCTAAGAGTTAAAATAATATTTAAATGTAACCGGAATTGAGGTCCAGGAACTTGTAAATAAGGAATAAATATATGGGATGAGTTTGGGAATAGTCAGTAGCAAAGGGATCAAAACTATCTGAGGAAAGATGGTCAAGGGAAAGACTTGAAAAAAATAAGTCAAAGTTCTGTTCAGAGTTCAATGGAACAAGTCAGTTAGTTGCAAGTAACAATGCCCACAAGCTAATAACTCTGGTTGTCAGCAGAAGATTAGGAAAGATAAACTCAATTCAAACCAACCTCCAGGTTCTCAATGAACCTTCCCAACTCTCCGCAATCAAGCGCTTGAAGGGTACCAGATAACTGTGGTTGGCTAAACAAAACAAAAGCAATTTGTTTGTGAAGCTCTAGAAGCAAGGAAATAACAGATTCAAACAAGAATAACACAAAACTTCTCAAGGAATTCAAGAGTAGCACGGCAGAATTCAACTTTAAAGAATAAAGGGAGGTCTAAAACTCCAGGTTTCAAGCTTAAAGAAACCTCTCAGTCAAACTTGACTGGATCTGGAAAGATTATCAGGGAAAGATCAGACCAGTATGGTCGGGAAAAGGGAACATGAGTGGTATAACACACTCAATAATTCAAGCAGAGGAATTCTCTTCAACCAGAAGGGCTATGTTTGGTGATAAGGATCAAGGTCACAGATGGACCAATCAAGGTTTGAGTATGGAGGCTCAAAGTATCAAGGGGCAATCAACAGATATACCCATGATAAAGGTTGCAGATGAAGGGGAAGAGGCCCTTTGGAATGATCAGATTATTTATTACTATTTTGGATGGATTAGATGAGATGGGTGCAAAAAGGCAGGGGAGAGCCCCTCCTTTGATAGACCAGAGGCCTGTAGACTATTTACAAAAGATGTTTACAAATGAGAGCGGATTTTCTTTCTTTTTTTTTGGTTTTTGAAAAAGAAGGTTGGCAACAGGAACTGCCTGACATGGGAGAGAGAGATTAAAAAAGAAAAAAAACCAAGGTATGGGAGGTAGAAACCTGCCCGCCTCAAGGACAATGGCGGCAGTGGATGGCGGGTTTGGCTGGCCGCGGCCGCAGTCGGTCAAGGGAGGATCAAGGTAGGATTACGGGGTAGGATTGTTGGTCACGCGGGCAACCATTGGTGGCGGAGTTCCAAAAGCAGCAAATGACAATGTAGATTTGCGGCCTCAGAGATGTATTGGGTAGAGGATCAGATGGGAGGAAAGGTTGAGCAAGGTGATGGCGGTGTTTGCAAGAAGCAACAGCGTCATTGGTGTCAACCTTGCTATTAGGTAAGTGCAAGTTTATCAAAGGCAAGGATGGGGATGATATTTGTCATGGGAGTGATTTTTCCCATCACCAATCTTGTGCAGGTGATCAGGTGGTGATGGGGGCTGGTCATGGGGATGATGTGATAGGTATGGATGGATGGTCACCAGATGGCCGTTGGTTCTTGATTGATATTGCGGTTATGATGATTAGGATGATGAATGGGGTCAATGGCCGTCCACACGCGTGTTTGGCAAAAAAAAGTAAAAACAGGGAACTGAAGGATGAGGAGTGAAGCAAGGAGGACTTGAACACTGGGCACAGGGGTCTAGGCACTGAGAGATCTTCCTAGGCAACTAGGAGAAGGGAAGGCTGAGAACTGGAAACTGAACTAGGGACTCATTCCGGAATTTTTTTTTGAAGTTGTATTGTTGGATAAGAGAATGTAAAAAAATTCAAAAATTTCCATAATCCATGAGGTGTCCTCAATTGATCACCAAAACGGGAATATTCTACATATTTAATAAATGTTCCCGTGGATATTATATAATCTCAAAATACATAAAAGTATAGAAAAATACCTAAATAACCTTTATACGTATTTTTTTCATCAATATAATTAAAAATACCAAAAATGTTGAAAATAAGATAACTACTATTTGTAAAAATATATTAAAAGACTTCAATAAACAATTTTGAGGACTTTAAGGCCTCAATATTTATGTGACATACTAAGGAAAATAATGATGTCAAAATATTACATGAATTCTCATAACTTATATTTTTAAGTAATTATTTTTAGTAAATCAACTGTATTTTTAAAATAAGGAGTAAAATCAATATCACAATTTTACTCCAATCAATTAATACATAATGAGAACCCACCTGACATCATATTACCTGTAGGAATTTCTATTAAAAGAATTATTAACATACTGGGAACATTTACTAAGGACAATTAATTAATAATAAATAATATGGACAGATTAGTGTTATTCACATGTCCAAAAAATCAATTAAAAGGTAGAATAATTTCCATACCCTGTGGAATTCCATATTACCCATGCTACAGCACATAGAAAATGTGGAAGTTACTTCCCTTTGGGTGGTAAATGGGACAAGAAGTTTAAGATATGCACAATCCAAACTAACCTCCCCTCTTCTACTTATCCAAAGCACTTAGAAGAATTTAATCAATAAAATGATAGACCTGGCAAATAATCATGCTCAGAAATGTGTAGAAGAAGCAGTAGAATACAAAAAACATAGATGCAAAAAATCACATAGGGAACCTGACTTTAAAATAGGAGATCAGATCTTGATATCTACCGCCAACTTCAAAAATTCAGCAGGTAACAGGAAGCTGAAACCAGCCTTTGTTGGACCATTTTTTATCAAAAATATACACAGAAAAAATGCTGTAGAAGTAATCTTGAGTGAAGAATTATCAAGAAAGCGCCCAGTATTCCCTGTAAGCCTAGTGAAACACTTTCAACCAAGAGAAGGTAGCAACCTCCCCCCAGCAATAATCCCAATAGAACCTGACCCTTTGAAAGAAAAAGGGAAAGTCAGCAGGATATTGAGAGACAAGAAAGAAATAGTGCAAGGAACAGATGTTAGACTATACTTAGTGAGATAAAAAGTAGAATCTGCAGAAAAAGATTAATTTTTACCAGAGAATAATATAAATGATGGACCAATACATCTTAGAAACTACAGAGCCAGTATTAGAAACTGAAATACATGTGGAATTAATTTTTTTTCCAAAAAACTCCAGATTTTTTTTCAGATATGGCCATATCTTGGAGTGGGGAATGTAAGCTTGCTACTATTGCAGAGCAAGCTGCAAAAGTAACAAAAATAACATAAAAATAAAAATATTAGAATTAAATTAAGAAGGAGTAGGAAATCCTTGAATATTACTTCAGAAATGGATTCCCCACCCAAAAGTAGGTAGGGTCACTCACTGACCCAACCCTTGAAATCCAACTCCTTATAATTTCAACAATTAAAGAAAGGAAAGACCAAAATACCACAACACCACTATAGGTCTTTTTGGCCAATTCAATATTTCACATGTATTGTCACGTATAGGTTTCACACCTAAAATTCAGTCAGAATTGAGGTGTTGTGTATATTTTAGGAGTTACATACGGAAATGTGTTCTGTCACAATTCCCACACGCAGCCGCGGCAATCAAATAAAACCGGCGCGCTGCTGAGCAGCAACACTTATACCCTGTCAGCGTACCCTTACAAGCTTTTTATGCAGCCCTGGGCCTCTGAAAAGTCCGCAGCTGCGGGATCACGGGCTGACAGAGTGACAGGTGGCCTGAGAAGCCCAGGTACAATGTAAACATGCTACAACCTAGACAGGAACATTCTACATAGGTAATAAATGTTCCCATGGATATTAGATAATATAAAAATACATAAAATTATAGAAAAATACCTAAATAACCTTTATACATATTTTTTATCAATATAATTAAAAATACCAAAAATGTCGAAAATAAGATAAGTACCATTTGTAAAATATATTAAAATAATTTGATATACAATTGTGAGAACTTTAAGGGATCAATATTTTTTTGAAATACTAAGGAAACTAATGAAGTAAAAATATATCACATGAATTCTCATAACCTATATTTTTAATTAATTATTTTTAGTAAATCAACTGAATTTCAAAAATAAGGAGTAAAATCAATATCACAATTTTACTCCAATCAGTTAATACATAATGAGAAACCATCTGAAATCAGATTAACAATAGGAATTTCTATTAAAAGAATTATTAACATACTGGGAAAATTTACTAAGGATAATTAATTAATAATAAATAATATGGACAGATTAGTGTTATTCACATGTCCAAAAAATCAATTAAAAGGTAGAATAATTCCCATACCCTGTGGAATTCAATATTACCCGTGCTATAGCGCATAGAAAATGTGACAGGCTACCACTTGCTACCCTACTAGCCTTAGTGTCTGTCCCTTTGAGCCCCTGTATCCCTCAGAAGGACAATATTGGGACTCAAAGAGCTATAAATAAGGAGCTCTTTTGAGGATATTGATACCCAGAGACCCAGTTATATTTACATCCAGACACTGTGAAAAGTTAATCAAATACTTATAAGAGATAATTAAGTGATTTATGGATTTAGTATGATTAATAATATCCATCCCCAACCCTTTTTATCAATTTAAACTGCTGAACAACCTTTTAACCCCAGTAACAGGTTTAACCCATCAGTGCATGTCCCAAACAGGTACCCAAAGGATTAAATAATATACCAGTGAGTTTTATTATCCTTTTTCTGTAGTGGCAGCTGTGTTTCAAAGTCCTTCCACTCCACCCTTTATTTTATATACATATTATCTTTGGGCAATATATCCTTTAAGAATATAAATTAAAGGTTCCAAAGTAACCAGGTCTACATGTTTTCAAAGTGAATTAACTGAAGAGAGGTTTTAAAGATCCCCAATATTATTGTGGTCCCTCTATTAATTTATTTAATAATAAATTTATTAATATTGATTTATAATATTAAACCATAAGCAAACCAATCAACCTTTCAATGAGCTTTATCCAAATATTTTACAGATTTTTGCTGCATTTATTGAATAATATATTTATTATCTATTCTATCACCTCTGGTAGCTAAAGGACAGCAAGGTTCTTGGTATCCAGGAGGCTGGCAGTAAGTAGGAAAAGATGATGATAAATTGGCTGGACTAGAATGGGTTTAAGTAGTCTAGATACAAGCCATATGTTGTAGACCAACTTGTGGTAACATTAATAATAACTATATTGAATAATCAATGGAAAACAACCAAAGAGCTTTCAAATAATCACTGACAGACAGTATTCAACAAGGCAGAGACCCAACAGACCATAAGCCAGGGAATAAAAGCTATCAAAAGAAGAGAAGCAAAAAAAATACAACTGAGTTGTTGATTCAAGCCAATTTGGTCATTTAACAGACACTAAAACTAAGAAAGATCAAGATAGTAAAGGAGTTTCTTAGAGATAAGAATTTTGTTAAAATAACTAGTGACTCAGGGCTCTTAAAAGAGTTTGATAAGTAATGGAAAATAAGACTAATTGACCTAGCATTCTTTCAGAATCAATCATGAATAAATCTTTAAATAATTAACCAGTAAGAGGGAAAACTGAATAGAGATATGAGAGATTAATTTTAATCATAACACACTATTTTTATGAGGCCCACAATACTGGAAAATATAAAATATTTTAGAATAGTTTTTATATAATATTTATTTAATTATTTGAGTTAAGAAAAGAGGGCACTAGTTGCCATTATTCCAACAATATGGAACCAATTGTTCCAGGGTACAAGATTCAAATTTAATCTCCTGAAGAGAGGTTTTAATTACCCCCAGTCTGTATAAACTTTAGTTCCTCTTTTAACTATCATTTATTCATTATATTGAAAACCTTTAGCCAAATCATATAAACCTTCCACCTACTCCAATCATATTTACCTTCTTGGAGTTTTAAAAATGTTTATTTTTTAGAATATTATCATCCTACCACTGCATCAATCTCTGTAGCTAAAGCACAGAAAGGTTCCTGGTATCAGAGAGCTGACAGCCCCCAGATTCCCTTATCATAATGGATAACAAGCCCATCCATTGTGGTGAAGATTTTGACCAATTCATCAAGATCATGAAGGATTCAACAAAAAACACTGATATTGAATTTCTTCCAAAGTACTTCCCCCTCCTCAACCCCATTGAAGTAGTATTCAACACCACCAATATCCATCCAAATCACCAGGAAATCTGAAGTTGCAAGGATCTTGCCACAGCTATCTGTGGTGCTATTGAAGAGAAAATATCACCTGATGTTTCTCAAAAATATTTCTTACACTTTCAAAGGTTTTATAAAGCATGCAGGAACATGAAACCAATGATTAGGACCATTATCAAAGATCCCATCAGTTATCTCAACTCTGATTGAATTTTTCATGTACTTACCTACTTATTATTTTCTTTTTTTTTGTACTTTTATCCTCATTTATTTATTTCTAAAATAAACTTATTTGGTGATTCTTATATCAATTTGAAGGCTGTAATATTCATTATTTCCAAATCAGCAATTTAGAACTTTTTTTCATAATTTTTTGAAAGCAGATGTTGTGTCAAAAAAAAATTTGTCTTCCAAAATCAAAATCCAGGACAATTAATTGAAAACTTAGGACAAGTGAAAGAAAACAGTGGAAGGCTAATTCTGAATGAAATTACTGCTTTTGATTAAATTCAGGGCAAAAAAATGAAACTTAGGAAAAAATAGACATAAAATAGGACAAAAAAAACCTTAGGGCAGAAATAAAAAAAGAGTGGACAGGATTTACAAAAATTCAGGACAGTTATTTTGAAAGGCATAGTATGCTGCATAGCTATCAAACCATAATCCATGATTGTTGACTCATCCTTCCAGACTCAATAACTTATCCCTGTGGTGGATGAAGATTGAAAGGGGATTGGGATTGATGGTTGGGTGGTAGTTTGATGAGATATGGGGGTGGTTAGTTGATGGTGTGATGAAATATGGTGTTGGTTAGTTGATAATGTGATTTGAGGTGGAGCAGATATTCAGGGTATGTAAAATCCTGCCTAGGGTTGGAGTTAGCAAGCTCCATAAGTTTTCATTACTTGATCAATGTTGAACAGAAATTTATGTGGAGCTTGCTACGTAGCAAGGTCCCATTTTGGACATGGTTGTAGTTTTCGCTTGGTAAACTTAGGGTGCGGTTGGCGGGGCGGGGGGAGTTACAGCCACCGATACACCGGGCAGCCGAACGGCGCCTTAGCCAATGAGCAGGTTTACCATGGCAATTGTGGATTAATTGAGCCCTTCCCACCTTGATCCGCGTTGCCTTCTGATCTCAGTCCACCTTGGGTAGTTCCCCTCAAGGTGCCCCGTCTGCTTCATCTCCACCCTAAAAAGAGGGCGTAGAAGGATGTCTGCAAAGAGACTTGAATGGGCTTTCTGTTACGACCGAAGCTAGGGGATCTCCGCACACAGCCACTTTTTCTAGATACCGTGCAATTAACAATGCGCATCCGTCCAGCGCAAATTTCGGAGACGGCAAATGATATTGATGGAACACGGGAATCCCTTTCTCAAGCACTGATATCAACGCTTTGTTCCATCTTTTCGTCCTTGTCTCAACTGCGGCATGTCATGAGAAATTGTTCAACTTTGTTTCACTTTATACATAATTCTGCAGTGTTTGTTTCTCATCAGCCTTTTTTAGTCATCAATGCCACCTTGATTCATACAGGGCTACCTATGAAATCAAAGTTCATTTCCAATAAAGAGTCCTAAAATTTTTTTACCCATAAATTCTCTTCATTTCTCAATCAGGCACCTGACCTTTGAAGCAACTTGAGAGTTTCAGAAACTCGGGTGCATCTACATCGATCCACCTATTCTCCAATGTTACTCCAAACGTTGGTCAAGTACCTCCAGGATTTAATAGCGCTGCAATTATTCTAAATTTTTTCATGACGAGGAAGCGCACCTAGCGGAGTTTTTCGGGCGTCACAGTGGCCGGCTTGCAGGAGGACCTTGTGATCAGAACTTGCAAGAGAGGCTTTCAAAGAACCCTTCAAGTCTAGGTTTGTTTCAGGAATTCGAATTAAATTCGGGGGGCATATTGTAAAGCGGATTTCCTATTGCCGTAACGCCGCGAGCATGGATTAAGCCTTCACTTGGCGAGTTAGCTGGCCGAGAAGAACAGGAGAGTAACATCATCTGATCCCAGGTGACTAGCCTCTGGTTCCATCGTGACACCCACGGAGGTGGATTTATGTAATTAAAGAACTCGCCGGGCACCAAGCGCCTATGGATTTATCTGGACGAGTTCCTGAATGTTTCGACGGTTCCCTTGAGGTTTCAGGGCAACTATTTCATTTTATGACGCCCGGGAAGCAAGCACGCCTGTCAAAGGAGAATAACTAGGAACCACCCTTTTACTCGCGTTTTTGAGATTTACAAAGATTATAACAGGACCTCTTATTGTATCTTCGGAGCCCTTTCTTCATGGGTTTATTTTTGTATCAATCCAATCATTAATAATTATCAATCATCACTTGAAATACTATCCTTATAACGGAAGAAATACTATCCTTATAACGGAACTATCTGGAATATCCGAAATATAGTCCCGAAACTCAAATACCCAAAAAAGTAGTAGTCGAGTCTATCACAATTTAGCTCACTACTACATCGAATCAACACTAGTGCGGAATTAGTGTTGCTTGTCTCAATCTTGCATGAAAGACTTTATTGAATTCCCCGTACATTCCGTCTGGGGCCCCTCCAACGGTATTGAGCCTCCATGGGGAACGACTCAACCACATTATGATACACATTCTGGTCCCCAATCCCCGGCTTAAGATGATGAATGAGAAACCGGTCGTGTTTTGGCCTCGGATATAGCGAACGCTGTTGGGCGAAAGATGTATACAGAGCTCGTGCATATCTGTTGGAGCGCACGTGACTACGTGCAGCACCCCATGAAAGAGAATGCGTTTGAGCCTATTTCGCTCCCTCCCCGAAATAAAATCGCATTGGATTTTGACCATTTAAAACCTGGCTTGTCGGCTGCTGGTTTCCGCCTCGCGTTCCCCTCGACAGCTTATTTGCCCTCGGAACTACATCATAATTTGCCAGGCTTTTTACTTTGACGCCACAGCTAACAGCATGGGTAAATTTTCTCGTTACTTATCCCTAGGGAGTTTACTGTGGGTTTATTTCTGTGCTTCCCATTGTCGGTATGTGTTGGCGGATCGCTGGGGAATGATTTTTGGCTTCGACGCGAAGGTGCCCAACGTCCAGAAGCCTAATATTCCGCAAACCCCCAAGATACCCGTGACGAAATCAATTGCGTCCGATCGCAACCAATCATCCAGTAAGTTTTTGACACTAACCATGGAGATAGATTCGACAAAATCGAGTTAATTGACAATACTTTCGGAATAACCAGGCAAAATGTCGGAAGGCTTGGCAAAGGTTTGGGGCTTCCTCGAGAAGATGGCTCCTGTCCAGCAGCATCACATTCCCCACGCCCCCGAGAAACCCGTGGCGAAATCGATTGCGCCCGGTCGCGAGCTATTACCCGGTAAGGTTTTGACACTGACCATGGAGATACATCTCAAATATGTAAATTCGACAATATCGAGTTGATTGACATGCCTTTCGGACTAATTAGGCAAACTCTGGGAAGGCTGGTCAGCGATTTGGGCCATCGCCGAGAACGTTGCTCATGTCCAGCAGCATCACATTCCCCAAACCCTCAAGAAACCCGTGGCGAACTCGATTGCGTCAAGTTCTCAACAATTACTCGGTAAGCTTTTAATACTGACGATGAAGATGAAATCGACAAACTCCATTTAATAAAGCCTTTTCCCACTAATAAAGTAAGAGAACCGAAAATTGATCTTCGGGACTACCAGAGTCTATCTGCGGGTATTCTCATCAGTAGTGATGTCCTTAAGGAAAAGTTGTTAAAAAAAGAAAGTATGTAGGTTTTCCGCCCTCCTGGGCTTTCAACGATGAGGTCAAAGCCGATAATTCAAAGTTGTTTAGACTACTTACTCTTACGAATTTGATTCAGTCACGGAACAAAAAGCCCAAGAGCTCAAGAATTTAAAAGTTCTGACGGACAAATGCGAAGCACTTGTATTCTCACCCGAAAAATTCGAAAAATTCATGGAGAAGGATGGTTTTCCCAAGGGTCCCAAGATTGATAAAAACGATAGTAAGCGAGTTCTCGCTGACAGAGAGGATCATTCTGGGAATGCAAGTGGGCTGTCAAAGAGCCCAAAGAAAGACGGCAAAGTTTATCCGGAACCTCTTGGGTCATCACCTGAGGTTTTGAGCAATGACTTCGACTATTGCTGCAAAAAAGCGACCAAATTGTTTGCTGTTGCGGTCGGAAAAGACGAGAAACGCTCAATAGCAAAAGATTTACGTCTTTTTATCGACAATCATCGGGCTAGTGGTGTTCGTCTGGTACTCGAGGCTTGGAGCCATGCCTCGAGTGGGGAGTTAAAAATTGCAAAAGCCAAAGCTGAGGAAGCATACAAAGACCTCGCTTCTGCAGCAGAGCTCCAGATAAGTCTCTCTAAATACCTGGAGACCGCTAGCCAAGTAAGCCAAGTAACCGAAAGCGAGACCCTTCGAAACTTGATTAACGAGTTGCGTCAGACAAAGGAATTTTTCATGCCGGAAAATTCTGAAGGCATAACCAAAAAATTGGAGGTCAGACTCCGAGCGCTCAGGAAATCCAGAGGAGAGATGCTGACCGTCAATCAAAGGAAAATCAACCCAGAAATCAAAGAGATATCTAAATCAAGCCCTACGAGCACAATATCTGGAATAATTGTCAATCTGGTGGAAGCCATGAAAATGGAGCGAGAAGTCATCAGTTCTATTAATGAGAACGCAAACGATATAAAGGCCGGATTTAAGCTGAGTCTGGCTGAGAACTGTATTCGGGAAGCTAAAGCCCGACTTGCAATACTCGGCGATGAAGAAGGAGCGATCAGGGCCATTGAGGCGGATTCGAAGTACATGGACGAATCTAACAAGCTTTTGGTAGCATACAGGACCTTTTGGGGAAAATCTCCGATGCCCGGCGAAGAGCTCCGCCGATTAGAAAAGCAAAAGAAATTATGGCGATCATCGTCAGCACCGATGAAATGAGCTATCGGCCCATTCGTTATGGTACCTAGCAGCTTTTCGAGTGATTATTATCCGATGCCCTGGGGGCGGAGTTATTTCATAATTGATATACCATTGTAGCATGATTCGAATGAACTTCTTAATTAATCTAAAACAAGATATTATCGATGTAACAAGTGGGCAACCATGACTATCCACATGAGCAAAATCGCTTGCAAATATGTGACAAGTGAAATTTAGAACCAGCGAGCGGGAGCTGTGAGGGAGCAGGTCTTGAGATCGAGGAGCGAGCACGAGATGAGATAGAAAACAAAAGTTACCTGAGTTAAAGAACCAGCGAGTGGCTTATCGAACTAATCCAAATTGGTTATTCTCGCTCCAAGTTCATTCCTTTTTCAGACCTTTTTATTTTCCTGCTTGTACACGTGTTTCCTATCCGTCTTTTATCTCATTTTACTCACGAGCGGGTCCTCAGTCTGTTCCACTTGCCTCCTGCCAAGCCATGTATTACTTGTGTAGCGCTCATCACCTTTCATGCGGCTGAGGTGGATGTACATAAAGACACCTATTTTTCTTCACTCTCTCTACCTCTTTAAACCTGAACTGCAGGTATTGTTCTGTTGTCCTCCAATCGTTCGTTGCATCTTGCCTTACCAGTGATTTACCTCTCTTACAAGGAATCTCCATCAGTGTGGTCACGAACATCCTGCTGTTTTCTTTCCTTATGAATGGTCCAAACTAATCTACCTCTTTAAACCTGAGCTGCGCTGCAGGTACTGTTTTTTTTTTTTTTTTTTTTTTTTTTTTTTTTTTTTTTTTTTTTATCTTTTAAAGTGCAGTTTTGGCGCACTGTGAACCTCAAGTAGTGGGTATAAGTACTCCTTGTAGGCCAGGGGTGCAAGATAAGAATGGGGTAGCCCCACGGTGAAGCGGGATCAAATGATGTCTATTGGATTCAAGTCCACTCTGATTGAGTAAACGGTTTTGGAGGTGGATGCTCCATCCACACGCCAAAGCTCCAACCAATAAAGGTTTTTGAAACTTGAAAGGGGTGGGCGGAGTCAGCAAGGTAGGAGGGGTAGCAGCCAGGGGGTGGGTCTCCCGGGAACTGACCGGACTTGCATGACCGTCGCAGGGGTGTGATCAACCTTCCATGCGATGGTGACGGCCGCTAGGCCATTGAGGCGCACATTCTGGTGAATTGCGATTGGTTCTTGGATCATACTATTGATTTAGCTCTCTTACAAGGAGTGTTCTGTTGACCTGCAATTGTTTGTTGCATCATCCTATCAATTTAGCTCTCTTACAATTAGTCCCCATCACAAAGCTGTCATTCAACAAGCGGGAGCTGTTAGCAAGCAGCTCTTGGGACCCAGGAGCAAGTGCAAGATGAGAAAGAGAAGAGAAGTTACCTGATATTGAGGGTGCCGGGTGGGGTCAAGAGACAAACATGAGTGAACAAAAGAGAAGAAGAGTTACAACAGCATTTGGTAACAGACTAGGGCGGTGTTTGGACCCACACCAACTGTCATATGATGTCATGAAGGCATCCACTTGTAAAATTCCACTGAAATGACGGTAGTTGACCTTCTTTTGTGGCCTGTAATCAAAGTATGCAAGTACTAGTATATGCCCTCAAATTTGGGGAAGCATGGCATTTGCCCGGTGCAGTATGGGCTTTTCCCAGTTCAGTATTGAATTTGCCTGATGTACATGCAAAGTTGTACAACAACATTGGTAAATGAATACAAAACCAAGAACCTTGACACTGTGGAAAGAAATTGTTTGTTCCATAAAACTCCCCGCAACAATCTCACTCCAGGTTCTGGAAAGCCCACTCACCCTTGAGTTACAATCCTGTGCCTCCACAAAAAGAATAAAATCAGCTCTGTAAGGGAAGATTCTATGGCCTGCAGTGGTTGGGAATCACGCCCAAATCCCTTCTCCGCTATCCACAGAACTGCTCTGCACTAAGCCAGACACTCCTTAAGCTAAAACATGATGAAGTAACAGTAATAAACAAGACAGACTCCCCAACAAGCTCAACACTTGAACTTTTCCATATTAAAATCTCTGAGTTACTTAAGCAAACTAATACTCTCAAAAGCAAAATGATACTATACACCTCTTAATCTGGTGATACTATTCAAAAATATTTCTTATCCAATAATTTGATTCTTCAATACCCCCCCTCCAATTTCTGGTCCAGGAAATGTTCCCCTTTTATGTACAACCCAATACACTACTCCAAAAAGAGAGAAACAAAAAAAAGAAAAACTTTTCCTCCTAACAGCCTCTGTGCATTCCGCAATCATCCTTCTCACTATTAGTCCAATCCCCTAGCTGATCCATTTGCTTACAATAGATTTGGTCATTATGATCTCCAATCTTCCTAACAGTTGATTTGCACCAATGCGTTACTAACAACACATCTCCATCAATCTTCCTTAGCAGATCACTCCCAATCCTGCATGCAACATAGGTAACATATTCCCAGCAATCTGCATGCTGCCTCCTCAGCTTTAGTGTTGATTGTCCCACAATCCCGCTGTGGTGACCAAAGCTGGAAACCTCAGGACCACTGCGGAAAATTCAAATTTTTTCATGATTTTTTATATTCATCATTCATCAAAAAAAAATCTTTTCCAGAATGATCCCCTATTTAGTTTCCAGTTCCAAGCCTTCCCTTCTCCTAGTTGTCTAGGAATGGCTTCTGTGGGTTTTCAGACCCTGGGTATTGTGTTCGAGTCCCCCTCTCTATGCTCAACTTCAGCCAGTTTTTTTTGGCCAGACGCCCACAATGATGACCGGCTTGGCTTGGGCTTGGCTTTGCACCCGGTGTAAGAATCCAAACGGTGCTAAGCCGTGGCAGTTCTGTGGAGGGGAAAGGTGCTGTTTAGGCTTCCCTCCTAGGAGTTACAATAATATTTAAATGTAACCGGAATCAAGGTCCAGAACCTTATGGATGAGAAATCAAAGTAAGGGAAGAGGATAAGAGTTTTTGGTAGCGATGGAAACAACACTATCTGAGGCAAGATGGTGCAGGTAAAGACTTGAAAAAATAAGTCAAGGTTTGTTCAGAGTTCAATAGAACAAGGCAGTTGTAAGTAACAACGCCCACAAGCTAATAACTCTGGTTGTCAGCAGCTGATTAGGAAAGATCAACTCAATCCCAACCAACCTCCAGGTTCTCAATGAACCTGCCCAACTCTCCGCAATCAAGCGCTTGAAGGGTACCAGATAACTTTGGGAGGATGAACAAAACAAAAGCAATTTGTTTATGAAGCTCTAGAAGAAAATCAATAACGAATTCAAGCAAGAATATCCCAACACTTCTCAAGGGACTCAAGAATAGCGTGGCAAAATTCAACCTTAAAGAAGAAGGGAGGTATAACACTCCAGGTTTTAAGCTTAATAAAACCTCTTCAATCAAACGTGATTGGCTCCAGAAAGATGATAAAGGAGAGATCAAGACCAGTATAGTCGGAAAAAGGGATCAGAGTGGTATAACACACCCAAGAATTCAGACAGGAATTCTTCTTCAACCAGCAAGGCTATTGGTTGGTGATAAGGATCAAGGTCACAAGGGACAGAGTTTGAGTACAGAGGCTCAATGGATCAAGGGGCAATCATGGATATACCCGGATAAGTTGCTCAGATAAGTGGGGAAGGATGCCCACGGATAAGTTGATTATGATTACGGGGGAAACAGATGAGATGAGATGATGATGGTCTCATAGGATGCTGGGCCAAAAGGCAGGGGAGAGCCCCTCCTTTTATAGACATGAGGCCCTGTATAGTATGTACAAGAGATACTACAAATAGGTGCGGTAAAATGAAAACATAAAAAAAAGATGACATGAGAGGAAAAAAAAAGAAATGTCGCCTGCGTCAAGAATGACCGCAGGCAACCAGATGGACACCCGCAACAGTGGTTGCAGGTGTTGACAACGGCTGTTGTCGCCCGATCGGCGACGACAGCGGGGTGAAGGTTCTGACGGCCGCGAGCGGTCGCTCGCGGTCGTCGGTCGGATCAGATGATGGGTGAGGAGGGCGTGAGTGAGTTGAGAGCTTGAAGTCTGATCAGTTGGTTGAGGGTGATGATCGGGTGGTGGTAGAATGAGTGGGTCAGAAGCTAGGCTTGATGGATTGGATTGGATGGTAGGATGATTTGATGAAGGGGTCGATGGATGATGATCTCCTCGTCGGTCGATATTGAGGGTGGAGCTCAACGGTGATGATGGTGATGGTGATGATGATGATGACTTGGATGAGTTGGTGGGTATGATGAGACCAATCGAATGATAGTTGACAACCGTTGCGACAAGCGACGGCGTTGGTTGGATGAGAGGATCGGGAAGGATCAAAGGAATCGTCAAAGGTGGTTCGACGATCGCTCGCGTTGCCAAAAGTCAGGGCCGCGAGCGCAACAAGTAGGAGTTGAACATAGGAGGGGGGGATCGAAGCAGAGAGACAGGCAAGAGGCCTGTCCTAGACCGCTAGGACAGGGAGAAGTTGAGAGATGGGGGGAAATGAAGGTACCCATAGGGGTACAACCAAAAAAAAATATTTTTTTTTTTTTTCCCGTGGTGTCCTGGATTGGTCACCACACCAGCGCCAGAGTTGGCCATTGACCTTTTCCTTCTAACTTGAATCCCAATCACTCACACCTTGGGATGGTGCAAAAGATGGGGCAGGCCCAAGGAATCACCATCACTACTTGCACTCAAAGCTTTCCTTGATTGATCAATTACTCATCATCCTCATCTAACATCAATCATCAGAACTCACTCCTCAACAAGAAAATTAGGAGACAAAGGGAGTCTCACAATGCCATCAAACGCAGGAGGCGTGATAACATCAACAATCAAATTGCTTAACTTGCTCTACTACCCGCCTGTCTATTGGATACCATTGTCAGTCCATCCAAGTTGGTTATGATGATGATTGTCAAGAGGAGAACTCCCAGATCAACAATCCCATCAATGATACCCAATCACCGCCACAATCTAATCCCAACAACCAACCACAACCATTGAAACCCAACAAGGGTATCATCCTTTGAGCATCTGTCACCCATCTCATCTTGCAGTCGGCCCTTTTGACAGTGGTTGAATTGCCTCAATATTGCCCATCCAGCAAAGCAACCATCATTGCAATGGTTGCCTTGCTCCATTTCCTCATCCAATCCCCCCCTTGCAACTCCTGCGCCTTAAGGGCCCCGCAAGTGCAGTTTTGCGCGGCCATCCTCACACAAAATGTCATCCATGGTGTGGCTGTCACCCAGGCCCATTGACTACTTGTCTGCACCGCCTCCTCCCCTGCTGCTCATCACCTGCCCGTGCCATCCTTGGCATGGGCTGGTGTCTTTCCATTCCTGCTCATCCATGGTTTTTCATTATGGAAATTTTTTTTTTTTAGTTTGTTGTTTGTTTCTTTTTTTTCTCATCAGTTTATTTTTTTTTGTCATGACCATGATCAAATCTGTTTCCTTAACAAAAAATATTTTTTTATTTCAATTGTTGTTTTTCTGCTCTATATGTGTCATCTCTTGTAAGAAGTCTACAGGGACCCATGGCCCATAAAAGGAGGGGCTCTCCCTTACCTTTTTCAAAAATATCCATGGGAGTGTGTGCATATGCCCCCCGGTTATTATCTGAAATCTGATCCATCCTTATCCTGGGTATATCTATCATTGCCCCTTGATCCATTGATCCTGAGTCTTTGCCCCTCTGTGGCCTGATCCTTATCACCAACCAATAGCCCTGCTGGTTAAAGAGAATTCTGTCTGTTGGAATTCTTGAGTGTGCTACACCACTCTTTCATCCCTTTCTCTGACCATACTGGTCTTGATCCTTCCTTGATCATCTTTCTGGAGCCAATCATGTTTGATTGAAGAGGTTTTATTAAGCTTAAAACCTGGAGTGTTATACCTCCTTTTATTTTTTTCAAAGTTTCGTTCTGACAGCCTAATCTTGAGCTCCCTGAGAAGTTTTGAGTTTATCCCTGTTCAAATCAATTACTGTTTTCTTTTAGAGCTTCTCAAAAAATTCTGCTTTGTCTTGTACGGCCACCCTCAGTTATTTGGTACCCTTCAAGCGCTTGATTGAAGAGAGTTGGGCGTGTTCATTGAGAACCTGGAGGTTGGTTGGGGTTTGAGTTGATCATTCCCATCTTCTGCTGACAACCAGAGTTATTAGCTTGTGGGCGTTGTTTACATACAAAAGCTTTGTTCTTTTGAACTTTAAACAAACTTTAACTTCTTTTTTTCAAATATCTCCCACATAATCTTGCCTCAGATAGTGCTGTTACATTGCTACTGACTATATCCAACTTCATCCTTTACTACTTGATTCCTCACTTAAAAAGCTCTGGAACTTGATCTTGTTTACATTTAAATATTTTTGTAACACTCAGGAGGGCAGCCTAAACAGCACCTTTCCCCTCCACAGAACTGCCACAGCCAAGCACTGTTTGGAGTCTTACACCGCAACCTCAGTGCATACCCCATGGTCAGGCCTTGGACCTTTAGTGCATAGCTTTGATCATGGCTTCTGAACTCTTAAATCCATAGTTGTGGAGGGGAACCTATGTTTCACCACATCTGTTGTCCACAAAAATCAAAACTCTGGACCATCCTTGCTATTGGTCTGCAGAAAACAAACGCCAAACCAATCACCATGAAAAAAAGGCTGCACCTGCCAGCAGGTGTAGCACCTGGGTTTGTGATTGAAACCTGTTTTGACTTTTTTGAGATTTTGGAGTCAAAAATCAAATTGATTTCTGGATGAACTCAGAAGATTCATGCAGAATATTTATGCAATGCATGGATTGAATTGAAATTCATTACATAAAAGGAAGGATTGAGAATTCTTCATTTAACTGTAAGACCATCCTTTGATTGAACAACTTTTCAGTGGTCATGAATGGAATTGTACATCATGGGCCATGATTCCCAATGGTACAAAGTTCCAAAATGAGAGGAATCAAATTTTTAGATAATGATCATTTCAAATAAATGGTGAAAACACAGATTTCCAATTTGATGTTAGGATTAATGCTTCAGTTTTCTGAGATTAAATCTAATTTCTATTTTTGAATTCTGTACCTTATACACATTTTTTAGATAGATATGTGACACAATACCAATTCCTCTGATTTCATCTTTTACCAATATCTAATACAGTAAAAAATAAGTCCATGTGTCTTTTTATGTTTCCTCCTGTTTTGTAAGGAATCACCAGTCAGAAAACTCAATAATGACAGTTCTTCAGAAATCAGCATTTTTGATATCAACTTACCAAAGAGTTAATTGCCATAACACAATAAATATCCTTGGAAGTTTGTGCTTTTTTTGCTTCATAAGCCATGCTTGCCACAAAAACTAATATGTTATCTTGATGTATCACAGATATTGATCCACCTTCTTGATAAACCATTTGAGCATTGAGATAATTGAGGCCAAGGTAGGGATCTCTTGAATTATCAATTTGTTCCAAAGGAGGAAAGGTTTCAACAATGAGGAAATATTGTGCAAATTTTGTTTCATGAAAAATGAACAATACCTTCCCCATCTCACAAGGGCCTTGATTTGATGTTGATGAAAAGGAAATCTGAGAATTACTTTTATTGTAACAATGGGGTGTTATGTGATGACCATGGAAGAGCATTGATTTGCAAGGAAACCTCTCCAGCTGGTCCCATGGAAAGACATTGTATGTTGAGTTATTTTCAATGAATTGTTTTAATTTTTCTTCTTCCAAAACATTCATTTCTTTTTTAGCCCTTGAAACATCACCTGTCTTGGAAGGGTAGAACAAAATTTTCATATCTGGGAGTTTTTCAGAATTGATCCCCAAAACATTCCAGTTGGATCCAGTTTGGTCAACCAAGCCTTGAAGTTTGGCCCTTTCAAGGAATCCATTTAAGAGGGACTTATCAAGGAAACCTTAAAATTCAAAAAACAATCAATTCAAAGTGTGTCACCAAGAATCTACTTTTCAGAAATCTGTTTTACTTATGTGTATTTTTAATTTTTTTAACCAAGGTCAAGATGTGATTCAGCCTTTCTGCTGACCAACATGAAAATATTGAGGGAGGACCATAGAGCTTGATAATCTTAGTCATATGCTGAGCAAAATGGATTGTTGGCTTGGGTTTGATTTCAGATCCCCAATGCAGCAATAATTCCTCCCTGTAAGCCAGAATTAATTCATCAAATTTGCACAACTTGTAATCTGTAAGTTGATGAGACATTACCAAGTTGATGATACCAATAAGTTTTGAAGTAGTGGAAGTAAGCTTTTGCTCCCGCAAGCTTTTGGCTGAGTTCCAATTCCATCCTGGAATCAAAACAAGCACTACATGAATGGTGTACAAAACCAACCATTTAGCAGCCTTAGGAGTACCAGCAGCAGGCAAACCTATGTTTCTGAGCAACCTAGTAATCCAAGATGGAAATTTGATTGAATTGGTACCCTCTTGAAGACTTCTGAGCTCTTGAGTAGTAAGGCAAAATTCATGTGATGCAATACTTGTCTCTTCTATCAATGAACCTGCTTGATGTGGATTGCTTTGATCTTCAAAAGAGTGGTAGGAGCTTTCCTGAAGGGAGCTTTGCTTGCTCTTCCCAGATTCATTTTGGCTTCCTGATTTGCTTCCAATAAATCTACTGGGATTTTTTCCTTGTGAGGTATCTTTTTGCTTTCCTTTGTATTTTGATTGAGGCCCAGATTTGCATGAGCTACTTGTGGATTCATTCTCAAGAAGCCTTGGAGAACGTCTTGAAGTTGGTTGAAGATTTTCAGATGCAGAATTTTCCCAACTTCTTGAGGATCTTGGAGGATGGAGCCCTGGGATTTTCTGGACTACAACAATTGGTACAAAATTTCTATGCTGAATATTTGATGAGCCTTCTTGCTGCTGATTTTCCCAATGTTGAACCTTTTCAATTGGAGTGGGAGAAATATCTTTAAGGTATTTTGAGGAGCTATCTAGAAATTTTTGAACTCTCCTCCTGGTGACTCTCTTGGTATTTTCTGGTGATAAATAGCGCTTCCGTTTGGATCCAGATTTGAGGCTGCTGACTTGAATAATTGTTACACTTCTTGGGTAAGTGTTTTTCCTCCTTTCCAAATTTTGAAGATTTTGGCCAGCCTTGATAATTTCAAGGTAGGTGATGCTGTAATCCCTTAGCATTACCAAGATGAAGTTATGCATTGGATCAATTGTTGTCATGTTTGTTGGTTCCCAGTACGGTAGAGTTTGCAAAATTGTGTAGCGGGCACCATGTAGCTTGAGAATGTTTGTTTTCTCATTGAATGATTGAACATTATTCCAATTCTCTGCCCATTTGATGTGATCTTCATTATTTTTTGATGGCCATGTCTCCTTTTTGGTGTTCTGGAAATCATTTAGCTTGAGGTTACAGTGGGCACAGAAGATTGTTGCTGAGTGGGATGCAAATACACCCATTTTACATAAGGCAGGTGTATCACCAATCAGTGGTAATATGACAGCACTTATTACTCTTCCATGTTGATATTTGTTAGTTTTTGTGAAGAATAATCCTTCCCAAAGATCCAGTATCTCAGAGAAAAGAGGCTTGAGTAGATTATTCAGTTGGAATGAGGTGCATTCCTTGGGTGTTGGTGTGAAGCCATACAAAAAAATATTGTGTGGCTTGTAACACACACTAGGTGGAAGATTAAAACATATTAAGAATATTATGCCAAGAGAGATGCTTTTCCCGCTGGTCTTGATTCCATGGGGATTCATCCAATCAATGTAAATTCCAAAGACAAGGTTCCCTGGTTCTGCTGTGTAAATATGATTGGTTTGATCCTTGAATTCTTTCCACATAGTTCCATCCCAAATATCACAAAGTTTAGTAGGATTATTGGCTTGATGCTCTTGAGGTGCACTGAGTAATTCTTCAAACCAAGGGAGCAGAAATTGCCTGGAAATCCACTTCTTGAGCAATTGGTACCCAAACTGCTTCAGAGGATAAAATTTAGATTTGCTCTTGTCTTGTTTATAAAGTTTTGATCCAAATGTAACAGGATCCCCAGCTATTGAATTAACTATATTATGGCATATTGGATAATGCCTGTGTTGTTCCCTTTCTTCATCAGTTTGGGCTTCTGAAGAAGAAAGTAATTCATTCAAAGGATAAAGTTGGTAAAAATTTAAACAACATACATTTTCCAGTAGATCATTTTTAATCAAAAATCTTTTTTTAAATGTTGAAAGAATTTTGGGTATTTCTGCTGAATCGTTGGGCTTGCCACTGAGAATTGAGTTCATGCGGATTTTCTCATGTTCCATCTTGATGTATTTCTGACATGCATGGTCACCAATGTTTTCCTCAATACTTTGATGAAGGATTTGGAGTGATGAGATTAGGGCACTTGGATTGTGATATAGAAATTGAAGAGGTTTCATCTCAGATTTATTGTAAATTTCCATATTTGCTGGTGGGGAGTATTGTTGTATTTTGCCATAGCAAGAATCACTTTCAGGGTTTGGCTGTGCATTGGAATCTTCAATTGATGGCTTGAATGTGAAAAATGATAGGATAAATAAGAAATTGCATGCCAATTGCAGTATACATCAAGGAATTTACTCTTGTGCAAGATTTTCACTTACAGCCCTGATGTTTGCTTCTAGTGGTTGCCTGGTGGATATTCTTCTGGTAGTGGATTGGAAAATGTTTGGTGTCTTTGGGGTCTATGTTTTGCAACAATAAAAATTCATCAGTGACCTTGATGATATTGATAAAATGCAGGAAAAATTCAGTCACATACATTTGTAGAATCATTTGATTGCATGATATGGGTTTGATGTACTTTTTTGTATCTTCCAACACCATTTATATATTCCTTCCATGTTCAAAAGTCCTTTGAGAACATTTAGGACATTGTCATATCCAAATGTTTCCAACTCTGGTAGTTTTCTCCATAGTTTTAATTGATTTGGATGTTGTGGTAATCAGATTTTTGGAGGTTGTCTGAGATTTATTATATCAAAGGGAAATAGAAATGAATATGAATGGAACTTTTGATTTGATCTTATACCTCCTGGTGAGCTTAAGTATTCCAAAAAAAAAAGCTTCTATTTTGAATATTCATATTCACTTCAATGGGCAAGGCATGGAACAGTAGATTTTGCATTTTAAAAAAGCTTTCAAGCTAATACATCACATCAACTGCTCATGGTTAGCCCACCTAAAATACTTAGCCTATCCCATTGTTTTTGGATTCAAATGAAAGTTCAATTGCCTTGATGGAACGTCACATATTAAAACCATGATTTCAAATCATCTTCTTGTGTTACAAAATGTTAATGATGCACCATTTTACAAGGAAAATCCATAAGCCTAAAGTTAGTGGGATTTTCTTAAATTACACAATTCACATCTGGGAATGTGTATTTTATATATATTTCTTTCATAAAAAGATATTTGGGAATGTTTAACAAGTGGGTAATCTCAACTTGACTGCGGCACAGTGAAAAAAAATGTATTCAGGATATTACAATTGAAAAAAGATATCATTTAGCTTTCCAAAAGGTGGTGCATCAAATATAATTTACTCAGAATTTTTAAATGAGATTGTGTATTCTGTCCACATGTGGATGTTGGTTTTGTCCACTCTTACTTCAATATCTGTTTGGATGTAACAAATTATTAGAGATTTATTTATTTGAAAATTTCAAGAGATTTAGATTGTAACCTACATTTTTAACCTCTTCAAGTCAGGGTGACCCCACATCATTGGATTTTTACATTCAGTCAATCTAGCTTTAAATATAATTACAAGTTTCAGGTTGACAAAACAAGAATTGGATGAAAATAAAAATAAATGTAGTACTCAAGAAAAAATTCACCAAAGCCAATGTTTCATCCAAACATACTCCTCCATATTTTTTGAAGTACTGATATAAAAATTACACTATTTGTAATATATTTACAATGTTTGTGTGGTTTCTATTAAGCTAGAGGGCTTGGAAACTTGGGTTCTGAGATATGAAACTGCCTCTGTAAGATCAACACCTGGAAGTAAACCCAAGGCTCTTTTTTCAACTGGAGTTTTATCATCCTCCAGAGCTTCCTCACTTAACCAGTTTTGAGGTATTGAAGTAGGAAGTGTTGGTGGGTGATCACCTCTTGGTGAATTATTTGGTTTAGAATGTTGACTAATTTTCAATCGTCTATCCCTCTTGATGCGCGGGTTTTTGGAAAGTTGAATGTATGCTTCATCCAGGTAGTGATATATTTGGGAGAAATGTTGAGCCCTCCAAACATTTGCATGATTGAAAAATTCCTCATCTTCACCCTCAACATCAGATATGAATCCACTGTCCAAGAAAAGAGCAGAAGTTTCTGGGAACATGTCCATCATGTCCAGCTCAACTGCTGTGGTCTTTCAAATTTCTTTTTTGTTATTCTGTATTTCAAAAAATGATAAGTAGTTAGTCATTGATCATGAAGAGAAAATTACAAAAGATTGATTTGACACACTTTCTTCTTGTTGAGACTTTGAGATGCAGAAACATTAGATTTTCTGCTGCTGGAGCCTGTTTCTTCCTTGTGCTCCTTCTTCCAAATAGCCTTCTTTGATACAAGCCAACAATTTATTATGGCAACCCTGTTGGCTGGGGTGTTGTCATTCTCATTTATTGAATAGGAAGAAGTCCACCTGCGTTTGTGGCACATCTCCCATGCTCTGATGATTATTGCAGTCAGAGAGGAATTCCAGAAAGATGTTGCGTTCTGTTCCCAGTGATAGGTGCATCTGGCAATGCAGGAATTTTGGATCAAGGCCTTGGCATGGGCTATCCATGTCTCATCATGAGACTGAATTTGGCCCAAAGAATTAGTTTCCAGGTATCAAGATGTTGAAGTAATATTTTGTTGTAATTGGCGCAAGGCATCCTTCTTCACAAGTTTGAGCTCCTTTTCTCACAGTTTTCAATTGGAGCTGTACTGGTTTGGCGGGCCAATGCTTGATGCTATTGCATCATTAATGGTTGCCTTCTTCATTGCCATGTAATTTTTTAGGGATTCTAGTTCATTTTCAGTTGGAGGATTAGGAAGTTTGTTGTTGTTGGAATCCATTCCAAGAATTGATTTTGTCAAATCAAGCAAGGACTTGGAAATAAAACTTGAAGAAGCAGGGATGCCAAGATTGCATGCATGGCAAGAGAGAGAATATTTTTGTTGGGCCAAACGTTTTTGCTTCTTTTGGTGTTGGTTGGTTTGAGAGATTTGTTGTGCAATCATGAAGTAGGATGGGGCAGCAGAGTAGTCAAAATCTTCATCTTCCTCAACACCAGGAATATTGACTTGGTCATCTGGAAGGGGAACTCTTGATGGCTCAGGGGTTGTTGATGTTGGGTTGGCTGGGGTTTTGGCATTTTAGTAACATAAAATAAGCACCATGATTTAGCAATGGGTTTGTATTATTTTCATGGAGATCTTATGCTGGGGGGATTAGTTCTTACCGGGACCCATGTCTAATTTTCCAACTTAGTAACCAGATGCCAATGTTTCTGATTTTGTGATTTTGCATTGATTTTTCACAAACTGATAAATAGGAAGTCAGATTTCCCTTTATTTACCTTTGGAAAATTTTCAGAAATCAAGATATTATTTATTATGATTCCCCTTTGTTCTAAAATTTTTCTTCCAAGTGGGCAAAGGGTATGGACATAAGTATACTTGGAGATTTGAATGGAATCTTCTTCAACAAGGGAAGAGCTTAATTATAAATCCATTCATGATTGACATAGAAAAGAGACTCTGTGGCTGCAATCTTCCCCAAAAAGTGTGATCATTTTTTTTTGTGGCACTTATGCATCATTCATAAGAATATATAGGGATCATGCAGTCAAATTTGAGTTATTCATTCTGGGCATTTATTAAGATAATAAATAGGAAGAGCTTCCCATTGCATTTCATGATTTTAATTATCATAAACAATTTCCACAGAAACCAATCTTGACCATTATATGTTTCCAAAAAATTCCTCATTCTCATATCTATGGAATTGACCAATAATTATTGAATGAGAAAATGAGCTCAAGAATTCCAGTCACCATGAGGAAGAGCTGGAGTTGAAATTTACCAAGATCCAATTTTCCATAATATGAACTTCAGACTACTCCTTGCCAATCTTATTGATTTGGTTAAAGTGCTTTTTGAATAATATATCACTTAGACATGGATAATACTGGCACAGGTCCACTAGCATGTTGCATTGCTGTGTTTTTATCATAATATTCTTGAAATCCCCAAAGATGCAAAAATGCAATGCTGGGTACCACACAGATGCAGGTTTACTGCATGGATTGATATTCAGTGGGAATTGATTGTTGAGAGTTCAATTTTGGAAACTGAATAATAGAGAAATATGATGAATCAGGTGTCAGATTTTGCATGGTGCAAATTCTTGGAAATGAGGATTATAATTTTCCTCTTTCCTGAATTGATTTTGATTAAATCTGACCAGATCATATTAGATAAATAATAAAGGGCAAGAAGAACAATGCATGGTTTTCAATTTCATTCTTTTAAAAATGGTGTGATATGAATTCCTGCTACGTCTTGTGAAGAAGGCAGAGCGCTGTGTAATGACTGGCTCTTCTTACACCAGTAATTAGGATCCATGACTTAACTAAAAATTCTCAATCATCATTCCAAAGAATATATGAGAATTCAACATGCCTGGATCACTTAGCTCAAAAGAATAAAGAAAAATGTAACAGGGGTGCATAATATCATGGGGAGATTACATTGTGCAGGATTCACCTAATTGATTTGTTGGAATAGGCAGGTGTATATCACCAAAGTGTCTGCTTCACCACACCAAATGAATATGAGACATGTCCAGGGAAAGTGGACAACTTATCATAAGTTGACCAACTCCCTGGACCTGTGTGCATAAAGGAATCAGATTTCAAGGGAAAATCATGTGGGAAAGCTGGGGAGGTGGACAACTTGTGATAAGTCGTCCACTTCCCTTCAACTACATGGTAGCAGGATATTGAATATGCCAAAAGATTGATGATTTCTGGGACAGTGGACGACTTAGCACAAGTTGTCCACCTGTCCAGCTTTCCCACATGATTTTCCCTTGATATCTGATTCCTGTATGCACACAGGTCCAGGGAGGTGGATGACTTATCATACGTTGTCCACCTCCCTGGACATTACCTATACATTTACCATGCAGTAAAGCCACTTCTAATTTGATGGGAAGGTGGACAACTTAGCATAAGTTGTCCATCAATCCAAATTCATCCCATCTTAAATTCCAACCAGTACAAATGTTGTACAACTCATGCACACTTTTTCATCATTTTATGAAATAACTGGTAAGCATTTTGGCACAAAGAGGTGATGTTTGAATTATATAAATTGAAGGACATGTTTAACCATATCTGGATTTTTAACCACGTGGTCTAGTGAAAAGTTCAAAAGGAGGACAATTTTGGAGTTGAACAGAGGCACTGGCGACCATTTCTTTGGGAATCAATGAGCAAGCAAAATTGGTAGGTTGTTCCGTTCATTAGATAGCCGCCGGAAGGAATGTAGTTGTATGTGCAAAACAAGATAAACCTGACTGAAAACTTTGGGCTGCCAACTGCTGTTGAATCTGCAATTGAGGGGTGGCTCCTCCTGGTGAGGTGGTGCACTTAGCTCAAGTAGACCACCTTACCAGGAAAAACTGGATAGCATTGTTGGTGAGTTGCTTTGAATGATGAATTCTTTTTCAATTACTGGTCATTGACTTTCTGAAGATCTGTCTTGGAATTCTGTGCATTCAAATGATTTTGCCTTGTTCCCTCCCTGCCTCTATCAACATATAAAAATTGGTGATATGTTAAGGCACTTAGTCTTACTGTGCCATCCTCTGAGAAAAGTTAGAAGTCATTTTTATGCAACAAAATAAGGTTTTGTTCCCATTCATGCTTGAGGAACAATTAAATTGTGAAGAGTTTGAACTTGCAATAAATTTATATTGATTAGTATTGCAACTGAATTGCATGTGCAAGAAATACATGATATTTTCTTGATTCTTTTCAAAACATGAGTATTTTTTCGGATAAAATCCAATGATTCCAAACCCTCATGCCACTTTCCAAAAAAAGAAATTTGTACCCAGTCTCTAACTATATGGAAAACCTCTCAACTTAGAAACTTTTTCCAATTGGTCATGATTCAGAATGTTTGTGTGTCTCTAAAATAAAAAGGGCCCCAAAAAGGATGTATTGTCCTGTAATTTGACAAGAATTTCAAAACAAAGGTTAAAAAAATTTTTGAATGAATCATTAGAAAGAATCATAAACTCCATCTAAATTGAATTAGCAAAAGATCAGTTTAAATCAATCCCATGCCATGGTGGTCTCAATACTAGTCTGAAAACAAATCTCTGGTAATGAGCCAAATCTCCGTTGCCCCAATGATTTCTGCCTGTAACCCTTATATCTTTTTGGTTATATTATCTGGTTTGTTCTGGCTCTCTTGGTTCCCATTTCCCAAAATTGGGTTGTAGAAATTCAAGTGATTATTCTGGAAGCTCAACTTGATTCAACCATACAAACCCTTGCAGAATATCTGTTGGGATTACTATCTTTCACTTTCCTATTTTATATTTTATATTTATTATTTATTTTATTTATGTTCAAGAGTATTTTCATGTTCTTTTCTTTTTTATCTATTTATTCTTTTCTCTTTTTATATTTTCTTTTCCGGCCATTTCTCTTTGAGCTTGGCACGCACGCAGTATGGCAAGCGCGCGGTTTCCAACTATGCATATGCAAGTACCGCGCAACCGCACGACTGAATCTTAAATAGCTCTCGTCTTGCGGCGACTCATTCTTTCTTTCCCTCTCGGGACCTTCTTTGTTTCCTTTAACTACTCTCTACTCGTGTTGTGATTCTCTCAACTCTCATCATCAACATACTCAAGTGGATTTATTGAAGAGAAAGGAAGGTTTGGTCATTACAAGGACTTGTGTTAATTCGGTGCAACCACTTTCTGATACTTGCATCAGTCTATTGATCTAATGTGTTTGCTCCAGACGTCTTTTGTCCAGTTCTTTACCCGCTCCATTGAACTATTTGTGGAGGATTATATTTTGCTTTCTTTTATAGTTAACCTATCATAGCCGTACTCTAGTCCTTGTCATTCAAATTAGCTTGGTATGATTTCTACTATCACATTCTCCTTTGTCATCGTGGTTATCATTTTATCTGATCTCTGTTTTTAGCCTTCTGGTTTTTATTTCAATCCAAGTGAAATTCAAAATTTATCACAATTAACAGTCAAAACAGAAACCTTGAAACCACCTTGTTTGCTTTAACCGGAAGGCAACATGACGGAATCCCTCATGGCAACCATACTTAAAACCGCCATTGAAGCAATCCCCTTACTTAATGTGGATAATTTCTCAATCTGGCGGAATCGGGTTGTCAATATGTTGGATCTTCAGGAGGACTTGTACGCCAAACTTACCAGAGAAAAGAAAGACAGCAATGGTAATCCAATTGGTCTCAGCAGCTCCGAAAATGTGCGAATACGTACAATCTTAACGTCCAAACTCAATACCACTGTACAAGCAAATATCATTACGCCTAACAACAAGAAAGAAGCTCATCAGATTTGGGCCAACATCAACGAATATTTCGCATCTAATCACGCTTCCAACAGAGCTCAAATCTTCAAGGAATTCTTGCAAACCCCTTTTTCTTACTCTAACATTCCTGGTTTCATCACGGATACCAAAACCGCCATGGCCCGGTTACACAAAGTTGGTATTGATCTCCCCACCGACATAATTGCCTACTTAATTTTAGAAAAACTACCGTTGAGCATGGATACAGTTGTACAACAAATAACTCACTCGGACAAGGAAGTGACGCCTGATCAGGTTCTCAATCATCTTTGGATGTTCAACAACAACAAGTTTTTGAACAAAGAGATCACTGCGGACAAACAAGAAGAAAGTTCCAACTCAGTCTCCTTTCTTGCTTCGAACAACAAGCCGTGTAACAATAAATGGCATAATCCAAATGCAGCTCATCCGGAAGGAAGGTGTTGGAAACTCTATCCTCACCTCAGACCATCATTTTCAAAGAAGAAGAAGAGTGGAACCAATTCCTCTGTGGAGGGCACATCTGTCAGCTCCTTTCACGCGAGCTTAATTTTTGATCCTCAAAGTTTTGTGGTGGACTCAGGCTCTTTGAAGCACATTATTTCTGATCCTAACCTTTTTACTCACCTAGATTGATTGATAACTGGTGTTATATCGACATCCTCCGGAAAGAACTCCTTGGGATACAAAGGAGTGGGGTCGATTAGTTTGACTGATCACAATAATCGAAAGGTGTTTCTATTGGATGTTCTTTTTTCGCCGAACTCTACTGCAAATTTGCTTTCCATTTATTCTCTCATTCAAGCTGGTTTCGTCATTGAGTTTAATCTCGACTGTTTTGTTATTCGAAAGAGCGAATGGAAGGTAGTAGGAAGTTATGTCTGCAATTTACCAATCTTTTCTGTCAATAATACGTCCAAAGCGATAGCCTGCCTCACTCATGATGAGATTCTCCACAAATCGTTGGGTCATGCGGCCTATGGAAGAATACGAAACAAGCTGGGTCTAAAAATTAAAAAAACATCCACCTGTGAAGCCTGTGCAGTAAGCAAGATCACACGTTCACTGTTCATTAACAAACACCAAAGAGCGGAGAGACCGTTTCAGGAACTCCACTGCGATTTAGTCGGACCGATCTTTCCCTTAAGCATGAATGGGGATTGTTACTTCTTAATGGTGGTGGACAGCTGTACGAGGTTCTTTACGGCCATTCCAATCAAAAAAAAAAACACAACGTGGCAAGTACGCTCGAGTTTCTGATCAAAAATGAATACAAGAGATTCAACTATTGACCAATGATCATTCACTCAGATTGAGGAACGGAGTTCTGGAACCATTCTCTTTCCAACTACTGCAGATCCAATAACATCAAGCAAACATTCTCTGATCCCTATTTTCCTCAACAGAACGGACTCGCAGAACGTTTCAATCGACTCATTCTTGAGTCTTTGCATACGGTATTATTCAATTCTCAAATTCAAAAACGTCATTGGAATACTATTATCAAGTCTTGTGCGTTAGCACTCAATCAAATTCCATTGCACATTTCCAAAAAATCTCCATACGAGTTGTTTAAAGGGAGAAGCCTACGCATTGACTACTTTCATCCTATAGGAAATCCCGTCACTTACATTCTAAAAGAAAAACCGTCCTTTTCAAAACTCAAACCCCAAGGACTATTTGGGAGGGTAATTGGTTACAATGACGATCTCCTTTCTTATAAGATATTGACCTCTGATAATTGAGTGATTGACACAAAACACATCACTTTATTGGATTTTGATACGAATATGAAGAAATTTGATAACACCATCACAGTGGGAGATTGGTGTGAAGAATCTACTACGCCAAGCTCAGACGTAGACAACGTACTACCAACTAATACAGAAGCGTCAATCTCAACACCAACCTTACCAGTATTAGCCCCATCAGATGAGAACTTCACTGAAACCGTACTTCCCTTGGTAGAAGACACTGCGGAAACTTCTACTGTGGAAGTTCCATCAAGCGACAAACCAAAAAATTGACCGGCTCCACGTTACGGCCTACGCGAAAGAAACTCTACCATAAAACCATCTAAATATTCCTACGCTTCTGTTGTGAAGGTCAAATCTGATTACCCCAAGGAAAGGCAAATCAAACACAACAAGATTGAATCACAAAATGTCTGGGAGGACACTGACGTTGAACCCGATTGATTTCTCAGAACCATGTGGGTCGACAGAGTCAAACCGGCTACAAGTCTTACTCCAGAAAAACAAAAATCGCGCCTCTGCATCATGGGTAATCTTCAAACACCCGGTCTTGACTATGGCGACACATATGCCCCTACCGGTAAATTCACCACTCTCATTCTCCTCTTACTGAGCGGGTTGGATCATTGGTATAAGACGCTTACTGGATGGCTGGAAGAGATTGGTTTTGTTCAATCCAAGGCTGATCCATGTTTATACACCCACTCATCCAAGCTGTCATCTCTTTTCTTTCACGTTGATGATCTTATAGTAGCTGGGGAGGTGGATTGGTTCGAGAGGAAGTTTTTAGAGAGATTTCCACGTTCATCGGCTCACCAACCTGATACAATCCTGGGAATGGAATTAGATTTGACAGTTCGACGTTAAAGCCGCGTTCTTATTTGCTCCTTTAGAGGAAGAGATTTACATTCTGAAACCTAAAGAAAGTCATCAATTGTCGAAATTTTTAAAACTCAAGAAATCTCTATATGGTTTACGTCAGGCTCCTTCAAATTGGTATAAGACGCTTACTGGATGGCTGGAAGAGATTGGTTTTGTTCAATCCAAGGCTGATCCATGTTTATACACCCACTCATCCAAGCTGTCATCTCTTTTCTTTCACGTTGATGATCTTATAGTAGCTGGGGAGGTGGATTGGTTCGAGAGGAAGTTTTTAGAGAGATTTCCACGTTCATCGGCTCACCAACCTGATACAATCCTGGGAATGGAATTCTCCCAGACCGGCAACACGATTACTCTGAATCAAGGCCAACTGATCAAGAAAACTTTGGAGGATCTTAATCTCTCTGAAAGTCTTCCTGTGCTGACTCCTCTTACTCCTGGTATCCAATTAGTTCCTGCTTCTCAAGACAATCAACTTGAATTCAATAAATTAAACGTAAATTACAGAAAATTTACCGGACTGCTAAATTACTTATCCTGTAGAACACGTCCGGATATCTCCGCAGCCGCATCCATTCTGTCCCAATTCAATCAAAACCCGGGTCTGTCGCACTGGAAGGAAGTGGTTCACGTTTGGAAATACCTAGCGGGGACTTCTTCCCTCTCCTTGCGATTACAACCAAATGCTTCACCCGCCAATCACTACAACTCCTTGAATGTTTACACTGACTCCACCTGGGCGGATGACCCTCACACCCGGAAATCGCAGACTGGGTACATTATCTTCTGGAGGTCTTCGCCAGTGGCGTGGAAAAGTAGAAAACAAGCAAACATCACCCTTTTGTCTACCAAGGCGGAACTTAATGCTCTATTGAACGGTGCGCAAGAGTCGATCTGGATAGAATCCATCATATGCAACCTATGGGGGAAATCAAGCATTGGGCCATCTAGTTTCTTTGTTGACAACAAAGGACTCGTCGACAAGATTCTACATTTCGGATCAAACTCCAAAACCAAATACATCAATATGAAGATGAAATGGTTGCGTGATCAAACCAATCAAAAAAACATTTGTGTCAATCTTATACCTACGAACTCCATGGTGGCGGATTCTCTCACCAAATCGTCCAATCAACAGGCTCTCGAACTCTTGACTGCCAGGTGCTTTCATCGTGGGTCGCACTGAATTATGGGGGGGTGTTGGGATTACTATCTTTCACTTTCCTATTTCCTATTTTATATTTATTATTTATTTTATTTATGTTCAAGAGTATTTTCATGTTCTTTTCTTTTTTATCTATTTATTCTTTTCTCTTTTTATATTTTCTTTTCCGGCCATTTCTCTTTGAGCTTGGCACGCACGCAGTATGGCAAGCGCGCGGTTTCCAACTATGCATATGCAAGTACCGCGCAACCGCACGACTGAATCTTAAATAGCTCTCGTCTTGCGGAGACTCATTCTTTCTTTCCCTCTTGGGACCTTCTTTGTTTCCTTTAACTACTCTCTACTCGTGTTGTGATTCTCTCAACTCTCATCATCAACATACTCAAGTGGATTTATTGGAGAGAAAGGAAGGTTCGGTCATTACAAGGACTTGTGTTAATTCAGTGCGACCACTTTCTGATACTTGCATCAGTCTATTGATCTAATGTGTTTGCTCCAGACATCTTTTGTCCAGTTCTTTACCCGCTCCATTGAAATATTTGTGGAGGATTATATTTTGCTTTCTTTTATAGTTAACCTATCATAGCCGTACTCTAGTCCTTGTCATTCAAATTAGCTTGGTATGATTTCTACTATCACATTCTCCTTTGTCATCGTGGTTATCATTTTATCTGATCTCTGTTTTTAGCCTTCTGGTTTTTATTTCAATCCAAGTGAAATTCAAAATTTATCAATATCATATGCTAAATTAGCAAACTTAAAGGATGTATCTAGGTGTGCAAATGAAACATTGATATAAATTTGGAATTTAATTCATTGTCATCATCCTTCCACCTTCAATAAAATCACTGGCTTGGGGCTAAGAATTTCCCTGAATCATTGAAAATTAATACAGAAAGTGGAAAAACCTGTCTCCACTCTTGAGAAAATTTGAATGACCAATTGGTCCCCCCACCATCTTTTTTAGGCCTTTTCATGAAGTTTACAATGTATTCTAGGCTCTTTTGCTTTTATTTGGCTGTGCTGAAAGCCATCAAGGGGAAATTTGGACTGGTAAAAACCTTTCAAATAAACTTAAATCAGCATGGCTTATTCAAATGGTTCCAAAAAACCATAGATTTGCATCTTTTTGTTGTTTTCAACATTTTTGAGTGGGAGTGGGGGATTCCAAGGAACATAGATGATAAGAATGAATGAATTTTCTAGATAAAAGAAGAAAAAAACAGGTTTTTCATGACATATGACTATAATTTGCACTGAAAATAATCAGTCATGTTCCAATCAAGAGCTCAAAACATCCCATAAGAGTTTGGGTCATGGCATACAGAACTAATCAACCTCTCAAAAGGTTCAAATGCAGTGGCTGAATTCAACTTTCTGGGGTCTCTGAAAGTGCCTGCAAAGTATCTTGCTCTTCTGAAGTTGTTCATTTTTTCAAGTGGTCATGACCTGCTTGGTTTGAAATTATAAACAAGTTCACTTCATCTGGTTTGGAGTCTCTATCTTTTTAAGGCCATTCTCAACTGATAAGCATGAGGAGATCTTTTGTGTTGTTGTGAGAGACAGTCCATTTTGAAATTCTCATCAGCTTCTGGTGGAGTAACATTACTATCATCCAGTGCTGTACCTGGGAAATTCAGAGAATACCAAGCAGGGGTGGAGGTGAAGGATGAGGGTGATTATAAATTCCATGGTTTTTTTGAGTTATGGAAGATTCACTAGATTAAAAAATGACTGAAAGAAATCATTGGTTTTAAAAATAAAGATTGCCACATATTATTATTTCCTGAAACATCCAGAGATGCACCAAAAAACATCAATACCCATATGATCAACTGGATGGTGGCCTAGGGAGGTAGACAACTTAGCCTAAGTTGTCAACCACCCAATGAATATTTCTCAATTTCCCCAAATGAGCTTTGTCTCAGTCAATAGTGTGGGGAAGTGAAAAATTATGCATAACTAGTCCAGCATGTTTATTTCTGGGAAAAACTTGCTGGTACTGAAATTCCCATGATGGAAAATATCTTTTATCCAAGAGGATGAATGAAAACATGGACAAATTTAAAAGAAAATGGGTAGAGGTACAGGTTTTTCTGATCCTTGCATGTCCCTGACAATATTTTCTTCACATTGCTTAGTCATTCAACCCATCCTGAAAAAATGATGGTAGGAACAAGGCTCCAAAAATTAAATGTGGTGAAAAATATTCTTCAGTGGATAAACACTGAGATATTTCTGTCCCAGGTAAATATTTTGGGGATGATTGGATATTCTGGCTTATCAATTATACATTGTGAGAGTTCATTGTGACATGGATTTAAAAATACCCTAAAGTTATGAATGGTAATTATTTTTTAAGATAAAATTGATTTTCTGTCACAGTGGCAGTTTTGGTGGACACATGAATGAATCAGCACATTTGAAAATCACAGAGAAAAATTGATTGTTCTCACCCTGCAGAATCAAACACATACTCATTTTCTGAAACACCAAGAAATGATACAAAAACATAACATCAATTGTCACATTATAAAGTGTGTGATGGCTCAGGGAGGTGGATGACTTAGGCTAAGTTGTCCACCTTCCTGAGCCATCATGATCCAATTTCCAAAAAATGGTTGGCTCTTAGTAATTTGTATGGCAAAGTGGACAAGTTATGCTAATTTGTCCACCATGTTTGTTCCAGTAACTAGTTGTTACTGAAATGCGCATGTTGGCACATACCTTTCATCCAAAAAGATAAATTACACGGAAATGTTAGAAAGAAATTTGGTAGAAATAAATGATTTTGTGGCTCTTGCATGACCCTGAATATATTTTATTTATCTTTCTCATTGGTTGAAGAAAATTCCCATAACCCAAAATATTCCATATTTCTCATGTCCCAAAGGTCCCAGATATGTTGGTAATTGTTGATAAATTACATCCACCTGGTCACAGTGGGAAGTGACCATGTCTATACTTAAAGAAAAAGCTTTCCAGAATGAGGGCTAAGAGGATCAATGCTGGCCACTATGTCATGTAGGTTTGTGGCCACCCACAACCACCACCAACTGGTTTTCTGAAGGGACATGGTGCACTTAGGCTAAGTGCACCATTTCCCCAGAGGTTTATTTGCATAAATCACTATCATTCAATAGAAGAGTTTCTCCAGTTATTTCAATTAATATAAATCATAACATGAATTATAAATACCACAATGTTTATCCTCAAGAGCAATTGAATTAATTCTAAAACAATTTGACATTGTTGTTCCATACATTACAACCCCACCTTGATCAATAGAACAATAGCTCAAATTTAATGTTAAATTGATCAATGCCATTACTGTTTATGAATCTTGTAATAAGGAAGATTCACAGGGACCAACAACTATGAAAAATTTCATGTGTGTTTGATTCTGAACATTTAGAGTAAAAAAATATAAGGATGCTGGGTTCATTGAAATATTCAAATTATCAAATTTTGGAAACTTGTTGCACTTATTAATTTGGAGTTTAAAAACAGTGAAATAACCATTTGAGAAAATTTTCTTTAGAAAAAATTATTTAAAAAACATCTTTTCTGTAGTGAAATTAAAATCATGATTATAAATTAATTTTGTGGTATTTAAGTACCTTTTATCATGATTATAAATTAATTTTGTGGTATTTAAGTAGTACTCATAGAAATTATTGCCTAATTTTACTTTTCCTTTGAGATAAATAGGGAATGTTTTGATTTGTTAGATATCTCCTTCAAAGTTGAAAGTATTTTTTTAAATCTTTATAGAAGTGGAATTGATGATGGATCATATATAGAAATTTTACTTATTGAATATGAAAGCTATTGCTCTATTCTTTTTCTATATTTTGGAATTCTACTAAGATATTCTCAAATTATTAAAAAGAAATATTCAAAATAATCTTATTCAAATTCAAAAATATCCTCTGGATCTGCCTATCTGATATTGAATAGATGAATATAATGTATCTTGGTTAGATGAATATTTATTGTTAAATTTATGCATATTTCTTATGTAAGATTTATCCAAAACTGTTGATTTGCATTATAATCATATTTTTAAAAAAATATATGGCATGGTATGTCCATGCCAAGCTTTTTATCTCCAATGGCCCAAACACAATATCATGGGTTCTAACCTTCCCATAAGGCAAAAACCCATGGGCACTTGCCCTGGGCTCCCCATGGAAATGGCCCTAAAGGGCTCAAGAGCTCCAGGCCCCGGGGATGCCAAAATGGGACCTGGAGCAATCGCAATTGCATTGGTCGTTTGCTTCCATCTTCACAGACGCGAACAACAAATGGTTGTTGAATTAGCAACAGGGTCGCCAAACGCGACCCTGTCGCGGTCTTGCAGGTTGCCAAGGGCCTGGGAGAGGTCTGTGCACCTCAATGGGCCCTGGCCCCCTGCTGGTCGCTCGCAAACTCCAAAGCAAATGCGTCAGCAAACGCATAAGCAATTTGCAACCGAATCCCAAACTCGCTGAAGCGTTTGCATCAGCAAGCCTTGCTTGTCAAATTGCAAGCAAAACGACGAGCGCTGGCCAATCAACGAGCGGACCAGAGGCCTTTTCAACCATCAACCAAGCACACCAAATCCACCATCCCCAAACAATCCCAAGGAGTCCACCCAGGCAAGTTTCCAGCCTATTTTTCAATGATTGAACATTGTCTGAACATGGAGACTGATTTCTTTTTTTCTCTACTGGTATCTCAAACCTTTCAATCACCTCTCAAGCATTCAGCCATCAAACCATGCTCCAATCAAACTCATCATAAAAAAGAATCCCTCCATCAAACTCCTTCCATTACCCATTGACTGAAACACATCTCTTCCACCTCCCATTCATCATCAATGCATTTCAATGGTAAGAACTCATGCACCTATTTCAATCTCTTGAATCCTTCACCTTCATCAATCCAACACTGACTTCCCTCTTTCTCTTCTTCACAATTCTTTTTTCTTCTTCTTCCAATCATAGCACGTGTCTTCACCAAATCAACTCAACTTTTATCATCACATATCAACATCAACACCATCCATTCTTGTATTCATCTTTACAGTAAGTAGCAATGAAGACATCAACTTATCATCCAATGATCCTTGATTGATTCCCTCTTGTCCTTGAACCCATCTGTAAACCATTCATCACGTCCTCATCATCATTTTTGAAAGTTAACCATGGATAAAGTCAACTCCAATGCATTCACCCAATCTCAAGCCCACCTGTTTCCAGTGAAAAAAAATAATGAGGATGTGTCTTTGAAAGTGGTTAAAGTTAGCAACATGTATGTATTTCAATCATCATGAAGGATTTTCATATTACTAAATTTAACCTCTTGCTTTTATCTCAATCCTTGTCCCTTGTATTCCTGTTGGTGCTTTTGAGACGAGGCTTGTAGTGATGATGAGCCCTTGAATCTAAAGCATAATCAGGAATCAAGCCAAGATTGTTCTGTTCTTAGGCCACCACCACAACCCTTAATTCCATCCATCCCATCCTCATCCAGAGCACATAAAAAGCATGAAAAACTTAAGCGTGATTATGGCAATAAGGAGTGTGTATCTGAGTCAATCTACTTCATCACCCTGAAGAAGGGTCCAAGTCCATGCCAAGTAGTAGTACCACAAGTAGGACTCCCAGTAAATCTAAAAGTGGTTTGCAACAGAAAGTACCAACCCTATGTGGTGCTCAAGTATCATTCATTGCAGCAAAGACCATATACATGGCTAGCAACTCAATTTTCAGAGATGGTACAAGATCTCTATGTGATGGCAAACAATTGACAGAACCTGAACAAAACTAACAAAAACACTAAAACAGGATCTATGTTTGGAATTGGATTTCGTCAGGGCACTGACCAAGGATATTCAGCAGGTAATTGGGAATCACCACAAACTTGCTAATCATGTCTTTGTTGACTGATTACCATCCAACTATATTTCTAAATAGGAATATATGCAAGGAGACAGGATATGAACCCAGACCAAATAGCAAATGATGATCTGTTTTGGTCTAAGCTTCCATTACATAACCAACTGATTTTCAATAGAATCCAATGTTTATCCAACACTGCTCATGTGAAGAACAAGGAAGTATCAGAGGAGTTCAAAATTCCAAACTGGAAATCTCCAGAGTGTAATGACCAAAGGGATTCTTTTCTTCATGCTTCTAATGTTATTGTCACTTGTGATGACTTTTCCAATGTTCCTCATACGGATCAAGAAGAATTGAATGGTTATACTTACAGTTTGTTCTCTTATATTGAAAAACCTACTGGAACCCCAATCCCTCCTCCCTCTCAAGAAAAAGGCCATGGTCTCTCCTTTCCAACTCTTGGTTTCATAGTTGATTATGCAAAAGCTGGGGGCATATTAAAAACTTTATGGCAAACTTCTGTTTTTAATCATCAAACTACTTTTACTCCACTGAGCCTTCAAACAACTGAACATCATACTCATTCTGGTTTCTCCTTCCAAATGAAAAAAAAACTAGCAATGGCTGCTCTTAAACTTCAAAATTGTTCTCCTTCTGAAATTGTAACTAGAGTAAATGGAAAGAAGGCTAGATATGGTTAAAGATGTGCTTCAATGTATATAATTCAAATATCACCTCCTTGTACCAAGACACTTACCAGTTAATTCATGAACTGATGTCAAAGTGTTCATGACTTGTACAACATTTTTACTTGTTGGAATGTAAGATGGGATCACTTGGGGGAGGTGGACAACTTATGCTAAGTTTTCCACTGTCCCAGAAATCATCAATTGATTTTCATATTCAAAATCATGCTACACATTGTTGAAGGGAAGTGGACAACTAAGCACAAGTTGTCCACCTCCCCATCTTTCCCACATGATTTTCCCATGTCACATGTTTTATGTCCAGGGAGGTGGAAAACTTATCATAAGTTGTCCACCTCCCTTGAAATGATATTTATATGTATATGTGATATGCAGGAGAGCGGAAACTTTGAGAATGCACCATGCTATTTACACAAATTGTACTATGTAGATTTGAACTAATTAGAAACTGTCATTCATATTACACACATGTAACATGTGACTAGGTTTTTTAGGGTATATAAGCCAAAGCTCCTTCACCAACAGGTCTCAGTTCATTCTGATCTTGAACTCATTGTCCCCATCAGATTTCAACCGCATCATCTCCAGCTTCTTCACCTTGGAAACTTTCTTGATTATACCATGGCTGATTTCCCAGGTAATTGTTTAAATTCCCTGGCTCCCTTGTGGTCTAATACTTATTTGAACTGGTATGATCAATGTTTAGAACAACATGCTCTTAATCAATTGACTGCACTCCTTAATGAGGAATATGTTGAAAGATCCCATAAAAAAGTATTGCAGTCAATGCTTGATTTTTATCAGAAAAAGTAAAATGCAAAGGTGGAAAAGATGAGGTTAAAAACCTCCAGAGATCTTGGTCTGCTTGAGCCTTCAACTGAAGAACAACAACAGCCAACAATAGCTGATAGTTTGACTTTCCAATCAAATCACAACATACCATTTGTGAATGATGAAACACAAACTTCACAAGATCATCCTGCCCCCCAGCTTACAGTGGTTCCAGCAGAGCTTCCAGCCAACCAAACCAGTAAGTCAAAAGATTAATTTGATGCAAAAAAGTGTTTATCAACAATTATCCAAATATGCAAAGCTGATACATTCCCATATCTCCAGGTGAACCTGGAACATTAACTGAAGTTGTGCCTGTGGAGGATCCAGTTCAAGAAGCTGGGGTTATTGCCCTTGATATTGCCCCCGTCCAGGCCTCTGACAATACCCCAGTGCTGCACCCAGAAACACCAGCTGAAGGACCCCGGATTGCTCCAGGAACCAGGGCATCTTCCCGGCTGGTTGCCCAAGCTGCTCAAAAAGCAGCTAGACAATCCCAATCAAGGCCACCCTCTAGCTCTCAAGCATCCTCTGACTCCTCTGATTCCAACACAGAATTCACTTGCTCAAGTGATGGCCAACCAGAGCAACCGGAAGTCATTGTTATTGAACCATCCCCAGGAGTCCCACACCTGCACCCACCCTAGTCCCAACATCCCCTGAGCCAGTCAGTTTCCTATTTTGGAGGATATGCTGGATAATCAACCCAAAATTGACTTCCAAATTAATCTTCCCTTTCTGAATCAGAGTGGCCCATCTTCAACACTCCAAAAATGGAATGCATCTGATGACGGAATAATTACTAGGGATATGGAACAGATAACTTTGAGGCAAAGGATTGAGAACCCTTCATTGACCCAGTCATCTCAGCCTGGAGGCCAGGCTAGTAGCCAAACTGAAACACAGTCCCAAATCATTGGGCTAACATCAAATCCTGGCTCAAATCAGCCTGGTCAGTGGAATTATTTTGTGATGAAATGAAAATCATGGCAGCTAATTCTATTGCATTGTCTAGAAATTTTTGTTGGCTTGAATAAGGAAGACCTTTTGAGGTTTTCATACTGGGAAGAATTAAAGGAAAATGAAAAACCTTTCAACTATTCCAAAATTATCAGCTTACCCAGTTTTTAATTACCAATACCCTTAACCTTCTTGGCCAAAGGATCCTGTCAAACCCCCCCAAGTCATCAAAAATCTTAAAATAATTGGATCTCTGTTTGACACGGTGCAAAGAGGGTAAATTTTCATGATTCTGTCTTCCACTCCTATGAAAATAAACTGATTCTTACTTTTTGATTTATCAGAAAAGATTTTGCTGCAAAAAGATGATGATGTTTTTGTTGGAAGCACCTTCCAAAACACAAACTCCCTCTCTTGTTCCAAGAAGACATTGAAGCATAATATGCATCCCCTCTCTGAGATCCTAACTTATACCAGAGAGCCAATACGTGGTGCATACATGAAACTGAAGCTCACCTTGAATGACATCATAGGTGTAGTCTCACACAAAATATCACAAAATTTCCTCTTCTCAATGGAAGGTATTGACGGGACTTCAGATGAAGCTTTACTCAAAGCACAAAGTTACGTTGCCAACCTGCAAGCAGCTGTAATCAATTATTCCACCTTTGCTCAATACAAGAGGTCAGGTTCTAACCAGGAAGCCAAGATGAATGCTGGAAGAGGTGGCCTTAATACTGTTTTTGAATATGTTTTCTCCCTAGTCACTGGGCACATCAACTTACGGCTTGATGAAAAACAAGATAATCAGCAGCCTTTTATGTCAAAGGATTTGGAAGAGAAGAAAAATCAATGGGAAACCAATTCTCTAGCATGTGTTTCACACATGTTAGTTTTTGGTCCTGCTGCTATATGGGTATTTCAAGGAAATCAACAAGTCATTCCCAAGTGGAAGTCTGGCATGCTCCTTGAATTTGGCAGTCTTGTGCTTGAGTCAAAGTTGAAGGCTGGCTTGCCTGCTGATCCACTCTGGGGCCAACTTGGTAACACAAGGGCATATATTCTTACTGCCTTGCGAGATATGGGCTTTAGTAAAGAACAAAAAATAAACTGGAGAAATGTAATTAGAATTTTTACTGAAAGATTTTCTTATGAAAAATTGGCTGAGGTCCTTCTGGAGGATATTTTGCTGGTTACTGACTATGATCTGGGTAGCCACTTTAATACTGCCTGGGCTGTTGAAACAACTACCTCTTCTAATTTAGTTGAAGTTACCTCAGAAACCCAAGCTTCCCATAGTTAATTCCATTGACAATTTAGGAAATTAGAATGTTAGCTTTTCCCAATGGATAACTCTTGTTTTCAATTTTTTGGTTCTGATCTTGAGATAATCAAATTCTTGACTTGGAAACATGGTTCTTTTGGATGATTGAATGCTTCATGATCATACTGCCCTTGAAGCTTATTGACTAAGTTGCTTATTTGAAATTTAAAAAACATTAAGTGTATCCCTTTAATTTCAAACCAAACCCTACATGTTTGGAAGATAATTAGATTATTTGCTCATTACATATTTCTTTCCATCATCTGCTGCAAAGCATAAAAATTGTGAAAAAATCTTCAAAATTTTTCTTTAAATCAAGAATAGCAGAGTTTTTGTTTACAAATTACTTTGATATTATGATCTTATGGGGGTCAACAACTACTCAATGAAGAATTGCATTATTTTGTATATTAAAAACACCATCAATGGAACATTGAATTGATCCAATATTTTGGGCCTTCCATATTAAAATTTCATGTTTAGTTTGCCCCAACAGCATTGATGCTGTGTGTTTCTCAAACACTCATACAAAGGTGATGTGCAACCCAAAGCAAGTAGGCACGGCGCTCTGCTTAAAAATTACTGGATATCCAAAAAAACTTCTGTTCAATATTATGATTGGTTTCTTAAAGGAAACAAAACAAAGCAAGGGATCATATCATGGCTGTTTTTAGTATACATAATATTAATCAAATAAATAAATATATCCAAATCCACGCAAATATCTCCCTTTCCTAATTTTAAGTTTAACTGTGATTTTTGTTTGGTGATCAACATCAGTGATTCACAATACCTTCATTCATCAACCAATAATTCATTTCTTAAGAAATGAATCAACCGGGGAAACTTCATTCCAATTTTTATATCATCTCCAAAACCATAGATCAAATAATATTCAACATTTCTGCTTCAAAATGCAATAGGAATTTCTTAAAATCCGTCAAATCATTACCAAAGTAATACAGTATGTAATACTCTTCAATTACTGTATTTAATGCATATAATGCTAAGCACCAATGAAGATCTCCATACAATCTATGCATAGGTTTTTTATGTATGCAATATTCAATTTGAAGTCATGTAATAGT
The DNA here is from genome assembly GCA_025617555.3 of Puccinia polysora. Lineage (NCBI taxonomy): Eukaryota > Fungi > Basidiomycota > Pucciniomycetes > Pucciniales > Pucciniaceae > Puccinia > Puccinia polysora. Next base: position 13,796,866 of record CM062616.1, on the reverse strand, counting down.
ATAGTTCCTTTTCATTTCCTATAAATATCAAACCAAAATTGATTTGTACCCAACTTATCAAACCAACTCATACCTCACAGAAAACACATATCCAATCCACCAATTGCTCCCAATACCCCTGAAACCTCAATCAAAGAAAATGGTTCTATTATCCAATGAACAAAAAGAATGGTTGGAAGAAACACACCAACATATTGATCATGAGCTCAAGGAAAAAATTGAGACATGTCCTGAAATTTGGGCACCAAGTGAAATCTGGATGCATGAAGAGCAGAATGAAAGAGTTTAGGTTTTCAGACTTCAAAGAAGAATTGACAGGGAGGCCTTAGAATTGCATATTACAGAACAATTGATACCAAATGTCTGGCACCTTTGGATGGAGAGGGGTGAATTCCTCGGAAGGTGTAAGTACTTATGCTTCAAAAATCATATCAGATTTATCATTAATTTCTATTTCTTTTACAGCTGTTCCATTTGTGGTCAATAGAAGTTCCATTCCAATGGACTTTTAGATTTTTCTCATCAATGATTACCAGTAATTTTCACAATTATTCCATTCTCTACTTGATCTTTCATGAAAATTCCACCTCTTTTCAATTATAACACAAGGGTTTGCAAGAACAGAGAATAATAAGTGCTTTATCTCAAAGTCAATGCTAGAAAAAGCCTTTTTATGCAATGAGGAAAGAAAAACTCATCTTTGTTTCATGAAAAAATCAATAATACATGGAAGTTTGTCAACTATGGAGTGTCTGACCTTTTGATAATCTTTAAATTTTCAAGTCCAATGCATGTTTTGATATGTGGCAAAATCCAATCAGATTTATTGTCCATTGGTTTCCTTATAAAATGAATTATTTCATCCTATGAAAATCCATGGATTTTTCAAATGAATGGGGTTTGCTACCTCAAAGGTATCAAATCAAAGTATTTTTGGATGAGATCACCTGATTTTTATCTCAAAATAATCTCAAAAAATTCACTATGACTTTAAATGAAAGAACCAATTTTTCATAAGCAGCTCTCTTTGTAAAGAAATTCAATCATATTTGGATTAAAACAAAAATAAAAGTTGAAAAATAAAGCTTGATGTGTGTTGCAAGGAACTTGAACTCTTTTTGTGAAATATTGTCCTCTCATGAACTCCAACCCACCCATGAAGGTAAACACAGGTGGAAAGGTGGTAAGATTTGTGTTTATTTATGCAGTCAGGTTTGATACGTCTCAAGATATTTCAGTTTAATCTTCCAAAGTCATGTTTAACCAAATAAGATGAAATGGTTTCAATACATGAAAGGAAGTAAGAACATTATTTTTATCAAAAAATTAAATTCTATCTACTTTCAATTGCAAACATTTTATCTAAAATGTGGTAAATGATCAAGAAATGAAGTTTCCATACCATTTTTGATTTAAGAATATTACCTTGGCCCTCTTTTCAATTAGGGAGAATTTAAGAACTCAAAATTTCAGATGAATCCTTGTAAATTTGCATTCAAAACCAGAAATATTCAGTTATTAAGAAAAATTTTAATATTTTCTTTACCTGTAGCAGATATCAAAACAGATTCACAATCAGATTTTACTGCAAGTTGGATCAGGATTGCACCTCTCAATTACATTAGAGGAAGCTTTTGTTTTCAAGCATTTTCATACCAATTCACAATTAAAATTTGAATCCCCTTTTACAAAATGATACAAGCATTTTATCAATTTCAATACTAAAACTGGGTAAAATTGATCCTCTTGATCATACCGTGGATTTAAAAAATGGAGGTGAAATTTGCAACAAATTGAGTGCTCATCCCAGTAATTTGAGACAATTTCTATTTTTAATAATAGGTTTCTTCTTGATTTTAAATAAATGTACCAAGGAAATACTTGGTTTGCAACAGCAAGCTTTTGAATTTCATTGTAAAATCTATAAAATTATTTCAACTGTAAAACTTAATAATAAGTCTCAATCTATTTTTGGATTAATTCTTTTCCCCTTTTAAGGGAACTGAATGATTATTATTCCTGAAATCATTTGAAATGATAAAAAATAATCATCTCAATCAAGATCCATGGTGAAGCAAAACATGAATAAAAAATATGGTCATTTTTATCAAAATCCAAGTCATAGTTCCCAAAAATTTCTTCCTTCTGAAAATATTTTTTTTTTCATTGCACAATTTAGAATTTGGCTCACATGCTTGTAATGAATTATAGAGTAGATGCATATTCAATTTAAGATATTCAATTTGTAGATGAACCCTTTATAATCTCTCTAAATTCATCATATTCAATAGCCAATAACTTTGGATTCAATTGCCTGCAAATTCTCTCCCTCCATAAAATCTACACTTCAAACAACCCCACAACCTTTTCATATGCTAGTTGAAAACTTCCCTATATCGTAACATGGATTGTAGACCTCCTCATAGTTCAAAATCCATCAAAACTCCCACATTAAACAAGGAAGTAGCAGAACATTTGCCAAATTCCAATGACCCCATAAGTCTATGCCTATGTGACTATGTAAAGACTATTTTAAACATGAAATCTTGAGGAGAAAGGGTTCCGCCTCCACCCACTGAAGATCAACTACAAGTTTTAAACTCAAAAAGCATCAATAAAATTGACCCAAACAACAACTTTTTCAACTTGGAAAAAACCAATGAAAACCCCTATGGAGGGAAGAAGAGCATTCCTGGAAAGTTCAAAAAGCAATTCCAGAAAGAATTAGAAAGCTATGGCATACATGTTCCAATTTCCAATGGGACCATCATAATTCAACAAAGTGGGACCAAATATTGTCAGAATTGATAATAAAAGATTGGTTAAATGCTAAGGACAATGATGCATTTACAAATTATCCACTTGATATTGAGCTTTGCAAGAAGGTAATACTCTTTGGCCTACTGGAACGTTGGCTACGTGCGCAGAGGGATAATTACATGAAGCCTAGGACATGTAACAAGAAGCCTAGGTCTAGAGTTAAACACAGAGTAAGCTTAATATTTCTCTCCATTTTCTAAATCCTCTTAGCTAAAAGTTTGGTCTTGAATGTGCAAGATATCCAGAAAGCGCTTGGCCACTGCAGAGGGCCATATGGGAAAGGATTTGGCAAAATGCCTTCTCCCTAGTAAGGAATGCTGCTCAGATACAGAAGAAGACAATGAGGGGAAATATCACTCTTTCCAAGTGTATTGGAGAAGCAAAATTGATTCAAAATTTCTTCATAATCTTGATAACAACAATCTCAACTATTTATCTGAGATGAAAGGTGAATTTCAAGCAAAAAAACAAGTAGAATATGGAAGAACGTATGATGAAATAGTCCCAAATTATCAGATGAAACCATGTGAATCCCTCCCTTCTAATTTTTACTTCCCTCTATTTCTTTCCACATTAAATTAGACAGAGAAATTGGTTTTGGAGATGAAGCCAGTAGAGGATAAACTAGAAAGATTAGCAAAATCACTTGAAAACCCACATTGGTTTGAATAAATTTAATTCCAAGTAGTTCTATATTTCCTCTTTTGTCACCCAGAAAACAATATCAAAAGCTCTAAATTTTAGAACATTTTTATTTATTAATTAATTCCTGTTAATAATACAAATCAATATCACTAGATTAATTCTTTTGAGCTTCCAATATTATAAGAAATATTTAAAACAAAGTTTCTGCAAAAAGATATTAGAGAAATAAAATCATTCAAGGCAATGGTTTGCTTTTTGTAAATTCATTCATTTTGTAAAATAAAATGTGAAACTCCTCAAATATTTCAATTTCAAATTGATTTATTTGAAATGTATAACTGAACTCAATATCTATGTGGTACAATATTTCCCAAATGTCTGAGCAGATTTTTGAATCTTCAGTTAAAATTTAGATTGAAATTTCAATTTCCTACATCAAATTGAGATTTATTACATTTCACAAGAAGAAAAAGAAGATATTGAAAACTGAATTTAATCCTTTCAAAAAATACAATTTTTTTCAACCACAAAGTAACAAAAAAAAGGACCCTCAAACCTCTTTTAATGATCTAATAGGAAATAGAAAGAAAAAAAGCATCAAAATCTTGACTTATCCAACCCAGGTAGTAACTTTTATGTGTCAGGTGTGAAACCAAACTGCTTCACTCCTCTAGCACTTTACCTAAAATGGAATTTCCCAATAATTCCAAATCTTCTGTATTCCATGCATGCACTAGAATTACTTGGAGTCCTCTAGAACTGATACAAACAACTTTTCTCAGGTTCCAACTCAAGTTAGAAAAAGAGTTTTCTCAGATTCAAAACCAAGTCAAAACAAGTTTCAGGTGCTACACCTGCTGGCAGGTGCAGCCTTTTTTTTCATGGTGAATGCTGAGCCTTGAATGTTCTGCTCTGGATTAGAGATTCCGCCAATGCACTTTCCAAGCCTATTGTGCTGCGGACTTCCACCCACTGCTGAGCTGCTTTTGGTTGAATGTCAACTGCTGAGCCTAATTGCCTCCATTTCTAGAAATAACCATCACAATGCTGGGTGAGGTGTGTGAAGATTTTCAATCCTTTTATATTTATAGAGTAGTCTTTTGCCCCCAACTTTGGAGACCAATTGGGTGAAAAAAACATGGACTTTCAATTTTGAGATCAGATTCATGTCTCTGCCAGAACCCCCCCACCAAAAAAAGGAAAAATCCCACATATTTTCAAAATGATACACTGATAAGGAAAAATCAAATGCATTATTAACCAAGAATTCATGAAAAAAATTTCCAAAAAAACAGATGTCCAAAATCAATCAAGGTGCATGATGAATGGCATTCAGAACATTTAAAAAGACCTTTGGTTGTCTAATATCTGAGCCAAAACTACTCTTGTTGAATGAATTGATCTACTCATTGAAAATGCTATATATAACTGCCCATGGCTGAAACCTGGATCTTGAAGATAAAGGCCAAAATTTGAAATTTTCTGACCTTGAGATTTACCAAACATGAAAAGATGCCTAATTTTTAAAAAATAAGAAATTTTAATCAAGTGAAAAATTTGCTGAGCAGCTTCAAAAAGAATAATGACATGAACAATTTTTCAAGTATTTTTATGGATAAGAAAGTAAAGCAAAATGTATATCATGAGAATCTTTGTATGTTGTTTATGGTAATTCAATTAAATAGAAAAAAAATGACACAAAAAAATGTGAATTTTTTGAATAATTCAAATCAAGTTAAAAATTTTGGAAATGGCTTTAAAAAATAATGACATGGAAAATTGTTGAATTATCTCAAAATATAAGCAACTAAAAAAAATTATATCTCATGGAAATCTTGGCATGTAATTTAAGACCCAGATTGAATTCCATAACTCATGGTCAGCCATGTTTTCAGTTTCAAATTGAATGATGTTTTTAGGTTTATTTTCAACTAATAACAATGTTGAACTACTGGATAAAAAAAATGAAAATGAAACAGAAAACTGCCCATGGGTCAATTGTTTATCTTGAAGATAAAGAATAATATTTGAAATTTTCTAAACTTGTGATTGGTTAGTTATGAGGAGAAACGTTTGGAAGAAATAATGAATTGAGGAGCCATTGTTGGAATAAATTGTGAGTTTCATCCTCAAGAGAACCATTGCTTGAGGAAACATTCATGGTATTATCTCAATCATTCCCAGGAAAAAAATTCAGCAGTAATGAAGTTATCTTGTATGCTTAGGCATTCTTGCAACTCAGGGTGCTGATTGGGCTGGTAAGCCCACAGGCTAGCTCATACCCAACAGGTTGGAGGTTGGGCTTTGGCTTACCCATAAGACCAAAATTGGATTTTGGGGAAGGCTGCAGGCTTTGAAAGTTGGGCTTGGTTAGGAGGTGGGGATTTGGGCTGCTTGGCAGGCACCCAATTAGAGATGGAGGAGGAGTTTCGAGGCAGTTTTTGACAAATCAAGAAAGGGAAATCTGACTACATGGTGTCACATAAGCATGTGGGGAGGGTTTAAAGATGGGTAAAAGGGTTAACCCCCTGCTAGGCCATCCTAGTTGGTATGTGTAATCCCCTGCACACAGCATATGGGTCCTTTAACTCCCCCGCAAGCCAACTCCGCAACAATGGAGGTGGATTGGACTGGAGATTGAGAGTACCCATAAAATGTCTCTTCTAGAAATGTTACTCCCCAATAAAAAATTTTAATTGTCAAATTTCACAAAAATTTCACAACTTGAAAAAAGATTTTGGAGGATTAATTCCACCAAGGAAGGAGGAGTCTTGGCCACATAAAGGCCAGGATTTCAGGAGCCCCAAAGGCTTGGAAGGTTCCACAACAGGCAGGGAGGTATTTCACAAGGGTGTCCACAATCAGAAAGCATTCTGGAAGCATTGGAAGTTCAACTTGAACTGGGTTGCTGCTGTAATTCTGGGCTCATAACCTGTAAAGAGGGGAAAAGGGGTTAATCAATTGATAGGGTACCATACACACATATGGGTACTTTGCAGAGGGGATTGGTGTTCTGGCTTCTTCCAAATTGATGAAAAAAAGCCTTCAAAGATATCGAATGTGGGATTGATGTCATTTTCAGGATTATTAGATAGATCAGGTGTTTGATGAGGTATGAAGGGGTACACAGATTATCTTGCTAGTACAAAATATCTAAATTCCAACCTATATTTTGTTAATCTGAAGGACATAAAATACTATCTGGAATTTTCATCTCAAGAATCTCAAAACCATCATATTGCCTCAATGGTCCGGCCCAAGAATAATAATTACATGAAAGAACTCAGCAGTAAAATATATTTATTTATTGAATCTGATTCTCCAAAATCTTCCATGAAAAAACAAGTTTTTACTTCTAGTGAAAATGTTGAAAAATTCTATAGAAATTCCAGATCAGATGGTTCCTGCCAATTTTCTAAAAGGAAATACACAATCTCAATCAAGAACTCATTTGGCTGAATTGGATTCATACCTTTGAGAAAATTTGATTGAGATTCTGGAAATTAATTCAGAATTTAGCTTATTAAACTGGTGGAAATAAAATTCATTCCAATTTCCCACATAAGCCTGTTCAGAAAAGACAATATTGATTGTTCCAATGACCTCTATTGCATCAGAATTTGTATGACTCATCTTCTTTTATTAAATTTTGTGTGACAATGAATTCACATTTATTTTTGATCTTTTAGGCCTTCTTTACCAGTGATTGTGTTTTGGTAAGAAAAAAACTAGCCTCAGAGCCCTTATTTTTACTCAAGATTGGATGAAAAATTGAATGATATTTCTTTGACTTTTCTTTCCATTACCAAAATTATTTTTTTTGCCTCATACCACCATATTTTTATGATCAGAGAGTTTTTCCCTTTTCTCCGAAATTGCATAAAGCTATTTGAAAGCACATTAATAAGCTTTGAATTAAAAAAAGTGGGGGTGCCAACTAGCCCAAATCCAAAAAAACCTGGAAACTCAGGCTTGGGTTGGGTTTGGTCCCAAAAAACCTTGGATTATACCTGGCCCACCAAAGAGCACTTATAGCCAGGACGTCTTTGGTCTCACCAAAAAGGAGTGGGCCTGACCCAATAAGCACCCTGACTTGAAACACATAATAATACAATGAATTAGGTAAATTGTATTGAGATAGTTGTTTTGTAATTTTGGGGAATAAATATTGATTAATCATTCTAAAGGATGATGTTCATCATTTTCATGAATAAACAAGTATTGAAGGAGAATTATTATATTTGAATCTTGTATAGAATCAAGACCATCCCCAAAATCAAGAAAGAAAATAATAATAATCAGAGCTACCTGCAACACAGATATTTGAATTGAGGGGGAAAACATCAAAATAACTCCAGCATGCAGAATTCCCCAAATTTTCCCCAAGTATTTGAGGATGTTTAAAGAATTCCCCAAAAATCCCTCAAATATTTGAGAAGCATTATCTTCATTATTTTCATGAATAACCATTTGCTGAACAAAATTTATTCCATTTGAATCTTGTTTAAAATCAAGACCATCCCCAAAATCAAGTAAAAAAAATATAATCAGAATTACCCACCAGGCAGATATTTGAATTGTGGGTATTAACTTGAAAATAACTCTGGCATGCAGAATTAACCATACACTCATCAAATATTTGAGGCAGTGTACCGTTTTTTAAAACTGCTAAAATGTACCTAAGATTGCCACCAATAACTATTCATTTTCCTCAAAAGGTTTGTCAGCTTGCTACTATGTAAAGAGCAAAACTGTCAAATAGTAACACAAAATACGAAAAAGAAGAATACCTCAATTAAAAAAGCAAAGAGTGAGAAATCCATAAATATTATTACAGGAATGGATTCCTCACCCAAAATTAGGTAGGGTCACTCACTGACCCCACCCTTGAATTCCAAGTCCTTATATTTTTAAAATAATTAAAAGGAAAGGTACTGGAAATTACGACATCTGTATGGAACCTTTTTGCCATTTTAACATTTCACACGTGTAATCACATACAGGGTTTACACCTAAAATTCACTCAGAATTGAGGTGTTGTGTACATTTTAGGAGTTACACGCGGAAATGTGGTATGTCACAATTCCCGCCGCAGCCCTGCATCATTACATAACCCTACGTACTAGCGGCAGCAGGATCCCGCGTACTAGGGACCCGCGCGCAGCTAATTCTGCCATGCACGCAGCGGATCATACCCCGCGCGCATCTTTACTACTGATCCCCGCGCCTGGATCCGTTGTGACAACCGGGTACCGCTCAGAAGAGCTACAACCTAGTTAGGGTTGCCTAGTATATGTAACAAAAGGACATATGCATTAGTAATGATCTAAAAAGATCAAAACCTAAATAAAATTAATGAAAATAAAGTTTAAAACATTTTTTAATAATAAATCAAAGATCAAAGACGACCACGTAAACCACGGATCTTGATCTTTGAAGACCACAAAACACTACAAGAAGTGTTCATAAAAATTATTAAAAATTATCTGAATAATCAACAGATGACGGAAAATCAGGAAACATTCACATCTGCACGCTTTAAAGCAATATCAATAATACAAATAAAGGATGAGTACAGAATGATCAAATTTACGCCATAACTAATTAACAGATCCTGTGGCTAAAATAGTACAGAAACCCAGCAGATCTAAGGACAGCTGATTGACAGCACCAAGTAGAAGTGCTAATCTTGCCCTGACTAGCTTTCCAGCCTCAGCCCACGAGCAGAACCCTCTCTACGTGCCCTGAGAAGACCAAAAAACACCCCAAAAAGGTATTCATACAGACCTCTTTTGATCCATTATTCAATCAGTTTTACCAGGAATTATTTATTATCAATCAGACACCGTTTCATTGTTAATCAAGTGCTTATATGAAGATAAGCAAGTGATTTATGACTTAGTCTGCAGTAGTATTATTTTACCTTTATAACCAATCAACCATTGAAGTTTAGTCGAACAATCCACCCCATCTGCTCTGAAACTCTTCCAATTACTCCAGGATTTTCGTGGTAAAGTGCTCAGAGTGAGTGTTACCCTGCCTGTCTAGGCCATTTGTGCTGTTAAGCCCGGCCATCAGTGGAATAAGTACTTTCTGAGGCACCCATATTTATTCCAAGGTTCTTAAAAACTGCCTAAGGAGGCCCCTTGAAGAGAGGTTGCTAGTCTGTAAAGATCCCCAGTAGTATAATTATTTGGCCCCTCTTTTATATTATATTGAAAACCATTTACTACCAAACCAATTAAACCTTGCAACTGCTCTTATTGAATCATTTATTTGAGCTTCTAAGCGTTTATTATTGGAATAATAATTATTATTATCATTCCAGCATTTTTATCACTCTCTGGAGCTAAAGGACTGAAAGGTTCCTGGTATCAGAGAGCTGACTACTGGGGGTCTGGCCGGGAAACATCCTAAATAATTAATTTTTTATTATTTATTCCTTGTACCAGTCTATTTATTTTTAAAAATAAGTTAACATACTTATAACACTTATTTTTGATCATTTGTTTCGCTAGTGGATCTTAAGACCAACGGAGAATTGATCAATTATTATTTGAACCTTCTTAAAAAGAAAAAAGAAGAAAAACTTCGTAACTTTGTCCCTGTTATGATAACTCCTGAGAAACAACAGCAGAAATTGCTTTATTATAAGCAGCAGGTTATAAAAGACAAAGAACTTGAGCTTGAAAGAATTATCAATTTCAATTCTTTATTAAGGCAACATAAGGAGTGGAAAATTTATCAAAGGAAGCTTTATATTTATAAATTAAATAATCCTGAAGATAAAGGAAAACCCAAAAATAATAAAAGTGATTATTTTTTTCTAAAAATCACCTTATCACGTAAAAAATACAAAAATATATTAAACTTATATTTTTTTATCCATCTCAGTGGACTTTGTTTTTGGTGATCTCATTGACCAGGACCTCCTATAGGACGTCCCAGACAGTGTACCATTTTATTTATCCCAGGATCTGATTGGGACTCACTCAGAACCTGTTGGAATACCTTTCAAGGATAGTTGTGATCCAAACCATGTGTTGGTACCGTTGAATTTAACTCTAAGTAAGTTAAAATATTTATAAAAATTATTAAAAATTATAAAACACAAAAAATATTATTTTTATAAATTTTTCTTCAAAAGTTTCAACAAAAGACTTACATATTTTTTTGGTATTATGTATCAAAATAGGCGCAACACCTGTGCAACTGGCAGAGCCCCGTCATATGGATCTCTGCCCGGAGGAAACCGTACGCGCAAGGACTCCAGTCGCAAACGCAATGAGGGGACTCAAACCCATGACCATAGCGTCACATGGGAAAACAATGGCAACAACCACGGCCGCCAACTCAACCAACAGACAGTTGGAGAGCCCTCTGTTTCCCACCAGGTTATCCCGGGAGGGTACAGGTCCTCCTACGCCACCCGAGCTGGACCCAAGCAAGGAGGAAAGGGTCAAAGTGTTAGTGAAAGACCATGTGAGCTATTGGGAACAATTCAGGTTGGCTCAGACCCACAAGGATCAACCAGGTATGAGAAAAGCCATTTCTCAGGAAAAGAAATCTCAGATTCCTCTGCAAAGGTTGATCCCAAAGAAAGAAGTAGAAGGCTACCTGCAGAACTGGAATCCTTGGGATCAGTTAGCTTCCTTAAAGGGAAATGACCCCAAAAAGAGGAGGTCCTCAGCCCATCAGAAGTTAAGGAACCCAAAGGATTGGGACAATATAATATCCTTAGCCCAGAAGTGGAAAAAGGTGTAACACAATTAGATGTAGAAGCTCTTAATAGCTTTTCTGTAAATGGGTCTCACAATTTTACCATTATTAGCCAATGCTTTGATAAAGTTTATAACCAATTGGACAAATTAATTTCAAGTATTTTTAGAGTGATTGACACTCAGTCTCAGATTATGAGAATTGATGAGTTGGAAATACAACAAATCAAGGATAGTATAAGAGCTAGTAAGTTTGACCTGATGAAACATATTGATGAAAATCAATCAATCCATCAGGAAGATATTCTTGAAACCGTAAAACAGCTCAAGGAAGAAGTTAAGAAAACTGGTCCTACTCCTTCAGCTCATCTGACTAACAAAATTGACTTGTTAAGCAACAAACTTGATTTAGAGTTAGGTATGATTAAGAATGATCTCAGAGATCTTAAGATCAACTCCACTAACTCTCCCGTCATTGACCAAGAAGAAACTAGACCTGCCAGGTTCACCAGTACTCCTAGTGTTCCTCCCAGAACCAGGATAACTAGGAATGAGTCTTTCAGACCCAGTCCTACTCCAGAAATAGAACAGGCTTTGAAGCTACTTCCTCCCATCACTGAATGGCCTAAATTCTCTGGAGAAGGAGAATACAACCATGTCAGTTTCATTAAGTTTATTGAATACACTCTTTCCTCCTATGAGCTCCCTGATGCAATAGCTGTGGTAAGATTTCCCAGATTATTTGAAGGAGTAGCTCTAGATTGGTTTGTCAATAAAATGGAAGAAGTTGGTTCTTTATCCTGAAATTCTTGGAAAGAATTAATCAAAGTGCAGTTTGGCACCAGGATTTGGAAAAGAAAGATGATGAAAACTTTTGAAACTTCCCAGTTTGATCCTTCCAAGGACAAACCTCATAAGTGGTGCTTAGACCAGAAAAAGAGGTTGGACTGTTATTATCCTGATGCTGATAAAGAAGAAGTCAATGAAAGGCTCCTCAACTTATTTCTGGACAAATCAACCACAGTTAAGGTGTAGAATGCCTATCGATTCAGATCTTTCCACCTTAATAGTTGTATTGGAAGAGACTATTGATATGAATGGTCTTGAAAAAAGGGTCAATAGACCCCCAAGGGAACAAAATACTAGGAAAAGGGAAGAATATACCGCCAAAACTAAGGAATCCCCTGCTACTAATCCATCTACTTTGGAAGTCAAGAAGACTCCAGAATCAAAAGAAAAAGTATGTTGGAACTGTAATCAAACAGGACACTTAAAACCTGATTGTCCTCTACCTAGGAAAAGGATTAATCTTATTGAAGGAGAAGAATGTGACAATCTTGACCCTCACCTTGATGATACTGATGGATCTCTCTCTGATTGTGATCTAATAATCACTAACCCTATCAATGTTATTGAAGGTAGTATTGAGTCTTCTCTGGACATCAATTCCATCAATGAGGATTCTAACTTACCTCAAAATGGAATCCCAACATGAAGATTCATCACCTCTCTGAGGCTAAAGCCTTGACTCTAAAACCTTCTGCCGGTAAAAGTTACACTTCAGGCAAAACATGCTATGCTACTGGTTTAATCCAAGGTTCCCCAGTTAAGTTACTTCTAGACAGTGGAGCCTTTTGCTTGTGTGTTGTTTCAACTTATCTGGAAAAACAAGACCCAAACTGGAAACTGAACTTACTACCAGTACCTCAGGCTATGTTCAGCAGTTGTAATTCTGCTCTCAATGCTGTTGGAGTATGGTCTTCTGATATCATACTCCCTCACTCTAAAGGATCACTCCAATTGAACATTGAATTTGTAGTGCTCCAAAACGGAGTATGTGACTATTTTATCCTTGGGAATGATTCTCTTTGCCTATATGGTATAGATGTATTCCAAAGCAAAGGTAGATACTTCACTGTGGGGGGGGGGGGAATGGAACAAGAAGTTCCAAATATGTCATTTCAATGCTCAAACTTCAGATTCAACTTATGAAAAACACTTAGAAAAGTTCAATCATGAATACTTTCCTCAAGCTTCTTTAAATTCCCTTCTCAATGAAGAACAGAAATGGGATATTTTACAAGTGTGCTTTGAAAATCAGAATGCTTTCTGTACCAAGGATCACCCCATTGGTAACATCAAAGGAAATGACATGATCCTAACTTTAACTATTGAGCCTCCTTACCCACCCAACCTCAGGAGACCTGCTTACCCTTCAAGTCCAAAATCTAGAGCTGCCCTGGAAACCCACATTCAAGAGTTGGTTGACTTAGAAGTCTTAAGGAAAGTAGGCCACAATGAACAAGTTGATAGTACTTCCCCAGTAATTATAGCTTGGCACAATGATAAGTCAAAAATGGTTGGAGATTTTAGGATGCTTTACAACTACACCCAAGCTGGTTATTATCCAATTCCAAGAATTGGCCACGCTCTACATAACCTGTCCAAGGCTAGGTACATAACCACCATGGATATACTGAAAGGTTTTCACCAAATACCTATCAGCCCTGATAGCTCGAAATTCATCAGAATTATCTGTCATTTGGGAATCTATGAGTATCTCAGGATGCCTTTTGGTATTAAAAATTCTCCTTCTCATTTTCAAAGGATGATGGACACAGTCCTAGGATTATTCATCAGACAGGGATGGATGATGGTATAAATTGATGATGTTATCATCTACTCTGATCATTGGGATACTCACATGGAGAAATTGAGGCTAGTCCTCAAAAAAATCTCTGCTGTAGGATTGAAAGTATCAATGAAAAAGTGTAACTTTGGCTACGGGGAACTCAAAGCCTTAGGACACATTGTCTCTGGACTGACCTTAGCTGCTGACCAAAACAAGATAGAAGCAGTAATGAATAGGCCCATGCCTCAGAATAAAACTGAACTCCTATCCTTCATCAGCTTCTGCAGCTACTATAGGAAGTATTTACCAAAGTTTGCCCTCCTAACCAAATGTTTGTATGAGATCTGCAACAACACCACGGTGTTTGAAATGACTCATGATAGAATCAAAAATTATGAGGAACTCAAAATAGCAATGACTTCAGCTCCAGTGCTGATCCAGCCAGATTACTCTAAACCTTTCAAGCTCTAAATAGATGCCAGCATGGAAGGTCTAGGAGCTGCTTTACACCAGGAAGTCATAGAAGATGATAAACCAGTGGAAAAACCTATACTCTTCATATCTAGACAAATTAAAGATACTGAGAAAAGGTACGGTGCAAGCCAAATGGAATGCCTGGCCTTAGTATGGGCCCTAGAGAAACTCCATTATTACTTAGAAGGTACCAACTTCACGGTTACTACTGACTGCAATGCTGTCAGAACCTTGATGAACATGAAGACCCCTAGCAGGCATATGTTGAGATGGCAGATAGCTATACAACAGTACAGAGGACAGATGACCATATTTCATCAAGCTAGAACTAAAAATCAGAATGCTGATAGTCTAAGCAGGAATGCATTACCCAATCACCCAAGAAACCCTGCCTATGATCCGGAGGATAATGACATCTTCCCTATCCTTAATATTAACAGGTTAAACATTGAAGCTCCTATAATGGGTATCCACGTTTGTGAACTAAATGAATCATTGTTCAACTCTATCAAAGAAGCTTACAGCTCTGGCATAAAGAATCTGATCACTATAATGGAAAGCACCTCTCCACCTCCTGAATTGATCAATAGCCTACCTGAACCTATCTTGAAACCATACAAAGCAGGAAGTTTCACCATATGGGATGGTCTAGTATACTATAGGCATCAACATTCAAGTGTTATAGTCTTAACTAGGGATGACCATATCAAACATTTTCTGGCTGAGTGCCATGATAACTGCTCATCTGGTCATTTATCTGCTGATAGAACCTTAGATAAGGTTAAAAAAACTGCTTGGTGGATCAATTGGAGAGACTCCACCATCCAGTATGTTACTAGTTGTAAAACTTGTCAGAAGTCCAACAGGACCACTGGGAAAAGGTTTGGTCTACTACAAAAGATTTCTGAACCCAAGAAAAGATGGGAAATCATCAATATGGACTTTGTGACTGGACTACCACCAGGGGGAGCTTATTCCTACAACTCAGTCTTAGTCATTGTGGATAGGTTCTCCAAGAAAGAAAAGTTCCCACCTAATCACAAAGAAGACACTTCTATGGAAGTTGCCTTATTATTCTGGAACAGACTCATTGCTGATGTTAGAGTTCCCAAGATTATTATCAGTGACAGGGATCCTAAATTCACCTCTGAGTTCTGGAGGAATCTACATGATATGCTTGGAACCACTCTAGCTTTCTCTACTGCTTATCACCCTCAGATGGATGGATTGGCTGAAAGAATGATTCAGACCCTGGAAGAAATGCTCAGGAGATTCTGTGGCTTTGGACTAGAGTACAAGAATTCTGACGGTTATTGCCACGATTGGGTTAGCCTTTTACCTGCACTAGAGATGGCCTAAAACAGTAGCAAACACTCTACGACTAAGGAAGCACCTTACATACTGGAAAGAGGATGGATTCCTAGATTACCCAAGGATAACCTTAACCACCAGCTAACCAACATTCACCCTACATAAATTGATTCCAAGAAGATGATAGATGAAACCAAAAAACATGCTGTGAAATGTGTCCAGGATGCTGTGGGGTATAACCAGCAAAGATAGGATAAAACCCATAAGGAACCTTATTTCAAGATTGGTGATCAAGTCTTGATCTCTACCACTAACTTTACCAACTTGGGTGGAAATAGGAAGCTTAGACCAGCTTTTGTTGGACCTTTCACCATTAACAAACTTCATGGTAAAAATGCGGTGAAAGTAATCCTCAGTAATGAGCTTTCTAGGAAACATCCAGTATTCCAAGTAAGCCTCATCAAACACTACCACCCAAGGAATGGAGAACATACTCCTTCACCTGCAATACCTGTTACAGAAGAATCTGAAAAGGACAAAGGTAAAATTAGCAAGATCCTTAAGGATAAGAAAGATAGGATCAATGGAAAAGACGTCAGAATCTACCTGGTTAGATACAAGGGAGAATCAGCTGATAAGGATGAATGGTTGCCTGAACATAATATCCCTGACAGACCTATCCACCTGAGGAACTACAGAGCCAACAGGAGGCATTAGCCCAATAGCCCAAATTTTTTTTCAGATATAGACATATCTTGGAGCAAGGGAATGTCAGCTTGCTACTATATACAGAGCAGAACTGTCAAATAGTAACACAAAATACAAAAAATAAAAATACCTTCATTAACAAAGAAAGGAGCGAGAAATCCATAAATATTATTAAAGGAAGGGATTCCTCACCCAAAATTAGGTAGGGTCACTCACTGACCCCACCCTTGAATTCCAAGTCCTTATATTTTTAAAATAATCAAAAGGAAAGGTACTGGAAATTACGACACCTGGATGGCACCTTTTGGCCATTTTAATATTTCACACGTGTTGTCATGTATAGGGTTTAAACCTAAAATTCACTCAGAATTGAGGTGTTGTGTATTTTTTAGGAGTTACACGCGGAAATGTGTTATGTCACAATTCCCGCGCGCAGCCCCGCATCATTACATAACCCTACGTACTAGCAGCAGCAGGATCCCGCGTACTAGGGACCCGCGCGCAGCTAATTCTGCCACGCACGCAGCGGATCCTACCCTGCGCGCATCTGTACTACTGATCCCCGCGCCTGGATCCATTGTGACAACCAGGTACTGCTCAGAAGAGCTACAACCTAGTTAGGGTTGCCTAGTATATGTAAGAAAAGGAAATATGCATTAGTAATAATCTAAATAGATCAAAACTTATATAAAATTAATGAAAATAAAGTTTTAAACAATTTTTAATAATAAATCAAAGATCAAAGACTACCACGTAAACCACAGATCTTGATCTTTGAAGACCACGAAACACTAGAAGAAGTTTTCATAAAAATTATTATAAATTATCCAAATGATCAGCAAATGATGAACAATCAGTAAACATCCGCATCTGCACGCTTTAAAGCAATATCAATAACACAAATAAAGGATGAGTACAGAATGATCAAATTTACGCCATAATTAATTAACAGATCCTGTGGCTAAAATAGTACAGAAACCCAGCAGATCTAAGGACAGCTAATTGACAGCAACAAGTAGACGTGCTAATCTTGCCCTGGATAGCTTGCCAGCCTCAGCCAACCAGCAGAAACCTCTCTAGGTGCCCTGAGAAGACCAAAAAACACCCCAAAAAGGTATTTATACAGACCTCTTTGGATCCATCATTCCATCATCAGTTACAAGGAATTATTTATTATCAATCAGACACCGTGTCATTGTTATTCAAGTGCTTATATGAAGATAAGCAAGTGATTTATGACTTAGTCTGCAGTAGTATTATTTTACCTTTAAAACCAATCAACAATTGAAGTTTAGTCAAGCAATTCACCCCATCTGCTCTGAAACCCCTCCAATTACTCCAGGATTTTCGTTGTAAAGTGCTCAGAGTGAGTGTTAACCTTCCTGTCTAGGCCGCTTGTGCTGTTAAGCCCGGCCATCAGTGGAATAAGTCCTTTCTGAGGCACCCATATTTATTCCAAGGTTCTTAAAAACTGCCTAAGGAGGCCCCTTGAAGAGAGTTTGCTAGTCTGTAAAGATCCCCAGTAGTATAATACTGTGGCCCCTCTTTTATATTATATTGAAAAACCTTTACTACCAAACGAATTAAACCTTGAAACTGCTCTTATTTGAGCTTGTAAGCGTTTCTTATTGGAATAATAATTATTATTATCATTCCAGCATTTTCATCACTCTCTGTAGCTAAAGGACTGCAAGGTTCCTGGTATCAGAGAGCTGACAAAGTTGAATGATCATCCATTAGATCTTGAAGTAGTTTTTAAACAAACTAAAGAGAATTCCCATGAGTCATAGGTGCTTCATCTCACCCACCAGGACCATCAATGAATAATAAGAGGGCTGAGAAGAATTGCATGCATTGAGTATGAGCTGAAATATATGCTTCCATCTATCATTAAGAAAATGATAATTTTATCAAATACGCTTGATTTGTAGCAGCATTCTGTTCTTCTGCAGGAATCCATTTCCTATTTATTCTTTTAACCTCTGATTTTGATCAAAGTTTGGAAATTCAGGAAAATATTTTTCAATGGTTGTTGCCTGGTTTCACAATGGAATTGGTACCAGGGCAAAAATAGAGGCAAATGCTAGCTTGTGCCACCCTCTAAAAATGTTTCAACTTGGTTACAACTGGGTTGTAACTCTGTCATAATTCAGGCAATCTATTTGAGTAACTCCCAATTACCCACACCAAAATTTCTGTTGAAATACTCTACAACCAATGTGAAATCAAATATTATTCATGCTTGAACCTAATTTCAATTTTAACTCAAGGTTTCTTCAAAATGGGTTATATATTTTGGTGATGGATGATCAAAAAATCAGTTTGATATGGATTTCAATTTTTTTTTATTTTTTCATTCTTGGAAATTAATTAAAAAATTTCAAGTATTTTTCCAAAAAAAATCAAAATTGCATAAATCAACAAATATTGTGATAATATGACTGCTTCAAATCTGGAACTTGTAATTTGGAACACAACACCACCCCAGGTGGGTCCTTATTCATTTTGAAAAAAAAAAATATATCCTGTTTCCAAACCAGTTCTTTGAACTAATATACTCACCAGGATGGGCCTGTATATGCATCACAACTTTCATTAACACACCAGTATTGCATGAATATTTCATTAAGGCTTTAAGCTTTGAATGGGATTATCCTAAGCTAATTATTTCAAACAAAAAATTATATACAGAGTTTAATTAGCTACTTCATTCATACTAAAAGGATATTCCTCAACTTTTAAGAATTTTTGTGGGGAGTTTTACCAATGTTTTTGGTTGATATTCAATGGAACCATTGCTCTTGGTTCTTATTTTCCATCATGGCCAGGACAGTAAAAATTGAGTTTCTGAAAAAATGATTAATGAAGGCATGAATTAACTACAAAATAAAAGCATAATTTCAGCTGGAATTCTTAAAAAAAACAATTTCAAATTAAAAAAATGGTTTTTTTATTGGTTAATCTTGTTGGCTTATTTTGCAGAGCTGAATCATTAGCTTGATAAACCCCAAAACACAATGGGATAGAAATAATTGGTAGGTCAGTAATACAAAACCAATATATCATGTATTTAAATTTTTTTCCCCTTGCTGATATTCCTCTTTGGTGTTAACATTGTAGAAAACCAATCAATTAGGAGAATTTGAAAGCTATGTGTCAGCTTGCTACTATGTACAGAGCAAATCTGTCAAATAGTAACACAAAATACAAAAAATAAGAATACCTCAATTAACAAAGCAAAGAGTGAGAAATTCATAAATATTATTCCAGGAATGGATTCCTCACCCAAAATAGGTAGGGTCACTCACTGACCCCACCCTTGAATTCCAAGTCCTTATATTTTTAAAATAATTAAAAGGAAAGGTACTGGAAATTACAACACCTGTATGGCACCTTTTGGCCATTTTAATATTTCACACGTGTAATCACGTACAGGGTTTACACCTAAAATTCACTCAGAATTGAGGTTTTGTGTATATTTTAGTAGTTACACGCGGAAATGTGGTATGTCACAATTCCCGCCGCAGCCCTGCATCATTACATAACCCTACGTACTAGCAGCAGCAGGATCCCGCGTACTAGGGACCCGCGCGTAGCTAATTCTGCCACGCACGCAGCGGATCCTACCCCGCGCGCATCTGTACTGACTGATCCCCCCGCCCGGATCAGTCTTGACTAATCTGAAAACCAGGTACCGCTCAGAAGAGCTACAACCTAGTTAGGGTGGCCTAGTATATGTAACAAACGGACATATGCATTACTAATGATCTAAAAATATCAAAACTTAAATAAAATTAATGAAAATTAAATTTTTAAACATTTTTTTAATAATAAATCAAAGATCAAGGACTACCACGTAAATCACTGATCATGATCTTTGAAGAACACAAAAAACTACAAGAAGTGTTCATAAAATTTACTAAAAATTATCCACATGATCAGCAGATAATGGACAATCAGTAAACATCCACATCTGCACGCTCTAAAGCATTATCAATAGTACAAATGAAGGATGAGTACAGAATGATTAAATTTACGCCATAACAGATTAACAGATCCTGTGGCTAAATTAGTACGGAAATCCAGCAGATCTAAGGACAGCTGATTGAAAGAACCAAGTGGTTGTGCTAATCTTGCCCTGAATGGCTTGCCAGCCTTAGCACACGATCAGAACCCTCTCTACGTGCCCTGAGAAGACCAAAATCACCCCAAAAAGGTATTTATACAGACCTCTTTGGATCCATCATTCCATCATCAGTTACCAGGAATTATTTATTATCAATCAGACACCGTGTCATTGTTAATGAAGTGCTTATATGAAGATAAGAAAGTGATTTATGACTTATTCTGTAGTAGTATTATTTACCTTTATTAACCAATCAACCATTGAAGTTTATTCAAGCAATCTACCCCATCTGCTCTGAAACCCTTCCAATTATTCCAGGATTTTCGTGGTAAAGTGCTCAGAGTGAGTTTTACCCTTCCTGCCTAGGCCATTTGTGCTTTTAAGCCCGGCAATTAGTGGAATAAGTCCTTTCTAAGGCACCCATATTTATTACAAGGTTCTTGAACTGCCTAAGGAGGCCCCTTGAAGAGAGGTTGCTAGTCTGTAAAGATCCCCAGTAGTATAATACTGTGGCCCCTCTTTTATATTATATTGCAAACCATTTACTACCAAACCAATTAAACCTTGCAACTGCTCTTATTAAATCATTTATTTGAGCTTCTAAGCGTTTATTATTGGAATAATAATTATTATTATCATTCCAGCATTTTTATCACTCTCTGTAGCTAAAGGACTGCAAGGTTCCTGGTATCAGAGAGATGACACTATGATTATGTACTGGCCCTCCTGTTTCACCTGCATCTTTCTTTGTTAGATTTATTTTCATTATGGATTGAAATCTGGTTTTGGATTTTTTAATTTGATTCCCAGAATCTTCTTTGTACTGAATAAATTTTGAAATTTCTTGAACAGGGAATTCTTACAATAAATCATTGCTCAATTTACCAAATGAACTGTTTCACCATTCAACTATTCAAAAGTCCTTGCTGCTACCCTTCCAAAAACCTTTGTCAATTTTTTTCCAACCAGTGAATGGTCTAGAAGATTTTGTGAGTAGACTTCAGTTTTTTTATTTTGCACCTATCACTTTTATCAAAATATTTCTTCATTTTTTTACAGGTTGATAAAATTCAGAAATAAAAAGGCAGTGCTTCTCTTTGAGAAGGGGGAACACAGATGCAATTTATTTTAAATTTTTGCAATTGAGTTTCAGCCCTTTCAACATATTATTATTACAATCAAGGGTTGATGGAGTTGTCCATTTTGAAAAGATGCTATTGGGTGTTTAACTTCTTGAAGATTCCTGAGATGAATTGAGTCCCCAAAAGTTTTAAATTGAGATATAAATGTCTCCCAAACCTTTTTGAAAATTTCTGGGGGACACTATATGTATTCAAGATCCCAGGGTGGGTACTTCAGGCAGTCAGTGATACTCTAGCGCTTGTAGTGGAATCAGTATTTTCATAATGAGTCCCTTCACTGGTGCCTCTATTCTCCCACTTGGCAACAGGTTCTTTGGTGGTTCCCTTAACAATCAGAAACTGGATGTTTGATGTTGATTCAGTTGTGGTTGCAATGGCACTCTTGGTTCCATTGGTTCAGGTAGGATGGCCTATAGGTCTTCCATTTCTTCAGCTTCTCCATTGGCTCTTCCAATCTCTTCATACTTGTCATAGATACCCTAGGAGTGATTCACAATCTCTTTAAAATCCATTTTGAATAATTTTGAATACTTTTGGTTCTCCAATTGTCAGAGTTGGAAGATGTTTCATACACTTGTTGAATTGATTTTTGTAGCATTGTGGTTTGCAGGGCTTAAATTATTGTTGGAAAATGCTTTCAAGAGCCCATTGAAGTGTCCAAAAATGCTTTTCTTGACAAGTGGGATTGGGAGTGGTAGTGGGAGTACAGTAATATGAATTACCAATAAACTCAATCTCCTCGGAATTGCAAAAAAAATTGATGGCAAGCTCCGGGTAATCAAATAAACTTAACCTACAACCCAAAAATCTAGTATCATGTGTGACTGCATTAAATTTCTACATGAGCATAATACAATTTCTTAATTAGAGTGTTTTTATAAACCTACTATTTTTTTAAATGTGTTCAGGAGTACACCTACTCTTCATGGGGGGATTCTGTCACACTTGTGACATATTCAGTTGATCTTATTCACATGAGTATTATTTTCTGATTACTTATTTTGATATATTAAAAATATTTTAAAATTAGGATAATCAAGGTTTTTATCTAGCAGTATATAAACCTTGACTCTCATGATCTTTCTCCTCCTTTCCTTATGAAATAAATTCTTCTTGTTCTGCACCCTGACTTCCAGTCCACCAATTTCTGGATTTGCCTTCCTACTAGTATCCTCCAGACTCATTTTGTGTCTTCCTTGGGATCTTACCCACCTTGGAGTTCTTAATCCTCTCTGCTGAATCTCTCAGCTCAATCCATTGTGGATCCCCCCCCACTGGTACTAGTCTTCCTTCTTCTGTTAGTTACTGCCAACATGGCTCTGTTTCAAGTCTCTGTGTGACAGACACATGTGCATTGTATCAAAATTGGAACTAAGTTTGATTATGTTTGGGAAATTTATGTTGGAGATATGGTTTGCTTAACCAAGTTATTTCTGTAAGTAATAGCAACATTACAGGGGGAACATGCTAGCAGTTTCCTCCATTTTTCCCCTGTCATGGGTTGATTGATGTTAATATTAAATATTCAAGAAAAATTAAAACTGTGATCAGAGAATGAATTAAAGCTTTAACCAAAAAAATGAAGCAAGAATATCATAAGAATAGTGGGTTTCTGGCCAAAAAGGTTCCAATAGCATTAAAAACAACTCTCTAAGCTCAAAAGGGTAAATATCCTCATCATCTTCTTGCATTTAGTTTATTAATGATTAATTTCCTCAATCAAACACTTGGAAAAAGATTAATCTCCAAAATTTGCATAAGAAATTCCATTGAATTTATTTATGTTATCAAATGAAGTAGCACCAATAGAATTATTTAACACAAGTCTGAGAAACTACCTTGCTGAATCTGCAGGATGAATGGTGTAAATGTTCCAAATTGAATAGCCAATGTGACAGTTCCTGAAATCTTTTCTGAGTGGATGGAATGTGAAGTATTATCAAAAGTCAAATATTTGATCCTCCTTTCAAAACTATCAATAGAATTTGTTAGGAAATGTTGTGTGTGAATATTTTTACCTAGTGTTAGTCTTTGAATAAACTCCTGAAGGGTTGCATCTGGTTCAATC
The DNA here is from genome assembly GCA_025617555.3 of Puccinia polysora. Lineage (NCBI taxonomy): Eukaryota > Fungi > Basidiomycota > Pucciniomycetes > Pucciniales > Pucciniaceae > Puccinia > Puccinia polysora. The sequence continues at coordinate 13,773,222 of CM062616.1, read as the reverse complement.
AAAACTTTTTTTTGGCCAGGAAGATGAATATCCATCCTTATCACAGAAGGTGAAAAATAAATTAATTTGAATGAAAAAAATCTCCACCATGCCTCTGGGGGAGCTTCCCATCTTGAATCCCTAAAATAGTCTATTTTATCCAAATCTGCACCAACATCAAAATTAACACAATCACAGCCCTTATAAATGTATTTGTAGGTATATTCACCAGCCAAGATAACTTAACATATTTTAAACTTTATTTGGTATTTGTGCTTTGCCAAAATGTAAGTATTGTAAGGAACAAACCACAAATTATAAATGAGAAAATCTGTATGATTCCTCCTCAGTGAAATGGTAGGTCAATATTGGCATCTTCTGTATGTTGTAAAACTGCTTTCACCTGCAATTGTTTCAGGATAGAAGTCTTTGGGGTCTCTCTCCTTGCATATTACATTATATATGACAGTTGATTTCATTTATGAAGTACCGTATGGGCCAGGTATCATGTGTATTTCAAATGCTTGAAAAAGGTTTGGCTCTTTGAATTTATCAGGTATCTCTGCACAAAGAATCATTTAAATTTCTTCTGATGTTCTTCTTTGGTGATCATGGTAAAGAATTACCAAGATGTAAAAGTGAGGCAGAAATCTCTTCTGGAATTCTAGAAAATCAGTTCTTCAATAGTTGATGGTCAAGATTTGTATCATTATATGTGATTGGACTTATCAAGTGATGGTAATGGGAGTTGAAAAGAATTCAATGAGGATGTGAGTGGTGTGAAGCATTTCAAACCACCATGAAAAGAACTGAGTAAGATCTTCTATTTAGATTTGGAAAATGATTTCACGCAGAGGAATCCAGGATATCAAAAATGTAGATTTTGGTATGGCAAGATTTGGAGATGAAATAGCAGGTGTTATTTATGTAAAAAAACTTAAACCCAATCCCTTTGATTTTATACTGAAGGTGATCTCCTTGGTGAAAATCCCCTTTAATGCTGTTGTCTTTTGCAAACCTTGCAACTCCTTGATGTCAAACTGGAGGTTTTCTTGTTGGTTACATCCCCCTGTTACACTGAAGGTGTTCTAGGTATGTACATGGGTTTCTGCAAGAATTGGAAAAAAAGCAGGCAAAAACCTTATTTTGTGTAAGTACATGCAGATTATGCATGGAGTTGTGTGATATATATACTGGGGAAAAAAAGGAGAACCAAACTTATGTATAAGTAAATACATTCAGAAATAAGTATATTCACATGGAGTGAAGAAAAGCAGACATCTTTTCAAAAAAATACAATCAAAAAGCGGATACAATTTCAGGGTAATATTAAATTCACGGCTCATTGAACCATGTACAAGACTCTGTACATGGCTCAATGGGCTGTGTGGCACCCTACATGACTCAAATGAGCCGTGTGGCATGCTGAACGGCTCAAATGGGCCGTGTGGCATGCTAAACAACTCAAATGGGATGTGTGGCATGCTACATGTCCCATTTGAGTTGTATGGCACGCTAAACAACTAAAATCAAGTTTTGTAGCCTCCGCGAAATAATAAATAGTGAATAATAAATAATAAATTATAAAATTATAAATTATAAACAATAAATTATATATAATAAATAATAAATAAAAAATAATAAATAATAAATAATAAATAATAAATAATAAATAATAAATAATAAATAAAAAATAAAAAATAATAAATAATAAATAATAAATAATAAATAATAAATAATAAATAATAAATAATAAATAATAAATAATAAATAATAAATAATAAATAATAAATAATAAATAATAATAATAAATAATAAATAATAAATAATAAATAATAAATAATAAATAATAAATAATAAATAATAAATAATAAATAATAAATAATAAATAATAAATAATAAATAATAAATAATAAATAATAAATAATAAATAATAAATAATAAATAATAAATAATAAATAATAAATAATAAATAATAAATAATAAATAATAAATAATAAATAATAAATAATAAATAATAAATAATAAATAATAAATAATAAATAATAAATAATAAATAATAAATAATAAATAATAAATAATAAATAATAAATAATAAATAATAAATAATAAATAATAAATAATAAATATGGGCCCTACACAACTCCCACAGGACGTGTGGGTCCCTACACAGCTCCCACACGCCTGGAGCCGTGTACACGGCTCCCACACAAGTGGAGCCGTGAACTTAACATCACCCAAATTTTTATTCACATAGAGGGAAAAGGCAGACAATAAATAAATAAATAAATCTAGAAATAAATTTACACTCAAAAATAAAAAAAGACACCAAGATATATTTACATGGAATGAAAAAAAGCAGACACCATGAAAAAAATTAAATTCAAAAAAGCAGATATTTTTGCATTCCCATGGAGGCAAAAAAAGCAGACAATGAAAAAAAAGGGGGCACAAAAAAAATTAAATTAAGTTACATTCAAAAAAAAAAAACATTGAGATTTAGGGTTTGAATCCTTGACGCCGGGAAATGAACAGGTTCCATGTGCCCAAGGTCTATATTCATCAAGGGTGCAGGACCCAATCTTTTTAGTATATATTGGATATAGATAGATAGATTACTGCCCCAAATTTGGGGGGGACAGTTTTTCCACTGTAAGCTTTTTCCCAGTGCAAAAGTTTAGGGCTGCAAGAGGTGTATTCTCAAGGTTGAGAAATAAACAGATTTGAAAAACAACCAAACCTAATATTTATTGAGGGTGCAGGACCCAATATTTTCGGTATATATTAGATTTATCTGGTTTACCAATACCCAAATCCACAATCAATTAGCTTCTCTTTCCGCAGCCAATGCAATGTCAATCCTTGGTGAAGAAAGAGTTCTTGCATTGGCACAGGTCAGATTTTTTATGTATAAAAGAATAGATTTACGCCCCCCCAAATTTGGGAATTCCCAATGTAAAATATTGATAGAGAGGCAAGAGGTGCATCCTTAACATTAGATGGCTAAGATTGTGGAGAAAAACGTTGGTTCCAGATACACCTCTGCCATTTAATGAAGTTTTTTTTGAAGGAGTTTGATTTTGGTATTTTCCAACCCTTGAAAAACAAATCTTTTCATATGAGTAGAGCCCTAGCATTATTGCCCCAAATTTGGGGAGGAAATTTTTCCCAGTTTAATTGATCAGGGATGCAAGAGATGCATCCTTGAGGTTGGGAATTGAATGGAGGATGCCAGAATGAGGCAAAAAAACACCTGTATTTATCAAGGGGGCAGGACCCAATATTTTTATTATATACTAGTATTATTGCCCAAAATTTGAGGAAGACTTGAAAAAATTGCATTTCAAACAAATCCCAGTAGATTGGAGAATCACACAGGACCCCTGGGAGTATAAAAATTAGATTGAGAAATTGAAGGAACAGTGTGAAGAAAATGACAATGAGAATCTCCCTACTAGGCCAACTGTGGGGATGATTGGAAAGGACTGAGTGTTGGGAGTGAAGAGTGATGAGGCAAAGGATATGAGACAAGAATTTGGTGAGGATTGATGAATTGAGAGCTGAGGCAAGACCAAAGTTGGTTTTTGGAGGAATAGTAATTGAGAAAGCAAGGAATGCAATTGAGATGTTGAAGGAAGGAGGAAAGGAGGAGGGTTTTTGCAGAGTGTCAGCTTACTGATTCCAGGAACCTTGGATTCCTTTAGCTAAAGAAAGTGATTCAGTGAAAGAATAATAATATTCTTAAAAATTAACACTGTGAAAGATCCAAAAGAATAAATATAGGATGAGATGGTGCAATTTTTATAGTGGTTTTTTTAATGGTTTTCAATATGTTATGAAAGAGGAGCCACAACCTTATACAAAGCTGTGGGTCATTAAAACCTCTCTTCAGGGGATCAACTTTGAAACATGCAACCTGGAAGATGAGGAACTTTTGAATACTCAAGAAGGAAGTACTATCCACTTACATTTTAAAAATGACCAGAAAAAACAGCAAAAAATCCAAATAAAAAAGGAACTAAGATATTTCTTTGAGAAATTACTCACAGGCCACCTGCAGTGGCTCACATTTGAAGGGATTCAGATCAAAGTTGGGGTTCCTGATGACTAAACTTCAATGAGAACAATAATGGTGGGGAATTGGAAATAATACTTTCAGACAAAGGCAATAATTCAATTGATTAAATATTTTAAGCACTTGATCACATATGGCATGGGGTCTGAATGGTAACTGAAATTCTGTGGTTGAAAGAGCCAAAAACATTCTTTATAAATACCTTTTTGGGGTGAAAGGAGCCTCCTCAGGGATCATAGAGAGGGTAAGTCCCATAGGCTAAGACAAAAAGCCCAGCTAGGGGCTGAAGTAGCATGTCCTTTTGGTTCTGTCAATCAGCTGGTCCTGGATCTGCAGTATTTATGCATGAATTTAGCTGTAGGATCTGTTATTATCTTAATTTTCTATTTTAGTGATTATGCACCTATCTCTGTAGTGTACTATTTTTAATTGAATGAAGTGATTGGTGCTGGATGTTTATTGATATTTGGTCATCCCCTGATCACTTTGGTCATCTATAATAATGTTTATGTGGACTCCTTGGTATCTTTTGTGGTCCTTAAACATTTGGATCAGTCACTTTTGTGGTGATCCTCAATGGTTTTTTCTCAAATTAATGAACTTTAAAATTAGATTAATTTGAATTTTATTTAATAAATCATGTTTCTAGAGCATCCAATATGCATATTCAACATCAATACATATGCATGGGTGATCTTAAGGTGTTGTATTGGTTAAAGGCGGTAACTTCCATCATTTGTTTATTAGCAGGTCTGATTTGCCAAGGTGTCACATCTGTTGAATGCGGGAATCCAGCTTATGCATTTGGGATAATAGCTCATTTATGCATGAAAGGCTAAGTGTAGGATTTCACACTGCATGTATGGAAGCAGGGCTACATGTGTTAATTCTTAAAATACACAATTCTGTGTGTAACACCTAAAATATACACAAAACCCCAGTTCTTTCATGGAATGAATTAAATGAAAAATTTTTCAAGTATTTGAAAAGATAAGCAAGTGAAAAAAATCATATATAATGAAAATATTGGCATTTGATTTCAGTGATGGATAGAATTCCATACCTTATTGTAAAGAATGTTGTCAGCCTCAAATCAAATAATGATTTTAGGTTTCTGTTCAACCACTATACATGTTGAATTTCTGGATTGAAACCCCAACAATGTAACATACAACTGACCATGGGTGAAAAATTCATCTTGAAGATAAAGAATAACATCTGAAATTTTTGGAACTTGTGATTTTTTAGTTATGATCAGGAAAGTTTGGTAGAAATAATTAATTGAGGAACTCTTTTTGGTATAGATTTTCATTTTCATTTTCAAGAGAACCATGGCTTGAGTAAATATTCCATATATTATCTTTCCCATTACAAAGCAGTCAATTTATCTAGTATGCTTTGGTATTATTTCAACCTAGCGTAACTAAATCAATCTGGTAACTATTATAAAAAGGGGTTTTTTGATTTTGGGGGGAAAATATTGATTAATCTTTCCAAAGCATGATTTTCATTATTTTCACAAATGAAAATATGTGGAAGCATAATTATTCTATTTGAATTTTTTATTCCCCAAATTCAGTGAATGGATTAAATATGGTCTATAAAGCACATCTGGGTGCCTTTCCAAGTTCAATTTGGCATGTTCCCAGCAGAACTTTGATTGGAACTCAGAGTTCTTGTGGGGGTAAACACTTGGTGTCCAACCAAGCTCCCCCTGACACCAATCAAAACTGGTTGCACCAAACCAACCAGCCTCCCTCCCTTGAAGTTTTAAACCATATTTGTTTTTGAAATATAATCAGATATCATTCAGTTCAATGCAACCAGAATTTATTGGTGCCAAGATGAAACTGGCCAGTTTTCAGGGTCAATTTTATTGGCACAAAGGTAAATTTGATTGGTGCCATACATGCTTCACAAAAATCTTGAATAAATTGAGGTGCCTCCCAAACCCGCTTTACACACCATAAAAAGAAATTGAAAAGAAAAATATGACAATTTCCGAATTCTTTTAATCAAGTTGGAAAATTGTGGAATGGATTAAAGAGAAATCATGAAATGAACAATTTTACAATTATTTAAACAGATAAGAAAGTAGAACCAAGTACATATTGTTGAGATCTGGGTATTAAATTTCAGTAATTTGGTAGAATTCAACACCTCATACCAAAACAATTAAGTAAAAAAAATTGACATGAGAAAATGGGATGTTTTTTAAATAATTTTAATAAAGTAGGAAATGTGGGCAACAGATTAAAAAAAATAATGACATGAACAATTTTGAAATTTTTTTGAACAGATAAGCAAGTAAAACAAATTATATATCATGGACATATTGGCATGTAATTTGGTAAAAAAATTTGTCAGTTTCAAATGAAATAGTTTTTTTTGGTTTCTGTAAAACTGCTACCCTTGTTGAAATTCTGGATATACAACTTTAACATGCAAGATAGAACTTCCCATAGGTCAAAGCTTGATCTTGAAAAGAAAGAATAAAATTTGAAACTGTCTGAACTTGTGATTTTTTATGTATTTGGAGGAAACTTTGGAAGGAATAATGAATTAAGGAACTCTTTTTGGTAAAAATTTTGAATTTCATCCTAAAGAGGACCATTGCTTTAGTAAATATTATTAAATAATAATTGTATTCTCTTCTTAATTAACAGGAAGTGAAATCAGCAGTAAAAAATTTATCTTTTATGCAGATTTATTCTTGAAAGAATCAAATTAAACAATCAGTCAGTTAAAGAGTATCAAGGAAGTGGTTTTTACATTTGTGTCACAAGGGCTGCTGACATGAAAGCAGGGCTTGGCACAGAGGGGTCTCTGCCCACAGTAGGCTTGGGGGCAAGGTTACTGAAAGAGGCTACAAGGAGCAGAGGAGGATTGGGTTGAAGAGTGCTGAATGACACTTGCTGGGGAAGATCTCCTAGTAAGAAGTAGTAAACTGATTTCTTGGGGAACCATCAGGAAGAGGGAAGAGGAGGCCTGTTGAAATAGAAAAGAGGCTGGAACTACAACAGAGGTACAAGTGATTGGGGCTCAGACTATACATATGATGTCATGGGAACAGTCTAGGTAACAGAGAGGGCTGATCGGGTATGCTACTAAATTGGGTTAGGTTGCTTCTACATTGGGGCAAGGTTCCATGTCTGAGCTGCCTAAGTTGGGAGAGTAAAGTTGAAGGATGTACAGTGTACATGGGGGTCATGACACTATGTACTAATTAGAGAGAGTATGTAATACAACCTGCAAGAGGATGTACATAAGGATTCCCAAAGGAGAAACCACACAGAGGAGGTATGGGTTAGACAGAGAGATAACCCACAGAGGTATGGGTTAGACAGAGAGGTAACCCACAGAGGTATGGGTTAGACAGAGAGGTAACCCACAGAGGTATGGGTTAGACAGAGAGGTAACCCACAGAGGTATGGGTTAGACAGAGAGGTAGAGTAGAACCTGGGAGATTGAGTATGTGCAAGCCTATGGAGTCTATCTGTGTATAGTATGAGGTTAAACTAAATGTAGATATGTACTGCATGAAGATCCTGAGGTATATAGTTACTGGAGACATATTGATGTAAGTCCCCTGATCCCTGAGGTTGAAGTTCCTTGGAAAGTAGATCGGGCCTGAGGGTTAGACTGGGTTTGCTGAGGTTAGACTGAGGTTAGACTGAGTTTGGTGTCAGTATGACAGTACCCCTGGTGAAGAGGAGGGCATCTCCTGATGACCATAAAAGGAGATGTTGAAGAGGCCATCCAGGTTGTCCTTCAGCCATGTCCAACTTGAGTTTTCCTTCCCCTTACCCACAACCATCACCACCATCCACCCCATTACTGCCTTTATCTCCCTACACCAGATCACCTACACCAACATATCCAATGGAGAAGAAAAACAATTACTATCCAGTCCAACAATACTACCCAAGTTGTGATAGGTGCATCAAGCTTGGAAGAATCTGCACTAACAGTATCAAACATAATTCTGGTAAATGTGAAAGTTGTAGGCAGTATGCAAGAATGTGTGAGATGGATAAGCAAGGCAGAAAGGCCTTGGGGCCAACCTTATGGGTCCTGGAGAAGAGTCAACCCTTTGAAGTGAAGGAGACTCCAGATGATGATGACATGACTCTGGGGTATTCATCCAGACTCGATGAATCTTCAGGTAAGTGTTTCTAGATTTAGTGTTGGAGGTGATGGAGTGCTGATACAAGTTTGGAATAGTCCGTTTGATGCAGGAGAGGTTGAAGAAAACGCAAGAAAAGAGGGAGGTGCTGGGTCAAAATGGAAATTTGGCCATAGATGGTACGTCAAGGCGTCCGCAGGAGGAGTGCGGCAAGGCATTTATACAATGGGGAACCCCTCACGTAGATTTGGACAAGGTCCCGTAGAAAATAGTAAGAAACAAAGGCATTGTGGAGTCCGTTGAACCCGTCAAAGGAAACCATTGAAGCTTGAAGAGGTTCCTCAAAGCGTTGAATGTCAAAGCGTTGAAGCAACCCGTCAAAGCGTCAAAGAGGTTTGTCAAAGCGTCAAACGTTGAAGCGTTGAAGCATTGAACGTCAAAGCGTTGAAGCAACCCGTTGAAGCGTTGAAGCAACCTGTCAAAGCGTCAAACGTTGAGGAGTTGAAGCAGTCTTTCAAAGCGTCAAAGAAGGCGGTTGAAGCGTTGAAGCGGATTGTTGAAGTGGAGACAACAATGAAGACACCAAAGGGAGTTTGGAAATGGAAGTGAGTGATATGGATGAAGATAGAGAAGATACTAAAGAGACAGGAAAAGGAAAAGGTAGAGAGGTCATTGTTGAAGAAGGGGGCAGGTCAGATGACTCTTTGGAGTTAGAGGATTTAAGGAACAAGATGAAGGATTTGGAGGTGAAGATGAAGGTGGTGGAAGACAGGAGGAATAGAAAGAAAGGAATTGAAAAAAGAGGGGAAGCTGAGGTCTGGTTGGAGGAATTGGAAAATGGAGAAAGTTTATTGGAGATGATGGAAGGAAGAAGATTCAGGGAAGATTCTGTTTTAAATGAAGATCAAGTCAATCATTCTTTGGAGATTTATAGTAGGAATTCTAGGAATTTAAATTCAAGTTTCCAGGAAGGTTTAAAGAAGGGTTGGGGTAGTGAGATAAGAAAGGAGAATTATGGATTTTTAGAAGCTAGAAAGAAAAATGTTTTAGAGATAAAGAAAAGACTAGCTGATATTTTGGCTTTAGATGGACATACTTTTGAAGTAGGGACTACTATAAGGGGGCCAAATTCTTATCAAGTTGCCAAGTTAAAGTTAGTAAATACTTGGATGTCTAGAGTGAAAGAGTTGGAAGAATTGATGTGTGAAGCTATCTAAAAAGTTGTTTATAGGAAATTTGTTTTGTTTTATTGTTTATTTATTTTTATTTTCTTTGGAGGGGAGAAATTGATTTTATTTTTCTTTTTTTTTTGTTAAGGAGGAAAAAAAAGGAAAGGGAGAAAGGATCTTTATTTTTTATTATGTTATTGATATTTATTATTTTTTTGAAAAGGAGAATAAGGTTTATATTGTTTTTATTTTAAGGATGTCTTTGGTTTTGAAGGGTAGAGTGTATGGAAGTCTTGAAGTAAAGTAGGGAAGTTGGTAAGATTAGAGTGAGGTTCCCAAGTAGTGCGTTCCTTGTCATTCTGGAAGCCTTTCCATTCAACTAAGTAAAATAATTTCCCCCTCTTAAGTTTGGAATCCAATATCTGAGACACTTCCCATTCTTCTTCACCATCAATTTTGACTGGCTCAGTTGGTGGTTGGTGCCTAGAGGATATTGAGTTGTCCTGATATGGCTTGAGTAAGGAGGAGTAGAATACAGGGTGAATGGTGGACCATTGTTGAGGGAGTTGAAGCTTGAATGAACTTTTTCCAATCTGTTCTGTAATCAAAAAAGGACCTAACCATTGCTCTGAGAGCTCATGAGTTGGACAATTAGTTTTTATATTTTTAGAAGAGAGCCAAACTTTGTTTCCAACAGCAAATGAGACAGGAAAGGAACTTCTTTTTAGGTCAGCATATCTTTTGTAGGTTTTAATTGCCTTTTCCAGTTCAATACCCAATAACTTCTGATTCTGGTGAATCTGGGTTATGTAGTGGCTGGCAGGTTGATCATCTACTACATGGAGACTGTCAAAGTTGGGGTGTTGTCCATAGATGGTGAAAAAAGGAGATTGCTTAGTAGAAGTGTGAGTAGAATTATTGTAAGCAAATTCAGCAAGGGGGATCCAGGTATCCCAGTCGTCTTGGTTATAACTGACATACATCCTAAGAAATTGTTCTAGGATCTGATTTACTCTTTCTGTCTGTCCATCTTTTCCAGGGTGATAAGCTGTGGAAAGATTTCTTTTTATCTGTAATTTTTCACATACAATTTTCCAAAAGGAAGAAACAAATAAAGATCCTCTGTCACTGACAATGTCAGTTGGGAGGCCATGTTTAGTAAAAACATGGGAAATTAGTAGGTTAGCCAACTCCACAGAGGAGATATCAGTTCTGGTTTTAATAAAGAGTGACATTTTTGAAAAACAATCAACTACCACAAGGATTGAGTCAAATCCATTGGATAGTGGCAGTTGTGAGATGAAGTCCATAGAGAGTGAAGTCCAGGGAGAATCTGGAATTGGTAAGGGTTGGAGGAGTCCAAACTTTTTGTGGTGAATGGCTTTGTTTCTGCTGCAAAGGTAACAAGAAGAAACATAATCTTTGATAAAGGAAGTCATATTTTCCCAATGGAAATCTCTTTTGACTAGATCAGCTGTTTTGTCTTGTCCAGGGTGGCCACAGAGAGGAGAGTCATGTCTTTGTCAAAGTATTTCAAGTTGGAGTTGTTCATCGTTGTTGGGGATTGCTATTCTATTTTGGAAAATAAGGAGTCCAGTGTCTGGTTCTATAAGATAACTCTTTACTTGTTCCTTTTTATGTAGCTTCTGAATAATCTGCTGTGTTGATTTGTTGGAGCTCTGGGACTGAATTAAGGTTTCCAATTGTTTGTCAACCTGTTTTGTAGAGATAAAGAAAATTCTAGAAGGTTCAAAGTCAGTCTGTTTCAAGAGTTATTTGACATTTGCTGGATTCTTTTCTGCATAGGGCATCCCACCCTTGGGATAAATGTTGTCTTGACGTGACAAGACATCAGGCACTATTGATTGATTTCCAGGTCTATAGACTATAGTGAAGTCAAATTCAGACAGAAACTCAGCCCAACGGGCTTGGCAACGAGTCAAGACTTTGGAGGTCATGAAATATTTAAGAGACAAGTGATCGGTGAGAACTTCAAAGGGAGAAGAAAGACTGAGGAAGTAAACTCTACAGATCTTGATGGCCCATACAATGGCCAGGAGTTCCTTATCATGGATTTCATAGTTCAGTTCAGCACTACCCAATTTTCTGCTTTCAAAAGCAATTGGGTGCTTGGATCCATCAAGGGAGACTTGGGTGAGGACAGCCCCTAGGGCATAGTCACTGGCATCAGTCTCCAAAAAGGTTTTTAAGGAAAAATCAAAATGTCTGAGTACAGGAGCTTTAGTAAAGGCTACCTTGAGGTCCTCAAACTTCTGCAGAGCCCCTGGGGACAAAGGAAAGATGGGGTCTGCTCCAGTTAGAGCAGTGAGGAGGTGCACCTTTCTGGAATAGTTAATGATAAACCTGGAATAAAAATTAGAAAAACCCAAAAACTGCTGCAAGGCCTTTTTGTTTGTTGGTGGTGGCAAGTCCAAGATCTTCTGGACCTTGGAGTTGTCTATTTCAATGCCACTTCTGGAAATGACATATCCTAGATAGTCCACTGAGGAGGCATGAAATTCACACTTAGAACCTTTTTCATATAAGTTGTTCTTCCAAAGTCTGTTCAAGACTTCAAACACATGAGCTGTATGTTCTGTTAAGTTTTTGGAAAAAATAAAAATTTCATCAAGGTATACCACCACACAGATGATCAGAAGGTCTGCAAAAATGTCATTAACAAGACATTGAAAAGAGACAGGAACATTGGTGAGTCCAAAAGGCATTGCCAAATATTCAAAACTCCCAAACTGAGTTCTGAATGCTGTAAGATGTTCATCCCCTTCCTTAATTTGAAGGAGATTATAAGCACCCCTGAGGTCAATTTTGGAAAAAATGGTAGAACCAGAAAAGACTGTTAATAAGTGAGTCATGGGAGGAATGGGATAGCGGTTCTTTTGAGTCACAGCGTTGAGTTTGCAATAGTCAACACACAATTGCAAACCTGCATCCTTCTTTTTTACATAGAGGACAGGTGCTCCAGTGCTGGAAGTGCTTGGGCAAATGAAAACTTTCTCTATATTTTTGGCTATATAGGCTTGTAGGGCCTCCTTCTCATGGTGACTGAGGGAGTAGATAGGCCCAACTGGAGGCATAGGGCCTTCCAGTTTGATATCATGGTTGTAAGCGCAATGAGGAGGGATTTTATCAGCTTTGACCTTGGAAAAAACATTTAAAAAGGCGTGATAAGCATCAGGAACTCTCTCCATAACAGTTTCAATTTCATCAGTTTCCTCATCTCCATCCAAATCTTCTGCAGTAGCCTGCTTTGGGTCAGGGTGAGAAGTGGAAATAATCATATGCAAAACTTGAACGGATAGATCATCCTCCATATCCTCCAAGAATTTCACAGAATGTCCAAAGAATATCCTGTTCACAGAAGTAGTTTTTGAACTCAAAGGAAAGTGTTGTGAGTGCATAGATTCTGAAAAGGGGACAGGAGCAGTGACCTGCAGGTTCACTGGCATAAAGGAAGTAGTGGCCAAGGAGAGTTCAACAGAAGAGGTATGATCCAAAGTTGGTTGGTGTCTTGGGGTGATCAATCCCAGTTGCCAATTTACCTCTGGGTTCCAGAAATAGAGGAAGTCAATACCTAGAATAATTTCTTCTTTAGGGGGAGTATCAACAACAAAGAAATCCCATTCTAAGCTGGGAAAAGAGGACAAAGAGAAATTGAAGGAAACCTTATGGGTGATTTCCTGGGAAGGTGAGTCAGAAGGACTGAAGGTAAATAAGAAGATAGGAGTGGTCAGAGGTTTGGGTGACAGAGAAAAATTTGAAACCATAGATTTTGAAATAACAGATTGAGTTGCTCCAGAGTCAACAAGTACACTGTAAGCCTGGTTATTGGACAAGCAAACAAAACATAAGTCTTTAGAAGGAGGGTTAGAGTCTTTCCTTTCCAAAGTTTGTACTTGAATATTGGGAGGGTGATGGTCAAGGAGTACAACATTTCCACCACCTAGTTTTTTCCCTGTTTGGGTTTCATAGGATTGAGCTTCTGGCAAGGCTTAAAATCTGGACATTTCCTGCAGAGGCTAATTTTGTGAGTTCCTCCACAGTAGTTACACAAACCCTCTCTTCCTCTCCTAGCTTTTTCTTGAGCCTTGAGGGGTCCATCCTCTCCCACATTGGGATTGGGAACATAGGTTGGAGTAGAATTAGTAGGGGTTGTCTTTGCTTTCCCCTTGAAACTACCTGGTTGGCTGGTCTGTTGAGATTTCTGACGATTGGGAAGACTGGTTCCAGGTCTTGAGGTCTGAGGGAGAGTGAAGGACTTCTCCCAGATCCTTTCATAGTAAAAAGTATCATACTTAAGAACAATATCCATTAGGTCTTGCAAGGTTTCTTGAGGTCCATCATAGCCAGCTAGTTGGTCCAGTAATCTGGCTGGGAGACCCTGTCTAAAATGAAAGAAAAAGGCTTTATCACCCCATCCAGAGACCTTGGTCATAAGTTTCCTGAATTCAGTGATATAGTTAGTAGCATAACCACTGTCTTTCATCTTAAGAAGGGTTAGCTCCTTCTCATCCTGCTGTATTTCAAGACGATCCCCAAAAAGGGTATGAAGCTGTTGAGTGAATAGAAGCCAGGGGTTAAGTATGAAATCTGGCTCATGATTACCAATGTAAGCAGGATAGGGTTGGATCCATTGACTGGAATTTCCTGAAAGGTAAGAGACTGTAAAAAATACTTTCTTTCTGTCATTAGAAAAAACTCTCTCATCATTTGCAAAGTTGAGTTCACAAGCTTGAAGGAAAGGTCTAAGCTTGGTTGGGTTAGTTCCATCAAATTTATCTGGGGCATTGATAGATGGAGATTTAAAGTTAGCAGAGGGTCCATGGTCCGCAGGTTTAGAAAGATGAGTCATTGCAGTGGTCATTTTCTGAAGAATGGCCAGCAGGGCAGTGTCAGTTGAAGGAACCTGAGTGGTGGAAGGAAGGTTGGTGTGTGGGGAAGGTGAAGGAACTGCTGTTGCATTAGAAGTTTGACTAGGATTACCCTCTGGGGATGGTGAATCCAAGCCACTCAAGATTCTGGAATCAAATCCTGAGTCCTCATCCTCTTCATCTTCCTCACCTTCCTGGGATTGGGACCATGCTTGCATCATAGGCAGGAGAGTCCAAACCATGGTAACATGGGATTGGAAACTGACCTGTGACTCTGTGGAGGCTAGCATTCTCAGAAGAAGGAATAGTAGAAAGGGATACTTGGGGAATAGGTTCCAATAAACCTGTATCCATAGGAGTGGAAGTGGTAACCACTGGTGCAGCCAAGTTAGAAAAAGTCCTACCTGTTCCACAAGATCTAGGGGTAGAAGGGTCAGTAGGTTCAGTGGCACCTCTCCCCCTGGAGCTACGGGTGACTGCTGGGCTAGAAATGAGAGAGAGAGAGCACGTTTTGGGGGCATTCTTACTCCTAAGAATAATTAGTTACCCAAAAGTTGTTCTTCACCTTGGAACAAGAATAAAATGATAAAAAAAAAGGAATTTTTCTTCCTCTGATTACCTTTAGGGGACAGTCAAATACTGGTTACTATACCTTGTCTAAGTGACAAAGCGTCAAAGCGTCAAAGCGTCAAAGCGTCAAAGCGTCAAAGCTTCTAAGCGTCAAAGCGTCAAAGTGTTGAAGTGTTGAAGTGTTGAAGTGTCAAAGTTTCAAAGCGTCAAAGTGGTACTTAGAGGATGGAGACCTGGGTCTTTTGAGTAAGTTTGAAAGTAAGGTAAGGGAAGCAATGAAAATGGCCACAAATCAAATATCCAAGTTCAAGGTTAGGACAGAAATAAAGCAAAAAAAAATTTCCACAACTCAATAGCAAGATTTGATGCTGTCTAAAAGGGATAGGGAGTGTGGTTGGTGAGGAAGGGGTTGTTGGGGAAGAAATCAGTTTAATGTCACAAGGCTGCTGACATGCAAGCAGGGCTTGGCACAGAGGGGTCTCTGCCCACAGTAGGCTTGGGGGCAAGGTTACTGAAAGAGGCTACAAGGAGCAGAGGAGGATTGGGTTGAAGAGTGCTGAATGAAACTTGCTGGGAAAGATCTCCTAGTAAGAAGTTGTACACTGATTTCTTGGGGAACCATCAGGAAGAGGGAAGAGGAGGCCTGTTTAAATAGACAAGAGGTTGGAACTAAAACAGAGGTACAAGTGATTGGGGCTCAGACTATACATATTATGTCATGGGAACAGTCTAGGTAACAGAGAGGGCTGATCAGGTATGCTACTACATTAGGTTAGGCTGCTTCTACATTGGGGCAAGGTTCCAGGTCTGAGCTTTCTAAGTTGGGAGAGTACAGTTGAAGGATGTACAGTGTACATGGGGGTCATGACACTATGTACTAAGTAGAGAGAGTATGTAATACAACCTGCAAGAGGATGTACATAAGGATTCCCAAAGGAGAAACCACACAGAGGAGGTATGGGTTAGACAGAGAGATAACCCACAGAGGTATGGGTTAGACAGATTGGTAACCCACAGAGGTATGGGTTAGACAGAGAGGTAACCCACAGAGGTATGGGTTAGACATAGAGGTAACCCACAGAGGTATGGGTTAGACAGAGAGGTAGAGTAGAACCTGGGAGATTGAGTATGTGCAAGCCTATGGAGTCTATCTGTGTATAGTATGAGGTTAGACTATATGTAGATATGTACTGCATGAAGATCCTGAGGTATATAGTTACTGGAGACATATTGATGTAAGTCCCCTGAGCCCTGAGGTTGAAGTTCCTTTGAAAGTAGATCAGGCCTGAGGGTTAGACTGGGTTTGCTGAGGTTAGACTGAGGTTAGACTGAGTTTGGTGTCAGTATGACAGTTTGGGAAGAAAATATTTATTAATTTCTAAAGTATGATCTTCTTTAATTTCATTGATAAAAATATTTTGAAGAAGGGTTATTCCAATATTCAAAAATTCTCAAAAATCAAGAACATTCCCAAAATCAATTGAAAAAAATGATAATCATGGTCAACTGCAACACAGGTATTTTAAATTCAGTGAAAAACTTGGAAATATCTCCAGCATAATGCAGAATTCTCCAAGCTTGCATAAATTACTTGAGGATTTTTACCATTTTGAAAAAAATCTAATTTTCATCAAATAACCACCACAAACCATTAATTTTTCTCAAAAAGTTAAATTATAATCCATTAGATCTTGAATTAGGCTTTCAAATAACTCAACAGAATCCGTATGAGTCATATTTTCTTGATTGAATCTACCAGCATCATCAATAAATAATTAATAGGGCAGAGAAGAATTGCATAAATTGACCATGAGTTAAAATATAAGACTCTGTAAATTATAATTAAGAAGATTAACATTTTGAAAATCTGATTCATTTAAAGCAGAATTTCTTTTCTTTTGAAAGGATCAATTTCCTAAACATCATGATAACTGATACTTTTTGATGAAATTTTGGAAAATAAGGAAAAGACTTCCCAACAATGTTTCAATTTTTTTGAAATATAATTGGGTTGATTGATGTTAAATTTCATTTTTGAGGACCATTTGATCCTTTACACCACAATTAATAAAAGCTTCCCCCATGAAATTGAAGGAAGAACTCCATTTTAGAAGTTTTTTTTATGGCTGAATAAATATAAACAACATTCCAAAAAATCTTCTAGTTCAAAAGATTGAATCTCCTCATCAGCTTATAATTATTTTATTATTATTATTTTTTTAATAAATGATGAACTTCCTCAAGTGAGGAATTTTCCAAATATTCTTCTCTGAAATTTGCATAAGAAATCCCATTGACTTGATTTAGTTTATAAAATGAGTAGCACCCATAGAATTTTTCAGGAAAGTATGAGAAAACATATTTCTGAACCTGCAGGATTAACAGTGTAAATTTTCCAAATTGAATAACCAATCTGAAAAGGCCTCAATTATTTTCTAAGTGTATGGAATTTGACATATTATGAGAATTCAAATATCTGATTTTCCTTTCAAAAGTATCAATTGCATTTATTTTTAATTAGGGTGTCAGAATAATATTTCCTTGTGTTGATATTTTGATAACTTTATCCAGGGTTTTACCTGGTTAAAAAAAATTCCTTTTGTTGTTCAGGAGATGAATATCCAGCCTTATCAAAGAAGATGAAATAGAAAACAATTTGAATAAATTCATAGCCTTTTGGTAAGGCCTTGCCTCTCAATTGGTTTGCAGTTGTGTAAGGTATGACAATAGACCAGCTGGCCCTGTTTTGGGTTCAATTTGCAATCAGGAAAAGCTTTGGGTGTGGCTTGTTCCTGTGACAATTTTTGGGCTTTTTGCCTGTCAACAGAAAGACTCCCAAGTCTTGGTGGCTCCTCATGGAATTCAGGAGTGTGTCTGAATCTGACCCCATGACTGCAAAGTGGGTTGGTGCCACCAGCCATACACACTTTGGGACAAAGTGCCCTTAAACCTGGAGGCACTGTCACACAGTGGTATGTGACACAATAAAAACTGAAAAATAAACTGGTCTTTCAGCCAGTTTCATAGCCTTTTTTTAAGGCCTTTCCTCTCAATTAGTTTGCAGTTGTTCAAGGTATGACAGTGAGATTTTTTTTGAACCAGATGAGACCCTGTATAAAGTTAGCCAGTTGATGTTCAGGAGATGAATATCCAGCCTAATCAATGAAGATGATACAGCAAAAAATTTGAATTAAAAACCTCTTAAAAATCCCTATGGAGGAGCTACCCATCTTGAATCCCTAAAATATTGTTTTTAATCCAAATCTGAAACAAAATAAACAGAAAAGAATAATGGCCCTTATAAATGTTTTTTTAGAAGTATTTAAAAGCCAAGATAGCTGCACAAATCTAATAATTTCTGTGGAATTGTTAATTTCCCAAAAAGGTTATGATTGTTACAAACAACCCAGGAATTATCAATGAGGAATTTTTTTTGATTCCTCCTCAGTGAGATGGTAGGTCTATTCTGACATATTATACAGATTTAATAGGTGATTTTTCCCTCAATTTTTTCAGGATAAAAGGCTTGGGTTATTTCTTCTTGCATCTGCCATTATCCATTCAAGGTTCTTCCATGTTCAAATATCACTTGGGAAATTCATCATGTGTTTTTTAACTGCTTGAAAGTTTTTTGGCTCTGTGTTCATGAAATGACCAGTTATCTCCGCACAAAAAATCAGATCAATTTCTTCAGACGTTATTTTTGGTGATCATGGTGAAGAATTACTATTATTTGAGCATGAGGCAGACCTCTAGTCTTCTGGATATCTATAAAATGAGTTTTATCATGGGCAATCAAAATATTTGAGTCTTGAATAATTGATTTATAAGCTTCTTTAGTTTCAAGTTGAAAAGTTGTGTTAATATTTCATGATATTTTAAAAAGGGTTCATTATTTTGATGATTAGATGGGTAAAATTATTTAAAATGTATGGACCTGTGATTATGTAGCAAATAATTTTTTCTTCTATTTTGATCATGGTTTGAAACAGGATAGTGTCTGGATGATGATCAAGCCATAGAAAAGTTCTTAGTTGGGGGTGGTGAAATAGTTTATGATTAGGATCAGGGTGATTATATGTGGTTGGATTTCTCAAGTGATTTAAATGAGCAGTTTGGAGAATTTCATGACAATGTGAGTGGTGTGATTCATTTTGAACTACCATGAAAGGCAGTGAAGATTTCATTTGGAAAAAAGCTTGTGGTTTTTTTATGAAGAGGAATAAAGGACATCAAGAATCAAACCAAAAATATTTTAGTTTGGGAGATGAATAAATGGTATGGGAGGTGGTATTCATGTTGAAAAACTTAAATTAAAAGTGGTGCTTGCCATTATCATCTTTTAAATGTCTTTCAGACCCTTGATGTTACACTGAATTGTTTATTCTTGGTTAAATCCCCTGGTACGCTGTTATTGTTTCAGTGTTTACATTAACATACTTGGCAATGTATTTATTTACATGATTTTTGCAATAATTTGGAAGAAAAAGTGGAAAAAACCTTATGTTTGTTGAAAAATTACGTGTAGATGTATGTGCATGCATTTTTTTCATATACTTGGAAGAAAAATCAGACAAAAATTACTAATGCAAAATATGTGTGTACATTGGTTTCTGTTTGTGGGACTAATAAAAAAAGTTTACATTCAATTTTCATTTTTTGTTTTCTTTTTTTTTTTTAAATAAAAAAAACGTTGAGATGCACTAGTTTGTATTCTCAAGGGTGGATACTTGAATGAAGGGTGGAGGACCAAAACAAAAAACACTGGTATCTAAAAAGGGTTCAGGAACCAATTATTTTGTACATAGGAGATTGTGCACCATTTACAAGCATACATTGATTATATTTCCCACAGGTTTGTATTGGCTGAGTTTTTTTTTCCTCTCCAAGTGTATAATTTTCAGTCATATTTCACTTATTCAAAAGTTATTTCCACATCCCCTCCCTCATGTGTTGTAAAATTTACAATCCTCACATTAAGGTTTGTTGGTCCTTCAGCTTTCTTGTCAAGTCTAAGGCACTTTTTAATGATTTCATAAAATTTGTTCAATTTTTGTTCCCACTTAAGATCCGCTGCATGCTCCAGATTAAGTCATTCAAAAAATAAAACACCCTATAAAAGTATTTTTTGGCTTCTTTAAGGTGTTGTCCATTTAAATAATTAAAGCAGCTTATTTTTGCAGTGCATTGTCATGGGTGGTGGTTTCTTGATATCACTGAGCTCTTTATGCATGTGTGCTAGGTTTTTTTTACCTTCAGAAAAGGCCAGATGTTCTTCTGAAAATTTTGATAGATAAAATATAAACTGATTCCCTGCACCCATGCAACCATAATACTTAAATTGGTGATGAAATTAACTGATTTAGAGGAATAATGTGGAATTAATCTGCTGCATTTCTGTGGGCATTTTTCAGGGGTTTGAGGTGATTGGGTTCATTCTAGACAAAGGAGCCAGGCAGGCATTGGTTTTTGGAAAGAAAAATGAAAGAATCAGGTGTACTTTCTGAATTTTAAGAAAATAAATCAAATGAATTTTCCTGAGGGAAATGAATACAAAAAATGGGAAAATTTGTGCCTCCATATATGAGGGGGAAAACATGTTGAAAAATTTAAGGAATGCTTGTGTTTTTAATTCCCATAACACTGTTTTTAGCCCTTTAAAAAGCCAGTGGGGTGCTAACACAGGGGGTAACTGAATTTATGACTATAATGACCCCTTTTCCTTTAAATAAAAGCCTGTAATAAGGGTAGGAAGATTTGATTGAAGGCTAGAAATTGGGCTTCAAAGTATAAAATAAATGAATTTGGAGTATGATAAAGGAAAAGACAACTCCAGAAATTTTGAAAACTGAAACAAATCCCAAAAAAATCAAAATTGTGATGGAGGTACTGGGCCCAAGCTGAAGAAGTGATGGACCATGTGTCAGCTTTCTATTTAATACCAAGCAACCTTTAAAAGTATAAAAATAAATAAAAAATAAACAAACTAAACAATTAAAAAAAAGATGTATGAAATCCATAAATATTATGACTGAAATGGATTCTTCACTAAAAATTAGGTAGGGCCACTGACTGACCCCACCCCTGAATTATTACTCCTTCATATTTTAATTAATTAAAGAAAAATTAACCAAAAATTCACAACACCACTATGGCCCTTTTTGGCCATTTCAATGTTTCACATGTATTTTCACTTATAGGATTCACACCTAAATTTCAGTCAAAGCTGAGGTGTTGTGTATATTTTAGGAGTTACAAGCAGAAATGTGTTTCGTCACAATTCATGGACATATCCCCGCATCCCTACACAGTCCCTGTGCATCTGCCTTACCCTTTACGCATCAGATTCCCGCGTTCAGAATTCTTTCATGCAGAAGATCCTAACCTGGGCGCAGATGCACTGAATGATCCATGCATCAGGATCCATTGTGACTAAACCAACAGCAGGTCCTGTCACTAAAAGCTACAATATAGTAGGATCTACCACATCTATGTAATATTGTGACATATGCATGAAATGTGTTCTGAAAACTTTAAAAATTCAATAAAATTATTATATAATAATTTTTAAATTATTTTAAATTAACAATTAAATATTTAGAATCACCATAACAAGGACTGATCCCAATATTTAAAGTTCATCAAAAACATCAAGGATTGGTTCTAAAAATTATTCAAGATTTTGAACAGGATCAGAAGATGATGGAAAATCAATAAATATCCACTTCTTATCACTTTATTAAAATATTACTACTACAAATTAAGGATACATGGAGAATTATCAAAATGAAAACTTAAAATATTAACAGATCCTGAAGCTAAAAAAATGCAGAAATCCAGAAGATCTGAGATCAGCTGATTTAAAGAACCTTGAGGACATGCAAGTCATTCCCTGACTGGATTACTAGCTTTAGCCCTTGAGCCTTACCCTCTCTACACGCCCTGAGGAGAATTTTGTTCACCCAAAGAAGGTATTTGTACAGACCTTCTTTTGAATTATTTTTCCCCAGTTATCTAAAAATTTATGAATTATTTTCCAGAAATCATTCCAACCTTGATTGGGTGCTTATATGAGATAAGAAATATATTCATTTCCAAGTCTGATATATACTAGAATGATTTCTGAAATAATTATTGATCCAGTAAGGTTTAGTCAAGCAATCAACCCCAACACTGCTCTGAAACCCTTTATCTGAATCTGTGGAGGATTTCTGTGAATTATTGCTCAGAAATTGAGTTGTTTCATTTGTGCCTTTGCCTGAATGCTGTTTTCCCAGCCATACTAGCTGGATAAGTCCTTAAAAGGCACCCATCATTATTCCAAGGTCTTCACACTGCCCAAGGTGGCCCCTTGAAGAGAGGTTGTTTGTCTGTAAAGATCCCCAGTAGTATAATACTGTTCCCCATATTTTTATAAAATATTGAAAACCATTTAAACCAAGCAATTAAACCTTGCACTAGCTCTAAAAATATTTATTATTTTATCCCTTTTTATGTCTTTAATTTTAGGAATATTATTATTCAAATACTTTATCACTCTCTGTAGCTAAAGGACTGAAAGCCTCCTGGCATCAGAGAGATGACAACTGAAGTTCTGGCGGGTAATATCACTAATTAATTAATTTTTAATTATTTATTCCTTGGAATAGTCAATTAACTGTAAGAAATAAGGGAAAATACTTAATATAAAATTTTTTGATGATTTGATTTTTCCAGTGGATCTAAAGACCAACTGAGAGTTAATAAATTATTATTTGAAGCTTCTTCAACAGAAAAAGAAGAAAAATCCATGACTTTGTGTGACTTTTATTATAAATCCCAAGCAACAACAGCAAAAGCTTCTTTATTGTGAGAAACAAGCTATAAAAGAAAAGGAGCTTGAAATTGAAAGAATTATCAATTTTAATTCTCTATTAAGCAGAAAAAGGAGTTGAAAAAATATCAAAAACAGCTTTCTATCTTCAAAAGAAGAAACAATAAAAATTAAAATAAAACCATCAAAGTAATTATTAAATTATTTTCTGCTAAAAAGTATTGAAAAATCATGTAAGAATACAAAAAAATATTATTTTTTTATTTTTTATTCCTTTTAGTGGGGTTTGTTTTTGGTGATCTCATTGACCAAAAACTGCTTGAGGAAACCCCAGAGTGTGAATCCTTGGATTTTTCCCATGATTTGATTGGTACCCACTCTGATCCCCTTGGAACACCCCCTAAGGACAGAATTTAACCCAACCAAGTGTTGTTGCCATTGAATTTAACCTTGAGATGGTTATAAACCACATAAAAAATTATTAAAAAATAAAAATACTCAAAGAAAATATTTTTATAATTTATTTGACCTTTTTTCAAAATTTTTGACACAACTTACACTTTTTTTTGTGCAATGTTCAAAAATAGGTGAAACACCCGTGCCAGTGGTAGAGTCAAATCATATAGATCTCTGCCCGGAGGAAATCCTGCACACATGGACTCCAGTTGCAAGTGCAATGAGGGGACTCAAACCTGTGACCCAATCATCACACAAGACAACTTCAACAACCACGGCCGCAAACTTGACCAACTCAATTTTGGAGAGTTGTCCTTGGACCTGCATGTCATCCCCGGTGGATACTGCGCCACATAGGCCACCCCGGCTGGACCCATCCCAGGAGGACAAGATGAAGGCCCTAGTGAAAAATCACATAGGTTATTGGGAGCATTTCAAGCTGGCTCAGGAACAGGAAGACCAACCAGGTATGAGAAAAGCTATTTCTCTGGAAAAGAGATCCCAGATCTCTCTTCAAAGGTTGATCCCAAAGAAAGAAGTAGAAAATTATGTGTAGAGCTGGAATCCCTGGGATCAATTACCTTAAGGACCCCAAAAGGAAGAGATCCTCAGCCCATCAGAAGTTAAGGAACCCCAAAATATTGGGACAACATAATATCCTTAGCCCATAAATGGAAGAAAGTTTATCACAACTAGATATAACTACTTTCAATACCTTTTCTGTGAATGTGTCTCATAATTTCAATTTCTTTAGCAAAAAGTTGGATAAAATGAATGAGAAATTGGATAAATTAAATATGAAAATTAACAAAGTAATCCAATCCCAATCCAATTTAGCTAGGATTAATTAGTTAGAAGAGCATAAAAAAAGACATGATCTTAAACTAAATAGCTCTAATAAAACATATTGAAAGTACCTGTTATACCATCCAAGAAGAAATTCTTCTGTCAGTTGATTAAATGAAATAAGAAGTAAAGAAAATAGAACATATTCCTTGTACACATTTGATTAATAAGATAGACTCATGAGGAAACACAATTTTCAGCTGGCTACTATGCAGAACCAACTGACTAAGCCACCACCAACTAAAATACTAATAAAATAAGAAAAATATGGAAATATGAAACTAAAAATCAAAATAGTGAATAAAACCTTAAGTAATGAAAAAATGAGGAATAATATTTCAGAAATGGGTTCCTGGCGCCAATTTAGGTAGGGTCACACACTGGCACCACCCCCATTTCCTGCTCCTTCAGGTAGAACTGTTACATACCTGAGTGTGCCACCCATCACATCCGCAGGTATGGGTTTCTGACTGAAAATGCAGTCAGAAGCCAATAATTATGTCTATTTTAGGAGTTATGGACAAAAAAAAGTTTTTTCCATAACCCTGTGTGCAGCTGCAGACCCTCCGCAACCAAGCAACCAAGCTATGGCATGCAATGGCTCTGCAAGCAGTCAGGCACCCACGTTGCGCAAGGCTGAGGTAGCCGCTAGATGGGTACTACCGCACAAGTAAGTCCCCAGATGGAAACTATTGTGCAAGGCTTTTGCTAGATGGCAACTAAAATGCAAGGCAGTTGCTAGATGGTGACTACCACGCAAGGCAGTTGCTACCAACCCCGGGGGTGGTCAAGCAACTACCATGCAATATAGTTGCTACAAAATGAACTGCGGGTAGACAAGCAACTACCCGGCGTGGTGGTCACTGCTGGTTGTGTTGGAGTATCACAATCCTCCACATATCATCTGTTTATTCTCATTACCAAGTCTCTTTGTTTTCTTCTCTTTATCTCTTTACTTTCTTCCTTCTTTTCCTTTCTTTCTACTTTTCTATTGACTATCTGTTTCCTCACTGTGTCTGTCTTTCATCTATCACAAATCCCCTCTCAGTTATCAGGTAGTGCGTCCTCACTTTTCTCTCTATTCAATATTCAATATTATTTTTTCATTTCACGCCTCACGTGAAACCTCAATGCTCTGTATATACCTGAGGACAGAACTTGCGGAAAGTAGAAGGATTCTCTTTCCTCATCCTTCTACTCTGCTTCATTTAATCCACAAGGCTGTTTGTTTGAATTTCTCTAGAGTCCTGTCAGTGGATAACTTTCCAGAGGAACATTTATCACGGCATTCAGCTAGGATATGTTGGATATTCTCTTCATTAGTCAAGACTAGGACACTGGAGTGTTGATGTTTGTGATTATATACTAGTCCATCCCAGAGAGTAATTCTTCCATCTTTTTATACTTTCAGTAATGGTTCAGGAAATCTTTTGATTAGTTCAGATTGAGGATTTTTATTTTCTTTAATAGAGATCAGGATTCTAATATCAGGGCTGTAAGTTTTCCTAATGGATTCAAACAAGGATTCATCCAATTCACAGATATGCATCCCAGTAATTGGAGCCTCAAGGTCAAGCAGGTTTATATTTAGTATGTTAAAAATTTCATGATCTTCTTGGTCATGAGCAGAGTTTCTGGGGTCATTGGGTAGAGCATTCTTACTCAAAATTTCAGCTTTTTTTTGTTTGCTACCAGCTTGATGAATTATAGTCATCTGTCCTATATACTGCTGAATGGCTATCTGTCATCTCAACCAATGCTTGCTAGGGGTTTTCATTCTCATTAGAGTTCTAAAAGCATTGCAATCAGTAATTATCAAAAAGTTAGTACCTTCCAGGTAAAAATGGAGTTTTCCTAAAGCCCATACTAGAGAAAGGCATTCAATTTTGCTGGCACCATATGTTTTCTCTGTATCCTTGACTTGTCTAGAGATGAAGACCATCGGTTTTTCTACTGGTTTGTACTTTGCTATGATTTCTTGGTGGAGGGAAGCACGTAATCCTTCCATGCTAGCATCTATGTATATCTTGAATTTTTTGATGCAATCATGTTGGATTTGCACAGGAGATGTGGTCATAGCTACTTTGAGTTCTTCATAACTCTCTACCCTCTCATGAGTCATCTCAAAGAGAGTTTTTTTGTTGCAAATTTCATACAAAAATTTTGTCAGCAATGCAAACTTGGGTAAGTACTTTCTTTAATAGCTGAAGAAGGTTATGAAAAACAATATTTCAGTCTTATTCTGGGAAATTTTTCTATTTATAACAGCAGATATCTTGCTTTGATCATCTGTGAGGTTTATAACAGATACTATATTTCCTAGGGCTTTGAGTTCTCCATATCAAAAGTTGCACTTCTTCATAGATACTTTTTATCCTATTGTAGAGATGCTTTTCAGAACTAATATTACTTTTTCCATATGAGGAGTCCAATCATCAGTGTAGATAATAAAATAATCAATGTATAGCATAATCCATTCTTCCCTAATAAACTCGTCTAGTACTATATCCATAATTCTTTGGAAGTGGGAGGGAGCATTTTTGATTCCACAGGGCATTCTTGAATACTCATATATCCCTAAGTGTCATATGATTCTCATGAATTTCCTACTATCAGGACTGATAGGGATCTGGTAAAATACTTTCAAAGTGTCCATGGTAGTGATAAACTTAGCTTTTGAGGGGTTATGGAGAGCATGGTCTATTCTAGGGATTGGGTAGTAGTCTGCTTCAGTGTATTTATTCAGTATCCTGAAGTCTCCAACCATTCTTTATTTGTCATTATGCCAAGCTAAAATCACTGGTTTAGTGACATCTACTTGTTCATTATGTCCTACTTTCCTTCAAACTTTTAGTTCTATTTATTCATAGATGTGAGTTTTGACAGCAGCTCTTGATTTTGGACTAGAAGAGTAAGCAGTTCTTCTAAGTTCAGAAGGGTAAGGTGGTTTGATCCAGCATACATTTTCTTTGGTTTCTAAATTCTTCTTGACTTCTAAGTTGGGAGTGGAAGAATCTTTGGATTTAGTGTTGTATCCTTCTCTATTCTTGGTGATGTGATCTTTTGGTCTGTTGGTTCTCTTGTGAATACCATTCATATCAATAGTTTCTTCTAATATACCAATGAGGATAGATAGGTCAGAATCCATAGGCGTTATGCGTCTTACACAGTGGTTGAGGTGTCCAGGGCATAAAATGAGAATTCTTTCATTGATTTCTCCTTTTCCAGTATGATGGTAAAAGCAATCCAATACACCATTTGTGAGGTTTGTCTTTACAGGGTCAAATAATGAGTTTTCAAAGGTTTCAATCATGTTCCTTTTCTAAAACTTGTACAGAAATGTTCTCTGATAAGTACTTTCCAAGAGTTCCAATTATGAGACCCTAATTATACTCTTTTGTTAATGAACCAGTATAGGGCTACTCCTTCAAATATTCTGGGCAAACTTACTACTGCTATGGTATCTGGGAGCTAATATGAAGCAAAATTGTAGTCAATGAATTTGATAAAGCTAATATGGTTGTACTTTCCTTCTCCTGAGAATTTAGGCCACTCAGTTACAGGGGGTAAACATTTGATTTCTTTTTCTACTTCAGGGGTTTGACTGGGTCTATAGGTTTTATTTCTTACCACTCCAGAACTAGGGGGAATGTTAGGGATAATACTCATTCTGGTAGGTTTTTTTTTCTTCTGCATTGACTAGAGGAGGTCCATTTGAGTTGAATTTGAGGTCTTTTAGATCATTCTGAATAATTCCTAATTCCAAATCAACTTTGTTAAAATACGGATGTTCATATTAGTCTCTAATTCAAATGGGATTCACAAATGGGCCTCAAAGGCCCATTGGACATCACGTGGGCCATGTGGGCCTGTGTGGATGTTATTGTTTTTGGGAATTTGGGCACCAAAACACATTTTCCAAGTCAATTGGGACATGGTCCTTGACGGGCCTGTCAGGGGGGATGAGCCACCTTAGCCAGATGGGCTTATCTGGGAGTTTATGGGCCCAAGGAGTTTTATGGACATACTTGGCCCGACAGGCTGGCCCGCCAAAGTATGTTTTTTGGGTTCATTGGGCCTTGGCTGCCCATTGGGGACGCCTCCCGTGTTGCGGCCCACTCAGGGCCGCTTGTTTTTCACCTGGGGCCTGGGCGGGGCTGTTTTAGGGGGAAGGGGACTTTGTTTGGAGTCCCCCCACCCGCTGTGTGCAGGTCTGTGGCTGCCAGGGCTGGCTGCCCCTGCCTCCCTCCCTCCCCTTGTTTGGTACCAAGGGGGAGGGAGGATGGCTGGTCCCTCCTCTACCAGACCAGCCAGCGGGTTGCAACAAAGGCAACAAGCAATGTGGGAGGGGACTTGATCACCCCCACACCTCAAGAACACTTAAACTAGGACCATGCCGGTTGCAAAAAGGTGACTGGCGGTGGTGGGGACCTAATCACCTCCCCCACCAAGCAAGGGGCCATCTCCCCTCCCCCCTTTACCAAGGGGGAGGAGCAAAAACCCGGGGGGGACTTTACCACCTTCTCAGGGTAACTCTGTGTTACCAACAATGAGGGGGGGACCTGATCAACCTCCCTATCAAGTTTTAGTTGAGACTTCCATTGCAACCAATGTGGTTGTGGCAGCAATGGCGGTACTGGACCGCCATGGGGGGGGAATTTCATAACCTCTCCCCTTGGATGTGAGATTAGGTGCGGGGCACACATTTTCAACGGACTGCAACCCCCTGGTGTGTGAGTAGCACCAAGCCACCCTCCCTGGAGGGGTGGCTGGTCCAACTGATGTAAGTGACACAACCACAGGCCCAGAAGGGGCTGGTGGAATAGGCTGGGTTTCATGGAAAACACCCCAGCCATGACTAACCAATGAATGGTAGTTAGTAGGGAACAAAAGGGCCAAGCCATGCTGGTTGGACCATATGGGTCCAACCAGGGGCATTTCCACCAGCCACAGGGGCTGATTGGGGCCAACTGGGCCCCTCCCTTGTTATGTAACCATGCAAAGCGGTTTGTAGGGCCTTTAGAGAATATTTGGGGCAGAATTTATGCCTTTGTCTTGAAAATAAATGAGCTCCACATGAGCACCATCTTTTTTATTTAAGGAGCTCTTCTACCTGCTGTTTTCCATCCATTCATTAATCAATTCATTCACATTCACAAGTGTGCCATTGCCTCTGCCTCAAATTAAGGATCAATCATAAGACATTATGGTCTCAGAATTTCTTTTGCTTTAAATACTGCTCTTTGACTAAGCTTGTGGGCCAATAATTCTAATAAGCTTTACTGTGCAGAAAGTCCATTTTATTAACTAGATGGGAATTTGGAGTATCAGTGTTGTTTTTAATTTATCCTTTAAGTTGTTCAATGGAGAGGAGGATTTCTTCTTGTACTGAAGAATAAGTGTTGTTCATATGTTTAATGATAGATACCTTATGTCAGCTCTCTGATACCAGGAACCTTGCAGTCCTTTAGCTACAGAGAGTGATAAAAGAACTTGGAGCAATAATATTCCAAAGAATAATCACTTTAAAGCTCCAATAATGGTATGGTAAGAGCAAGTGCAAGGTTTATTTGGTTTGGTTATAAATATTTTAAATATAATATAGAAAGAGGGGCCACATTATTATACTACTGGGGATCTTTACAGACTAGCAACCTCTCTTCAAGGGGCCTCCTTAGGCAGTTTAAGAACCTTGGAATAAATATGGGTTCCTTAGAAAGGACTTATTCCACTAATGGCCGGGCTTAACAGCACAAGTGGCCTAGACAGGAAGGGAAACACTCACTCTGAGCACTTGACCACGAAAATCCTGGAATAATTGGAAGGTTTTCAGAGCAGATGGGGTTGATTGCTTGACTAAACTTCAATGGTTGATTGGTTAATAAAGGTAAATAATACTACTACAGACTAAGTCATAAATCACTTGCTTATCTTCATATAAGCACTTGATTAACAATGACACTGTTTCTGATTGATAATAAATAATTCCTGATAACTGATTAACTTATTCAAAACAGAAGGGCAAAAAGAGCCTGTTTAAATATTCTTTTTGGGTGCTTGAGGACCTCTAGAAGGAGTACTAGCCATGGGCTGAGGCTAGGGGGGCAATCAGGGCAAAATTGGCACGTCCTCAAGGTGCTGTTAGCCTGCTGGATTTAGATCTGTCAAGGAACAGCTCCTTTTTAGCTGCAGGATCTGTTAATCAATAGATTAGTCATTTTGCTGATCCTGCACTGATCCTCAATTTGTACAGTAAGTACTGGTCCAAAGTGAGCAGGAGTGGATGTTTATTTATTCTCCATCCTCTGCTGATCCTGTATGTAATTTTTAATAATTTTTACGACCACTCCTTAATTAGTTTCGTGGTCTTTGAAGGTTCTGATCAACTTATTTCGTGGTGAGTCTGGATGTTTATTTAATTAATAAAAAATACTAAAAATTAGTTACTAACTAATTTTAATTGATTTTTAAGGCTTTTGAACCATAATCTATGCTCGTGTGGTAGCTTTACATATGTATTGTAGATCCTACTATATTGTAGCTTCTCTGAGCGGTACCTGGATGTCATAGGAGGCGCGGGGATCAGTCCATTCAAATGCGCGCGGGGACTGATCCGCTGCTCAGATGCGCGCGGGGGACTGTACCACTGCGCGCTTGACTAGGTCACAGGATTACCTGCGCGGGAATTCAGTTGCGCGGGAGTTCGGCGCTGTAGGGACGCGGGGCTGCGTGCGGGAGTTGGCGTACGCGGGAGTCCAACGCTGTAGGGACGCGGGGCTGCGTGCGGGAATTGTGACAAAACACACTTTCCTGTGTAACTCCTAAACTACACACAACACCTGGATTTCGACTGAAATTTAGGTGTGAAACCTATACATGACATATCATGTGAAATATTAAAATGGCTAAAAGGTGCCATACTGGTGCCGTGGTCATTTACCATTTTGTATTAAATTAATTAAAAATATAAGGAGTAAGAATTCAAGGGTGGGGTCAGTGAGTGACCCTACCTTATTTTGGGTGGGGAATCCATTTCTGCAATAATATTTATGGATTTACTACTCCTTCATTTTATAATAATTTTATTTATTCATTTATCTTTGTTCCTTTTAATTTTGTTAATATTATTATTGTTGTTGCTTTGTCAGGTTGCTCTGTGCTAAGTAGCAGGCTGACACCTTATAAATTTGGATAGTGTCTCTCATTTATTTGATCTCCAACTCACTAGTTTTCAGATGGGAAGCTTGTTTCTGGATTACTTTGGGAAAAACTTGAATAATCTTTTTCCAATTGGTTATGAATATTATCCAAATGGCTGCTTAGGATGTTAGATTTGTAGAAAACATTCTCAGAAATTTTATTAAAGATAGGTGTAACATCTGCATCTATTTTTGATACACTTTCTTCCACTTCTGTGC
The DNA here is from genome assembly GCA_025617555.3 of Puccinia polysora. Classification (NCBI taxonomy): domain Eukaryota; kingdom Fungi; phylum Basidiomycota; class Pucciniomycetes; order Pucciniales; family Pucciniaceae; genus Puccinia; species Puccinia polysora. The sequence goes on along the minus strand of CM062616.1, from coordinate 13,741,881 downwards.
TAGAGATATTTCTATTCTACCAGTCTTTTTTATTCCTCATCTTTTGGTGATTGGAAGAACTCAACTTTTTGGGGTACTTTCCCTTCAAATTTGCTATTTGATACCAAGGATTCCAACTTTCCACATATTTCTCTACTTCCTTCCTGGGAATTAATTTCTGCAGGGCCATCTGTGAGTACTTGGCCTGTGATATTGCCTTTTTCATGGCTTCCATTTCCCCTTGGACTTTTGCCAGTTTTTAGGCTTCCCAGTGGCTCACATGGTTCTTTACTAGAAACTTTTTTTTGGAATCTTTGGTTGAGTCCAACTGGGGTGGCATGGGGGGAGAAATAACTGCCAGGGACGAGTCTCTGCGTGAGGGAGATCTCTCAAACGGTTGATTGGTCAAGTTGGATGGCACAGGCGCTAAAGGGTCTTGCAGTGCTTGTGTTGCAGGTTGGAGTGCCCTTATTTTGCTTGCTATGGGCTGTTGTTCCTCCATGCAAAGGTCCATAGGATAGGGCTTGTCTGGTTGCACGTGTATTAGGCCTGTTTAGTTTTTTATTTATTATAATTTTTATTGATTTTTATTGATTTTTTCAAATTTTCTTTATTATGTTTTTTTTAAAAAAAACAATTAAAAAAATATTTTGAGCTTACTTCTTTAGTTTTTATTAAATAAATAAAGTGAAATTTTATATTTCTTGCAGGCCTTATGCTTTCTGAGTAAAAAATTGAAGTTTATATGTCTTTCAAGCTCAAGTTCTTTTTCTTTAATGTCTTCTTTTTCATGGCTCAGAAGTCTTTGTTTAAATTGATCAAGAGTTAAAGAATTCCAGTAATTAGGTAAAAGGACACATGTATTGGCTTCTCTCTTTTTTTTAAAGAGATTTAAATAATTATTTATTAATTCTTTTTTGGTCTTGAGATCCACTTCAAAAAGAATTAAAAAAGATGAAAATAAGTATTTTGAATTATTTTTACATGGAATATCTGGTCCAAAGAAATTGATTAATCAAATATCAATTATTCAGGGATATTTCCCAGCCAGACCCACAGTTTTCAGCTTACTTATACCAGGAAATTTGCAGTCCTTAAGCTACAGAAAGTTATATTGGTGTTGGAAAAATAATAATTCCAAGAGAATAGGTGAAATGCTCAAAAATATTGATATAATAAAACAAAGTGCAAAGTTTGGAGTTTGGTTTGGTAAAAATGATTTTTGATATATTTTTAAAGAGGTTCCACAGTTCATGCAACCTGGGGATCTTTATTGAAACAACCTCTCTTCAAGGGGCTATTTTGAACCGTGTAAGAACCTTGCAACAATGAGGTCCTAAGTGATAACTCAAAAGGGCTTAACTCAAGGGAAATGGGTTGACTGGCTGTCTCACAGAACTTATTACTGGAGGCAAGGAGGAGATAACTTACTAATTCAAGCAGAAAATCCAAGATTCTTGCAATAATTAATGGTTGAAAGGGTCTCAGGGCAATGGTTGAGGTTTTTGCTGATTTTCTTCAATGGAATTAAGAATGAGTTAGAATTCATAATTATAATAACAGAATGAGGCCATAAATCAGTTTTTTATCTTCTATGAATACTTGATCATGGATGGCAATTGGTCTGATTTTATTACTTAAAAATCATTGGTTTTTAAATAATCAAAAAAGAGCTGTATATATACCTTTTTGCAGTAGTAAGACCTTCCAGGGCCATAGAGAGGGTTGCACTTGTGGGATAAGGCTAACAGCCTTGCCAGGGATAGTGTGGCACCTATTATTAGTTCTTTCAATCAGCTGGACCTTCCTGTGTCATATTTCTTTGTGAAATTATTGCCAGAAGCTGTTTCAATGTTAATTTGTTATTTTTACAGTTATTTCATATTTCCTTATTTTTTATTATTTTATTTTGATTGAAATGGGCAGAGATGGTTATTTGTAGATTCTTAGCCATCTTCTGCACATTCTGGTAGTTTCTAATAAATTTTTGATATTTTTTTGTGGTTTATAAATATTTCACAATATCCTTTACGTGAAAATCTTTATTATTATTTTCCCTAATTTGTCTGTCTTATATTTTGAATTTCATAATTTTTATTCAATATTCAGGTGTTTCAGACCTCCCGCCAGTCAGTTTTTTTCTTATCCATGATTTATGCATGCAGTTTGTAGCCTTTTCCTGCGGTACCTGGCTTTCAGGAGAGGAGAAGTTATTTCTGATGCGCACATACTTTACAGCTGCGTGGGGGAATCCAGCATCTGCACCCAGCAGCATAATGCATGTGTGTGTCTTGACAGTCACCTAAAAATTTATTTTCAGGCATGTGTACCCTTTCTGTATGGATGTGGCGCTGCAAGGGGGAATTGTGACAGAATAAAAATCCAGTTGTAACTCCTAAAACATAAACAACACTTTAATTATGAGTGAATTTTAGGTGTGAAACATATAAATGACATCACATGTGAAATATTAAAATGGCAAAAAAGTGCCATAGTGATGCCATGGCTTTTTGTTCATTTCCGTTTTAATGATTTTAAAAAAATAAGGAGTTGAAATTCAAGGGTGGGGTCCGTGGGTGACCCTACCTTATTTTATGTGAAGAATCCAAATTTTGGATGAAATTTGGGATTTCTCACTAGTTTTGTTTTTATGATTCATTTTCATTTCCATTCTACTTTGACAGCTTGCTCTGCACAAGGGGCAAGATGAAAGGTGGATTAGTTAAAAAGAATTCACAATCAAGTATGTTCTATTTCTGAAACCTGCCAGAAATCTAATAGGACTACTGGAAAAAGGTTTTTTCTCCTTCAAAAGATTTCTGAGCCAATGAAAAGATGGGAAATCATCAACCTGGACTTTGTAACTGGATTACCCCCTTGATGAGCTGATTCCTACAGCTCAGTCCTTGTTATAATAGATAGGTTTTCCAAGAAAGCTAAGTTCACACCTAACCATAAGGAAGACACTGCTATGGAAGTAGCATTAATCTTCTGGAACAGGCTCCTTGCAGATGTAGGAGTCCCCAAAATTATTATCAGTGATAGGGACCCCAAGTTCACCTCTGAATTCTGGAGAAATCTCCATGATATTTTAGGAACTCCCTTAGCGTTCTTTACAGCTTGTCACCCTCAGACAGATGGATTAGGTAAAAGGATGATCCAAACCTTGGAAGATATGCTTAGGAGAGCCTGTTTCTTTGGTCTAGAGAACAAAAATTCTGGTGGATACTGCCACAATTGGGTTAGCCTCCTACCTTCTTTAGAAATAGCTTATCACAGCAGCAAACATTCTACTACAGGAATGTTGTAGAATTTACTAGAAAGAGGATGGATTCCTAAGTTACCCAGGGATAATATCAACAGGCAGTATACAATATTCATCCAAAATCCCTCCATTTCAAAAAAAATTATAGATGTAGCTGGTAAGCATGCTGCTAAGTGTTTTTCAGATGCTGTGGAATACAACCAGTAGAGATGGGAAAAACCACAAAAGGAACCTGCTTTCAAGATTGGAGATCAATTCTTAGTTCCTACTACCAATTTAAATAACTTAGCTGGGGAAAGGAAACTTAGACCAGATTTTGTTGGACCCTTTTTCTGGAATCCCTTCCTCTTTGGTTCAATACTATCTATATATCTCCCTTCTATCCACCCTCAATCTTTACCGTAATCACATTCATTACCATTACATGCTATCATCCACCATCATTAATCAACAAATGTCACCACTACAATCCGAATTCATCTATGCCACCGTTACCATCACCATCACCATCACCATCACCATCACCATCACCATTACCATCACTGCTACTATTACCATCATAATTACAATCATCATCACTGCTACCATTATCATCATCATCATATCATTCTTCCCCATTAAGCTAGGCAACTATGCCTGAGGTCCTTATAGCTCCTCTTAAAATAGGCTATCATCTGCCATATCATGCTAGGCAACTATGCCTGAGGTCCTTGTTTCTCCTCTTAAAATAGTTAATAATTTCCCCGTCTAATATCCTGAAAAGGTGGTTTCTTGTCATATATTCCTCATTTCTCATATTCTCATCTCATTTATCATGAATCTCTGTAATTTTTGCTGGTTTTAAATTGGTTCCTAAATTTGTCAGCTGAGGTGGTGTGTTGTTTTTTTTTATTTTCATATTCTGTAACTAACAAATTTAGTTACCTTATTGCTGTCTTACTGTTTTAATTATGTCATTACCCATGTCTTTTGCTGTCTTACTGTTTTCATTATGTCATTACCCATGTCTTATCCCTCTCTGGGGCCCTCTAAATGTCTCTAAACTTCTGCCTTAGCCCCCCTTTGGGGTTCTCTATTTGTCTATAAATACTGGTCCTTCCCTTGGACCGTAAATGAAAATCATGAAATTACCAGTCATCAAAAACAAAGTGTCCCTTCCTCCTCATTGGATCAGTTCCACTTGAATTTACAAGCATTACCTCATCCACTTTGGCTCTTTGTTGCCTCATCATTTCCCATTAATTTCTCTTTGGCATTATAGCCTACCTTCAACTCTTCACCTTTACCATCAAAAAGCTCTATGGTAAGAATTCTGTAGAAGTTATTCTAAGTGAAAAACTTTCCATGAAACATCCGGTCTTCCAAGTAAGTCTTATCAAACACTAGCACCCCAGAGAAGGATAAAATACCCCTTCACCAGAAATACCAGTGTTGAAGATGATCCTGATAAAGAAAAAGGTGAAGTTAGCAACATCCTCTGAGATAAACAAGAAAGGATTCAAGGAAAAGATGTCAGACTTTACCTAGTCAGGTATAAAGGAGAATCAGCTGATAAAGATGAATGGTTGGCTAAAAAAAACATTCCAGATGGACTTATACACTTAAGGAGTTACAGGGCAAGCGGAAGACAGTAAAACCAAATTGTTTTCAGATATAGACATATCTTGGAGTGGGGGAATGTCAGATTGCTACTTAATACAGAGCAAAATTTCAAAGTATAAAAATAAATTAAAAATAAACAAAATGATTAATCAGAAAAAAGGAGTAAAAAATACATGAATATCATGAAAGAAATGGATTCCCCACCCAAAATTAGGTAGGGTCAATCATTGGCCCCACCCCTTAATTATCACTCCTTCATATTTTAATTAATTAAAAAAAATAACCAAAAAAGTCACAACACCACTATGGCACTTTTTGGCCATTTTATATTTTACATTTACTGTCACTTATAGTTTTCACACCTAATTTTCAGTCAAAACTGAGGTTTTGTATATATTTTAGGAGTTACACACAGGAATGTGTTTTTCCGCAATTCCTGCACGCAGCCCTGCATCCCTACACAGTCCCTGCGCATCTGCCTTACCCTGCACGAATCAGATTCCTGCATGCGGAATTCCTGCATGCAGAAGATCCTACCCCAAGCGCAGATGCATTGACCAATCCACACATCAGGATCCGTTGTGACTAACCTGGAAGCAGTTCATGTCATTAGCAGCTACAAACTAGCAGAATCTACCACATGTATGTAATATTGTGAAATATGCATGCCAAATGGTCTAAGAATTTCAAAACTTTACTAAAATTATTATATAATAATTTTTGAAGTATTTTGAATCAATAATGAGATATTGAGAATCACCATGACAAGTACTGATCCTAATATTTAAAGATCACAAAACATCAAGGATTGGTTGTAAAAATTATTGAAGATTATCAACAGGATCAGAAGATGGTGGAAAATCAACAAATATCCACTTCTGATCACTTTAGTCAAAAATTACTAGTACAAATTAAGGATACTTGCAGAATGATCAAAATGAGAAATTAACATATTAACAGATACTGCAGCTAAAAGCACAAATAAATCCAGAAGATCTGAGATCAGCTGATTGCAAGCACCTTGAGGAAGTGAAAATTCTTCGCTTAATAGCTTACTAGCCTTATCTGTTGAGAAATCACTTCTCACGACTCTCCTCTCTCTGACTGCCGCGCACCCTGAAGATGAGTGTGAACACTCCATTTCTAAGATTGTCATCTCTCAACTCGAGTCTCCCAGCTTCAGATCTTGGAAGGAAGGGGGGTTCGAGGTTCATCCATCTGAATAACCTCTGACAACAGCTACTCGAAATCGATCTCCTTCTCCTTCTGATCTTCCTTCTTTTACTCCTTCCTCATTCTATTATTCTTTTCTTCCTTTTCCTATTTCTTTCTATCGTTCCTGTTCTTTTCTCTTAAATCTCATCTCGCCTCGACTCTCGATCCACCATCTCAGCTACCTCAATTAAACAGCCCATGTGTTCTTGTCTGGTAAGAGACCTATCCGCAAGATCTATCACAACTAACAACTCTAAACTCTGACCTCTTTACGTTTCAGTCGTCTACTCATTTCCTCTAGCCTCATCCTTTCCTCTGTTGCTCATGCTGTCCTGTTCCTGATCATAGTCCTAGCGTTGGTACTCCTTTCATCTTCTTCATTATTCATTTTTCCTATTTTGAATCAGTTGGTCTAATTATTTCTAAAACCCATGCCTCCAGCCCGCTGGTTCTTTTTTTAAGAAATCAAATAGTGAAATCAACACGGTTAAAAGCCGAAAGACTCAAGCTAATCGAAAATGAACGAACCAGCTGGGGCCAACGACTATTTTCACCAAGTTGCCCTCAAGGCCTCAGTCGATGCCATTCCTCCTCTCAACGAAGACAACTATTCCATCTGGCGGGACAAGATGTTAATGCTATTCGATCTCAAGGAAATTAAGGACGTCATAACTAGGAACTCCGGCCAACTTACGATAAAACAAGATCGAGAAATCCGAGCAATCATCCTTTCTAAACTAGACAGCGTCACTCATGCCAATGTGGTCAACTCGGCAAACATCTCATCGTCTAAGCTGCTCTGGGCTGAGATCACTCGTCGATTTGCTTCATCCGAAACTGCAAACAGAGCACGAGTTTTCAATCAATTTTTACATGCTCCCTTCAACGAACACGCGATAGAAAACTTCATCACCGAGATCAGAAAGGCACTTACCAGGATGGCAGACGTGGGCATAGAATTACCCAAAGATATAATTGCCTACCTCATACTATTCAAGTTTCCCCCGATTCTGGAAAACCTCAAGCAACAAATCATGCATGTAGAGAAGCTGATAACGGTAGAAGTGGTCTTCAACCATCTTACTCAATATAATAATGAGCGAAAGGCTCAATTGAAGATAGGCAAATCAGTTCCGGATATTACCCTAGTTACTACCAAAGGCAGAACAGAGAGAGACGATAAAAAGGCCCGAATTCGATGCAGAGAAGGCTACCACGATCCAAATGCTCCACATCCAGAGACGTCCTGCTTTCATCTCCACCCCCAAATTGCCCCTGGATGGTGGGTCGAACAGCAGAATGAATGGAAAAATAGAACCAAAAAGAACCCAACCATCAACTATCATTCCCTACTTACCCTCTGGATCAACTCCAATAATACCCCGAATCTCTTATTGGACTCCGGCGCAAATATTCATATCTTCAACGACCTGAAATTCTTCACTTCCATCAATCTTCAAGACGATCCAGAAGAAATCAAGACTGGAAAGCTAGAAGCTAACCTTAAAATTCGAGGTACTGGTACAGTCCGACTGGAATGGAACGATTCGGTCGTAACCTTAGATGAGTGTATGTATGTCCCAGACATAGTGGTTAACTTAATTAGCCCCGGTCTTCTAGCAAAGAAGGGATGCAATCTTTCTCAAGAACGAGATCAATTTACGGTCTCTCGAGGCAACAAGCTAGTCCTAAAAGGATTGATTCGCGACAATCTCTTCGTAATTGAGAAACCTCGAGTCGCGGGTAACAATCTCTCAGTTAATCTCACAAATCAATCCACAAGCTCAACTACTGTCGAATCTCAATCTCTATCCAACTTTCACAAAATGTACGGTCATGCTGCAATCTCCACCCTCAAGCCTCTACTCAAGGGTCACTTTTCTAAAGAAGAATTGGATAGCTTTCAGTGTGAGAGTTGCGTAAAAAGCAAAATAACTAAATCTCCCTTCTCAGCAACTTCAACGCCTTCGTCGAAACCGCTTGAAAGAATACACCTCGACCTGATTGGACAAATTACCCCTCAATCCAAGGCGGGCCACCGGTACATTCTAACTCTCGTAGATAACTTCTCTGGCTATCTTGCGGCATTTCCCCTCCTATCTAAAGATGAAACCCCGAACGTCATAATCAATATCCTGGAAACAGAATATAAACGGCTTAATTACTATCCGACAGAAATTTTCTCGGATAAAGGCACGGAATTCACCAACAAAACTTTGAAAGACTTTGCCAAATCTAAACACATCAAACTACTCACGTCAGAACCGCATCATTCCCAACACAATGGCCGGTCGGAACGAGCCAATCGAACTATCGTCGAATCCGCGCGAGCAACCTTCTCTTCTTCCAGACTGCCAAAGAACTATTGGCACATAATAATCCGGAGCTGCTGCTTCATGTTGAATCAAATCCCGAGGGAAGGTAATGATCGATCCCCCTGGGAACTCATGTTCAATAAGAGTCTTCCTCCTAACTACTTGAAATCCGTAGGATCACCGGTAATCTACTTAGGAAATCATCTACAAAGAGGAAGGAAATTCAACGAAAAAGGATTAGAAGGAATTTTAGTTGGGTTCAATCCAATCTTTCATTCTTATCTCGTATTAAGCTTATCAGGTGCTGTCATTGAAACCAAACATGTCCAGTTCCTCAAGAATACGATCTCTCAATTTCCTCTTCTGGAGTCTCCCGGACTTGATCTTTTTTCTCAAGCTAGCTCGGAATCTGACGACTCCAACTTCTCTTCTGCTCAAAAGCAATACACTATTCGCAACTCACCTGAAGACGTCTCCGACTCAGAATCAGATCGCGAGGAGAATGAAGGCACAGACTTCTCAGATTCATCACCCCCAAGTCCACCTTGCCACTCTACTCCAGCCGAACCTCCTGAAACATCCGCATATCAAAGACCTAGGCGCGAAATCAAAAAACCTCAGCGATATGGCTTCCACCATTACTATGAACCCCCCTCCTACAAGGCGGCGCGTAAGTGCCCCGAGTGGCCCAAATGGAAGGAAGCCACAGAAACTGAACTAGAAGGCATAGAACTACAAGATGTTTGGGAGGAATATTATGGGAATCCCGACAACATTCTAAACACGACCTGGGTCTTCAAAGTGAAGGAGAACTGCCATGGCGAACCTGTCAAATACAAGGCCCGGCTGTGTGTTCAAGGCTTCGATCAAGTATTGGGAGTCGATTACAACGAAACTTGGGCGCCAACTGGAAAAATCGCATCCCTACGACTCGCCTTGGTATACGCCTTGAAAAACAAAATGAAACTCACCCAATTCGACGTCAAGGGGGCATTTCTTCATGCTCCTCTGGAGGAGACCGTCATTATAAGAACGCCAGATGGATCAAGTAGAAGATCTCCCTATTTAAAGTTAAAGAAATCACTATACGGGCTCAAACAGTCTCCCAAGAATTGGTATGAAACCCTTACGCTATGGATCAAGTCTCAAGGGTACAAAGAATCAACCAGCGATCCCTGTCTTTACCTTAACAACCAAACGAAGGAAATTCTATACTTTCACGTGGACGACTTAATCCATGCAGGCAATTCTGACTCCTTCGAATCAAACTTTCTTAAGAGATTCCAAAACTCGTCCTCCCATCCACCAAACACAATACTCGGAATGCTCATGGAGATTGAAGATGATCGAATTCTCCTGAGCCAACCTAATCATATCCAACGGGGACTAGAAGAGCTTGGCCTGTCATCCTGCAAAGAAACGTTATCTCCGCTAACACAGAATTTCCATCTTGAACCGGCCTCCGACAACGACCATGAAGAATTTCGTCAACTAAACATTAATTACAGATCTGCGACCGGACTTCTCAATCACCTATCACAATACACTCGTCCAGACATTTCCTTCTCCGTATCTAGTCTGTCTAGGTTCAACGCCAAGCCCGGTATGAGTCACTGGCGGGAGGTCCGGAAAGTATGGAAATATCTCAAGACAACCAAAAATCTCAAACTCACCATCAAATACGATCCTCAACAAGAAGTCCTCTCAAGCTTTAGCGATGCCACCTGGGGGGATGATCCAGTTTTCCGAAAATCTCAAACCGGATATGTCGTCTTCCACTATGGAAGCCCGGTCGTTTGGAACTCAACAAGACAACGAAACATCACCTATTCCTCTACCGAATCCGAACTGAATGCACTGCTCGATTGTTATCTCGAGACGAAATGGATCAGACACCTCATCAATGAGATCTACCACGACTGCAAGTTCAAACCAACATTGTATATAGACAACAAAGGTTTAGACGATAAGATAAAAAAATTCGGCTCTCACTCCAAGTCACGACATATAGATATAAAAACAAAAGGTCTTCGCGATGATTTCACAAATAACGAATTCAAACTAGAACTCATTCCCAGTCCTTCCATGGTCGCCGATTCACTCTCGAAGGCATCTTCTATCAGTTCTCTTAAGCTATTACAAAAAACAATATTCACCACCTGAGACTTTACGGATAACCCACTTACCAGCCACGGGGAGTGTTGAGAAATCACTTCTCACGACTCTCCTCTCTCTGACTGCCGCGCACCCTGAAGATGAGTGTGAACACTCCATTTCTAAGATTGTCATCTCTCAACTCGAGTCTCCCAGCTTCAGATCTTGGAAGGAAGGGGGGTTCAAGGTTCATCCATCTGAATAACCTCTGACAACAGCTACTCGAAATCGATCTCCTTCTCCTTCTGATCTTCCTTCTTTTACTCCTTCCTCATTCTATTATTCTTTTCTTCCTTTTCCTATTTCTTTCTATCGTTCCTGTTCTTTTCTCTTAAATCTCATCTCGCCTCGACTCTCGATCCACCATCTCAGCTACCTCAATTAAACAGCCCATGTGTTCTTGTCTGGTAAGAGACCTATCCGCAAGATCTATCACAACTAACAACTCTAAACTCTGACCTCTTTACGTTTCAGTCGTCTACTCATTTCCTCTAGCCTCATCCTTTCCTCTGTTGCTCATGCTGTCCTGTTCCTGATCATAGTCCTAGCGTTGGTACTCCTTTCATCTTCTTCATTATTCATTTTTCCTATTTTGAATCAGTTGGTCTAATTATTTCTAAAACCCATGCCTCCAGCCCGCTGGTTCTTTTTTTTAAGAAATCAAATAGTGAAATCAACATTATCCCTTGAGCCCTACCCTCTCTACATGCCCTGAGGATGCTCTTGTTCACCCAAAAAAGGTATTTATACAGACCGTATTTTGGCTTATTATTCCCCAGTTACCTAGAAATTTATGAATTATTTTCCAGAAATCTTTCCATCCTTGATCAGGTGCTTAAATGAGATAAGAAAGTGATTTGTGGCCCAGTCTGATATATATTATAATTATTTCTGAAACCATCATTGATCCAGTAAAGTTTAGTCAAGCCATCAACCCCAACTCTTCTCTGAAACCCTTTATCTGAATTTTAGCAGGATTTCTGCAAATTATTACTCAAAAGTGAGTGATTTACTTTGTGCCTTTGCCTGGATTCTTTTTCCCCAGCCATACTAGCTTTATAAGTCCTTAAACGCCACCCATCATTATTCCAAGGTCTTCACACTGCCCAAGGTGGCCCCTTGAAGAAAGGTTGTTTGTCTGTAAAGATCCCCATTAGTATAATACTGTGACCCTTCTTTTTATAAAATATTGAAGAAATTTTAAATAAACCAATTATACCTTGCAATAGCTCTTAACATATTTATTATTTGATTTTTTACGTGTTTATTTTTGGAATATTATTATTCCAATACTGCAAGTTTCCTGGTATTAGAGAGCTGACAGTATGTAGGTTAAATTGGGACTCTGTAAGTGCTTCCTAGGGGGAGGGAATCAGGAATAGATCCAAAATAAGAGTGAAGGGCTTCAAGGTGTGGATGAAAGGAGGTATCAAATTTGACACCCTTTTACCAACTGTTTTTGGAGGAGAACCTTCCTTGCCAATCTATCAGTTACTTTCCAAAACTGGGTGAGGCTTCTTGGTGGCTCAAAATCACCTTCAAAAAATTTTAATCCAAAAAGGAGCCAGCTATCAGGGCTCAAAACAAGGGAGCCAATCAAACAATAAAAAAGGGGGCCAACTTGGGGTACACAAAGGGGAGGATCTTGGAAAAATGTAACAATCAATGCATTCACTTCATATATGGGGCAAGGATAAACCAATACATGTCCATGGAAATGACCTTTTCAAATTGAAATTTCCCTATGTGCTTGAATTCCAACTTATTGCAGGGTTTGGTAATTGGAATCTGCCATATAGGTAACCAAAACCAATCCCCCTTTGATTATTGGGGGGCCTCTTGAGCCTGTTTTTTGAAGTAATTTTCCGCATGGAGGTTTGCCTTGATTCAAGCTTGGGTGGAATCAAGTAGCTCCAGAAAAACATCAGGGGTTGGGCCTTTCAAACTCTCAACCATCATATTTGGGAAAGGGTTAAGGGCTTTTTGAGGAAAGATGCAAGAGAAGCTAGTGAATGCTATGATGGATAAATTTCACAACAACTCTTCCAGACGCAAAAGTTGGAACCAGCTGTCCTGCACTTCCAATGCAAAGTTTCTGAAGAATTTCTCAATTTTTTGATTTGCTTGCTCCATCTAACCATCAATTCAAGGTTTCAGGTGTTCCATGGTGCCAAACCTTTAAAACTTTTATGAACTTCTTCCAAAACCATGAGACAAGAATAGAGCCTCTGTTTGTTACACTTTCATCTGGGAGGCCATGTGTCAGCTTGCTACTATGTACAGAGCAAAACTTTCAAATAGTAACAAAAAACTATGAAAAATAAGAATATCTCAATTAAAAAAAAAGGAGTGAGAAATCCGTAAAGATTGTTACAGAAATGAATTCCTCACCCAAAATTAGGTAGGGTCACTCACTGACCCCACCCTTGAATTGCAAGTCCTTATATTTTTAAATAATTAAAAAGAAAAGTACTAAAAATTACAACACCAGTATGGCACTTTTTGGCAATTCTAATATTTCACACGTATTTTCACGTATAGGGTTTACACCTAAAATTCACTCAGAATTGAGGTGTTGTGTATATTTTAGGAGTTACACACGGAAATGTGTTATGTCAAAATTCCCGCGCGCAGCCCCGCATCATTACATATCCCTACGTACTAGTAGCAGCAGATTCCCGCGTACTAGAGACCCGCGCGCAGCTGATTCTGCCACGCACGCAGCGGATCCTACCCCGCGCGCATCTGTACAAACTGATCCCCGCGTCTGGATCAAGTGTGACTAATCTGACAACCAGGTACCGCTCAGAAGAGCTACAACCTATTTAGGGTTGCCTAGTTTAAGTAACAAATGTACATATGCATTACTAATGATCTAAAAAGATCAAAAGTCAAATAAAAGTAATGAAAATTAAGTTTAAAACATTTTTTAATGATAAATCAAAGATCAAGGATTATCACATAAATCACTGATCCTGATATTTGAAGACCACAAAACACCACAAGGAGTGTTCATAAAAATTATTAAAAATGATCTACATGTTCAGAAGATAATGGAAGATCAATAAACATTCACATCTGCACGCTTTGAAGCAATATCACTAGTAAAAATGAAGGATGAGTACAGAATGATCAAATTTAGGCCATAACAGATTAACAGATCCTGTGGCTAAAATAGTACAGAAATCCAGAATATCTAAGGACAGCTGATTGAAAGCACCAAGGGAACGTGCTAATCTTGCCCTGACTGGCTTTTCAGCCTCAGCCCACAAGCAGAAACCTCTCTACGTGCCCTGAGAAGACCAAAATCACCCCAAAAAGGTATTTTTAAAGACCGCTTTGGATCCATTATTCCATCATCAGTTACCAGGAATTATTTACTATCAATCAGACACCGTGTCATTATTGATAAAGTGATGATTAGAAGATAAGCAAGTGATTTATGACTTAGTCTGTAGTAGTATTATTTACATTTATTAGCCTATCAACCATTGAAGTTTATTCAAGCAATCTACCCCATCTGCTCTGAAACCCTTCCAATTATTCCAGAATTTTTGTGGTAAAGTTCTCAGAGTGAGTTTTCCCCTTCCTGTCTTGGTCATTTGAGCTGTTAAGCCTGGCCATTAGTGGAATAAGTCCTTTCTAAGGCACCCATCTTTATTCCAAGGTTCTTAAACTGCCTAAGGAGGCCCCTTGAAGAGAGGTTGCTAGTTTGTAAAGATCCCCAGTAGTATAATACTCTGGCCCCTCTTTTGTATTATATTGAAAACCATTTATAAAAAAACCAATTAAACCTTGCAACTTTTTTATTCAATCATTTATTTGAGCTTCTAAGTGTTTATTATTTGAATAATAATTATTATTATCATTCCAGCATTTTTATCACTCTCTGTAGCTAAAGGACTGCAAGGTTCCTGGTATCAGAGAGCTGACAACTGGGGGTCTGGCTTGGAAATATCTTTCAATAATTAATTTTTCATTATTTATTCCTTGGACCAGTCTATTTATTTTTAAAATAATTTAACATACTTATACCATATATTTTTGATCATTTGTTTCTCTAGTGGATCTTAAGACCAAGGGAGAATTGATCAATTATTATTTGAACCTTCTTGAAAAGAAAAAAGAAGAAAACCTCTGTAACTTTTTCCCTGTTATTATAACTCCTGAGCAACAACAGGAGAAATTGCTTTATTATAAACAGCAGGTTATAAAAGACAAAGAACTTGAGCTTGAAAGAATTATCAATTTCAATTCTTTATTAAGGCAACATAAGGAGTGGAAGGTTTATCAAAGGAAGCTTTATATTCATAAACTAAATAACCCTGAAGATAAAGAAAAATCAAAAAATAATAAAAGTGATTATTTCTTCTAAAAAACATCATTTTAACACGTAAGAATACAAGAAAATATTAAACTTATATTTTTTGTTTTTATCCATCCCAGTGGATTTTTTTTATTGCTGATCTCATTGACCAGGAACTCCTAGAGGACATCCCAGACAGTGTACCATTGGATGTACCCTTGGATTTATCCCAAGATCTGATTGGAACTCACTCAGACCTCATTGGAATTAACTCCAAGGACAGTTGTGATCCCAACCAAGTGTTGTTACCCTTGAATTTAAATCTAAGTAAGTTGAAATATTTAAAAAAACATTATTAAAAATATAAAACACACAAAAAATATTATTTTTATAATTTTAAAGTCTTTTTTCAAACTTTCAACAAAAGACTTACACATTTTTTTTTGGTGCTATGTATCAAAATAGGCGCAACACCCATGCAAAAGGTAGAGCCCCGTCATATGGATCTCTGCCTGGAGGAACCCGTGCGCGCAAGGACTCCAGTTGCAAGCGCAATGAGGGGACTTGAAAATGTGACCATAGTGTCAGGCGCGAGAACGTTGGCAACTACCGCAGCCGCCAACTCAACCAACAGACCGTTGGAGAGCCATCCGTTGCCCACCATGTTATCCCAGGAGGGTACATGTCCTCCTACGCCACCCCAGCTGGACTCAACCAAGGAGGAAAGAGTCAAAGTATTAGTGAAAGAGCACGTGAGCTATTGGGAACAATTCAGGTTGGCTCAGACCCAGGAGGATCAACCAGGTATGAGAAAAGCCATTTCTCAGGCACAAAATCTCAGATTTCTCTGCAAAGGTTGATCCCAAAGAAAGAAGTAGAAGGCTACATGCAGAACTGGAATCCTTGGGATCAGTTAGCTTCCTTAAAGGGAAAGGACCCCAAAAAGAAGAGGTCCTCAGCCCATCAGAAGTTAAGGAACCCAAACAATTGGGACAGAATAATATCCTTAGTCCAAAAGTGGAAAAAGCTGTACCGCAATTAGATGTAGAAGCTCTTAATAGCTTTTCTGTAAATGTATCTCACAATTTTACTATTATTAACCAATGCTTTGACAAAGTTTATCAACAATTGGACAAATTAAGTTCAAGTATTTTCAGAGTGATTGACACTCAGTCTCAGATTATGAGAATTGATGAATTGGAAATACAAAAAATCAAGGATATTATAAGAGATAGTATGTTGGACCTGATGAAACATATTGATGACAACCAATCAATTCTTCAGGAAGATATTCTTGCAAACATAGCCCAGCTTAAGGAAGAAGTTAAGAAAACAAGTCCTACTTCTACAGCTCATCTGATTAACAAAATTGACTTATTAAGCAATAAACTTGAATTGGAGCTAGGTATGATTAAGAATGATCTCAGAGATCTTAAAGTCAATTCTACTAACTCTCCGGTCATTGATATAGAAGAAACTAGACATGCTATGTTCACCAGTACTCCTAGTGTTCCTGTCAGCCTACTAGATGCCAAGGACCTCACTCCTTCTAGCTACTAGAGGTGATAGAAAGTTTGGATCAAAAATAAGATAAAATGCCAGGTGTATGATTTGGCTAAAAGGGTTAAGTTTATTTATATATTTATAAAATAAATTTAAATGGAGGGTCCAAGACCTTAATGGGGTTGTTGAGCCCTCCGGAACACAGGTATATGTCTTTTAAGGACAATATAGGAGCAATTGTGGTGCCTGTGGGGTTGACAAGGATTCCTTTCAAGAAGGGTGTGTGTAATTTCCTTGGGGCATAGCTTATGCAAAACCTACAAAAAGGGGTATAAGTCAGCAGGATCACTTACTAGGTCTAGATCCGGACTTATTCTTGATGAATGGGCCAATATTCAAGGATTCAGGGTGCTGGAAGGTAGTACTGGGGCAGGCTGAATGGTTGGTTGTTCAATTTGGCCAAAAAAACAAGGATTCAAGAATTATGGTCTACAATTTTATCAGAAAGTGGTCCAGGATCACACACTTATTTCTTATAAGGGTTTGATGGCTTGAGGACGAAAATATTTAAAGCCATAATGACTATATAACTGGATGAATGTGGTAGAAATAGCGGGGGGAAGGTCCTTTATTTATATCTTTTGGGTCCCCTCTTGGTACAGTCCTTTTACAAGCCAAAGGAGGGTGACCCAGGCTAGTGCTGAGGCCAGGGAGCCATCAGTGTGTTCGTGTGGACCTGCTCTAGTCACTCAAGAGGTACAGGAAGCCCTATGTCATCATTCTTTGGGCTTGATACACGTTTCTGTGCCCTTAATGACCTCACTGTAATGACCAAAGAGGTTGTATTCAATTAATATTTATAAATATAAGCCATGGCTTCCTGAGGCCAGGGGCTTGAACAAAGGCTATGGGGACCTTATGCTGCAAGGTCATTTTGAGTCTGAGGCTCTTCTTCTCATATTGGGGTGTCTTACAGTTTCTTAATTGGAAAGTACACCCCTAGTTGTGACTAGTTACGTACAGTTTTAATCATAAGGGGTATGGAGAGTGTTGTATGTATTCCTGGTGTCTTGTGATCCATCTAGCACAAAGCTAGGCCCCTTTTTATGCTCAGTAAACACTCTCAGGGTGTTACAGTAACTCACAGATACTTTTTTAGGTACAAATCTTCTGTACAGGCCCTCTTACAGAGGCCCTGACAACCCTTTGGTATAGTTCCAAAAAGAGTGCAGGGCCCATTTTTCCGGATTTTTGGGTTGTTTATCCCCTTTCATACTATTCCCCACCACATGGTGGCGCTCTCTGGCCCCCATGTGATGTGGAACAGGGCTATGGGGTGTATTGGAGGTACCCCACAGCCCGGTTGCCGTTTTGGGAGAGGGGAGGGCTGGCCAGTGAGCCGGCCAGTCACTTCGCGCGGTGGCTTGGTTGGTCACTAGGGGCCCGCGCAGGGTATTTGTTTGACTACTCGCGGGGCCGGAAATAGGTAATGGCAGCCGCGCAAGGTGGTTGCTTGGCTACCCGTGGGCTGGTAAGTGGCGACTACCTTGCGTGGTAGTTGCTCAACTACCTGCAAGGCTGGTCGCTTGACTACCCGCAAGGCTGGTCGGTAGCTGCTGCCTAGAGCCTGTGCAAGGTAGTCGGGCAACTACTTGCGGAGCCACTGCCTGTTCGCGAGCTCTTCGGTCCTGCGCAAGGTAGTCGCTCAACTACTTGCGGGGCTGGTTGTGCCGTGGCTCCTAAGAGCTGCGCGCCTAGCTGCAAAAATATGACCTGCGGCTGCGCGCGGGGTTATGGAAGAAACCAGTTTTCGTCCATAGCTCCTAAACTAAACACAATTATGGGTTTCTGACCGAATTTTTGGTCAGAAACCTATACCTGCGGATGTGATGGGAGGGTGAACAGGTGAACCATGGTTCTACCTGAAGGAGTGGGATTTTGGGGGTGGTGCCAGTGGGTGACCCTACCTGAATTGGCTCTAAAAATCCATTTTTTCTATAATATTCGTAGATTTCTTAGTAATTAAGGTTTTATTCCTTAATTTTATTTTATTTTATTATTTCCGTATTTGTTTATTATTAATTTATATTTTATTTGTTTTTAGGCTTAAGTCAGTGGGTTCTGAATAGTAGCCAGCTGACAGTTCCTCCCAGAACCAGGATAACTAGGAATGAGTCTTTCAGACCCAGTCCTACTCCTGAAATGGAGCAGGCTTTGAAGCTACTTCCTCCCATCACTGAATGGCCTAAATTCTCTGGAGAAGGAGAATACAACCATGTCAGTTTCATTAAGTTTATTGACTATACTCATTCTTCTTATGAGCTCCCTGATGCAATAGCTGTGGTAAGATTGCCCAGATTATTTGAAGGAGTAGCTCTTGATTGGTTTATCAATAAAAGAGAAGAAGTTGGATCTTTATCCTGGAATTCTTGGAAAGAAATGATCAAAGTGCAGTTTGGTACCAGGATTTGGAAAAGAAAGATGATGAAAACTGTTGAAACTTCCCAGTTTTATCCATCCAAGGACAAACCTCATAAGTGGTGCTTAGACCAGAAAAGGAGGTTAGAGTGTTTCTACCCTGATGCTGATAAAGAAGAAATCAATGAAAGACTCTTCAACTTATGTCCCGGAAAAATCAACCACAGTGTAAGGTGAAGAATGCCTATGGACTCAGATCTTTCCACCTTAATAGGTGTACTTGAAGAGACTATTGATATGAATGGTCTTGATAAAAGGGTCAAAAGACCTCCCAGGGAACAAAATACTAGGAACAGGGAAGAATATACTGCCAAAACTAAAGAATCCCCTGCTACTAATCCATCTACCTTGGAAGTCAAGAAGATTCCAGAATAAAAAGAGAAAGTATGTTGGAACTGTAACCAAACAGGACACGTAAAATCTGATTGTCCTCTACCTAGGAAAAGGATTAATCTTATTGAAGGAGAAGAGTATGAAAAACCTGACCCTCACCTTGATGATACTGACGGATCACTCTCTGATTGTGATCTAATAATCAATAACCCTATCAATGTTATTAAAGGTAGTATTGAGTCTTCCCTGGACATATATTCTGTCAATGAGGATTCTAACTTACCTCAAAAATGGAATCCCAACTTGAAGATTCACCACATCTCTGAGGCTAAGTCCTTGACTCTAAAACCTTCTTCTGGTAAAAGTTACACTTCGGGCAAAACATGCTATTCTACTGGTTTAATCCAAGGTTCCCCTGTTAAGTTACTTCTAGACAGCGGAGCCTTTTGCTCTTGTGTTAGTTCAACGTATCTGGAGAAACAAGACTCAAACTGGAAACTGAACTTACTAACAGTACCTCAGGATAAGTTCAGCAGTTGTAATTCTGCTCTCAATGCTGTTGGAGTGTGGTCTTCTGATATAATACTCCCTCACTCTAAATTATCACTCAAAATGAAAATTGAATTTTGAGTGCTCCAAAACAGAGTATGTGATTATTTTATCCTTGGAAATGATTCTCTTTGCTTATATGGTATAGATGTATTCCAAAGCAAAGGTAGATACTTCACTAAAGGTGGAGACTGGAATAAGAAGTTCCAAATATGCCATTTAAATACTCAAACTTCTGATTAATCTTATGAAAAACACTTAGAGAATTTTAATCAGGAATACTTCTCTCAAGCTGCTTTGAATTCCCTTCTCAATGAAGAACAAAAATGGGATATCCTACAAGTATGCTTTGAAAACCAGAATGCTTTCTGTACCAAGGATCATCCCATTGGTAACATCAAAGGACATGATATGATCCTAACTCTGACTATTAAGCCTCCTTACCCACCTAACCTCAGGAGACCTGCTTACCCTTTCAGTCCAAAATCTAGAGCTGCTCTGGAAACCCATATTCAAGAGTTGTTTGACTTACAAGTCTTAAGGAAAGTAGGCCACAATGAACAAGTGGATATTACTACCCCATTAATTATAGCTTGGCACAATGATAAGTCAAGAATGGTTGGAGATTTTAGAATGCTTAACAACTACACCCAAGCTGATTATTATCAAATTCCAAGAATTTACCATGCTCTGCATAAACTGTCAAAGGCTAAGTACATCACTACCATGGACATGCTGAAAGGTTTTCACCAAATACCTATCATCCCTGATAGCCGGAAATTCATGAGAATTATCTTTCATTTGGGAATTTATGAGTATCTTAGGATGCCTTTTGGTATTAAAAATGCTCCTTCTCATTTTCAAAGAATGATGGACATAGTTCTAGGATTATTCATCAGAAAGGGATGGATGATGGTATACATTGATGATTTTATCATTTACTCTGATCATTGGGATACTCACATGGAGAAATTGAGGCTAGTCCTCAAAACCATCTCTGTTGTAGGATTGAAAGTATCCATAAAAAAGTATAACTTTGGCTATGGGGAATTCAAATCCTTAGGACATAGTGTCTCTGGACTAACCTTAGCTGCTGACCAAAACAAGATAGAAGCAGTAATGAGTAGGCCTATGCCTCAGAATAAAACTGAATTCCTATCCTTTTTCAGCTTCTGCAGCTACTATAGGAAGTATTTACCAAAGTTTGCTCTTCTAACCAAATGTCTGTATGAGATCTGGAACAACACCACCATGTTTGAAATGACTCATGACAGAGTCAAGAATTATGAGGAACTCAAAATGGCAATGACTTCAGCTCCAGTGCTGATCCAGCCAGATTACTCTAAACCTTTCAAGCTCTACATAGATGCCAGCATGGAAGGGCTAGGAGCTGCTTTACACCAGTAAGTCATAGAAGATGATAAACCAGTGGAAAAACCTATACTCTTCATATCCAGACAAATTAAAGACACTGAGAAAAGGTACAGTGAAAGCCAAATGGAATGTCTGGCCTTAGTATGGGCTCTAGAGAAACTCCATTATTACTTAGAAGGCACCACTTCACTGTTATTACTGACTGAAACGCTTTCAGGACATTGATGAACATGAAGACCCCTAGTAGGCACATGTTGAGATGGCAGATAGCTATACAACAGTACAGAGGACAGATGACCATAGTTCATCAAGCTGGGGCTAAACACCAGAATGCTGATAGTTTAAGCAGGAATGCATTAGCCAATGACCCAAGTAACCCTGCTTATGATCCAGAGGATAATGATATCTTCCCTATCCTTAACATTGACAGGTTAAACATTGAAGCTCCTATAATGATAATCCATGTTTGTGAACTGAATGAATCATTGTTCAACTCAATCAAAGAAGCTTACAGTTCTGGCATAAAAACTCTGATCACTATTATGAAAATTACTTCTCCACCTTCTGAATCTATCAAAAGCCTACCTGAACCTCTTTTGAAACCATAAAAAGCCGGAAGGTTCACCATATGGGATGGTCTGGTATACTATAGGCATCAACATTCAAGTTTTATAGTCTTAACTAAGGATGACCATATCAAACATGTTCTGGCTGAGTGCCATGATAACTTCTCATCTGGTCATTTATCTGCTGATGGAACCTTGGAAAAGGTTAAACAAACTTCTTGGTGGTTTAATTGGAGAGACTCCACTATACAGTATGTTACCAGTTGTGAAACCTGTCAGAAATCCAACAGGACTACTGGGAAATGGTTTGGACTACTGCAAAGGATTGCTAAACCCAAGTAAAGATGGTAGATCATCAATATGGACTTTGTGAATGGACTACCACCAGGAGGAGCCTATTCCTATAACTCAGTCTTGGTCATTTTGGATAGGTTCTCCAAGAAAGCAAAATTCCTACCTAATCACAAGGTAGACACTGCTATGGAAGTTGCCCTATTATTTTGGAACAGACTCATTGCTGATGTTGGAGTTCCCAAGATTATTATCAGTGACAGAGATCCTAAATTCACCTCTGAGTTCTGGAGGAATCTACATCATATGCTTGGAACCACCTTAGCTTTCTCTACCGCTTATCACCCTCAGACAGATGGATTAGCTGAAAGGATGATTCAGAACCTGGAAGACATGCTCAGGAGATTCTGTGGCTTTGGACTAGAATACAAGAATTCTGATGGTTATTGCCACAATTGGGTTAGCCTTTTACCTGCACTGGAGCTGGCCTAAAACAGTAGCAAGCACTCTACCACTAAGGAAGCACCTTACATACTGGAAAGAGGATAGATTCTTAGATTACCCAAGGATAACCTTAACCACCAGCTAACCAATATTCACCCTACATCACTTGATTTCAAAAACGTGATAGATGAAGCCAACAAAAATGCTGTGAAGTGTTTCCAGGATGCTGGGGAGTATAAACAGCAAAGGTGGGATAAAACCCATAAGGAACCTGATTTCAAGACTGGTGTTCAAGTCTTGATCTCTCCAACTAACTTTACCAAATTGGGTGTAAATAGAAAGCTTAGACCTGCTTTTGTTGGATCTTTCACCATTAATAAACTTCATGTTAAAAATGCTGTGGAAGTGATCCTCAGTGATGAGCTTTCTAGGAAACATCCAGTATTCCCAGTAAGCCTCATCAAACACTACCACCCAAGGAATGGAGAACATACTCCTTCACCTGCAATACCTGTTACAGAACAACCTGAAAAGGACAAAGGAAAAATTAACAAGCTCCTCAAGGATAAAAAAGATAGGATCAATGGAAAAGATGTCAGACTCTACCTGGTTAGATACAAGGGAGAATCAGCTGAGAAAGATGAATGGTTGCCTGAACATAATATCCCTGACAGACCTATACACCTGAGGAACTACAGAGCCAACAGGAGGCATTAACCCAAATTTTTTTTCAGATATAGACATATCTTGGAGTGGGGGAATGTCAGCTTGCTACTATGTACAAAGCAAAACTGTCAAATAGTAACACAATACTATGAAAAATAAGAATATCTCAATTAACAAAATAAGGAGGGAGAAAGCCATAAATATTAGTACAGGAATGAATTACTCACCCAAAATTAGGTAGGGTCACTCACTGACCCCACCCTTGAATTCCAAGTCCTTATATTTTTAAATAATTAAAAAGAAAAGTACTAAAAATTATGACACCAGTACGGCACTTTTTGGCCATTCTAATATTTCACATGTATTGTCATGTATAGGGTTTACACCTAAAATTCACTCAGAATTGAGGTGTTGTGTATATTTTAGGAGTTACATGCAGAAATGTGTTATGTCACAATTCCCGTGCGCAGCCCCTCATCATTACATATCCCTATGTACTAGTAGAAGCAGATTCCCGCATACTAGAGACCCGCGCGCAGCTGATTCTGCCACGCATGCAGCGGGTCCTACCCCGGGCGCATATGTACTAACTGATCCCCTTGTCTGGATCAATTGTGACTAATCTGACAACCAGGTACCGCTCAGAATAGCTACAACCTAGTTAGGGTTGCCTAGGAAATGTAAA
The DNA here is from genome assembly GCA_025617555.3 of Puccinia polysora. Taxonomy (NCBI): domain Eukaryota; kingdom Fungi; phylum Basidiomycota; class Pucciniomycetes; order Pucciniales; family Pucciniaceae; genus Puccinia; species Puccinia polysora. Next base: position 13,718,156 of record CM062616.1, on the reverse strand, counting down.
AAACGGACATATGCATTACTAATGCTCTAAAAAGATCAAAACTTAAATAAAATTAATGAAAATTAAGTTTAAAACATTTTTTAATAATAAATCAAAGATCAAGGATTATCACGTAAATCACTGATGCTGATCTTTGAAGACCACAAAACACCACAAGGAGTGTTCATAAAAATTATCTACATGATCAGCAGATGATGGAAAATCAGTAAACATCCACATCTGCACTCTTTAAAGCAATATCAATAGTACAAATGAAGGATGAGGACAGAATGATCAAATTTACGCCACAACAGATTGACAGATCCTTTGGCTAAAATAGTACAGAAATCCAGCAGATCTAAGGAAAGCTGATTGACAACACCAAGTGGACGTCCTAATCTTGCCCTGACTGGCTTGGCAGCCTCAGCCCATGAGCAGAACCCTCTCTACGTGCCCTGAGAAGACCAAAATCACCCCAAAAAGGTATTTATACAGACCTCTTTGGATCCATTATTCCATCATCAATTACCAGGAATTATTTTTTTCAATCAGACACTGTGTAATTATTGATCAAGTGCTTAAAAGAAGATAAGCAAGTGATTTATGACTTATTCTGTAGTAGTATTATTTACCTTTATTAACCTATCAACCATTGAAGTTTAGTCAAGCAATCTACCCCATCTGCTCTGAAACCCTTGTTGAGAAATCACTCCTCACGGTTCTCTTCTCTCTGACCACCGCGCACCCTCCAAAATGCCGTGCACCCTAAAGATGAGTGTGAACACTCTATTCTGAGGATTGTCCTCTCTCAACCTCAAGTCTCAGCTCCAGATCCTTCCAGCGTCCAGTCCACTTTCTTCCATCCTCAGAAATCCCTCTTCTCCCCAAATAAACTCTCACAAAAACTACTCAAACCAACTTCTTTATTCTCCTCATCTTTCTTTTTCTCTTTCTTTATTCTATCTTTCCTTTCTACTTTTTCTGTTCTTTTCTACCTTCTCTGTTCTTTTACCTTAAATCACATCTCGCCTCAATTCTCAATCCACCATCTCAGCTAACCCAATTATGGTCCATGTGCTCTTGTCTGGTAAGAGACCTATCCGCATGATTTATCACAACTAACAACTCTCAACTCTGACTTCTGTCCGTTACAGTAATCTACTCATCTCCTCTAGCCTCATCCTCTCTTCTGCCGCTCACACTGTCCTGTTCCTGATCATAGTTCTAGCCGTTGGTGTTCCTTTCATCTTTGTTGTCATCCATATTCTCATTTGAATCAGTTGTTCTAATCTTCTCTAAAATTCATGTCTTCAGCCCGCTGGTTTTTAGTCCCAAGAAATAAAATAGTGAAATCAACACGATTAAAAGCCAAACAACTCAAGCTAATAAAAAATGAACAAACCAGTTGGGGCCAATGACTATTTTCACCAAGTTTCACTCAAGGCCTTGGTTGATACCATTCCTCCTCTCAACAAAGACAATTATTCCATCTGGCAAGACAAGATGTTAATGCTCTTCAATCTCAAGGAAATTAAGGACTTCATAACTAGGAACTACGGCCAACTTACGATAAAACAAGATTGAGAAATCCAAGAAATCATCCTTTCTAAACTAGACAGCGTCACTCATGCCAATGTGGTCAATTCAGCAAACATCTCATTGTCTAAGCTGCTCTGGGCCAAGATTACTCGTCAATTTGCTTCATCTGAAACTGAAAACAGAGCCCAAGTCTTCAATCAATTTCTACATGCTCTCTTCAACGAACACGCGATAGAAAGCTTCATCACCAATATGAGAAAGGCACTTACACCAATGGCAGACGTGGGTATAGAATTACCCAAAGATATAATCGCCTACCTCATACTATTCAAGTTTCCCCCGATTCTGGAAAACCTCAAGCAACAAATTATGCATGTAGAGAAACTGATAACGGTAGAAGTGGTCTTTAACCACCTTACTCAATATAATAATGAGCGAAAGGCCCAATTGAAGATAGGCAAATCAGCTCCGGATGTTACCCTAGTTACTACCAAAGGCAGAACGGAGAGAGATGATAAAAAGGTCCAACTCCGATGCAGAGAAGGCTACCACAACTCAAATGCTCCACATCCAGAGACGTCCTGTTTTCATCTCCACCCCCAAATTGCCCCTGGATGGTGGGTTGAACAGCAGAATGAATGGAAAAACAGAACCAAAAAGAACCCAACCATCAACTATCATTCCCTACTCACCCTCTGGATCAACTCCAATAATACCCCAAATCTCTTATTGGACTCTGGCGCAAATATTCATATCTTCAACAATCTGAAATTCTTCACATCTATCAATCTCCAGGACAACCCAGAGGAAATCAAGACTGGAAAGCTAGAAGCTAACCTTAAAATTTGAGGCACTGGTACGGTCCAACTGGAATGGAACAATTTGGTTGTAACTTTAGACGAGTGTATGTATGTTCCAGACATAGTGGTTAACTTAATTAGCCCTGGTCTTCTAGAGAAAAAAGGATGCAATATTTTTCAAGAACAAGATCAATTTACAGTCTCTCGGGGCAACAAGGTGGTCCTAAAAGGATTGATTTGCGACAATCTCTTTGTAATTGAGAAACCTTGAGTCGCGGGTAACAATCTTTCAGTTAATCTCACAAATTGATCCACAAGCTCAACTACTGTTGAGTCTCAATCTCTACCTAACTTTCACAAAATGTACGGTCATGCTGCAATCTCCACCCTCAAGCCTATACTCAAGGGTGGCTTCTCTAAGGAAGAATTGGATAGCTTCCAGTGTGAGAGTTGCGTCAAAAGCAAAATCACTAAATCTCCCTTCTCAGCAACTTCAACGCTGTTGTTGAGACCGCTCAAAAGGATACACCTCAATCTGATTGGACAAATTACCCCTCAATCCAAGGCGGGCCACCGCTATATTCTAACTCTTGTAGATAACTTCTCTGGCTATCTTGCGGCATTCCCCCTCCTGTCTAAAGATGAAACCCCAAAAGTCATAATCAATATCCTGGAAACAGAATATAAATGGCTTAATTAATACCCAACAGAAATCTTCTCAGATAAAGGCACGGAATTCACCAATAAAACCTTGAAGGACTTTGCCAAATCCAAACACATCAAACTACTCACGTCAGAACCTTACCATTCTCAACAAAATGGTCGGTCAGAACAAGCCAATCAAACTATCATTGAATCCGCGCGAGCAACCTTCTCCTCTTCCAGGCTTCCAAAGAACTATTGGCACATAATAATCCAAAGCTGCTGCTTCATGTTGAATCAAATCCCAAGGGAAGGTAATGATTGATCCCCCTGGGAACTCATGTTCAATAAGAGTCTTCCTACTAACTACTTGAAATCCGTAGGATCACCGGTAATTTATTTGGGAAATCATCTGCAGAGAGGAAGTAAATTAAAAGAAAAAGGATTAGAAGGAATCTTAGTTGGGTTTAATCCAATCTTTCATTCTTATCTTGTATTAAGCTTATCCGGTGCTGTTGTTGAAACCAAACATGTCCAGTTCCTCAAGAATACGTTCTCTCAATTTCCACTTCTTGAGTCTCCCAGACTCAACCTTTTTTCTCAAGCTACTCAGAATCTGACGACTCCAACTTCTCTTCTGCTCAAAAACAATACACTACTTGCAATTCGCCTGAAGACTCCTCTGATTCGGAATCAGATTGTGAGGAGAATGAAGGCCCAGACTCCTCAGATTCATCTCTTCCAAATCCACCTTGTCACTCTACTCCATCAGAACCTCCTGAAATATCCGCATATCAAAGACCTAGACGCGAAATCAAAAAACCCCAACAATATGGCTTCCACCATTATTACAAAACTCCCTCCTATAAGGAGGCGCCCAAGTGTCCCAAGTGGCCCAAATGGAAGAAAGCTACAGAAAATGAACTAGAAGGTATAGAACTGCAAGATGTTTGGGAGGAATATTATGGAAATCCCGACAACATCCTAAACACAACCTGGGTCTTCAAAGTGAAGGAGAGTTTCCATGGCAAACCTGTCAAATACAAGGCCCGGCTATTTGTTCAAGGTTTCAATCAAGTATTGGGAGTCAATTACAACAAAACTTGGGCGCCAACCGGAAAAATTGCATCTCTGCAATTGGCTTTGTTATACGCCTTGAAAAACAAAATGAAACTCACCCAATTTGACTTCAAGGGGGCATTTCTTCATGCTCCTCTGGAGGAGACAGTCATTATAAGAATGCCAGAAGGATCAAGTAGAAGATCTCCCTATCTAAAATTAAAAAAATCTCTGTATGGTTTCAAACAGTCTCCCAAGAATTGGTATGAAACCCTCACGCTATGGATCAAGTCTCAAGGGTACAAAGAGTTGACCAGCAATCCTTGTCTTTACCTTAACACCAAAACAAAGGAAATTCTGTTCTTCCACGTGGACGACTTAATCCATGCAGGAAACTCTGATTTCTTTGAATCAAGCTTTCTTAAGAAATTCCAGAACTTGTCCTCTCATCCACCCAATACAATACTTGGAATGCTCATGGAGATTGAAGATGATTGAATTCTCCTGAGCCAACCTAATCATATCAATCGGGGACTAGAAGAGCTTGGCCTGTTATCTTGCAAAGAGACGTTATCACCGCTAACACAAAATTTCCATCTCAAACCTGCCTCCAACGACAATCATGCAGAATTTTGCCAGCTAAAAATTAATTACAGATCTGTGACCGGGCTTCTCAATCACCTATCACAGTAAACTTGTCCAGAAATTTCTTTCTCCGTATCTAGTCTGTCTAGGTTCAACGCCAAGCCCGGTATGAGTCACTGGCGGTAGGTTTGGAAAGTATGGAAATACCTCAAGACAACCAAAAATCTCAAACTTGCCATCAAATACAATCCTAAGCAAGAAGTCCTCTCCAGCTTCAGTGATGCCACCTGGGGAGACGATCCATTTTTTTGAAAATCTCAAACCGGATACGTCATCTTTCACTATGGAAGCCCGGTTATCTGGAACTCAACCAGACAACGGAACATCACTTATTCCTCCACTGAATCCAAACTGAATGCACTGCTTGATTGTTATCTCAACACAAAATGGATCAGACACCTCATCAATGAGATCTACCACAACTGTGAGTTCAAACCCACATTGTATATAGACAACAAGGGCTTGGACAACAAGATAAAAAAATTCGGCTCTCACTCTAAGTCACAACATATAAATATAAAAACAAAAGGTCTTTGCAAAGATTTCACAAATCAAGAATTCAAACTAGAACTCATCCCTAGTCTATCCATGGTTGCCGATTCACTCTCAAAGGCATCCTCTATCAGTTCTCTTAAGTTATTACAAAAAACAATATTCTCTACCTGAGAAAAATAAATTCACGGATAACCCACTTACCAGCCATGGGGAGTGTTGAGAAATCACTCATCACGGTTATCTTCTCTCTGACCACCGCGCACCCTCCAAAATGCTGCGCACCCTGAAGATGAGTGTGAACACTCTATTCTGAGGATTGTCCTCTCTCAACCTCGAGTCTCAGCTCCAGATCCTTCCAGCGTCCAGTACACTTTCTTCCATCCTCAAAAATCCCTCTTCTCCCCAAATAACCTCTCACAAAAACTACTCAAATCAACTTCTTTATTCTCCTCATCTTTCTTTTTCTCTTTCTTTATTCTATCTTTCCTTTCTACTTTTTCTGTTCTTTTCTACCTTCTCTGTTCTTTTACCTTATTCACATCTCGCCTCAATTCTCAATCCACCATCTCAGCTAACCCAATTATGGTCCATGTGCTCTTGTCTGGTAAGAGACCTATCCGCATGATTTATCACAACTAACAACTCTCAACTCTGACTTCTGTCTGTTTCAGTCATCTACTCATCTCCTCTAGCCTCATCCTCTCTTCTGCCGCTCACACTGTGCTGTTCCTGATCATATTTCTAGCCGTTGGTGTTCCTTTCATCTTCCTCGTCATCTATATTCTCATTTGAATCAGTTGTTCTAATCTTCTCTAAAATTCATGTCTTCAGCCCGCTGGTTTTTAGTCCCAAGAAATCAAATAGTGAAATCAACAACCCTTCCAATTATTCCAGGATTTTCGTGGTAAAGTGCTCACAGTGAGTGTTACCCTTCCTGTCTTGGCCATTTCAGCTGTTAATCCCAGCCATTAGTGGAATAAGTCCTTTCTAAGGCACCCATCCTTATTCCAAGTTTATTAAACTGCCTAAGGAGGCCCCTTGAAGAGAGTTTGCTAGTCTGTAAAGATCCCCAGTAGTATAATACTGTGGCCCCTCTTTTATATTATATTGAAAACCATTTACTACCAAAACAATTAAACCTTTAAACTGCTCTTATCAAATCATTTATTTGAGCTTCTAAGTGTTTATTATTGGAATAATAATTATTATTATCATTCCAGCATTTTTATCACTCTCTGTAGCTAAAAGACTGCAAGGTTCCTGGTATCAGCAAGCTGACACCATGGAGGTGGATGAATTGGTCCAGGAAAACAAATGCAAAATTGTCAGTGGACCAATTCTTTCTTCAACAGATGAAGTGAATACCTTTAGTCAAATTTTATAATATGACAATAATATAATAATAAATTTCAAAAAAATGGATCTTGGCTATAAAATCCATCCCAATGATACCTCATGGCCTTGTTGATACTGAAAGGGGCACCATATTCCCAGGAGGAATCTGGTTAGAATTCCTTGCACACTGAAATGAAATACATGGCCAAATATAAAATAGAACATCTTGGTGTATGCCTGGCCATTAGAAATTCCAAAGAATAGTCTGCAGGGATTTCAGGGACACTGGGTTTGCAGAAAAAATTTCATCATAAAACATTTGTAAGATGGTGGGTTTTAGAGATGAAGCAAGTAAAAAACTTTCTTGAAAACACCACAGGCCATCTTAAAATTTGATAACTGCTTCCTTGTAATCCTCTGGTGTTTCCTTGGAATAAGTGACTGTGAGAAGAGGGAGAAGCTCTGGGAAAGGGGAGAGATATAGGTTATCAATAGGGGGAAGCAGAATATTTTGTAACCAATCCTGTACCAGTGGATTGGACTACTTGAAAGAGGTTTTATCACCAGAATTTAACATTCCTGAAGCATCTTTTGATGGTCCTGGGTTGGCTCTGCGGTATTCATTGAAAATAATATCCCAGGTGTGATTAAAGGTGGGGGTGGTTCCTCCTTGGTGACTAAATTCTCACAGTCTCCTACTTTTCTTTCTGTGATTCCAGGGGTTGTTCAGCCTGCTGCTTAATATTCAAGTAGTTAGGGCCCCCCATTTCGGGTTCTACTGGATTTCATTTCACTACCACATGCTCAATCTCAAAATAAAAGACAGATAAGAAGGCCACCAATGTATTCTGTTCATCTGACAGCTATAATCTTTTCATGAAGTATTGCAGGTTTTCATGATTGGAGTAAACCACAATTGTTTTTTTTCATGTCAATTAATCATGCCCTCCACCCAAGAAAGGCTTATATCATAGCCCCTAATTCTTGATTTTTTACCTTTCACTTAAATTTATCTGCTGGTAGTTTTTAGGGAAAAAAAGTAGACAGGATGTAAAAAGCCTAATTTTCCTGGTTGCATCAATACTGCCACCATTTGATGCTTAGAAATATTGATGTAAATTGTGTGCTTTTGTTAAAATTACAGAATCAAGATGTTTTCCATTGAGCCCATGTCAATTAATATAGGACCTAGCATTATTTCCCACTTTGATATAAGGGAGATCAGAACCAAAGTACAGAAACTATTGGTTATAATTTTAACTCTGTTTGAGCCACAGAGACCCCTTCAGGGAATCCCTTTCTGATTCCCCTGGCCCTTTTTCCACATTGGATTAGTCTTTTTCTTAGCCATAATTGAGTGGCAAGAGTGGTTGAGCATGGTGCTGAGATGCATTTTTTGGGAGGCGGTCTGCTCTATTATTGATTTGGGATATTTTTAACTTTTGAAAATAGCGCTGGAAGTTCTTAGAAATATTTTTCTGGTTTTCTGTGATGAATTTAAAACAAGGTTTGTGCGAGACTGGTGGATTTGAGAATTTCAGGCTTCCAGTGTGCCCTGGGGAGATGTGCTTTATTCAATAAAAGTGTAAGATCTTGATCTGGCAGAGGATCCTGGAAAGATCCAGAACCAAATTTATCCATCCCAAATTTTCTTGAATGGTGTCTATTTCCATTGCATCTGGGTCTGACTGGGAATTCTAGATGGGGGGCCTTGTTTCAGGTGGGTGGGTGGGGGGTGGTAGAGCTGGGGTGATGCTTTCATTTTAACAAAGATACTGTTTATTGTTTTTTTTATGTGAACAAGTTTTTGGGCTGCATGAATGGACCTTCTTATCTTTTCCTCCAATTAGTAACAGAGGATCCAGTCATTCAAGACAGCCCTTTTGAAAATTTTTGGAGTTAAGGCCAAGTTCATACGGCTTTATGCAAGTATTCTTGTGCATTTTAACCAGGTAAAAGAGGTAAAAAAAATTCGAGTTTTATTCCATTTACTAAGGGAACCCTGCTTACATGAGTCAAAGGCCTTTTTGGCTTTTTCAAGTCTGAATGTTTCTCCAAAATTTGTCAATATTCTTCCATAAAAGGCCAATACTGAGCAAAAGGTTGGGTTTTCAAAAGGGAGTCCTTTAAAATCAGTATAATCCTCTAAGAAACCATGTTCCCAGATGTTGGTGATAATCAAGGTTTAGTACCAAATCCCACATGGAGAAGGCCCTGACAATTATCCAAAGTTTTTCAACCAAATTTTCAATAGATCCAGTGAATACTTTCCAAGTCTGATTGGAAAAAGGATCCTTGAAAAAGGAGTTTGAGTCTTGTGACCCAGAGAAAATATTCCAAGTTTGATTTTTCCCCCCAAGAAACAGATGTCTGGGATCATTAAGGGTTTGATCCAGCTTTTTTTTGCTGTCTGGGATAAAGGAAATGATGGTAGTGGCAGGGAGGATCATGCTGCAGAAGTCTGGAACTTCCAGGAGGTCTTGGAGGGCATGTAGGGGGGGTTAACCCAACAGGACTTGGAGACAGAATCAAGCTTAAGGTTTGAAAACAAGTTTGAGGTGTTTTTATGATGGGTTTCATTTTTGGAGGCCAAGAGAACATGAAAATATATCAAAAAAAATTGGAAAGCTCTTTGATTTATTTTTCAAATTTTTGGGAGTTCAAATCACCCTAAAAGAACTAATTAAAATGGCAAAGAAACAGTTCCAAAAAAGCATTGGGATTTTTTTTTCTTGATTTTTCAAATGACTTTTGGAAGGTGTTCTCATTTTTCCAAAAATAACAAAAAAAATTACTTTAAGGGTTAAAAATGCCCAGCTACAGGGGTGCAGCATCAAATTTTCAAAAAAATGAATTCTTGAAATGCCCATGTAATAAAGATTTTTTTTGTGTGGGGGTGACAGTGCAGATACTTTGAACATCCGTGAGTTCAAGGGTAGGTCCAATTAAAAAATCAATTCCCAAAAATAAAGAAAAATAAAAAAGGGAATTAATTTTCTCACAGGTGCAATCCATTAAATCATGGGTGTTCTACATCCCAGTGCCTTTGCTACCACATGGATGAATAGTTTATTTCATGGCCTTTTCAAGAATTCATTTTTAAAGAATGGTGATGCTGAAGTCCTGCAGATGGGTTTCCTAAAACCTTAAACTAAATTTTTTTTAATTTTGGAGGAATTAGAATCCCTTCCAAAGTGTAATCAAAAAATTAAAAAAATATTGAAAAATATTCAATGGAGTTTTGAATCTTTCTTTTTGCCTTTTTAGTAAATTTCTTTTTGTTTTTTAAACTCTCAGAAATTTAAAAAAAACCATCAAACAACTTTCTAATAGTTTTTCCCAATTTTTTGGATGTATCATTTTCCCTCAAAAGATTCATTCATAAAATCAAAAAAAATCAATGGACTTTTGGATCTTTCTTTTTGCCTTTTTTATTGATTTATTTTGGTGATTAAAGCTATCATAAAGTTAAAACAACAATTAAATATATTTCTCAAATTTTTTTGAAATTTTTTGGATTTTTTCTTTGACCTTAAAAAATTCATTCAAAAGATAAAAAAAAACAAAAAAACCAAACATCTCATTGGACATTTGCATCCTTCTGTTTGCCTTGTAAATTAATTTTTATTTTGGTTTTTCAAGCTATCAGAAATTTCAGGAAACAATTAAAGATCTTTTTAAAAAAATTTTGATGATTTTTTGGATGCATCCTGGGCCTCCAAAAATTGAATCCAACACAAAAAAACTTCAAATTAACACAACCATTGAATTTTTTTTACATCTGGCATCAAACTGTCCAAAAATTGTTTTGGAAAAAGCTTTAGAATGGAATCCAAATATCCAAATTCAAATTATTTTGACTGATCTTCATGTTTTTTACCCTAAAATTATATGACACAATAGGTTGCATCAAAGTTAAGCAAACCAGCCATTTTTTAATGGCGGGTTTCAACCCAAATCTGCCATTTTGAACCCACAAAATAATAAAAAAACTCTTATTTCAGATCAGATGTTTCAAAGTTAACATGAAATAAGTAGGTTTTTGCAATTAAAGTATATAAAGGCCTTCACCAGCTCAACCATGTGTCATTCCTCACTACCACCCCTGGTTTCAACCTTTGACCTCAGCCAAAAAATTATACCTCCAACCTCATTGGAAAAGTTTGATTTTCATCACTCCTATCTCTTTCTATCCTCTTTGCTTCATCACTCTCATCCCCTCATCACTTCATCACCCTAACCTTGCTTCATCACTCTCATCACTTTATTGCTTTAATCAAATCCATCCTCTCATTGCTTCATTGCTTCATCCCTTCATCACTTCATCCCCCCTTTCATCACATCCCCAATCTCATTGCTTCATTGCTTCTGTTAACTGGAGGATTGAAGTTGATTATAATTGATCACATTGAAGGGACTAGGAACATTCTGATAGATCAGAATTACATGAGTTGATGTGCATAACAAGCATGAGGAGAAATCTGAGGAAAATGAGATAGCGGTTGAATCAGAAGGAAATCATACCAGACAGTCAAAAGCTTGAGTCAGAATTGGAGAATTGGATCAGGATCGTTGGAGATGGTTGAAAGATGAGATTGGAGTTGGGTGATTGACGGTGGTGCGGAGTCGTTGAGTGTTAAGAGACAAATAGAAAATAAAGAATAAAAGAAATGGAACATAAGAAAAGAAGAAATAAAATGGAAAAAGAAAAGATGAGATCAATGGAAGAAAAGTCTAAAGGATGAGAATCAATGGACAATTGCAGCATGGAGACCATTGCGAGTAGACTAGCAGTCAAGTAAGATCGAATGGCTGCGCGGGAGCGCGCAGGTCGTAGCGGATGACATTGCAGCCATAGTTGAAGTCGCGGGCTGCTACGGAAGAGATTTGGAGCTACTACGCAGGGTTTAATGTCATTTAAGAGATGAATTAAGTGGATCAAGTGGAGGATTTGACACCCCTTGTGTCTGGTAGGATTTCAGGGCATGTGAAGTAAGGATTTATGACTAGGAGAAGTTTGAAGAAAGGACCTCGGGGCAGCGCTTTTGTTAGCCCGTCGGCTATCATTTCATCTGAGGGAATGAGTCTTATTTCCAGATTGTTTGCTTGCAATTCTTCTCGAATGGCCTTGGTTTTTATATCAATGTGGCGGGTTTTGGAGTTACAGCCAAATTTCTTTAGCTTATTGTCTAAACCCTTGTTGTCGATGTGATGCAAGCTTGGTTCAGTGGGTTTTTCCCACATTTCAGACACAAGGCCCTTCATCCAAATAGCCTCGAGGAACGAATCGACCAGCGGATTAAGTTCAGCTTCCGTGGTTGAATGCGTAACATTCCGCTGGCAATAACTGCTCCACGCGACTGGAGATCCAAATAAAAGGGTTATGTGTCCGGATTGAGAGTGTCTGGTTTTGAGATCGTCGTTCCACGTGGCGTCACTGAAACATTGAAGTTGGGTCTCTTGATTCTTCACCTTGAGCACTAGAGAGAGTCCCTTGGTGGCTTTGAGGTATTTCCAGCAGCATTTGACCTCGCGCCAGTGATTTATTCCAGGTTGTTCGCAAAATCAAGCCAGACTTGAAACTGCATAGCTAATATCTGGTCGAGTCAAACAAGCAATATAATTTATTAAGAATACGGCTGACCTATAATTTATGTTCAGTGCCTTGAATTCCTCATGTTCTTCATCTGATGCTGGTCGTAAATTGAGGTTTGCAGTCAATGGTATGGATGAGGGGTGACAATTGGATAGTTTGAGTTCTTCCAGCCCGTGTTCTATGTGATTTGGTTGCAAAAGAAATATTTTATCGCTGGATTTGGAGTACTTCATGTCAAGAATGGTATTGGGATCGTGAGAGGTAGAGTTTGGAAATCGTTGAAGAAAGTTATCTTTGAAGTTGTTCCCAAGACCAACCAGAATGAGGTCGTCGACGTGGAAAAAGATCATTGATTTGTATTGGGGATTTAGGTAGAGACAGGGATTGGACAATGATTGATGAAATCCCTGGCTTGAGAGCCAGGTTGTGAGTGTGTTGAACCAGTTAAGGGGTGCTTGTTTGAGCCCATAAAGATATTTATTAAGTTTTAGGTATTTCAACTTTCTCTTCAACCCTTTAGGTGTTTTGATTATGACTAGTTCCTTGAGGGGTGCATGAAGGAAAGCACTCTTCACGTCAAATTGAGTGATAGGGAGTGAATGGTAGTGTCCGTAGAGTAGGGAGATTCGGAGGGATGCAGCTTTACCTGTGGGGGAGAATGTATCTTGATAGTCAAGACCGTATACTTGATCAAATACCTGCACGCACAATTGGCTCTTGTAAATAAGAGGATTGCTGTGACAGTTATCCTTGAGTTGGTAGACCCACGTTGTGTTAAGAGGGTTGGCTGGCTTGGACCGTTATATTCTTCCCAAACTTCCATCTCTTCGATACCTTCTAATTCCGCATCCATTGATAGATCCCAGTTCTTGTAATCTTTACATTTCTTGGCCTGTTCAAATGATTTAGGGACAAAGTAGTGGTGATAATCATACCAATCAGGAGGTTTAAGCAGTGAACAATCACGTAAGATTCGAGCGGGAGCTAGATCACCGGCAACTTCCCGTGATGATTGAGAGGACTGATTGTCAGAAGATCCCATATCATCAGTCGATGATGAGTCAAGGTGAGTAGGTGGGAGGTTCGTTGAGTCGACTGAAGATTCACTTGGAGTTGGAGGATTATGTAAAATAGGAAGATCAATGTCTAGAGGGGGAGAGTTTTCAGTAGGATTTTTGTTGATGGCAGAGCATGGAAGAGATTTGATAATTTTGATGTTTTTTGAAGAGATGATAGAGTTGTCCGGCTTGAGAATACAATAGGACAAAAGATCAGCATTGAAGCCCACTAAAGAGCCTTCTAAGCCTCGATTATTTAATTTATCCCCACGAGAAATTTTCTGGTCTAAGTAAACTACTTTGGACCCGAGAGGATGGAAAAAGTCCAAGGGTAGAGTCTTGTTCGTGAATACTTTGTAGGGGGATTTTTCATTGGGGCGTTTAGGAATTTGATTAAGCATTAGGGTGGAGGCCTTAGAGACTTCAGCCCAAAGATTTAGAGGAAGTTTGGATGATCACAGGAGAGTTCTGATGGATTTGGCAATGGTTCGATTAGCTTGTTCCACTCGTCCATTATGCTCATGGTGATAGGGCTCCGTTATAATGTGTTGAATGGAGTTGTCTTGAAAGAAGGAACGTAATTCTTGGGAAGTGAATTCTCCTCCACCATCAGTACAGATGGTGGCGGGGAAGCAGCCTTGCTTTTGTTTCTCAAATCTAAGAATGGATAGGATTTGGAGACAAGCGTCAGATTTGGAATGAAGTGGAATAGCGGACAAATATCCGGAGTGATTGTCAACGATGGTCATTATGTACCTCATCCCATTGCGGGATTCCGGATTGATTGGTCCCATTAGGTCAATGTTCAACTTTTCGAATGGCTTAGAAGCAAGGTTAGATTTATTCTTGAATGAAGTTTTTGAGATCTTTGAGAAGACGCAGTCGGAACATTGAAAATTGTTGATTAGAGAATTGGGAATATCAGGCTTGACATTTTTCAATTGGTAAGGACTAGCGTGGCCAAGCGATTGATGAAGGTAAAGAAGCTTGTCCTGATCCATGGATTTTCGAGTGAGGTAGCTGATTTTGGAATTATTTCTGATGGTGTGAGGGAGATTGAGGGCAAAAAGATTATATCAAATGAAGCCACTGAAAGCGAGTGTGCCATTATGAAGAACTTGAAACAAATTACCACAGGCGGAAACGGTACATTGTTTTTCAGAAACTAAGACACCGGGGCTAATCAGATTAATTACAAGGTCAGGAACAAAAAGACAGTCTGATTGTTGGATGAGTGAATTTCTCCAAGTGAGTACTACTTCGCCTTTTCCTTTGATGGGAAGATTCGCTCCGTCTTTTCCAGTACTAATGTGTTTGCCATTGCATTCTTGTAAAGAGGAAAAATAGTGTGAGGAGTTGAACATATGGCACAAGGCCCCAGAGTCAAGAATAATCCAATGGTCAGTGTTGACTTTACTGATCCAGGTGGTTAGGAGAGCGTGGTAATGCGCAATTTCATTTCCTTTAGGTTTTCTCTGAGCTCTCCACTTTGCCTGGGCTTCTTTCCACCATTCCGGAGCCAAATGTTTGTGCTTGTGCCAGCATCTGTCTTTGGAGTGGTCGTTTACGTTAGGATTATGATATCCTTGTCGACAACGTTGAGGCTTAGAGGTTGATGGTTTAGAGTTGTTTGTTACGAGTGCCGTTTCCCTCACAGGAGCATTAGTGATTTTTGATTTTGATTCATTATCCAGTTGGGTTAAGTGGTTGAGAACTAGATCGACCGTGACATCCTTATCAGAGTGCATGATTTGCTGTCGTAAGGATTGAAGAGATTGAGGGAACTTGAAAAGGACAAGATACGCCAAAATTTCTGAGGGAAGTTCAATACCAACGTCGAGCATCTTTTTGAGAGAAATTTTGATTTCAGTGATGAATGAGGAGATGGCGTCGGGTTTGAATGGATGATACAAGAAGTCATTAAAGACTCGAGAACTATTTGCGGTTTGGGAGGAGGTGAATCTTTCCTTGATGGTTTTCCAAAGAAATTTGGCAGAATTAATGTTCTCCGAATTTACTACATTATTGTGAGTAACAGTATCGATTTTAGAGAGAATAATGACTTGAGTTTCAAGATCGTCAGAAGGGCTTAGTGTTTTGGCATCGTCTTTGAGGAATTGCTTTATTCCTTTGAGTTCGAGCAGGATCTTGATCTTGTCTTTCCAAATCAAATAGTTTTCGTCTGTCAGGTTTGGGACAGCTTTGAGGGAAGCTTTGAGCATAATCTGTTGGAAGCCTTCCATAGTTCCAGGTCCCTCCATGGTGTTGAGTGGTTAGGTTGTTATGCGATTTGGCTTTTAACCGTGCTAACTGGAGGATTGAAGTTGATTATAATTGATCACATTGAAGGGACTAGGAACATTCTGATAGATCAGAATTACATGAGTTGATGTGCATAACAAGCATGAGGAGAAATCTGAGGAAAATGAGATAGCGGTTGGATCAGAAGGAAATCATACCAGACAGTCAAAGGCTTGAGTCAGAATTGGAGAATTGGATCAGGATTGTTGGAGATGGTTGAAAGATGAGATTGGAGTTGAGTTATTGACGGCGGTACGGAGTCGTTGAGTGTTAAGAGACAAATAGAAAATAAAGAATAAAAGAAATGGAAAATAAGAAAAGAAGAAATAAAATGGAAAAAGAAAAGATGAGATTGATGGAAGAACAGTCTAAAGGATGAGAATCGATGGACAATTGCAGCATGGAGACCATTGCGAGTAGACTAGCAGTCGAGTAAGATCAAATGGCTGCGCGGGAGTGCGCAGGTCATAGCGGATGAGATCGCAGCCATAGTCAAAGTCGCGGGCTGCTACGGAAGAGATTTGGAGCTACTACGCAGGGTTTAATGTCATTTAAGAGATGAATTAAGTGGATCAAGTGGATGATTTGACAGCTTCATCACTTAATCACTTCATCCCATCATCCCTGATTTCATCAAATTTCTTCATCACTTTATTTCTTCATCCCTTAATCCCTCTTCCTCTTTTCAAATGGACCCTCAGCAAAAATCCCCCCAAAATTCCACTCAACCAAAGAAAAAATACCTTAGTAACTCAACATCCAAAAATCCCCCCATCAGCTTCAAAGGCTCAAGTCAGCTCAATAGAGCTGATCAAATCATCCTGTTTAACTAGCTCAAAATTACCTCCAACTATGAAGCTTACTTTTGATCCAACAATGAAACACAATTTTTCCAACCTCCATCCTCTAATTTTAAAGCTTATCTCCTGATGGACAATGAAATAAAAAATAAAACCAAGGTAGGCTGGGTCTTTCATCCAAACGGATGAGGAAGCAATTCAAGAACTATCAATCCAAACATTGCCCCTTTAGCCAATGCTGAAAAGACCCATTCTGTCCCTTTCTCTTTATGTTTCCCAAGCATCTCTTCCCATCCACATACTACATTTGGGGTGAGGATCAACAAGGGAGTCAGTTCATTGTATAAAATTTTGAGGGTTTCAAGCCCTATTCTTTCCACATCTCTGTATATTTTTCAAATCATCTCCTGCCATCTTGTTCCCTCCATACCATATACTTTGATCAGGGTGAGGATCAATAAGGAATTAATTTTTTTTTAAATTTTGAGGGCAGTTGCAGTTTTACAATCCAAAATTTTGCACACCATGGTATTTTAACCCATTACCTCAACATTAATGAGTGATGCTTTAACCACTAAGCTAAGTGTGCCATTTCCAGATGGGCCAATTTCCCTTTCCAAACCCTCAGCCTCATCATCTAATCACACCTTTCCCCCAATGATCATCCCAGCTCACCATCTGCTCATCAAATAATTGAATCAATACCCCATGGTAATTGATTGCTTGATCAATTGCCAATCAATCACAAATCAACCAAGCAATCAATTTCCAATCAATTGCTCAATTAGCAATTTATTTGCAATCAATTTCTTGATTAATTGGTAATCAATTGCTGGATCAATTGCAAATCAATTACTCAACCAATTGCCATACAATTGGCAATCAATTGGCAATCAATCACTTGATCAATGGGCAATTGATTTCTGGATCAATTGGAGAGAAACCTCTGGATCCATTGGAAATAAATTGCTTGATTGCTTGCCTATTGATTGCAAGTTCATTGGAAATCAATTGCTGGATCAAATTTCAATTGATTGATGGATTGAGAAAACCATTTGCAATCAATTGGGAGGGATGGAGGGGGAGGAGGGGGGAGCTTAATTGGCAGATTTAAAAAGTAGGTGGGGGAAACCTAGAGGTTGAACAATCAAAAGATCAGAAACCAATGTGTCAGCCTCCTGGATGTCAAGGCCCTTGCTATCCTTTAGCTACCAGAGGTGATATAACAAATAATGAATATATTATTCAATAAATGCAGCAAAATCCATGAAAGCTTTGGATAAAGCTATTGCAAGGTTGATTGGCTTGGTTATGGTTTAATATTATTAATCAATATTAATAAATTGATTATTAAATAAATTAATAGAGGGGTCACACTAATATTGGGGATCTTTAACACCTCTCTTCAGGGATTTCACTTAAGCTTTTTTTTCCCCGAGCTCTGTGTGGGAAAACCCATCTTTGGTTCCTCCTACTGTTGAAACACCTTTTAGTCAACCCTTAAATACTTTAATTGGAATTGGAAAAATAGTCAGAAAAATGCAAAAATTCTTGATTATTTATTGGTGGAAGCGTGCCAATAATCCAATCCAACCTGGAATAGTCTTCCAATTCCTAAAGATCTTTATCAATAATTTATCTAGGTCTGATTAGAGACCTATTTTAAGTCTCAAAGAAAACTGGAAATTAATTAAAAAAAAATTGTGCAGATTTATTATATTTAAGAAGGGCAGGCAATTCAAAACCACCGTAGTTTACCTCTATCTGTTCCATAATAGAAGCAAACTAAATTCCACTTCTAGTGACTGCCAGCAAGCTATTTGCTAAATAATCCCATTGTCCCTTGGAGTCTCTACAGCGTAGCCATTTAAAAACCAGGAGGACTTGGGCTTGCCACTTTTGCCATAAACCAAAAAAATTTAACAGCAATTTAGTATTCAATTCAATTTTCAATCTAAAAACTCCCAACGTTTGCTCAATTTTGGGTTGAGAAAAATTAATTTATGCAAGGGGCTGTTGTTGTGTGTTTAAGTGGTCTGTTTCAATAGTTTTTTCAAATAGGCAGAATGTTTGATTTCCAAGTTTCTTTTTGTGGTCCAATAGTCCCACATAGTATGCCAGATCCCAAAATTTGGGTTTGAAGAACTCAAATGTGGTTCAGGGACGCCTAGGTACCCCAAATCCACCCTAAAATGGCCAATTTGGGGGGGGTATCCCAAATGGGCCAGGAAAACACACACAACCCCTGCTTGCAACAGGCGCATCCCCCGGGGGGTTCCAACCCCCAATCACAACCCAAAAAAGGTTGCAACTCAAAATGGGTTGCAAACAGGGGTTTGCAACCCCCCAGGGGATGCACATGTTGCAAGAAACTTGGCTTGCTTCTTGTTGGGCCGTGATTTGCCATTTGCAACCCCTATGGATTGTGAATGGCAATTCAGGCCTGTTTGCAACACTGAGTTCCCCAATTGCATCCATTTTCAACCTTTGATAATTTTCTCTGTTTCCAATATCTCCTTTTATTTACTTATAAATTGTTTAAAATAAAACAAAAATCATAAAAGATAAATAAATAAAATAAATGTGAAATTATACAAACAATAAATCATATATTCTAAATTTATTATATTTTCCCTTTCATCTTCTTCCCAAATTTAAGCTTATTCTTTTATTAATTCTTTGCAATATTCTCATATTGTCTTTTGCTATCAATGATGGAATTCTCTTTGAAATTTGAAATTCTCTGATCTTAGCAATTTATCTTTGAAGATATCTTTGATCCTGAAATTGAAATATTTCAAACTCACTTCTCACCCCTCTTCATTTCCAAAATATTCCCCATGGATAACTTTCCTTCAATTTTTTTGTTGAATAATCCCCGCCCTAAATCCTAAATCAAATTCCTATGATCTTTCTTGACATTTGCTTGCACTTTGATTGAAATCCCAATTCCTGATTTCAGAATGGTTTTCAATACCATTTTTACCTGCCCTTAGGCCCATTCCATAACTGCTGTTTTCTCACCAGTTCTATCTCCTTGAAAAGATCCGGTTTGTGGTGGGGGAAGAAGATTTTCTTTGGAAAATATCTTCAGGACCTCTTCAATACTATATCTTAGTTCTCAACTTTATTCAATTCCAAAAATTTTATTTTTTTTAATAACCATTATATTTCCCAATAGATTTTTCACCAAAAACCTGAATCTCTGCCATCAAAATAAATTAGTAATTAAATCTTGTGTCTATTTTTAACGTACTGTCTATCAGCTGGCTACTATTCAGAACCAACTGAATAAAGCCTCCAAAATCAAATTACAGAAATAATCAATTAAAAATAAAAATTAAGAAACAAAACCTTAAACTGTAATAAACCTAAAAATATTATTAAATAAATGGATTTGTGGTGCCAATTTAGGTAGAGTCACCCACAGGCACCACCCCCAAAAGGTTACTCCTTCAGGTAGAACCATGGTTCAGTGTGTACCCTCTAAAACCGTTCAAAGAAGCTACAGCACGCTTTTGTCCATATCCCTGTGCGCAGCGGCATACCCTCTGAAACTGCGCAAACAAGCTACCGCACGCTCCGGCCAGCCACAAACCCTTGGAAACCGCGCAAAGAGGCTACGGTACTCTTTTTCCCATAGCCCTGGTGTGGTGAACCATTTGGGACACCGTGGGAAAAGAATTCAAAAACTAAAAAAAAAAAAATTTTCCTATTGTCGCTCATCCTCATCCTCATTGTCATCCTTGCTTGTTGCTCATCCTCATCTTCATCCTTGCTCATCCTCATCCTCATTGTCATCCTTGCGCGTCCTCATCCTCATTGTCATTGTTGCGCGTCACTCATCCTCATTGTCATTGTTGTGCATTGCTCATCCTCATTGTCATTGTTGCGTGTTGCTTGTCCTCATCATCATCCTTTCTCATCCTCATCCTTGTTGTCATTGTCCCGCGTCGCTCATCCATCATTGTCATCTTCGTGCATTGCTCATCCGTGTCTTACCAAACCCATCCCGACCGCACCTCCAAGCGCTTTTCCAAGCCTTGGACCCATCAATCTCCCACCTCACTCAATCTATCAGTCGCCAATCTCAAGCCCGTCAGGATTTACTCAATTGCCTCAAGACGATCTCCTATCCGCCCACCGCGCTCTCACAAACTTCATCCGTCACCCTTCCTGGGACTTCCCCACCCTCTTCTGCCTTTGGCAAAGGGGTGGAGAGTGTCTTCTACCACCTGCGGACACCCGCCGGCGGTCTGATCCGTTTTTTCTTTTCCCACCCCTTCCGCCTTTGGGTGAGGGGTGGGTGATTCTGGTATTGTTGCGCGCGCCCATCCGCCAACGGACGCAAGAGATGGTGAAGTGATGAGAAGGATTTCCGCCGGCCTGCTTGATCAAATTTTTCTGATAACCTGATTTTCTTTCTTTTTCCGCTCTATTTGTAGAATCCATTGTACATAGTCTAACAGGGCCTCCTGCCCATATAAAGAGGGGCTCTCCCCTGCCTTTTAGCATAGGAGGACATCCTATCATCACATCAGATATATATGATTTCCCCCTTGATCCTTGAGCCTCCATACTAAAACCCCTTGATCCTTCAGCCTTATCACCAACCAATAGCTTTGCTGGTTGAAGAAGAATTTGACTAATTGAATTCTTGAAGTTTTTTACACCACTCCTGATCCCTTTATCCGACCATACTGGTCCTGATCATCCTTTGATTATCTTTCTGGAACCAGTCACGTTTGACTGAAGAGGTTTTATTAAGCTTAAAACCTGTAGTGTTAAACCTCCCTTCATCTCTTTTGAAGTTGAATTCCGCCACGCTACTCTTGAGTCCCTTGATAAGTGTTGGGTTATTCTTGTTTGAATCAGTTATTTTTTTTGCTTGTAGGGCTTCTTCAAACAATTAGCTTTGTCTTGTGCAGCCACCCACAGTTATCTGGTACCCTTCAAGCGCTTGATTGCAGAGAGTTGGGCAGGTTCATTGAGAACCTGGAGGTTGTTTGGGATTGAGTTGATCTTTCCTAAGCTTCTTCTGAAAATCAGAGCTATTAGCTTGTGGGCTTTGTCACTCACAATTGCCTTGTCTTGTTGAACTCTGAACAATTCTTGACTCCTTCTATTCAAGTTTTCCCCAACATCATGTTGCCTCAGATACTGTTGTCTCCCAGCTACCCACCACTACAATCTTTATCCTCTTAATTTTGGTTCCCCGTTTACCAGGTTCTGGACTTTGATCTTGGTTACATTTAAATATTTTTGTAACACTCAGGAGGGCAGCCAAAAAATCACCTATCCCCTCCACAGAACTGCCAACGCCCTGCGCCGTTTGGAGTCTTACACTGGGCGCAGCGGCATACCCTCCACAACCGCGCAAAGAAGCTACAGAAGGCACCAGCCAGCGGCGTACCCTCCACAACTGCGCAAAGAACCTATGGCATGCGCCGGCCCTGCAAGCAGTCAAGTGACTACCTGGCGCAAGCCTGGAGTAGTTGCTAGTCAGAGACTACCGCTTGTTGCAGTTGCTACCAACTCCCGCAGATGGTCAAGCAACTACCGCATGCGGTGGTTGCTACCTGTTGCCAACCCCACAGGTAGTCAACCAACTACCTTGTGCGGTCCCTTAGAAACTGGCCGGACCATTGCACGAGGCAACCAGCAAGCTCACTGGACAGCCCCCCCCCCTCTTCCAAAACGGAAACGGGCTGTGGGGTACCACCTATACACCCTACAGCCCTGTTCCACACCACATGGGGCCCAAAGAGCGCCACCATGTGGTGGGGAATAGTATGAAAACAGATAAACCAAAAAAAAAAATACAGAAAAATGGGCCCTGCACCCTTTTTAAAACTATACCAACGGTTATCAGCGCCCCTGTACAGTAGGTTTGAACTCAAAACAGTACATTTTAGTTACTGTAAAACCCTGAGAGTGGGTACTAAGGATAAAAAGATGCCTATATTTGTGCTAGATGGCTCACAAGGTAACAAAGACCCATACAACACCCCCCTTGTGTCCCTGGTAACTAAACCTGTACATAACTAATCATTACTAGGAATATACTGTCCAATTAAGCAACTTTAAAACAACCCAAAATGGGCAAAAGAGCCTCAGACTCATAGTATTCTTACAGAATGGGGTTCCCAGAGCATGTACCCAAACACCTGGCTTCAGGAAGCCATGGCTTATATTTAAAAATATTAATTTAATACTACTTCTTTGGTAGATACAATGAGGTAATTAGGGGTACAGAAACATGTATCAAACCCCAAGCATGATACAATAGGGCTTCCTGTACCTCTTTATTGAACAAAGAAGGTCTAAAAAAACACACTGATGGCTCCCTTGCCTCAGAACTAGCCTGGGTAACCCTCCTTTTGCTGGTAAAAAGACTGTACCATGAGGGGACCCAAACAATATAAATAAAGTCTCTTCCCCCAGCCATTTCTAACTCATTCATCCAGTCATATAGTCATTATTGGTTCAGATATTTTTTTTCCTAAAGCCATCAAACCCTTATAAGAAATAAGTGTGTGATCCTGAACCACTTTCTGATAAAATTATAGACCAAACTCTTGAATCCTTACTTTTGGGCCAAAATCAATATCCAAACATTCAGCCTGCCTCAGCACCAGCTTCCAGCACCCTGAATCACTGCATATTGGTCCATCTATCAAGCATAAGTCCGCATCTAGACCTATTAAGTGATCCTGCTGACTTATACTCTTTTTCTAGGTTCTGCATAACTCAAACCCCAAGGAAATAACACACACACTTCTTGAAAGGAGTCCTTGTAAACCCCACAGGCACCACAATTGCACCTATACTGTCCTTAACATACATGTACCTGTGTTCCGGAGGGCTCAACAACCCCATTAAGGTCTTGGCCCATTCTTTTAAGTTTATTTTTATAAATATATAAATAAATTTAACCCTTTTAGTCAAAATATATCTCTGGCATTTTTTAACATTTTTACTCTAAACTTTTCATCACCTCTAGTAGCTAGAAGGAGCTAGGTCCTTGGCATCTAGTAGGCTGACACTTTCCTTTCTTTAAGAAGCCTCTGCCCTTAGAAAAAGTTTTGAATCAGAAAAATCTCAGCAAAGGTTGAAAATAACAATAATTTTTGAGCCCCAGATCATTTCAACTATTATATGTTTCCTTTCTCCACATTTCTAGGTTTTCAAACTTCATTTTTTTGATGAGGTTTCTAAAAAAAATATTTTTGAGTTCATGATCATTTATCAGTTGTTAAAAATGATACAAAGGGCATCTTCTATGGGAATATTTTTATAAAATAATAATAAATCAGTTGAGATTTTTTTTGAATGATGGAAAAATATCTATTAAGATTTTAGAAGCTTGAATTTTTTTCACTGGCCAAATTTTCACCATTGAAAATTTATTTTTTATTGTTATTGACTGACTAAAAAAATTCACCTCCACATCCTCTGAGTTTAATTTTAAATTTAAAATATTAAAACAAATAACATAACAGAAACCACCGATTGGCTTTAAACCACAGATTATTATCTCGAAGATTTAGAAACTATCTAATTTGATGCATGTTCAATATCTTGAATAGGTATTTTAAGATTCTAACTTAATCAAAATAAATAACTATGGTATTTGAAACTAGTTAACCGGAAATAATTTTCAAGTAAGGTTCATTTACCTCTTCACAGAGCACTCCTTGAAATCTATTTTTCCTTTACCTTGCTTAATCATCACCACAGATCTACTTTCACACAAATATGGACCATCATATTTGCAACCATTTTATTAAACTTTTTACTTACCACTCTTCTCACTTCACAATTACACAAGTCTTATGGTTACCTTTATTATCAAAGTGCACTTGTATTACTTTTAACTTCATTAAAATTTGTTTCTGACATCAAAAAGCCTTTCTATTTCTTTGAATTCATTAATTATTTGCAATTCCATTTATGTCACCTGTTGTGTGCATTCTTTTTTCACTTAAGAAAAAATTTCTTCAATTTTGAACTTCAGATCAAGGGGCATACTCTCAATCTTAAAAAGATGCTTCCTTCCTGTGTTTTTGTTTCCTTGGTCAGTTTATCTCATAATTTCTTGCCTCTTTTTTTACAAGCATACATTGGGATTTTTCCATTTTCCTCATTCATCAAACCATTGATCACAACTATGGACCTATCTTTGAAGAGTAATTTTAAATTTGAATCAACTACCTCCAACCTTGAGCTTAATTTGAGACAACCTTTTTGTGATTTTTATCTCATTTGTGCCACTAATCTCAATTTTTCTTGAATCTCTAAAATAATTTTGGTCCCAATTTGACAGAAAGGTTTCTAACCAACAATGAGACTTTTTTTTATCTATTAAAAAAAAAAACAAAAAAAAAAAAAAAAATGCCCAGTTCATCTCCTGTTTATAACCCAGAGTATCAAAAACCATTCAAAGGAGTCAATAAAAATTGAAGATTTGAAAATTTTTAAATACCTGCTTTAGATTAAACCACACTCTGTTCAACACATTCTTCCTGAAAACAAAGAATGGTAATTTTTTATCGGGTCTTTTTAAATTAACAACCCTGAATCCCAAACGGAGCTTGAAACTCAAAAATTTTTAAACAAAGCCATTTTTGGCTTGAAAATTCCAAATGGGCCATTTTAGGGGGTAATTAGGGGTACCTGGGAGCCCCTGGACCACATTTGAGTTCCATCAACACAAATTTGGGGATTTGCCATACATTTTTGGACTGTTGGACCATAAAAATCAATTTGAAACTGTAGCCCACATTCTTCCTATTGGGAAAACAATTTCTTGTCACAAAAAGTACACAACACTTGCTTTTTGGATAATTTTTTCTTTCTAAAACCAAAATTGAGCACACTTTGTATTTTTTGAATTGACAATGTGATTGACTACTAGATTGCCTTTGGATTTTTTTGCATTGTGGGAAAAGTGGCAATCCCAAACCCCCCTGGTTTCAACATGGCTGCGTTGAAGTACTTGATTGAAAGTGCCATTAAAAAAGCTGCTGAAGAATCTAGGGATTCCGGTAGGGATTGGGAAAATCAAACATTGGAAGCCCCAATTGCATCTTCATCTAGGTTAAAATTGAGTAACAATGTGTTTCACAACTGGAATTGTATCAAGGTGATGGGTCACATTTCATGTGCCATTTGACTGAATTTATTTGAAGGAAAATAATTTACCATGGCAGGGTAACTATGTAATATGACTTTTCAGAACCCCTTGACCATCCTCCTTTGAGAGCCTTTCCTAGTAAGGAAAGAATCCAATAACTATTGTCAAAAGTGGGCATCCATGGATTTCTATGCTCTGAAAATTTTCAATTAAAAAGAGAAAAATACATAGACCTAGCATGCAACAGATATGGAACATACAAGGGTCCATTGATCACCAAATGGAAAAGGCAAAATTACAAAAGGAAGGTTGGGTGTGAATATGGGATCCGTGCAAGTTGGACAGTACCCAATCCCACATGGAAACTCTCTATTAGAGATGGCCAAAAAAATTGTCAAACATCTGAAAACCCCTCAGTGCATCCCCAACTGAGGAGAATATCTGGTGTGGCCTTAGAGCAACTAGAAGAAGGCATGGAATATGGGCTCAATAAAATCCAACTAAAGAGGTCATTTAGCAAGATTGATGGTGGAGAATATGTTGAAAATAGAAAAATCTACAGCCCTAAGCGCAAGTTCAAGGCAGCTGAACTGAATGTGACAAGTTTTATGGATTTTCTATTTGAATTTCTCAAAGAAACCCAGTGGGTTTCTGGGTCAAATTCTAGTGGAGAGGGTCACTTAGGGGCCCTGTTCTTGGCTCATCCTGATTTTATAAAACTTTGTAAAAGAATCCATCATATTTCTTTGTTGGATTGTACTTATAGAAGAAATAGTTAAAACATCCCTCTTGTTTATGTTTTAGGAATCAAAGCCAACAGGAAACCTTTTTCAAAGGCTTTTGTTTTTATAAAAAAAGAAATGTTTGAGTTCTACAGTTGGGCAGTGAATTCACTTAAGGAGTTGGCTTATGATCCAGAGAGGCTTCCAAAATTCTTTGTGACAGACAATGAAAAAGCTCTGATTCATGCTATTGAACATATTTTCCCTGAGTCATCCAGACAGTTGTGCTCTTGGCAATTGTCTAAAAATATTAAAGAAAATTGCAAAGTTTTCTTCAGTAATTATGATGAAGGATTGCAAACCTCTATGTTTTTTTGGGCAAAGTATGGGGCCTCTTAAACCATGGGGGAGGAAACTCTCATTGAACTCAGAGCTCATAGTAAGCCAATTTATTGCTTATTTTGTTCATCTCTGCTGGGATTGCTTATGTTGAACTTTTATACAGTTTTTCTTGAAAGACCCTGAGAATGTGATTGATTATATAGAAAATGAAATTTTCCCTATAAAATAGACTTTTGGAACTGCATGGAGTGTGTCAACCCTGACTTTGGATGTCAGCTTGCTACTATATACAGAGCAAAACTGTCAAATAGTAACACAAAAATGAAAGATAAGAATACCTCAATTAACAAAGCAATGAGTGAGAAATTGATAAATATTATTACAGGAATGGATTCCTCACCCAAAATTAGGTAGGGTCACTCACTGACCCCACCCTTGAATTCTAAGTCCTTATATTTTTAAAATAATTAAAAGGAAAAGTACTAAAAATTACGAGAACTGTATGGCACTTTTTAGCCATTCTAACATTTCACACGTATTGTCACGTATAGGTTTTACACCTAAAATTCACTCAGAATTGAGTTGTTGTGTATATTTTAGGAGTTACACGCGGAAATGTGTTATGTCACAATTCCCGCGCGCAGCCCCGCATCATTACATAACCCTACGTACTAGCAGCAGCGGGATCCCGCGTACTAGAGACCCGCGCGCAGATGATTCTGCCACGCACGCAGCCAATCCTACCCCGCGCGCATCTGTACTACTGATCCCCGCGCCTGGATCAGTCGTGACTAATCTGACAACCAGGTACCGCTCAGAAGAGCTACAACCTAGTTAGAGTTGCCTAGTATATGTAAAAAACAGAGATATGCATTATTAATGATCTAAAAAGATCAAAACTTAAATAAAATTAATGAAAATTAAGTTTTAAACATTTTTTTATAATAAATCAAAGATCAAGGACTCCCACGTAAACCACAGATCTTGATCTTTGAAGACCGCAAAACACCACAAGAAGTGTTCATAAAAATTATTAAAAATTATCTAAATGATTAGCAGATGACGGAAAATTAGTAAACATCCACATCTGCAAGCTTCAAAGCAATATCAATAATAAAAATGAAGGATGAATACAGAATGATCAAATTTACGACATAACAAATTAACATATCCTGTGGCTAAAATAGTACAGAAATCCAGCAGATCTAAGGACAGCTGATTGAAAGCACCAAGTAGACGTGCTAATCTTGCCCTGACCGCCTTGCCAGCCTCAGCCCACAAGCAGAACCCTCTCTACGTGCCCTGAGAAGACCAAAATCACCCCAAAAAGGTATTTATACAGACCTCTTTGGATCTAATCAGTCAATCAGTTTACCAGGAATTATTTATTATCAATCAGAAACCGTGTCATTGTTATTCAAGTGCTTATATGAAGATAAGGAAGTGATTTATGACTTAGTCTGCAGTAGTATTATTTTACCTTTATAACCAATCAACCATTGAATTTTATTCAAGCAATCTACCCCATCTGCCCAGAAACCCGTCCAATTATTCCAGGATTTAAGTGCTCAGAGTGAGTGTTACCCTTCCTGTCTAGGCCGTTTGAGCTGTTAAGCCCAGCCACTAGTGGAATAAGTCCTTTCTAAGGCACCCATCTTTATTCCAAGGTTCTTAAAAACTGCCTAAGGAGGCCCCTTGAAGAGAGTTTGCTAGTCTGTAAAGATCCCCAGTAGTATAATATTGTGGCCCCTCTTTTATATTATATTGAAAACCATTTACTACCAAACCAATTAAACCTTTCAACTGCTCTTATTTGAGCTTCTAAGCATTTATTATTGGAATAATAATTAATATTATCATTCCAGCATTTTTATCACTCTCTGTAGCTAAAGGACTGCAAGGTTCCGGGTATCAGAGAGCTGAAATTGGAAATAAAAAAACTTTTTGGGTAGAAGGGGACCATGCTACTTTCAAAAGATTACTTGAAATTTCTTCAGGGAATATTTTGGATGTGTGGAAACCCCTGGAAGGACCAATTGATGGGACAATCAAATAATTTCATGTGTTTCTTAAAAACTCTCAAATAAATTTAGGAAACATTCTTTCAACAGAACTGTTACCTTTGGGATATAAATTTTCAATTGAGGCAATTCAAATCATTAGGGAACAATTCAAGAATTGAAAGCATGAAAATGATGGAAAATTGTGCACCAAGTCATATTCCAAGACAATGGGCTTGCCATATTTGGTCAAATATTGACATTTAGAGGATCTTTTTTGCCTGAGGATGTTCATCCTCAGTGGAAGTTATACTATGACCGTTCACTTTTAATTTTTTAAATTATCCCTTTAGGAATAATGTCAGCTTGCTAGTTGACAAGAGCAACCTGTCAAATGAGATTAGAAACATAAAATAAATAATAAAATGAAAAGGGGTTGGAAATCCATATATATTATTGCAGAAATGGATTTCTCACCCAACTGTAGGTAGGGTCACTCCCTGACTCCACCCTTGAATTCCAACTCCTTACATTTTTTAATAATTTTAGAAGAAAAGACCAATAAACCACAGCACCACTATGGCACCTTGTTTGGCCATTCTAATATTTCACACAAAATTCCATGTATAGATTTCACAACTAAAATTCAGTCAGAATTGAGTTGTTGTGTATATTTCAGGAGTTACAGGCGGATTAGTGTTGTGTCACAATTCCTGTGCGCAGCCCCGCGTTCATATAGCAAGGGTACACACGCCTGACACTCAGTACGCAGGCGCACGTCAAGAAATCCGCATGAAAAATGACCGCTGGCCGCAGGTGATGGATTCCCGCATGCAACTGTCAAGCCTGCGCGTGTCAACATGGATTCCAGCACACAGCTGTCAAGTCTGTGCTCATCAACATCAACTGTACTAATTATAACATTCAGGTACTGCAAGCACATGCTACAACTTGCATGCATACATAATGCATATGCAATAAGTTGACTGACGGATAGGGATATGTTTGAAACCTGAGAATATTGAATAAAAATATGAAATACAACAAATTAAAACAAATAAATTGTGAGAAACAAAAATTAAGGCTGTGATGTAAATGGGATTACCAAATCTTTATGAACCACAAAACACATCAAGAAGTCTACCAAAAAATTATTAAAAATTACCAAAATGTGTAGAAGGTGTTTTAGAATCTACAAATAACCATTTCTGCCCATGAAACAATAAAAAAAGTAATACAAATTAAGGAAATGTGTCTGAACCATAAAAATAACAAATTTACATTGAAATACCTTCTGACAATTATTTCACATGAAAATATGACACAGGCAAGGCTAGCCAGCTGACAGCACCCAGACTATGTGCCAAAATAGCCCTAGCTAGCCTGCTAGCCTTAGCACACAAGCACAAC
The DNA here is from genome assembly GCA_025617555.3 of Puccinia polysora. Taxonomy (NCBI): domain Eukaryota; kingdom Fungi; phylum Basidiomycota; class Pucciniomycetes; order Pucciniales; family Pucciniaceae; genus Puccinia; species Puccinia polysora. The sequence continues at coordinate 13,688,297 of CM062616.1, read as the reverse complement.
CCTCTCTTCCTGCCCTGAGAAGGTCTTATTACCCTAGAAAGGTATATAAACAGCTCCTTTCAGATGCTTTAAACCCCAGTAATTTTTAAGTAATCAATCCAGACCCCTTGCCATCCGTGATCAAGTGTTTATTCAAGATAAGCAACTTATTTATGGACTCAGTCTGATATTATAATTCTTAATTCTAAACCCATTGTTAATTCCATTGAAGAATATCAGCAATACCCCCCATAATTGTCCTGAGACCCTTTCAACCGTCAATTTCTGCATGTTTCTTTGAGTGTCTGCTTAAATTAGTAAGTTATCTCCTCCTTGCCTCCAGGTATAAGTGCTGTGAGTCAGCCAGTCCATCCAATCCCCTTGATTAAACCCCTTTTGAGTAATCACTCAGGACCTCATTTTCCCAAGGTCTTTACACGGTTCAAAAGAACCCCTTGAAGAGAGGTTGTTATCCAATTAAGATCCCCTGTTTTCATGAAATGTGGCCCCTCTTGAAAAATATATTTAAATCAATTTAATCTAACCAAACCACTCAAACTTTGCACTTGCTTTTAAATCAACTATTTGAGCATTTTACGTAATTTTTTTGGAATTATTATTATTCCAACACCAATATCTCTTGCTATGGCTAAAGGATGGCAAATTTCCTGGTATCACTAAGCTGAAAAATAACTTGTAAATATTTGGGAAAACTGGGGGATAATTTTTAATTTAGGGACAGAATTGATGAATCAATAAAAATTAATTTCACCCATCTCATTTTACTTGAAAATAAATATATTAACTTGTAATAGTGAGAATGCATTGCAAAGACTAAAAACGCACTTCAAACAGTGCAAGTGCACTTCAAATACTATGAATGCACTTGCACTTGTAACCATTATAACTGAGGTTCCAACTTTGCATATGCACCACAAAAGTGTGAAAACATTCCAAACCATTTGAGTGAACTCCAGACAATTAAAATGCACTTCAAATAGTTCAAATTCAATCCAACCAAGGAAAATGTTATTCTGCCACTGCCAATGCATTGCAACAAGTGAAAATTCACTGCAAGAGCTGCAGATACACTTGAACCAGTTCAAATGTACTGGAGCCTGTGAAAAAGCACAGAAACCACTGCAAATGTATTGCAAGTAGTGAAAATGCACTGCAAAGATTCAAAAATCATAGCAACCATCAAAAATACATAGAACATGTTCAAATGCACAGCAAAAATTTTAAATGCACAGAAAAAATTTCAAATGTACTAGAACATATGCAAATGAACTACAAATGCACTGCAATTAATTAAAATGAACAGCAACCAGTCCAAACACACAGAAACCAGTGAAAATGCAATTCAACCAGTGAAAATGGCAGGAACCAATGAAAATGCACATCAAAAATTTCAAATGCATTGGAACAGGTGCTAATTCACTTCAAACAGTGCAAATACATAGGAAAAACTTCAAATACACTGGAAACACTTCACATGCACCAAATTAGTGAAAATGTACTAAAAGTAATGAAAATACATTGCAACCAGTCCTACTGCAATTCAAGCAGTTCAAATTCAATATAATCAGTGCAAATTTAATGCAGGAATTTCAAATGGAAAAAAAGAATTGCAACTTAAATGCAATCATTGTAACTGCACTGCAAGCATTTCAGTTGAACTGCAACTGGTTCCAATCATTTGCACTGGTTGAAGTGTATCCCCACCTTTTGTTGGTATATTTCACTTGCTGAAATGCATTTGAATTTTGTGAAATGCATTTGAACTATTTTCAGTGATTAATTTTGACCAGTTCCAGTGATTTTGCAGTTTTGTTACTTTTTGAAGTGCATTGGCCCTGTTTGGAGTGCTTTTGCAATGGTTGGAGTGCATTTGACTTTTTGGAGTGAATTTTCACTGGTTGGAGTGCATTTGTAATTGTTGGAGTGAATTTGCACTGTATGGAGTGCATTTGCACTGGTTGGAGTTCATTTGGACTGGTTGGAGTGCATTTGTAATGGTTGGAGTGAATTTGTACTGGTCGGAGTGAATTTGCACTTTTTGGAGTGCATTTTCATTATTTGAGAAAATTTGCACCAATTGGAGTTCATTTTCACTGACTGGATTGCATTTACACTTTTTGGAGTTCATTGTCACTGCTTGAGGTGCATTTGCCCTGGTTGAAGTGCATTTGCCCTGTTTGAAGTGCATTTGGACTGGTTGAAGTGAATTTTACCTGGTTGGTGCTCATTTTCACCGTCTGAAGTGCATTTGCACTGTTTGCAGTGAATTTTCACTTTTTTCTGTTCATTTAAACTTTTTAAAGTGTATATTCCCTGTTTTTAATGAATTTTCACAGTTTTAATCACGAAATAAAAATAAAATTATCATCAGGGGAGATATGTTGAGAAAAATATTTTTAGGTTTGTTGTATCACATTTTAGTAAATCAGGAGGTGACTGAATATCTAAAATTCTCAACAGTTAAATCGCTGAGTGGGCAGCTGAGAAAATACTTCCAGGGCTGAGTGGGGAGGTGAGGAAATGCTTTACAGGAATTTGAGAAGTGGAGCAGACATTCTGCAACTGTAAACTGCTCAGCAGTGATATCTGGGGCATCTGCTATGCCATAACCAGGAAATATTCTATTCCCACACTGTAGAATCACCCGTCCATATGCAGGGAATCCCAAATTCCTTAGCCATGCCATCGCCTATGGCCTACTCATGTAATCCCCTGTTCCACATGTGTCTAGGGAATCCCCTATGGCCTAGCCAGGGAATTACCAATACCCTAGTCAGAGCATGGCTGCTTCTCTAGCCAGCACATTGCATATTCCCTAGGAACTGTCACGCTTCAAGCTTAAGGGTTATTTTACTCCCACTTTGACATACTCTTTTCCTCAGTACCATCTACCTCATTCCATAAGCGTGACAAACTAGAAGCACAACATCAATGGTGCCTTCCGCTTATCAACTCTGGCTTGCATAACAACCTTCCATTTTTGAAGACTAACTCAGCATCCACTTGCAAACCTCACAGTCAACTCTACCTTTGTCAACCATCCATTCAGGCTCTGCCTTTTCATCCTGGGTATCAATAACCCTGGGTTCCCATTTCCAGTCACATTCTCTTGCTATTTTGCACCCATGCTAGTCAATTAGCCACCTCAACTGTATAGTTTGCAAATGGACTAGTCCCTTACCCTGCATAAACTGCACCTTCATATTTGCATTACTTCTGATGTCACTCCCTCATGTCTCAACAATTACATCCCAATACATTTTTCCCCTATTTTCTTGTACTTACGCTAAGACCTTGGAAACAATTCATACTGTTATTTCATTTTGTGCTCTGTCCATGTCATTCATTGCCTCATAACTCAAAACTGTAGTTGACCATCCATCAAGTTGTATCTAGTCATCTTGGATTACCTTATAAAGGCTACTCCGCTTGCCTGGGGGTTGTTTCCTCAGTTAGTTAATTTCATACATTCTTGCATTTGCTAAATCCAGTCATCACATTGCACTTGGATTTGGTTTCCTTGCATTGGAAAATTCATCCCTCTTGCTGTGTGTTAAGCTACTCCACCATAAGTTTGCACTTTGCAGTTAGCCCTTGCTACCTTGCACTTCCCCTTGCACTCAGCTTTCCTCTTGCGCTCACAATCATCTAAGATTTCCCTATAGTACATGGGGTAGTCATGTGACATGAACAGCATGTCCTGACTGAGGCATAGGGGATGTCCTGATGTGGGAAAAGGGAATTTCCTGACTGGGGCAGGGGGGATGTCCTGAACAGGGAATAGGGTATGTCCTGACCAAGGCATGGGGGATTCCCTGAACAGGGAATAGGGGATTCCCTGACCAAGGCATAGGGGATGGCCTGACCAAGTCATAGCGGATTTTCAGAGAAGGGCAAAGGGGATACCTTGACTGAGGTATGGGAAAGGCCCTGAATAGTCCATAGAGTATGTTATTGGTAGAGCATAGAGAATTCCCTGTGTAGGGCCTATGGCATGCCCTTACTAGGGAATGAAGGATGCCCAGACTAAGACACAGGGGATTCCCTGACTAGGGGATAGGGGATGCCCTTACTAGCAAATAGGGGATGCCCTTACTAGGGAATAGGGGACTCCCTGACTAGGGAAAATGGGATGACTGACTAGGGAACAGTGGAATCCCTCACTAGGGCACAGGGGATTCCCTGATTAGGGCATAAGTGATGCACTGACTTAAACATAGGGAATGCCGTAATCAGGCAATGGGGAATGCGCTGACTTGGGAATAGGGGATGCCCTGACTAGTGCTTAGGGTATTCCCTGACTTGGGCATAGGGGATACCCTAACTAGGAGATAGGGATTCCCTGACTTGGGTATAGGGGATGCCATGTAAAGGGCATAGGACATGCCATGACAAGGGCATAGGGCATGCAATGAAAAGGGCTTAGGGAATGCACTGAGTAGGGCATAGGGATTCCCTGACTAGGGTACAGGCAATGTCCCTACATGGGCATAGGTGATTTCCTGAATGGGGAATAGGGAATCCCCTAAAAGTGGCATAGGAGATGCCCTTACAAGGGCATAGGGGATGCCATTACTATGGAATGGGGCATGCCCTGACTAGGGAATAGGGGATGCCCTTAATAGGGTAAAGGGGATGCCCCCAATTGGGCATAGGGGATGTCCTGACTAGGGAATAGGGAATTCCCTGACTAGGGCATACAGGGTAGCCTGACTAGGGCATGAGGAATTCCCTGACTAAGGAATAGGGGATGCCCTGAACATAGCATTGATTATGTCCTGACTAGGGAATAGGGGGGGGGGGCTGACTGGGGCATAGGGCATTCCCAGAGTAGGGGATAGTGCATCTGCTGAATAGAGCATAGTGCCTTCCTTGACTATGGAATAGGGGATGCCCTGAGTACGGCATAGGATATGCCCTGAATAGGGCATGGACTATTCCATTAGTAGGGCATAGGATATGCCCTGAATGGGGCATGTCCTATACCCTGGGTAGGTCATAAAATATGCCCTGAATAGGGCATGGACTATTCCCTGAGTAGGGCATAGGATATGCCCTGAATAGGGCATGGACTATTCCCTGAGTAGGGCATAGGATATGCCCTGAATAGGGCATGGACTATTCCCTGAGTAGGGCATAGGATATGCCCTGAATGGAGCATGGAGTATGCCCTGAGTAGGGCACAGGATATGCCCTGAATGGGGCTTAGGATATGCCCTGAATAGGGCATGGAGTATGCCCTGAGTAGGGCATGGAGTATGCCCTGAGTAGGGCATAGGATATGCCCTGAATGAGGCATGGACTATGCCTTGAGTAGGGCATGTACTATGCCCTGACTACCAAATTGGGCATGGCCTGACTAGGGGATAGGGGATTTCCTGACTAGGGCATAGGGGAAGGCCTGAATGGGGCATACAGGATGCCTTTACTAGGGCATACAGGATGCTTTGACTAGGGCGTAAAGGATGCCCTGACTAAGGCATAAGGGATGCCCTGACTAGGGAATAAGGGATGCCTGACAAGGGCATATGAGACGCCATGCCTAGGGCATAGGGGATTCCATGACTAGCAATCGGGGGATTCCCTAACTACGGAATAGGGGATTCCTGTCACAAGGGCTGCTGACATGCAAGCAGGGCTTGGCACAGAGAGGTCTCTACCCACAGTAGGCTTGGGAGCAAGGTTACTGAAGGAGGCTAACAGGAGTAGAGGAGGATTGGGTTGAATGGTGCTGAATGACACTTGCTGGGAAAGATCTCCTAGTAAGAAGTAGTAAACTGATTTCTTCGGGGAAGCATCAGGAAGAGGAAAGAGGAGGCTTATTAAATAGACAAGAGGTTGGAAATACAACAGAGTTACAAGTGATTGGAGCTCAGACTACACACATGATGTCATGGGAACAGTCTAAGTAACAGAGAGGGCTGATCAGGGATGCTACTACATTAGGTTAGGCTGCTTCTACATTGGGACAAGGTTCCAGGTCTGAGCTGTCTAAGTTGGGAGAGTAAAGTTGAAGGATGTACAGTGTACATGGGAGTCATGACACTATGTACTAAGTAGAGAGAGTATGTAATACAATCTGCAGGAGGATGTACATAAAGATTCCCAAATGATAAACCACACAGAGGAGGTATGGGTTAGACAGAGAGATAACCCAAAGAGGTATGGGTTAGACAGAGAGGTAACCCAAAGAGGTATGGGTTAGACAGAGAGGTAGAGTAGAGCCTGGGAGATTGAGTATGTGCAAGCCTATGGAGTCTATCTGTGTATAGTATGAGGTTAGACTATATGTAGATATGTACTGCATGAAGATCCTGAGGTATATAGTTACTGGAGACATATTGATGTAAGTCTCCTGAGCCCTGAGGTTGAAGTTCCTAAGAAAGTAGATCAGGCCTGAGGGTAAGACTGAAGTTAGACTGAGTTTGGTGTCAGTATGACAGTACCCCCTGGTGAAGAAGAGGGCATCTCCTGATGACCATAAAAGGAGAGGTTGAAGAGGCCATCCAGGTTGTCCTTCAGCCATGTCTAACTTGATTTTTCCTTCCCCTTACCCACAACCATCACCACCATCCACCCCATTACCACCTTTATCTCCTTACACCAGATCACCTACACCAACCTATCCAATGGAGAAGACCAACAATTATCATCCAGTCCAGCAATACTACCCAAGTTGTGATAGGTGCGTCAAGCTTGGAAGAATCTGCACCACCAGTATCAAGCACCATTCTGCCAAATGTGAAAGTTGTAGGAAGTATGGAAGAATGTGTGATATGGATAAGCAAGGCAGAAAAGCCTTGGGGCCAACCTTATGGGTCCTGGAGAAGAGTCAACCTTTTGAAGTGAAAGAGGCTCCAGATGATGATGCCATGACCTTGGGTTACTCATCCAGACTTGATGAATCTTCAGGTAAGTGCTTCTGGATTTAGTATTGGAGGTGCTGGAGTGCTGATAAAGGTTTGCAATAGCCTGTTTGATGCAGGAGAGATTGAAGAAAACGCAAGAAAAGAGGGAGGCACTGCGTCGAACCGGTAATTTGGCCATAGATGGTACGTCAAGGCGTCTGCAGGAGGAGTGCGGTGAGGCATTTATACGATGGGGAACCCCTCACTTAGATTCAAACAAGGAGGTGGTCAAGGTCCCCCCAAAAAGGGTACAAAACAAGGGTATTTTGGAGTCCGTCGAACCTGTCAAAGGAAATTATCAAAGCGTCAAAGGGGTCTGTCAAAGTGTCAAAGGGTTTTGTCAAAACGTCAAAGCAAGTTGTTGAAGCGTCAAAGCAAACAGTTGAAGCGTCAAAGCCCACCGTCAAAGCGTCAAAGAAAATTGTTGAAGCGTTGAAGCCCACCGTCAAAGCATTGAAGCAAACCGTCAAAGCGTCAAAGCATATTGTCAAAGTGGAGATGATGATGAAGATGCCAAAGGGAGTTTGGAGATGGAATTAAGTGATATGGATGAAGATAGAGGAACCACCAAAGAGATTGGTAAAGGAAAAGGAAGAGAGATCATCGTCAAAGAAGGGGGCAGATCAGATGACTCTTTGGAGTTAGAAGATTTGAGGGACAAGATGAAGGATTTGGAGGTGAAGATGAAGGTGGCGGAAGACAGAAGGAATAGAAGGAAAGGAATTGAAAGAAGAGGTGAAACTGAGGTCTGGTTGGAGGAATTGCAAAGTGGGGAAAGGTTATTGGAGATGATGGAAGGAAGAAGATTCAGAGAAGATTCTGTTTTAAATGAAGATCAAGTTAATCATTCTTTGGAGATTTATAGTAGGAATTCTAGGGCTTTAAATTCAAATTTTCAGGAAGTTTTGAAGAAGGGTTGGGGTAGTGAGATAAGAAAAGAGAAGTATGGGTTTTTAGAAGCTAGAAAGAAAAAAGTTTTAGAGATAAATAAAAGACTAGCTGATATCTTGGCTTTGGCTGGGCATACTTTTGAAGTAGGGACTACTATAAGGGGGCCAAATTCCTATCAAGTTGCCAAGTTGAAATTAGTAAATACTTGGATGTCTAGAGTAAAAGAGTTGGAAGAATTGATTTGTGAAGCTATCTAAAAAGTTTTTTATAAAATTTGTTTTATTTTATTATTATTATTATTTTTTTGCTTTTATTTATATTTTCTTAGAGGGGAGTAATTGATCTTTTCTCTTTTTTTTTGCTAAGGTTGAAGAAAGGGAAAAAGGAGAAAGAATATTTTTTTTATCATGTTATTGATATATATATATATATAATTTTTTTTGAAAAGGAGAGTAAGGTTTGTATTGTTCTTATTTTAAGGATGACTTTGGTTTTGAGGGATAAAGTGTATGGAAGTCTTGAAGTAAAGTAGGGCAGTTGGTAAGATTAGAGTGAGGTTCCCAAGTAGTGCGTTCCTTGTCATTCTGGAAGCCTTTCCATTCAACTAAGTAAAATAATTTCCCCCTCTTAAGTTTGGAATCCAATATCTGAGAAACTTCTCATTCTTCTTCACCGTCAATTTTGACTGGCTCAGTTGTTGGTTGGTGCCTAGAGGATATTGAGTTGTCCTGATATGGCTTGAGTAAGGAGGAGTGGAATACAGGGTGAATGGTGGACCATTTTTGAGTGAGTTGAAGCTTGAATGAACTTTTTCCAATCTGTTCTGTAATCCAAAAGGGACCTAACCATTGCTCTGAGAGTTTATGAGTTGGACAATTAGTTTTGATATTTTTAGAAGAGAGCCAAACTTTTTTTCCAACAGCAAATGAGGCAGGAAAGTCACTTCTTTTTAGGTCAGCATATCTTTTGTAGGTTTTATTTGCCTTTTCTATTTCAATACCCAATAACTTTTGATTCTGGTGAATCTGGGTTATGTAGTGGCTGGCAGGTTGATCATCTACTACATTGAGACTGTCAAAGTTGGGATGTTGTCCATAGATGGTGAAAAAAGGAGATTGCTTAGTAGAAGTGTGAGTGGAATTATTGTAAGCAAATTCAGCAAGGGGGATCCAGGTATCCCAGTTGTCTTGGTGATAACTGAAATACATCCTAAGAAATTTTTCTAGGATCTGATTTACTCGTTTCATCTGTCCATCTGTTTCAGGGTGATAAGCTGTGGAAAGATTTCTTTTTATCTGTAATTTTTCACATACAATTTTCCAGAAGGAAGAAACAAATAAAGATCCTCTGTCACTGACAATGTCAGTTGGGAGGCCATGTTTAGTAAAAACATGAGAAATTAGTAGGTTAGCCAACTCCACAGAGGAGATATCAGTTCTGGTTTTAATAAAGAGTGACATTTTTTAAAAACAATCAACTACCACAAGGATTGAGTCAAACCCATTGGATAGTGGTAGTTGTGAGATGAATTCCATAGAGAGTGAAGTCCAGGGATAATCTGGAATTGGTAAGGGTTGGAGGAGTCCAAACTTTTTGTGGTGACTGGCTTTGTTTCTGCTGCAAAGGTAACAAGAAGAAACATAATCTTTGATAAAGGAAGTCATATTTTCCCAATGGAAATCTCTTTTGACTAGATCAGCTGTTTTGTCTTTCCCAGGGTGGCCAGAGAGGGGAGAGTCATGTCTTTGTCAAAGTATTTCAAGTTGGAGTTGTTCATCCTCCTTGGGGATTGCTATTCTGTTTTGGAAAATAAGGATTCCAGTGTCTGGGTATATAAGGTAACTCTTTACTTGTTCCTTTTTATGTAGTTTCTGAATAATCTGCTGGGTTGATTTGTTGGAGATCTGGGACTGAATTAAGGTTTCCAATTGTTTGTCAACCTGTTTTGCAGAGATAAAGAGAATTCTAGAAGGTTCAAAGTCAGTCTGTTTCAAGAGTTGTTTGACATTTGCTGGATTCTTTTCTGCATAGGGCATCCCCCCCTTGGGATAAACGTTGTCTCGAAGTGACAAGAAATCAGGCACTATCAATTGCTTTCCAGGTCTATAGACTATAGTGAAGTTAAATTCAGACAGAAACTCAGCCCAACAGGCTTGGAAACAAGTCAAGACTTTGGAGGTCATGAAATATTTAAGAGATAAGTGATCAGTGAGAACTTCAAAGGGAGAAGAAAGACTGAGGAGGTAAGCTCTCCAGATCTTGATGGCCCATACAATGGCCAGGAGTTCCTTATCGTGGATTTCATAGTTCAGTTCAGCACTACCCAATTTCCTGCTGTCAAAAGCAATTGGGTGTTTGGATCCATCAAGAGAGACTTGGGTGAGGACAGCCCCTAGGGTATAGTCACTGGCATCAGTCTCCAAAAAGGTTTGTAAGGAAAAATCAAAATGTCTGAGTACAGGAGCTTTAGTAAAGGCTACCTTGAGGTCCTCAAACTGCTGCAGAGCCCCTGGGGATAAAGGAAAGATGGGGTCTGCTCCAGTTAGAGCAGTGAGGAGGTGCACCTTTCTGGAATAGTTAATGATAAACCTGAAATAAAAATTAGAAAAACCCAAAAACTGTTGCAAGGCCTTTTTGTTTGTTGGTGGTGGCCAGTCCAAGATTTTCTGGACCTTTGAGTTGTCCATTTCAATGCCACTTCTGGAAATGACAAATCCTAGATAGTCCACTGAGGAGGCATGAAATTCACACTTAGAAGCTTTTGCATATAAGTTGTTCTTCCAAAGTCTGTTCAAGACTTCACACACATGAGCTGTATGTTCTGTTAAGTTTTTGGAAAAAATAAGAATGTCATCAAGGTATACCACCACACAGATTGTCAGAAGTTCTGCAAAAATGTCATTAACAAGACATTGAAAAGAGGCAGGGGCATTGGTGAGTCCAAAAGGCATTACCAAATATTCAAAACTCCCAAACTGAGTTCTGAATGCTGTAAGATGTTCATCCTCTTCCTTAATTCAAAGGAGATTATAAGCACCCCTGAGGTCAATTTTGGAAAAAATGGTAGAACCAGAAAAGACTGTTAATAAGTGAGTCATGGGAGGAATGGGATACTGGTTCTTTTGAGTCACAGCGTTGAGTTTGCAATAGTCAACACACAATTGCAAACCACCATCCTTTTTTCTTACAAAGAGGACAGGTGCTCCAGTGCTGGAAGTGCTGGGGCAAATGAAACCTTTCTCTATATTTTCCGCTATATAGGCTTGTAGGGCCTCCTTCTCATGGTGACTAAGGGAGTAGATAGGCCCAACTGGAGGCATACAGCCTTCCAGTTTGATATGATGGTCGTAAGCGCGATGAGGAGGGAGTTTATCAGCTTTGACCTTGGAAAAAACATCTAAAAAGGTATGATAAGCATCAGGAACTCTCTCCATCACAGTTTCAATTTCATCAGTTTCCTCATCTTCATCCAAACCTTCTGCAGTAGCCTGCTTTGGGTCAGAGTCAGAAGTGGAAATAATCATACGCAAAACTTGAACGGATAGATCATTCTCCATATTCTCCAAGAATTTCAGAGAATGTCCAAAGAATATCCTGTTCACAGAAGTAGTTGTTGAACTCAAAGGGAAGTGTTGTGAGTGCATAGATTCTGAAAAGGGGACAGGAGCAGTGATCTGCAGGTTCACTGGCGGAAAGGAAGTAGTGGCCAAGGAGAGTTCAACGGAAGAGGAATGATCCAAAGTTGGTTGGTGTCTTGGGGTGATCAATCCCAGTTGCCAATTTACCTCTGGGTTCCAGAAATGGAGGAAGTCAATACCTAGAATAATTTCTTCTTTAGGGGGAGTATCAACAACCAAGAAATCCCATTCTAAGCTGGGAAAAGAGGGAAAAGAGAAATTGAAGGAAACCTTATGGGTGATTTCCTGGGAAGGTGAGTCAGAAGGACTGAAGGTAAATAAGAAGATAGGAGTGTTCAGGGGTTTGAATGATAGAGAAAACTTTAAAACCATAGATTTTGAAATAACAGATTGAGTTGCTCCAGAGTCAACAAGTACACTGTAAGCCTGGTTATTGGACAAGCAAACAAAACGTAAGCCTTTGGAAGGAGGGTTAGCGTCTTTTCTTTCCAAAGTTTGTACTCAAATATTAGGAGGGTGATGGTCAAGGAGTACCACATTCCCATCACCTAGTCTTTTCCCTGCTTTGGCTTCATAGGATTGGGTTTCTGGCCAGGCTTAAAATCTGGACGTTTCCTGCAGAGGCTAATTTTGTGAGTTCCTCCACAGTAGTTACACAAACCCTCTCTTTCTTGCCTAGCTTTTTCTTCAGCCTTGCGGTGTCTATCCTCTCCTAGGTTGGGATTGGGGACATAGGTTGGAGTAGAATTAGTAGGGGTTGGCTTGGTCTTCCCCTTAAACCTACCTGGTTGGCTGGTCTGTTGAGATTTCTGAGGATTTGGAAGACTGGGTCCAGGTCTTGAGGTCTGAGGGAGAGTTAAGGACTTCTCCTGGATCCTTTCATGTTAACAAGTGTCATACTTAAGAACAATATCCATTAGGCCTTGCAAGGTTTCTTGAGTTCCATCATAACCAGCTAGTTGGTCCAGTAATCTGGCTGGGAGACCCTGTCTAAAATGAAAGAAAAAGGCTTTATCACCCCACCCAGAGACCTTGGTCATAAGTGTCCTGAATTCAGTGATATAGTTAGTAGCATAACCACTGTCTTTCATCTTAAGGAGGGTTAACTCTTTCTCAGCACGCTGGATTTCTAGACAATCTCCAAAAAGGGTATGAAGCTGTTGAGTGAATAGAAGCCAGGAGTTAAGTATGAAGTCTGGCTCATTATTACCAATGTGAGCAAGATAGGGTTGGATCCATTGACTGGCATTTCCTGAAAGGTAAGAGACTTTAAAAAATACTTTCTTTCTGTCATTAGCAAAAACTCTCTCATCATTTGCAAAGATGAGTTCACAAGCTTGAAGGAAAGGCCTAAGCTTGGTTGGGTTAGTTCCATCAAATTTATCTGGGGCATTGATAGATGGAGATTTAAAGTTAGCAGAGGGTCCATGGTCAGCAGGTTTAGAAAGATGAGTCATTGCAGTGGTCATTTGCTGAAGAATGGCCAGCAGGGCAGGGTCAGTTGAAGGAGCCTGAGTGGTGGAAGGAAGGTTGGTGTGTGGGGAAGGTGAAGGGACTGCTGTTGCATTAGAAGTTTGACTAGGATTACCCTCTGGGGATGGTAAACCCAGGCCACTCAAGATTCTGGAATGGAATCCTGAGTCTTCATCCTCTTCATCTTCCTCACCTTCTCCTGGGATTGGGACCATGCTTGCATCATAGGCAGGAGAGTCCAAACCATGGTAACCTGGGCTTGGAAACTGACCTGTGACCCTGTGGAGGCTAGCATTGTCAGAAGAAGGAATAGTAGAAAGGGATAATTGGGGAATAGGTTCCAATAAACCTGTATCCATAGGAGTGGAAGTGGTAACCACTGGTGCAGCCAGGTTAGAAAAAGTCCAACCTTTTCCACGAGATCTAGGGGTAGAATGGTCAGTAGGTTCAGTGGTACCGCTTCCCCTAGAGCTGCGGGTGACTGCTGGGCTAGAAATGTGAGAAAAAAGAGCACGTTGTGGGGGCATTCTTACTTCTAAGAATAATTAGTTACCGAAAAGTTGTTCTTCACCTTGGAGCAAGAATAAAATGATTAAAAAGGAATTTTTTCTTCCTCTGATTACCTTTATGGGACTGTCAAATACTGGTTACTATACCTTGTCTAAGTGTCAAAGTGTCAAAGCGTCAAAGCCTCGAAGTGTCAAAGCCTCAAAGCGTCAAAGTGTCAAAGTGTTGAAGCGTTGAAGTGTCGAAGCGCCAAAGCGTCAAAGCGTCAAAGCGTCAAAGTGTCAAAGTGATACTTAGAGCACGGAGAGCTGGGTCCTTTGAGTAGGTTTGACAGTAAGTTAAGGGAAGCAATGAAAATGGCCACAAATCAAATAGCCAAGTTCAAGGTTGGGACAGAAATAAAGCAAACAAAAATTGCCACAACTTGATAGCAAGATTTGATGCTGTCTAAAAAGGGATAGGGAGTGTTGTTGGTGAAGAAGGGGTTATTGGGGAAGAAATCAGTTTAATGTCACAAGGGCTGCTGACATGCAAGCAGGGCTTGGCACAGAGAGGTCTCTACCCACAGTAGGCTTGGGGGCAAGGTTACTGAAGGAGGCTAACAGGAGTAGAGGAGGATTGGGTTGAATGGTGCTGAATGACACTTGCTGGGAAAGAACTCCTAGTAAAAAGTAGTAAACTGATTTCTTTGGGGAAGCATCAGGAAGAGGAAAGAGGAGGCTTATTAAATAGACAAGAGGTTGGAACTACAACAGAGGTACAAGTGATTGGGGCTCAGACTACACACATGATGTCATGGGAACAGTCTAAGTAACAGAGAGGGCTGATCAGGGATGCTACTACATTAGGTTAGGCTGCTTTTACATTGGGACAAGGTTCCAGGTCTGAGCTGTCTAAGTTGGGAGAGTACAGTTGAAGGATGTACAGTGTACATGGGAGTCATGACACTATGTACTAAGTAGAGAGAGTATGTAATACAATCTGCAGGAGGATGTACATAAAGATTCCAAAAGGATAAACCACACAGAGGAGGTATGGGTTAGACAGAGAGATAACCCAAAGAGGTATTGGTTAGACAGAGAGGTAACCCAAAGAGGTATGGTTTAGACAGAGAGGTAGAGTAGAGCCTGGGAGATTGAGTATGTGCAAGCCTATGGAGTCTATCTGTGTATAGTATGAGGTTAGACAATATGTAGATATGTACTGCATGAAGATCCTGAGGTATATAGTTACTGGAGACATATTGATGTAAGTCTCCTGAGCCCTGAGGTTGAAGTTCCTAAGAAAGTAGATCAGGCCTGAGGGTAAGACTGAGGTTAGACTGAGTTTGGTGTCAGTATGACAATTCCCTGACTAGAGTATAGGGGATGCCCTGACTTGGGCATAGGGCATGTCCTGACTAGGGCACAGGGGATGCCCTAACAAGGGAATAGGGGATTCCCTAACCTGGGCATAGGCAATGCCCTGAGTAGGGCATTGTGCATGCCCAGACTAGGGCATCTTGCATTCCCTGACTAGGGCATTGGACATGCCTTGACTAGGAAATTGGGCATTCCCTGACTAGGGCATGTGAGATTCCCGTAATAGGGAATAGGGGATGCTCTGACTAGGGAATAGGGGATTCCCTGACTACGGCATAGGGGATGACATGACTAGGACATAAGAGATGCCCTAACAAGGGAATAGGGGATGCCTTTCCTAGGGAATGGGGGAGTTCATAACTAGGGAATGGGGTATTGCCTAACTAGGGCATAGGGGATTCCCTGAATAGAGTATAGGAGATGGAATGAAAAGGGCATGGGGCATGCCCTTCCTAGGGCATAGGGGATTCCCTAACTAGGGCATAAGTGATGCCCTAACTAAAGCATAGGGGATGCCCTAACTAGGGCATAGCGTATGCCCTAACTAGGGCATAGGGGATGCCCTAACTAGGGCAGAGGGGATTCCCTAACTAGGGCAGAGGGGATTCCCTAACTAGGGCATAGCGGATGCCCTAACTAGGGCATAGGGGATGCCCTAACTAGGGAATAGGGGATACCCTAACGTGGGCATAGGGAATGGCATGAATAGGGCATGGGTAATACCCTGACTAGGGCATATGAAATGCCATGACTAGGTCATGTGGAATGCCCTGACTAGGGCATAAAGGATGCCATGACCAGGGCATAAGCAGGGCCCTGAATAGGGAATAGGGGATGCCCAGACTAGGGTGTGGGGGATGCCCTCACTAGGGCACAGGGGATGCCCTGACAAGGGCATAAGGGATGCCCTTACTAGGGCATAGGGCATGCACTGACTAGGGAATAGGGCATGCTCTGAATAGGGAATAGGGTATGCACTTACCAGGGCATAGGGCATGGCCTGACTAGGGAATATGGCATGGGGCATGCCCTGACTGGGTCATAGGGAATGCCATAACTAGGGATACGGAATGCTCTGACAAGGGCATAATAGATTCCCTGACAAGGGCATAAGAGATGCCCTGACTAGGGCATAGGGGATGCAATGACTAGGGAATAGGGGATGCCTTGCCTAGGGAATATGGTATGCCCTGACTAGGGAATAGTGGATTCCCTGACTAGGGAATAGCACATGGCCTGCCTAGGCCATAGGGAATTCCAGGAATAGGGAATAGGGAATGCCAGGACTAGGGAATAGGGAATGCCCTGGCTAGGTAGTGGATGACCTAACTAGGGCATAGGGAATGCCCTGACTAGATTATAGGGGATGCCCTGACTAGGGAATAGGGCATGCCCTTCCTAGTGCATTCCCTTCCTAGTGCATGCCCTTCCTAGGGCAAAGGGAATGCCCTAAAAACGGAATAGGGGATGCCCTAACCTGGGCATAGGGAATTCCCTGACTAGGGCATTGTTAATGCCCAGACTAGGGCATAGTTGATGCCCAGACTAGGGCATTGTTAACTCCCAGACTAGGGCATTGTTAATGCCGAGACTAGGGCATTTTTAATTCCCAGACTAGGGCATTTTTAATGCCCAGACTAGGGCATTGTTAATGCCCAGACTAGGGCATTGTGAATGCCCAGACTAGGGCATTTTGAATGCCCAGACTTGGGCATTGGGAATGTCCTGACTAGGGCATGGGGGATGCCCATACTAGTGAATAGGGTATGCACTGACTAGAGCAGAGCGGATGCTTTGACTAGGGAGTAAGGGATGCCCTTAATATGGCATAGTGGATTTCCTGACCATGGAATAAGAGATTTCCTGACAAGGGCATAGGGGATGCCTTGCCTAAGGCATTTTTGGATGCCATAACTATTTAATAGGGTATTCCCTAACTAGGGCATACACAATGACATTGTTGTCTTTTTTATGTTCATATTTTGTAACTAACAAATTTATTTACTATTATTTACATCTTACTTTTTTCATTACCCTATTTTTCCTTTCTCAGGCCCCCTCTGGGGGCTCTCTAGTTGTCCTTAACCCCGCTTCCTTAGGCCCCCTTTGGGGTTCTCTAGTTGTGCATAAATACAGGTCCTTCTCTGGACCTGGAATGAAAACCCATCTGATTTCCGGCCAACCAAACCGGAGTGTTCCTTCCTCCTCTTCAGATCAGTTCCACTTGACTTTAAAAGTAAATCCCTTTTCCCTTGGCTCTTTGCAGCCTTATCATTTTCCTCAATCATCAAACTCACCATACTCATCATTCTAAATTGATGAAGGTTAAAAGCCAAATCTCATTCCACTAAGTTACCCATTCAACTTCATTGTTTCAACTGGCTTCCTTACCCCCTACCCTTCCCCTCATCCTCTGATAATTCAATCAATCCTGTTCCCTTTCATTCTCCTGCAATTTCTCCATTTCAAGCTCCTCCTATTCCAACCCATTCTTCCATCTCACCTCAATCCTATCCCTCATCTTCATCTGGAAACAGGATTTCTTGATCCCCGTATCATCCTCCTCAACATCTCTATTGGTGCCATCTAGAATTGTTGAAACCTATCCAAGCTTCTCACGACTTCATCCCCTGGAAATCAATCCCATCCTGATCATAGACCCACCGTATTTCTCCAAAAAAATCTTGTCTCCAATTCCAACTCCAAATTCCTTCATTCTCATCATCTATGTACATCAGCTCATCCCAGGAGCCATCCATTCCTCCATCAATGTCACCTTCCTCCCCATTGGTTTTCATCAATTTTGCCCACTCATCAATGCCCCAGCCAGCAATGAGTCAGGTTCTTTGCAGCAGCTCATGGCTCCAATTGTTCATTGGCTCTCTCTTGGCCTTATACTCATTGGTCAACCATTCTGCATCCAATCAATGATCACTGGTTCCAACCTGATCATCCTCAACCAGTCCGTTGCCCTGCTATGAAATCCATCCCATTGGATCAATCATCATCTGTCCCATCTTCATCCCCGCTCTACTTCTCAATCCCCCAATCTCAATCAGTTGAAGATCCCCCATTCTTCTCATTTTCCCTTCTGATCCAACTGCTCAATCTCCCTCTGACCCCAAGTTAGGAACCATGGATCAATCCTCCAACTTGGTAAATCTCAAGGACTCATCCTTCCATTCTCCTAATCCATCCAGTTTTTGCTGTCAATTCTTTCCCAATCTGCCTGGCTTGATCTTGAATCCCTTCAATAATCCTTTTTCATTGCCTCCAATTGGCAGTAATCCTGGTTAAAACATCAACTTGGCTGCTCCACCAGCCAAATCTTCTTCCCCATTATCCTATCTAATGCTCCCTTTCTCCCTCATCTCTCCAACTCCATCTGGAACCTTACTTGCACCTACGCTTGCAAACTCAATCACCATCATCCTACCACTACTACCCACCATCCATCCCGGCATCCAGTTGCAGAACTCTTGATTTCCCTCTCATCCCCATCAATTTTCTCTTGGCTCAACCACCTTTCTCAATTGAATCCCATCCAACCACTCTAATCTCAAGCTCAAGATCTTCAGCCCTTAGATCCATCCAAATCTACCTCAAACCGCTTCAAATCAATACTGGAATCCATCATTGAGTCTCTTGAGTTGGTCATCAAGCTCTTCAACAATCTCTACTACCTCAGCCTACTTGGTCTCATCAGGATCTCTCAATCAACCAAGACCCTGTGTTCCTTCTCCGCTTCTATTCACTTGCTTCCTACTCAACCCCCAATCCCTTGCTTCCTCCTTTGCTTTCTCATCTCCATCTTGCTTGCTTTCCCTCTCATCATCCTTCCCACCTCAATTGCAATATCACTCACACTTGCTTGTTGTACCTGCAACCTTGGAGGCAACCTTGCTTGCTTCTCAGCTTTCTCCCCCAGCTCATCCTTTGGTCCACCACTTTGGACTACCAGATTTGCTAATCCTAGCATCTCCTCTTGCTCAACATCATTGCATCTCCACCTCACTTGCAAAGCTGTTTCTGCTTCTCATCCTTCTTCATCCAGCTTCTCCCCCTTGTCTGCAACTCCCCTTGCCACCTCAATGGAAACCTTGCTGGCAACCTTGATTTCCTCTCAGCCGCTCCCCATCTGCAAACTTGCTAGCACCTTGCTCACTCCTCCTCTCTTGCTGCCTCAATTGCAACTTCAATATTCTCAGCCCAATCCTATTCACCCTTGCTTTCCTATTGGCATCTCCTCCGCAACCTTGCTTATCTTCCCCTTCTCTTGCTACCTCAATGGCAACTTTGCTGGCAACCTTGATTGTCTCTCAGCTTCTCATCATCCGCTTTTCATCCCCTCCACCTTGATTGCGACATCATTTGAAGTGCTCCTCTCCTTGCTCTTCCACCTTTCAATCTTGCTTGGTTGCTTCTAATCCCCACCTTGCTTCCACTTCATCTGAAACCTGGATTGTACTCTGCTGCTCTTCAAACCTTCTTTATCCTTGCATGCTACCTGGGTTGCAACCTTGTTGCAACTCATCCATCATGCTCAACCCCTAATTGCTCAATCTCCACCATCCATTCAACTTGCTCCATCTCCTCCATCATTCTCACACAACATCACCACTTGCTTGCTTCCATCCATCTCATTTGCTTCACCTGCTACTTCTCTACTTTCTCCATCTCCAAAATCAATACACCCATCATCAATCCAATTCAATCATCATTCCATCCATCAACCATATCAAAAACATGCAACTCTTGTCACCATTAAAAACACTCAAATAACCTTCAACAATAAATCTATATTACTTCTCAGCTAGTATTGAACAGGCTGGTGTGTTGGATACCTTCCCTCTGCTTTGTTCAATACTATCTTTATATCTCTACTGTCCACCCTCTTTCATTATCACAATCACATTCATTACCATTCCACACCATCACCCACCATCATCAAATAACTGTCACCACTCCATTCCAACTTCATCTCTAACACCATCACCATCACCATCACCATCACCATCATCATCATATCATTCTCACCCATTAAGCTATACCATTACCCCATATCATTACCCCATATCATTTCATCATCATCAAATCATTCTCCCTCACTTCATGCTAGGCAACTATGCCTGAGGTCCTTCTTGCTCCTCTTAAAATAGGCTATCATTCCCCATATCATGCTAGGTAAATATGCCTGAGTTCTTTGTTGCTCCTCTTAAAATAGGCTATCATCTCCCCATCTCATATCCTGACAAGGTGGTGTCTTTTCATTCATTCCTCATCATATTGTCCTCTCATTTCTCATGAATCTCTGTAATGTTGACTGGTTTTGAATTGGTTCCTAAATTTGTCAGTTGAGGTGGTGTGTTATATTTTTAATGTTAATATTTTTTAACTAACAAATTTAGTGTCAGCTTGCTACTATGTACAGAGCAACCTGTCAATAACAACACAAAACTATGAAAAAATAAGAATATCTCAATTAAAAAAAAAAGAGTGAGAAATCCATAAATATTTTACGTAAATGGATTTCACACCAAAACTTAGGTAGGGTCACTCACTGACCTCACCCTTGAATTCAACCAGG
The DNA here is from genome assembly GCA_025617555.3 of Puccinia polysora. Lineage (NCBI taxonomy): Eukaryota > Fungi > Basidiomycota > Pucciniomycetes > Pucciniales > Pucciniaceae > Puccinia > Puccinia polysora. The sequence goes on along the minus strand of CM062616.1, from coordinate 13,667,932 downwards.
TCCTTATATTTTTAAAACAATTATAAAGAAAATTACTAAAAATTACAACACCAGTATGGCACTTTTTGGCCATTCTAATATTTCACACGTATTATCACATATAGGGTTTACACCTAAAGTTCACTCAGAATTGAGGTGTTGTGTATATTTTAGGAGTTACATGCAGAAATGTGTAATGTCACAATTCCCGCACGCAGCCCTGCGTCATTACATATCCCTATGTACCAGTAGCAGCAGATTCTGGCGTGCTAGAGACCTGCGCGCATCTGATTCTGCCACGCACGCAGAAGATCCTACCCCGCTCGCATCTGTACTAACTGATCCCTGCATCTGGATCAGTTGTGACTAATCTGACAACCAGGTACTGCTCAGAAGAGCTACAACCTAGTTAGGGTTGCCTAGTATATGCAACAAACTGGCATATGCATTACTAAAGATCTAAAAAGATCAAAATTTATATAAAATTAATTAAAATCAAGTTTAAACAATTTTTTTAATAATAAATCAAAGATCAAGGATTATCACGTAAATCACTGACCCTGATCTTTGAAGACCACAAAACACTACAAGGAGTGTTCGTAAAAATTATTAAAAATTATCTACATGATGATCAGATGGTGGAAAACCAGTAAACATCCACATCTGCTGGCTTTGAAGCAAAATCAATAGTACAAATGAAGGATGAGTACAGAATGATCAAATTTACGCTATAACAGATTAACAGAACCTGTGGCTAAAATAGTACAGAAATCTAGCAGATCTAAGGACAGCTGATTGACAGCACCAAGTGGTTGTTCCAATCTTACCCTGACTGGCTTTCCAGCCTCAGCCCCCAAGCAGAACCCTCTCTACGTGCCCTGAGAAGCTCAAAATCACCCAAAAAGGTATTTATACAGACCTCTTTGGATCCATTATTCAAGCATAGTTACCAGGAATTATTTATTATCAATCAGACACAGTGTCATTTTTGATCAAGTGCTTATATGAAGATAAGCAAGTGATTTATGACTTAGTCTGTAGTAGTATTATTTACCCTTATTAACCAATCAACCCTTGAAGTTTAGTCAAGCAATCGACCCCATCTGCTCTGAAACCCTTCCAATTATTGCAGGATTCTTGTGGTGAAGTGCTCAGAGTGAGTGTTACCCTTCCTGTCTAGGCTGTTTGTGCTGTTAAGCCTGGCCATCAGTGGAATAAGTCCTTTCTAAGGCACCCATAGTTATTTCAAGGTTCTTAAACTACCCAAGGAGGGCCCTTGAAGAGAGGTTTCTAGTCTGTAAAGATCCCCAGTAGTATAATACTGTGGCCCCTCTTTTATATTATATTGAAAATCATTTATTAACAAACCAATTAAAACTTGCAAATTCTCTTTTTCAGCTTTCTGATACCAGGAACCTTGCAGTCCTTTAACTACAGAGAGTGATAAAAATGCTGGAATAATAAGTATTATTATTATTCCAATAATAAATGCTTAGAAGCTCAAATAAATGATTTAATAAGAGCAGTTGCAAGTTTTAATTGGTTTGGTAGCAAATGGTTTTCAATATAATATAAAAGAGGGGCCACAGTATTATACTACTGGGGATCTTTACAGACTAGCAACCTCTCTTCAAGGGGCCTCCTTGGGAAGTTTAAGAACCTTGGAATAACTATTGGTGATTTAGAAAGGACTTATTCCACTGGTGGCCGGGCTTAACAGCACAAATGGCCTACACAGGAAGGGTAAAACTTACTCTGAGCACTTTACCACGAAAATCCTGGAATAATTGGAAGGGTTTCAGAGCAGTAGGGGTAAATTTCTTGACCAATCTTCAATAAGTGATTGGTTTAATAAAGGTAAATAATACTACTACAGACTAAGTCATAAATCACTTGCTTATCTTCATATAAGCACTTGATCAGCAATGAAACTGTGTCTGATTGATAATAAATAATTCCTGGTAAACTGATTAACTTATGGGATCCAAAGAGGTCTGTATAAATACCTTTTTTTGGGGGTGATTTTGGTCTTCTCAGGGCATGTAGAGAGGGTTCTTCTCGTGGGCTGAGGCTGGAAAGCCAGTCAGGGCAAGATTAGCACGTCTACTTTGTGCTTTCAATCAGCTGTCCTTAGATCTGCTGGATTTCTGTACTATTTTAGCCACAGGATCTGTTAATCTGTTATGGCGTAAATTTAATCATTCTGTACTCATCCTTCATTTTTACTTTTGATATTGCTTTAAAGCGTGAAAATGTATATGTTTACTGATTTTCCATCATCTTCTGATCATTTAGATAATTTTAAATAATTTTTATGAACACTTCTTGTAGTGTTTTGTGGTCTTCAAAGATCAAGATCCATGGTTTACATGGTAGTCCTTGATCTTTGATTTATTATTAAAAAATGTTTAAAACTTAATTTTCATTAATTTTATTTAAGTTTTGATCTTTTTAGATCATTAGTAATGCATATGTCCTTTTGTTACATATACTAGGCAAACCTAACTAGGTTGTAGCTCTTCTGAGAGGTACCTGGTTGTCAGATTAGTCACGACTGATCCAGGCGCGGGGATCAGTAGTACAGATGCCCGTGGGGTAGGATCCGCTGTGTGCGTGGCAGAATCAGCTGCGCGCAGGTCTCTAGTACGCGGGATCCTTCTTCTGCTAGGACGTAGGGTTATGTAATGATGCGGGGCTGCGCGCGGGAATTGTGACATAACACATTTCCGCGTGTAACTCCTAAAATATACAAAACACCTCAATTCTGAGTCAATTTTAGAGGGAAAACCCTATACATGACACTACGTGTGAAATTTTAGAATGGCCAAAAAGTGCCATACAGGTGTTGTAATTTTTAGTACTTTTCCTTTTAATTATTTTAAAAATATAAGGACTTGGAATTCAAGGGTGGGGTCAGTGAGTGACCCTACCTAATTTTGGGTGAGGAAGTCATTCCTGTAATAATATTTATGTATTTCTCACTCCTTGCTTTGTTAATTGAGTTATTCTTATTTTGTGTTACTATTTTACAGTTTTGCTCTGTATATAGTAGCAAGCTGACATTCCCCCGCTCCAAGATATGTCTATATCTGAATAAAAAATTGGGCTAATGGGCTAATGCCTCCTGCTGGCTCTGTAGTTCCTCAGGTGTATAGGTCTGTCAGGGATATTATGTTCAGGCAACCATTCATCTTTATCAGCTGATTCTCCTTTGTATCTAACCAGGTAGATTCTGACGTCTTTTCCATTGATCCTATCTTTCTTATCCTTAAGGATCTTGCTAATTTTACCTTTGTCCTTTTCAGGCTCTTCTGTAACAGGTATTTCAGGTGAAGGAGTATGTTCTCCATTCCTTGGGTGGTAGTGTTTGATGAGGCTTACTGGGAAAAGTGGATGTTTCCTAGAAACCTCATCACTGAGGATTACTTCCACTGCATTTTTACCATGAAGTTTGTTAATGTTGAAAGGTCCAACAAAAGCTGGTCTAAGCTTCCTATTTCCACCCAAGTTGCTAAAGTTAGTGGTAGAGATCAAGACTTGATCACCAATCTTGAAATCAGGTTCCTTATGGGTTTTATCCCATCTTTGCTGGTTATACTCCACAGCATCCTGGAAAGATTTCACAGCATGTTTGTTGGTTTCATCTATCATCTTCTTGAAATCAAGTGATTTAGGTTGAATGTTGGCTAGCTGGTGGTTAAGGTTATCCTTGGGTAATCTAGGAATCCATCCTCTTTCCAGTATTTAAGGTGCTTCCTTAGTGGTAGAGTGTTTGCTACTTTTGTAGGCCATCTCCAGTGCAGTTAAAAGGCTAACCCAATCATGGCAATAACTCCATTGCAGTTAAAAGGCTAACCCAATCATGGCAATAACCATTAGAACTCTTGTACTCTAGTCCAAAGCCACAGAATCTCCTGAGCATGTCTTCCAGGGTCTGAATCATCCTCTCAGCTAATCCATCCGTCTGAGGTTGATAGGCGGTAGAGAAAGCTAAGGTGGTTCCAAGCGTATCATGTAGATTCCTCCAGAACTCAGAGGTGAATTTAGGATCTCTGTCACTGATAATAATCTTTGGAACTCCAACATCAGCAATGAGTCTGTTCCAAAATAATAAGGCAACTTCCATAGCAGTGTCTTCCTTGTGATTAGGTAGGAACTTTGCTTTCTTGGAGAACCTATCCACAATGACTAAGACTGAGTTGTAGGAATAGGCTCCTCCTGGTGGTAGTCCAGTCACAAAGTCCATATTGATTATTTCCCCTCTTTTCTTGGGTTCAGCAATCCTTTCAGTAGTCCAAACCGTTTCCCAGTAGTCCTGTTGGACTTCTGACATGTTTCACAACTGGTAACATACTGTATAGTGTAATCTCTCCAATTAACCCACCAAGAAGTTTGTTTAACCTTATCCAAGTTTCTATCACTAGACAAATGACCAGAGGAGCAGTTATCATGGCACTCAGCCAGAACATGTTTGATATGGTCATCCTTAGTTAAGACTATAACACTTGAATTTTGATGCCTATAGTATACCAGACCATCCCATATGGTGAACCTTCCAGCTTTGTATGGTTTCAAGATATTTTCAGGTAGGCTATTGATAAATTCAGGAGGTGGAGAGGTACTTTCCATTATAGTGATCAGAGTCTTTATGCCAGAGCTGTAAGCTTCTTTGATAGAGTTGAACAATGATTCATTTAGTTCACAAATGTGGATACCCATTATAGGAGCTTCAATGTTTAACCTGTTAATATTAAGGATAGGGAAGATGTCATTAGCCTCCGGATCATAGGCAGGGTTGCTTGGGTCATTGGGTAAGGCATTCCTGCTTAAACTATCAGCATTCTGATGTTTAGTTCCAGCTTGATGAACTATGGTCATCTTCCCTCTGTACTGTTGTATAGCTATCTGCCATCTCAACATATGCCTGCTAGGGTTCTTCATGTTCATCAAGGTTCTGACAGTGTTGCAGTCAGTAATAACAGTGAAGTTGGGGCCTTCTAAGTAATAACGGAGTTTCTCTAGGGCCCATACTAAGGCCAGGCATTCCATTTGGCTTGCACCATACCTTTTCTAAGTATCTTTAATTTGTCTAGATATGAAGAGTATAGGTTTTTCCACTGGTTTATCATCTTCTATGACTTCCTGGTGTAAAGCAGCTCCTAGAACTTCCATGATGGCATCTATGTAGAGCTTGAAAGGTTTAGAGTAATCTGGCTGGATGAGTACTGGAGCTGAAGTCATTGCCATTTTGAGTTCCTCATAATTTTTGACTCTATCATGAGTCATTTCAAACACAGTGGTGTTGTTGCAGATCTCATACAAACATTTGGTTAGAAGAGCAAACTTTGGTAAATACTTCCTTTAGTAGCTGCAGAAGCTGATGAAGGATAGGAGTTCAGTTTTATCCTGCGGCATAGGCCTATTCATTACTACTGCTATATTGTTTTGGTCAGCAGCTAAGGTCAGTCCAGAGACAATGTGTCCTAAGGCTTTGAGTTCCCTGTAGCCAAAGTTACACTTTTTCATTGATACTTTCAATCCTACAGCAGAGATGGTTTTGAGGACTAGCCTCAATTTCTCCATGTGAGTATCCCAATGATCAGAGTAAATGATAACATCATCAATGTATACCATCATCCATCCCTGTCTGATGAATAATCCTAGGACTGTGTCCATCATCCTTTGAAAATGAGAAGGAGCATTTTTAATACCAAAAGGCATCCTAAGATACTCATAGATTCCCAAATGACAGATAATTCTCATGAATTTCCGGCTATCAGTGCTGATAGGTATTTGGTGAAAACCTTTCAGCATATCCTTGGTGGTTATGTACTTAGCCTTTGACAGTTTATGCAGAGCATGGTAAATTCTTGGAATTTGATAATAATCAGCTTGGGTGTAGTTTTTAAGCATTCTAAAATCTCCAACCATTCTTGACTTATCATTGTGCCAAGCTATAATTAATGGGGTAGTAATATCCACTTGTTCATTGTGGCCTACTTTCCTTAAGACTTGTAAGTCAAACAACTCTTGAATATGGGTTTCCAGAGCAGCTCTAGATTTTGGACTGAAAGGGTAAGCAGGTCTCCTGAGGTTAGGTGGGTAAGGAGGCTTAATAGTTAGAGTTAGGATCATGTCATTTCCTTTGATGTAACCAATGGGGTGATCTTTGGTACAGAAAGCATTCTGATTTTCAAAGCATACTTGTAAGATATCCCGTTTATGTTCTTCATTGAGAAGGGAATTTAAAGAAGCTTGAGAAAATTATTCCTGATTGAACTTCTCTAAGTGTTTTTCATAAGTTGAATCAGAAGTTTGAGAATTGACATGACATATTTGGAACTTCTTATTCCAGTCTCCCCCTACGGTGAAGTATCTACCTTTGCTTTGGAATACATCTATACCCTATAGGCAAAGAGAATCATTGCCAAGGATAAAATAGTCACATACTCCGTTTTGGAGCACTAAAAATTCAATGTTCAATTTGAGTGCTCCTTTAGAGTGAGGGAGTATGATATCAGAAGACCATACTCCAAAAGCATTGAGAGCAGAATTACAACTGCTGAACTTAGCCTAAGTTACTGGTAGTAAGTTCAGTTTCCAGTTTGGGTCTTGTTTCTCCAGATAAGTTGAACCAACACATGAGCAAAAGGCTCCACTGTCTAGAAGTAACTTAAATGGGGAACCTTGGATTAAACCAGTAGCATAGCATGTTTTTCCTGAAGTTTAACTTTTACTGGCAGAAGGTTTTAGGGTTAAAGCCTTAGCCTCAGAGATGTGGTGTATCTTCATGTTGGGATTCCATTTTTGAGGTAAGTTAGAATCCTCATTGACAGAATTCATGTCCAGAGAAGACTCAATACTACCCTCAATAACATTGATAGGGTTAGTTATTATTACATCCCAATCAGAGAGTGATCCTGTTGGAATTCCCCGACTCCAACTCAACAACCTACCAAAGGGCAAAGGGAAGACCTATTCAGGACGGACTGAATGAAATCAAATGAGTAACTCAATAAAACTAAACTCTGTCTATCATCAGTCAGGTTTCAAGGAGCGTGGACCTCCTACGGTCATTTATTGCCGGTTGTTTTCACTCTCTTTTCTCCTTTTCCTCATTAGTTGTTGTTTCTTCTTCTCTCCGTCAATACCTTGTTCAGGTATTTCCATCTTGTTGTCTCCCTTGGTCCCATGACCTGTGCACCACTTGCCTTAACTAGCTGGTCCCTTATTTCAGGTTTGCCCTCCTTCTTTCTTTTATTTTCCTTGCCCATGCGTCTCTATGTCTCATCTTAGTCTCAATGTTTGCTTCATGAAATACACTCCTTATTTGTTGTCGTTTCTTCTTCTCTCTGTCAATACCTCATTCAGGTATTTCCATCTTGTTGTCTCCCTTGGTCCCATGACCTGTGCCCCACTTGCCTTAAGTCACTGGTCCCTTATTTCAGGTTATGAGCCCAGATAATTACCAGCCGTTGTGGAAAGAAAAAGGTTATCCCCCTATAATTGTCCCAAGGTTTGGAAGTTAACGGTTCCCTGCGTTTGAAAGGAGATGAGGATGTCCAAAGTCGCACTTAAATGAGAAATAGAAATAATTAGATAAAGAGATAAAGAAAAGTAGAGAGAGAGAGAGAAATTGCCAATCCTTCAATCCTAAGAACTTTCCACCTGGATTTGTATCCGGTATGAGTTCCTTTAATCTCCGGGTGAGATGAGTGATCCAATCCAATGATGCAATGTGATGATTCCTCCTCCCCTCCGTGCCCCTCCTCTAACCCGGAGTTGGGAGTGAGGATAAGTCCTCCCCCTCAACCCTAACCTAAGTACACGCGCAAATGACAGTATGACAAAGAAACAGAAAACAATCCCGAAACAGAAACCCTAGCCTCCTCTCCCCACCTCCTCCATACCAAACTCCCCCCGTCGTCTGTACGCCATTCTGTCCATCCAGTTCTTCCTTCTCATGACGCGGTCCTTGCCCCGCGCCCTATCCAGAGCCCCCCACGCCTGTCCGTATCCATTTGTCTGCGCCCGTCGTGGGTTTTTGGTAATATCCGGCATGATCCGCGTGCTTGCACGCGCGCTCCATCCGTTCCTTCATAGCCTGCGGATTGCTCCGCCCCTACCTATCCAAACCGGCGCGCCCGCAAACCTAGTCAAGCGCACTACCTTCCGAATCCAATCTACGGGGCGGATCGCCGCCCACGCCGCATTTGATGCTGAGCCCAACCCGTCCACCAGGTGCGGAGCCAAACAGCGGCTGCTGCTGAGCACTCCGCATACCCTAATGCTGAGCCTGCTTGCCCCCAATGCTGAGCGCGCAGCCGCGACGCAGTTCCCAATCCGTGTCTATAAATTGACACCACATCCCCCCCCAACTTGAGTTCTGTCCCCAGAAGTTTCCCATTGCTTCACCATACTACCACCCGGCCACTTCCACTACCACCCCCACCACTCCCACTACCACCTTCCCCGTCCTCCTTCCGCATCATTGCCAATATGCTCCCATGCAAGTTCTCGGTCCGGAACAGGCACGTGTGTTTGATCATCCCTGGTCAATGCGCCTGTGTTGCTTGCCGTCGCAGCCATTTTTGCTGCTTGCTTAGCAACAGCATCCCTCAAGCTCCCCCCCAATCCAGCTCTTGCCCTAGGATACGCAAGAGGGCTCGTCCGGACCCGTTCATGGTTTCAGACAACAACTTGATCTTGGAAGGCTTGTGGACACCCCCCGGTTCACCTTCATCCCGCCGCCCCCGAGCTCTGTCACCCACCACCTCGCACGTGAGCAGCGACTTGGCATCACCTCTCTGCCGGGCCGGACCTCCGTAACGGGGCGAATACAAAACCTTGTAGGAATGGCGCCCGGCAACCCGCGCTTGGGCCGCCGCTGTTGGCGTGAACCAAACAGTACCGGACCCAAGACTCTTTGGAAGACCCGCGGCCACGCCAGCACCCCCTTCTCCTCCTCCACGACCGCTGACACCGCCTGTGCCACCAGCGACCTCAGATGAGAGGCCTACGACCCCCAACGTCCCTCTGCCTCGGTCACCTATAGTTGTCCCGTCATTGCCTCCAGCTGGACCGAGCCCGCCTGTTGGTTCCCTGGGGGCCCCATCTCCACAGGCCGCTCCTCCCTCCAGCCCTCCCAAGATCCCGGAGATTCCAATCATAATGGCGCTCCCGGTGGCCGGCTTTGAGGCTTTTGCGGAAAGGTTGACCACGATGCTCCGGAATTTCCTTGCAATCCCCGGCGCACAATCCTCGGAATCCCGGCGCAAACTCCGTGGGTCTTTCCAGGCTTTACTGGCGTCCTCAAGGGCGTAAATGGAGGAAATGATGAAGATGGCTTAGGCGCATTGCCCCCCCTTTCCCCCTTCTTCCTTTCCTCTACTTCTTCTCTTCTTGTTGTTGTACCGCGCTTCCCTTTCCATTAAGAAAATACATGTATCCGCGCAAGGTCCTAACCTTCTGAGAAAAAGTGCGCAACCGCGCTTTGTGAGAGTGAGCTTGAGATCGAGTCCACGCCTGCGCGCTTGCTTTGTGAGAAACCGTAAGTGACTAGCCGTTCCAAAAGAGGCACCTGAACCGCCCCAGACAAACTGCCACACAGTTCCCTGTACCCTTCCTGTAACAAACACAACCACCAAAACACCAGCGCGCGCCACCACAAGGGAAGAGAGAGAGAGAGAGTAAGAGAACGGACATTCTGGGGTGTCTAGTTGTCCCGGCTGTGAACCAGCTAGAGCACCCCCTCACCAAATCAAGCTTATTCCCATACCAGCCACCCATCCTTGAGATATACTGAGAAAAAAAAGAAAAATAAACCAACAGAGAAGAAAAATAGAAAAGAACACTTTTTTTTTTTTTGCACAACGCCCGTAGACCGCCTGCAAATTTCTCTTCTTCCCGCTTCCCCCATCCGCGGGATTGCCCACCCGTCCCAGTTCCGCAGGGCTTTTCCTTGCGTTTCCGGACCCGGCTTCGTGCTGCGCCCGCATTTGCTGAAAAAAAAACCCAAGCCAGCAAAGACCCCACAATCCAGATAAGAAAGAAACATAGAGAAACAAACATTCTGGGGTGTCTAGTTGTTCCGGCTGTGAACCAGCTAGAGCACCCCCTCACCAAATCAAAACTTATCCCCTACCCCCTCCAACTCCCCCCCCCAACTTGGCCACTGTCCCCAGCTGGTCGCAACCGCCTACTCCATTGCAACGGCACTGTCTCCGCTTCTCCGCCCAAAGACAAATCCCCGGATTGCGTTCCTACACCATTGCCGGGCTCCACACTCCCCTTGTCAGATCCTTCACCCCCTTCCGCCGTTTTTTTAAACAAGGTAGATCCTTGCGCAAAGAAGCGCTTGACATGCAAAGCCGCCGCCTTCTGTTTCAGCGGAGTACCGTCTAATTCCTCCAACTGATAGCTGCCGCCCTTGAACTTGGACGAAACATGGAACAGGCCGTTCCACCGGTTAGCAAACAACTTCCCCCACTGAGACTCCAGACTTTGGTTGTACAGGAGCACCAAATCCCCCTTCCGCAAGGGATCCCGGAGACAATGCAAGAAGCGCTTGTCCCAATAGCACACCAATGCCGTCCAATTCTTCTTCAGCCGGTCTGCGGCCTTTGCAAGCATTCCTTCCCGTCAAAGGAGCTGTTTGGCGCGAGCCTCAAGCAATTTGGCTGAAGTCTTCACCTTCCACCAGTTAACCCCCAGGAACGTCTCCAACTCAATGTCCACCGGAAGCACGGGGCGCTGCCCAAAAAGTAACTCGTACGGCAAGTAGCCTGTCAACCGCTTCACCAAAATCTGATCCGCAAACAGAACCATTGGAAGGGTCTCCTGCCAGCGCTTACCGTCCTCCCTGCACATCTTGACCAGGGTGTCCTTGATTGGCTGATGCCCGCGTTTGATCATGCCGGCCCCCTTGGGATAGTACTCCGTTACTCGGCCAAACTTGGCTCCGCAACTCTTCACCAACTCAACCAAACGGCTGCAAAACTCAGCCCCTCTGTCCACTGTGACCAGACAAAGCAACCCGTACCGCGCGAACCAATCTTCCTCCAGAAATAGAGCAACTTTGTCCGCCAAGAGCTTGACCAACGGACGCGCTTCCGCCCAAACGGACAGGTTGTCCCGCTGTGGTGCCCCATCCTGGACACCCGGACCGCCTTAAGACCTCAATTCATAAACTGTTGCGCAAACGTACTGCCCGGCTGGACAACTTATCCTCAGGCTCATCCAACTATTGTTTACCCGCGCGCGCGCACGCGTGTGCCGCGCCGCGCTGCGCTTCCATTATCCGCGTCGCGCTCCGCGTCGCGCTCCGCGCCGCGCCGCGCCGCGCCGCGCTCCTTTCATCCGCGCGCGTCGCGCGTTCTTTATCCGTGTTGCTTCCCATCTCCGCCGTTGTTATAGAACGTCCGCATCTTTGTTGTTGCGTTTCTTCATCTTCGTCGTTGCGCCTCCCAATCTCCTCTTTGCTACCGTCGCGCGACGCTCATCCATGATCTACTGAATCCATCCCGACCGCTCCCGCAAGCATTTGGCAGATCCTTGACCAACGCGAGTGACCACATGGTTGCCTTCCCTTTTCCGCTCTATTTGTAGAATCCGTTGTATATAGTCTAACAGGGCCTCCTGCCCATATAAGGAGGGGCTCTCCCCTGCCTTTTGGCCGACCATTCCATCATCGGAGTATCTCAGATCAGATCATCCTTTCATCGCATCATCATTGCCTCAGCATCTCATCATCATAAGCAATTTATCCGTGGGCATCCTTCCCCACTTATCTGAGCAAATTATCCGGGTATATCTATGATTGCCCCTTGATCCTTTGAGCCTCCATACTCAAAACTCTGTCCTTTGTGAACTTGATCCTTATCACCAACCAATAGCCTTGCTGGTTGAAGAAGAATTCCTGTCTGCCTGAATTCTTGAGTGTGTTATACCACTCTGATCCCTTTTTCCGACCATACTGGTCTTGATCTCCCTTGATCATCTTTCTGGAGCCAATCACGTTTGATTGAAGAGGTTTTATTAAGCTTAAAACCTGGAGTGTTATACCTCCCTTCTTCTTTGGGTTGAATTTCGCCACGCTATTCTTGAGTTCCTTGAGAAGTGTTGGGATATTCTTGCTCAAATTTGTTATTGATTTGCTTCTAGAGCTTCATAAACAAATTGCTTTTGTTTTGTTCAGCCTCCCACAGTTATCTGGTACCCTTCAAGCGCTTGATTGCGGAGAGTTGGGCAGGTTCATTGAGAACCTGGAGGTTGTTTGGGATTGAGTTGATCTTTCCTAATCAGCTGCTGACGACCAGAGTCATTAGCTTGTGGGCGTTGTTACTTACAACTGCCTTGTTCTATTGAACTCTGAACAAACTTTGACTTATTCGTTCAAGTCTTTCCCTGCGCCATCTTGTCTCAGATAGTGTTGTTTCCATTGCTACCGACAATTCTTATCCTCTTCTCTTGGTTTGATTTCTCATCCATAAGGTTCCGGACCTTGATTCCGGTTACATTAAAATATTATTGTAACTCCTAGGAGGGCAGCCTAAACAGCACCTTTCCCCTCCACAGAACTTCCACGGCTTAGCACCGTTTGGAGTCTTACACCGCGCGACAAGCAGATAGGCAAACTTACCGGCCTTGATGTGGACGACATCAAGCAAGACTCAACCAAAGAGGGTGTCTTCCCCTGTGGGGTTTCTGACTTCCTTTGGCAGACTTGCGCTCCGCCGTTGACAGGCTTCGCAGGACGCCAGCCATTCCTGCACCGCACGCACTATCCCCGGCCACTAGAACCGCTCTTTGACCCGCCTCTGCGTCTCAACCTCCCCTCAATGACCAAGATTGTCGTGAAGGCTCCGGAGGATAGCTTCCTGATCTGCCCTTGAAGTGGTAACCACAAGAGGAACCGGAGTCTTCTGCAGCCAAAGCTGCCCCTCCTGTACTTAGAAATTCCCCGCCCGCCGCTTTGCCCATTGCATGTCCTTCTCCGTAGCTCCATCGGGAAAACAAAGGGCCTGCAAATAGTCACAAAGAATTGCATACCACCCGGTCTGCCTGAGCGGCAGCTGAATGCCTGCCTCCACAACCCCTACCTTGACAACTGGGGTCTCTACATTGAGCAGTTCCGCGTCCTCAAACGGGTCATCCCTTGGATACCGTGACAATGCATCCGGCATAGTGAACGCTTTCCCCAGAACATGAAAAACAGCAAAGGAGAAAATTTTAAGAAACGCCACCCACCTGGTCATGGGAGTGTTGGGTAACACTGGGGAATTGATCATCCGCGCCAGCGCCTCCGCGTCCACCAAAAGCTCAAAGTGAACCCCCCACAAAAGATACTGGAGCCGCTGCAAAATCTTGGTGACCCCTCACAACTCCAACTTTGGCTGGGAGTACAGGCTTTCCGTCAGAGTGAAGGTGACCGACTCGTAAAGTACCGGCCTATCCTTGCCGTTGTCCTCTTGAGTGAGAACCCCCCTTGCGCCAAATTTTCTGGAATCAACCGCTAGCCTAATTCCTCCCATGTTGTAGTCAAGATTGCGGAGCACAATGTCACATCCCACAATCTCCTTGAGCTTCCGGAATGCGCAATTGCATTCTTCCCCCCACTTCCACTCTGCGCCTTTCCACGTTATTGATTGGAGCGTGCTCGCCACCTCCGCAAACCTCTTGATGAACATATGGACATAGCTACATAATCCCAAGAACTGAAGGATATGCGACACCGTCCGCGGGGTTGGCCATTTGAGGACCTTTTTCCTCTTTTTCTCTGCAATGCGCCGGCCGTCGGAAGCAACAACATGGCCAAGGACTTTGAGCGCCGGGACACAAACCGCCAACTTCTTCCCAAACACCGTCAGTCCTGCCTCCTTGATGCAAAACAGGATGTGTTCCAACGTCTGCGCATATTCCCACACAAAACGTCGGACGCCGGGAACTTCAACCAGCTCCGCTCCCCCGTAATCAGATTTCGGACCTTTGATGCCCGCTTCGTTGATGAATATTTGGACTCCCTCTGGAAGATCATCCTTCAGGATCCAAGCCATTTGCGCCCGGTACGCCGCCACGGAATTGGTCGCGCCTTGCGGGAGCTGAGTCAGCTGCATTCTTCCCAACCCAGTCTCAAATGCCGTTAGAGGCCGTGAGCAAGCATCCAACTCGCGCTCGTTGTATCCCCCCATCACATCCACTAAACCGTAACAAGCGCGCCCCGCCATTGACTCAAGGAACTTTTCAACGCAAGGGGGCTGTCCTGCGTCCCGAATTGTGAAGGAGTTGAGCCGCTGTAGATCATGAACAATCCTCAACAACTTTCCGTCCTGCTTAACCACCACAAAGATTGGACTGGAGCAACTAGACGTTGACTGTTTGTAAAGGCCAGTCTTCACCCGCTCCCGCACCAACTCCAGAAACTGCTCCCAGACCGCCCGCGGTATTGGAATTGGCTTGATCTGCCACAGCTTGTGATTGACAGTGGGGATGACATAGGGGTTGCCAATATTGTTTTTCAGGAGCCCCCCCTCTTCCGGTCCAAACGCAAGCGCTCTTTCCCAAAGAACCAGAACCAAAATCAGCAACTCACGCTCCTCCGTACTCAACCATCCCGTCGGGCCGAAATTGAAAGCTGCAATCTGCTCCTCTGTGATCCGCGCCAAACTAGTAACCCACCCCGAAGCCTTAATTGGTGTGACCCAAGGGTCCTGCAACCAAGCAATTGGTTGAAGCGGTCCGTTCAGTTCCTGGGGCATTGGCTCATTCCTTGGTCTGACCTTCCGTGACACCAGCTTTTACTTGCCCGCGTTGCACCGCATCATCTGTACGCATCCTTTGCTGTAAGTCCTGCACAGAACGGAACCGCGGCTTTTGCCTTTGCTCACGAGTGTGGCACAATGATAGGGTTTTCGAAGCGTAGTACCCTCGGGCAATGCATACTGAGAAAAGGGACTTACTTCTGCAATGTGCACGCCCTGCAAATCCTTCCTCCCCCTCCCTGCTCCTCATTAGTTGACCGCCCGCGCAAAACCGGAGCTTGTTCTGCGCGTTCTCCTTGGTTGACTAGGAAAAATCCTCCAAAGGTTGCCCGTTGCAGACCAACTCTGCGTCCACTTCCTCCTCATACTCCAACACTCTCCTCCGCTCCCCTTGCCCGTGATCGCAGATATTCGTCTCAAACCTTCCACCGGACAAATCCTCCACCGTCAACGCCTCCGTTCCCACCTCCGGATTGAAAACCATTTGTGCTCAAAACCCAAACATGAATGGCCTTCCCAAAATCACATCCCCACAATCAACCAAAAGAAAAGAAAGAGGCCTACGTACCCTTGCAACCTTGACCTCCTCCTCCTTGACTACCCCATCCACACAACACTCCCCTCCGTTAAGCGCGCGCAGACCCATTGCGCATTTCCGCCAAACCAACCCCAAATCATCCACCATCCGCAATAGCAGCACGTTCACCATTGAACCGCTGTCCACCATAGCCCACACCTTCCTTCCTGCTATGACCATTGGAACGTAAGCGAGCGGAGTCAAAACCAATTTCAACTTGCACTCCCCGCGCCACATGAACCCGCTGTACCTTCTGAGGTACCCGGCCCTGACTGCAATCCTGCAACACCTGAACCATCTCGTCTACCACCACCAAAGACACGGCCGCCAGTTCCCACAAGGTCAGCGGAACCTGAGTCTTGTTACCCATCACCCTTTGCACAATGTCCGCCGCTTTCTTCTTCCCTACAGGATTGGCTGCCGGCGCCTTGGTTCCGGGCACGCGCGCGGCAGGTTTTGGAACAGCTGACGGGGGTTGCTCCTTTGCATCCACCTCCATTTAATTGGAGACCGCCACCTTTTCTTCCATTGCCACTACCCTTACCTCAGCTTCCACCCAAGGTGGTTGCCACAATCTGGGACCGGTGTAGAGACTCCTGAGGGATTATGTAAATGATTTAGCAAATATCTTGCTTGCAGTCCTTGAAGGGGAATTTAGTATTACTTCTACTCCTTTAGAGTATTATTAAATACTAAGAGTGGTTTTGAATTGCCTGCCCTTCTAGTACTATAGTAAGTCTGCACAATAATTTATTTAAATTAATGGATGGTTTCTTTGAGACTTAGTATAGGTCTCAGATCAGACCTTGATTGGTTATTAATTATTATTGGTAGGGTTGTTGAAGAATGGACCAGATTTATTGGCTTATTGGTTAGTGGTTGATCAGATATGTGTGATATTAACCAATATCCCAATATTAAAGGGTTCAAGGGTTTTATCAAAGGGGTGGTTCAGGAGAGGAACCAAGGATGGGTTTACCCACAGGGGGCTGGGTAGAGGAAAAAAAGGTTGGTAATCCCTTTTGGTTGTGCTCTCTTTCTTTGTAAGGGTAATTATTGAGTGATGGGTGGTTTCCTTTAATTTGGTGCTGAATAGCTCAGGTCACAGAAGGACCCTTATTCAAAGCACCTAATGGGGTGGTTTCAATGGTTGACAAGGTTATAAAATTGGTCTTTGATTTCCCTTTTTCTTTATTGTTACACTGACAATCTCCTTTTTTTTTATATATATATCTGGGTAGGACCACAGATGATTGGGTGGTAATTGGATGAAGAGTAGTTGATGAGTGGGTGGAGCTCCTGGATGGTGGATGATGATGATGGATGGTAGTGGGGGATACAACCTGGATAGGGGAGAGAGGCCCTCCTTAAATAGAAAATCTGGTCCTCAGGGGATGCTCAGGGCTTCCCCTGAGGGTGCCCTGGGGCTTCCCCTGTTACAGTGGGATACAGGTACATGAGACATTTTAGCTGGTTGGGAAAATCTAATACAGTTACATGAGGCATTTCTGCTGGTTGGGAAAACCTAATACAGTTACATGAGGCATTTCTGCTGGTTGGAAAGAGGTTGTACTGGGGTTACATGCAGGCACTTGCCTACATTAATTGCTGTGTAGTGCTGGGTTGAATTTGTGCTGTGGTGAACTGGTACTGGTGGGTTGTTTGGATCTACATGGTCCTAGCTGCCTGCATATATTGCTGGGTAGTCCTGTGGTATTTTCACTGGTGGTTTTTTGGTTACACATGGCCCAGACTGCCTGCATACATTGCTGGGTAGTCCTGTGGTGCCTGTACTGGTGGTTGTTTGGATCTACATGGCCCTAGCTGCCTGCATATATTGCTGGGTAGTCCTGTGGTATTTGTACTGGTGGTTGTTTGGTTACACATGGACCCAGACTGCCTGCATACATTTCTGGGTAGTCCTGTGGTGCCTGTACTGGTGTTTTTTTGAATCTACATGGCCCAGACTGCCTGCATACATTGCTGGGTAGTCCTGTGGTGCCTTGTACTGCTGGGTGTTTGGTTACACATGCTACTGGCTGCATAAATTGCTGTGTGGTGCTGAGGGTTTTTGGTACTGGTAGTTTATTTGGTATCACATGCTACTGGCTGTATGTACTGGTGGTTGTTTGGTTACACATGGCCCAGACTGCCTGCATACATTTCTGGGTAGTCCTGTGGTGCCTTGTACTGCTGGTTGTTTTGGTTACACATGGCCTTGCTTATGGTTCTGAGTATACAGGTGAGGTGATTGGTTGTATGTTTGGTTGAGGTGTTATGTTGGGATGTTACTGGTATGTCTTTAGGGATTCCAAGTATACCCATATGGCCTTTCACTAGTTTTTGATACCTGGGTGTGATATGAGCTGTCCACAATTTATTTTGTCTGTATCTTCTAAACCATGAGAGATAGAGGGGTAGTTTGGCTGGGTGACTATGGGTTATTTTTGGTGTAGAATCCATTTCTGAGGTTAAATTTATGATTGGGATTTTATTTATACTATAAAATTGAGTCTGATGGCTATAGATTAGGTTTGGTCTACCACACCGGTAACAATGCCCAGTGACGCTCGCACCGTTGTTCCTGGCTCCTGACCCCATGTGCGCACCTGCTGCATTGCGGTCTGCTGGCTTGGCTCCATCGGAATCTGTTCGCCTGTTGGAAACATGTACCCCGTCCCCGCCGTTTGAACCAATCCTGTGCTGAGATCCTTCGCAAGCTCCTTGCATGCCAATCGCCAATGACTGTTTTCCCCGCAGTACAAGCACCCCCTCAGCACAAAGGTACCAGGAGGCCAAAACCCTTCCACCATGTGAGGTGGAGGCCCTTGCGGCTTCTGCTGGCCCATACGGCTCATGCAGATCTTCAGATCCTTCATCAATTCTGTCAATTTGCTTACCGGAGGGGCAGGCGCAGGTTGAGGAACCAGAACACGCGTGGAAGTAGGTGGAACTGGGGCTGGAAATTGCGCCGGAGCCGGAACCTGGGGGGCAGATTTCTATGGTCCCACTGGGAAGGACTTAGTGGTGTCCTCAATAAGCTCCTCTAAGTTGAGCTCACTCTCCACAGCCCGGCAAATGACAGCCAACTCCGGAAGGAGCGCAATGCTCCCGTCCAATGACCGCTTTACCAAGTTGTGATTGTAAAGATGCCGCTGCACCCTTGCCCGGAGTTGAGCGCCTAAACCGCCCAGAAACGCGCGTTTCATGGCCCCCGTCTGTCCCGCCACCACCTTGTTCTTTGACAAGTACCAATAGATCCGATCAAATGTCAAGGTGTACTCCGCCAGCTCCACCCGCGCTCGCCTCCGAGGCCACGCGGTCAAAATTGCTTTCCCGGAATCAAGGTTCGCGCCTACCCCACCGCGTTAGGATCTCCGCCTTCAGTTTTGTCCAATCTTGATTCTCGTAGCCTTCCATTTCCTCCACATCCTGGAGCTTCTCTTTGTCCATAATGAACAGGACAACAAGCCGGGCCTTATTGGCGTCCGACGCACCTTCCGCATCTGCAATAACTTTTTATCTCAAGATGAATTGCTCCACATCCGCGGTGTTGAATTGGATGTGAGGGTAGTCGGGCGGCCTGATGCGAACCAGACAAGTGGGTTCATGGTCACTGGAGACCAATGGGGGAATGGCGTAGCTTGTCCTGGGTCGAGCGGAGGGAGGGGGAGGAGGAAGGATGGAAGACAAGAGTGGGGTTGGAGTAGCGGACCCGGAGACAGAAGGAGAAGGAGAAGAAGAAGAAGGAGCAACTGTAGGGAGGTATGAATAGGACATCGCGCCCAGTTACCTTTGAAAGACAAGAAAAGGAAGGTTATTTCCCGGCCAGACCCCCAGATGTGGAAAGAATAAACGTTATCCCCCTATAATTGTCCCAAGGTTTGGAATTTAAAGGTTCCCTGCATTTGAAAGGAGATGAGGATGTCCAAAGTCGCACTGAAATGAGAAATAGAAATAAGGAGATAAAGAGATAAAGAAAAGTAGAGAGAGAGAGAGAAATTGCCAATCCTTCAATCCTAAGAACTTTCCACCTGGATGTGTATCCGGTATGAGTTCCTTTAATCTCCTGGTGAGATGAGTGATCCAATCCAATGATGCAATGTGATGATTCCTCCTCCCCTCCGTGCCCCTCCTCTAACCCGGAGTTGGGAGTGAGGATAAGTCCTCCCCCTCAACCCTAACCTAAGTACACGCGCAAATGACAGTATGACAAAGAAACAGAAAACAATCCCAAAACAGAAACCCTATCCTCCTCTCCCCACCTCCTCCGTAGCAAACTCCCCCCGTCATCCGTACGCCATTCCATCCATCCGTTTTGTCCTTCTCATGACGCGGTCCTTGCACCGCGCCCTACTCGGAGCCCCCCGTGCCTGTCTGTATCCGTTCCTCCGCGCCCATTGTGGGTGTTCAGTAATATCCGGCATGATCCGCGTGCTTGCACGCGCGCTCCATCCGTTCCTTCATAGCCCGCGGATTGCTCCGCCCCTACGTATCTGAACCGGCGCGCCCGCAAACCTAGTCAATTGCACTACCTTCCCAATCCAATCTCCGGGGCGGATTGCCCCCCACGCCGCATTCAATGCTGAGCCCAACCCGTCCACCAGGTGCGGAGCCAAACAGCGGCTGCCGCTGCTGAGCACTCTGCATACCCTAATGCTGAGCCCGCTTGCCCCCAATGCTGAGCGCGCAGCCGCGACGCAGTTCCCAATCCGTGTCTATAAATTGACACCACACCGTGCGGCCAATAGGACAGGGAAAACGTTGAAGATCTAACAAATCCTGAATTGTGGCCTCCTCAACTCCCAGTTTTCCATACCCATCCCCGTCTCCTTCATCCTTGCCACCTTCCACTCCCACTGGAGAAGACTCCCACTCTGTCCAAGACTCAACCTTGTCGTCAGGGGACACCATTCAAGACCTTCTTCTAGGAGTGCATGAAAGACATAAAACGTCCATCTCCCCTAACATCATGGCTGACTCCTCCAATTCTAGAGGCATCCTCAGCAAAAAACTCACTGGACCCGGTAACTTCTCTAGTTGGTGGAACAATGTCCTCACCGCCCTTGGATATAAAGACCTGGACAATGTGGTCCTTGAAAATTCAGACAAAATGTCACCCAAAATCAAACTTAAGAAGAAACAAGCAACCACTTTCATCCAATTACACCTTGACCAACAAAACTTCACTCGCTTTGTCAAGGATCCAACCAAGTATGAACCCTAGGAACTCTGGGACTCAATCTGCAATCATTACAACACAAAATCCCTTGAAAACGTGGTTAAGTTGATGGACCAACTCTACGATATTCCTTTTTCCAATGGAAACCTACAAGAATCCATAAATAAATTTCAAGAAACCTTCCGTCTACTACTGGAAGTCTCCTTTAACAATCTTGATACCTCCACCATTGAAACACTTGGGGCTATTATCATCCTCAAACTACTTCCACCATCTTTTACCCTCTCAAGATCCCTTATGCTCAACGAGTACCCAAGCTCTCTAATTCCCTAGTTTCCATGACCCCCTATCTCCAGTTAGGATACTCAATCAAACCTATCACCAATTGTTTTGAATGCACCAAAGATGGACATCAATTAATGTCAGGAAGTTTTTTCGACGACATTCTCTCTCTGGACATTCTTCACCAACAAGCCCTGTCCGTCAAAACCTCCCTAGACCTTCACCAATTGCTGGGACACCCCAATGACATCTACCTCAGGAAACTCTTTCCATTCCTTCCTACTACCCCTGTTGAATGTCCTGACTGTCCCCTTGCTAAAATGACTTGAAGCCCCTTTCTGGGTCACTTTCCAACTCCAACGTCATGGCTTGAATGTATCCACATGGATCTGTGTGGACCCATCTCTCCTATGTCAAAAGGGGGAAATCGCTACTTCCTAAAGATTGTTGATGGACACAGTCAATTTGCGCATGTCTATCCCATAGGGAGTAAGTCAGATACCTACGACCGATTCCTCTCCTTCCTCAGTGAAGCTGAATGCTACACTGGATGCAAATTCAAATTTTTAGTCTCCAATAATGGTGGAGAATTTGTGAACCACAAGCTGAAGGCACTCTTTGACACCAAAGGAATCCAACACATCACCACCTCTCCTTACACCCCACAGCAACACCTGTTCTCCAAACGCGGGGACCGTACCACCATTGAAAAAACTAGAATGCTTCTCCTCACTAGTGGGGCCCCCTTAAGCTTCTGGGGAGACGCGGTCTCCACCGCTGTTTTCCTGGAAAATCAAACCCCTCACTCATCACTCAACTCTGTCACTCCTTTTGAGAAATGGACCGGTAAACCGCCCTCTCTGGACTACTTGGCCCCCTTTGGCTGCAAAGCAGTTATGTATTCAGAGAAGAAGTGGAGGAATTCAAAATTTTCTCCCTCCAGATTAGAAGGCATTCTCATTTGCTT
Organism: Puccinia polysora; assembly: GCA_025617555.3. NCBI lineage: Eukaryota > Fungi > Basidiomycota > Pucciniomycetes > Pucciniales > Pucciniaceae > Puccinia > Puccinia polysora. The sequence goes on along the minus strand of CM062616.1, from coordinate 13,646,186 downwards.
TGACCCACATCATCACTCCTTCAAAATCTGGATCCCCTCCTCGGATCAGATCCACTGGTCTCACCATGTGAGGCTTCTTCACAACATTTTTCCGCTCAAGGAGTCAAATCCTAAACTAGATCCTCCTAACCATCTCCTCTTTCCTCTTGATAACCCTATCACCCCTCCACTCTCCTCCCCGGCTGCTATCAATCTCTCGCATCAGTCCCTACCAGATAACTTGGCCCATGTCAATGTCCCTGCCAGCCATGATCCCATCTCCCCTCTCCCTTGTGATGATCATTCCACTGCGGACAACACTCCATCTGCTTCCCTTCCGCCCTTGAAACATAATCATTACATCTCGCGGTACGATAAAGCTCCAAAGGAGGTTGGTGCGGACATCTCCACGGATTGAATTCTTACCTCCACGCGGCAAAACCAAGCCCATGTCATCACCGCGGAACCCTCTTCTCATCAGGACCCTAAGACCATCTCCAAAGCAAGAAGATCTCACGATTGGCCAGGTTGGAAGGCCGCAATCAATACCAAGAAAGACAACTGTATCAGACATCAAGTCTGGGAAGTAGTCCCAAAACCTGCTGGCGTGAAAGAGCTTGATACTACCTGGGTTCTCAAGACAAAATTTGATGCCAACGGCCACTTTGTGAAGAAGAAGGCTTGTCTCTGTGCCAGAGTTTTCCGTCAAGTGGAGGGCATTGATTATGATGAGACTTTTGCACCAACCGGTCGTCTCTCTTCCCTTTGCATCCTTCTCAGTCTTTTTGCCTCTTTCAATCTCAAGCTTCATCAAATGGACATGAAATGCGCCTTTTTGAATGGTGAACCAGAAGAGGAAATCTTTATTAAGAACCCCAAAGAGCTTGACATTGTGGTTCCTCCTGGGTATGGTATATGACTCAAGAAGTCTTTGTATGGTCTCAAGCAAAGCCCTTGCTGCTGGTACACCGCTCTCTCCTCCTTTTTCTCCTCTGTTAACCTCAAATCATCTGAGGTAGACCCCTGCCTGTTCATCCACTCCAACCCCGGGAAGGTCTGCCTAGTCTACATCCATGTGGACAACTTAGTAATTGGCAGCAGAAAGTAAGATGTTCTCAAATTCAAGGAGAACATGAAGTCCAGGTTTGAGATGGAGGATTTGGGTGAGTGCAAGTGGCTCCTGGGCATGAGGGTCACTCATAATTGCGGAGATTGCTCTATTCAGCTTCATCAGGTCCATTACATCAACAACATGCTTGCCGAATACGGCATTTCCAACTGTAAACCAGCATCCACCCCACTACCCTAGCAACCCGCCAAAATCCCAATAGTAGATAATCCAGTAGACCCAACCTTCAACTATTGACAAGGTGTGGGCCTGTTGAACTATCTAGTCCAGTGCACTCGGCCAGACCTGGCGTTTGCCTGGAGTTATCTCAGTCAATTCCTTAATAATCCCTTGATCACGCACCAAAGTCAGTTCCTTCACCTGCTCCGCTATCTCAGTCGCATGAAAAACCTGGGTATCACACTGGGAGGCCCCACCTCCACAGCTTTCTCCCTCAAGGCTTTCTGCGATGCTGATCATGCCTCCAGCAACAACCGGAGATCCTTTACTGGCTGCTCCGTGTTTTTGAATGGTCCTGTGATCTGGCGCTGCACCAAGCAGCCAGTCATTGCCTTGTCAACTACCAAAGCAGAACACAGAGCCTGCTCTGAGTCTGGTCAAGATCTGCTTTGGGCTTCCCAACTCCTCTTGCTTCTCTTGGCTGTCCTCAAACAGCCCACCTCCTTGCCCTCCCTTTTCTGTGACAATCAAGGGGCCATTGCCCTGCTAGAAAATCCCATCTATCAACACCGCACCTGCCACATTGACGTTTGACTCCAATGGATTGGACACCACATTGCGGCTAACAACTTCTCCTTGCACTATGTGCAGAGCTTAGAAAATCTGGTGGACAGAATGACCAAAATCCTTCCACCTTTACCCCACTCCAACTTCCTCAACTCCACCGGCATTAAACCTCTTATCACAGGCTAGCAAGCAAGGGGGGGTGTTGGAATTCCCCGACTCCGAATCAACAACCTACCAAAGGGCAACAAGAAGACCTATTCAGGACGGACTGAATGACATCAAATGAGTAACTCAATAAACCTAAACTCTGTCTATCATCAGTTAGGTTTCAAGGAGCGTGTACCTCCTACAGTCATTTATTTCCGTTTTTTTCACTCTCTTTTCTCCTTTTCCTCATTTGTTGTTGTTCTTCTTCTCTCTGTCAATACCTTGTTCAGGTATTTCAATCTTGTTGTCTCCCTTGGTCCCATGACCTGTGCCCCACTTGCCTTAACTCGCTGGTCCCTTATTTCAGATTTGCCGTCCTTCTTTCTGTTCTTTTTCTTGCCCATGCATCTCTATATCTCATCTTAGTCTCAATGCTTGCTTCATGAAATACACTCCTTATTTTTTGTCGTTTCTTCTTCTCTCCGTCAATACCTCATTCAGGTATTTCCATCTTGTCATCTCCCTTGGTCCCATGACCTGTGCCCCACTCACCTTAACTCGCTGGTCCCTTATTTCAGATCTGTCAGTATCATCAAGGTGAGGGTCAGGATTGTCACACTCTTCTCTTTCAATAAGATTAATCCTTTTCCTAGGTAGAGGACAATCAGGTTTTACGTGTCCTGTTTGGTTACAGTTCCAACATACTTTCTCTTTTGATTCTGGAGTCTTCTTGACTTCCAAAGTAGATTGATTAGTAGCAGGGGATTCCTTATTTTTGGCGGTATATTCTTCCCTGTTCCTAGTATTTTGTTCCCTTGGGGGGTTATTGACCCTTTTTTCAAGACCATTCATATCAATAGTCTCTTCCAATACACCTATTAAGGTGGAAAAATCTGAATCCATAGGCATTCTACACCTTACACTGTGATTGATTTGTCCAGGACATAAGTTGAGGAGTCTTTCATTGACTTCTTCTTTATCAGCATCAGGGTAAAAACAGTCCAACCTCTTTTTCTGGTCTAAGCACCACTTATGAGGTTTTTCCTTGGACGGATCAAACTGGGAAGTTTCAAACGTTTTCATCATCTTTCTTTTCCAAATCCTGGTACCAAACTGCACTTTGATCAATTATTTCCAAGAATTCCAGCATAAAGATCCAACTTCTTCTCTTTTATTGATAAACCAATCAAGAGCTACTCCTTCAAATAATCTGGGCAATCTTACCACAGCTATTGCATCAGGGATCTTGTAGGAAGAAAGATTATAGTCAATAAACTTAATGAAACTGACATGGTTGTATTCTCCTTCTTCAGATAATTTAGGCCATTCAGTGATGGGAGGAAGTAGCTTCAAAGCCTGCTCCATTTCCGGAGTAGGAATTGGTCTGAAAGACTCATTCCTAGTTATCCTGGTTCTGGGAGGAACACTAGGAGTACTGGTGAACCTGGCAGGTTTAGTTTCTTCTAGGTCAATGACCGGAGAGTTTTAGAGTTGATCTTAAGATCTCAGAGATCATTCTTAATCATAACTAACTCTAAATCAAGTTTGTTGCTTAATAAGTCAATTTTATTATTCAGATGAGCTGAAGGAATAGGACTAGTTTTCTTAACTTCTTCTTTAAGTGGTTTATGGTTGCAAGAATATCTTCCTGAAGAATTGATTGATTTTCATCAATATGTTTCATCAGGTCAAACTTACTAGCTCTTATACTATCCTTGATTTGTTGTATTTCCAACTCATCAATTCTCATAATCTGAGACTGAGTGTCAATCACTCTAAAAATACTTGAACTTAATTTGTCCAATTCGTTATAAACTTTGTCAAAGCATTGGCTAATAATGGTAAAATTGTGAGACACATTCACAGAAAAGCTATTAAAAGCTTCTACATTTAATTGTGGTACACCTTTTTCCACTTCTGGGCTAAGGATATTATGTTGTCCCAATCCTTTGGGTTCCTTAACTTCTGATGGGCTGAGGATCTCCTCTTTTGGGGGTCCTTTCCCTTTAAGGAAGCTAACTGATCCCAATGATTCCATTTCTGCACGTAGCCTTCTACTTCTTTCTTTGGGATCAACCTTTGCAGAGAAATCTGAGACTTCTTTGCCTGAGAAATGGCTTTTCTCATACCTGGTTGATCCTCCTGGGTCTGAGCCAACCTGAATTGTTCCCAATAGCTCACGTGCTCTTTCACTAACACTTTGACCCTTTCCTCCTTGGTTGAGTCCAGCTGGGGTGGCGTAGGAGGACCTGTACCCTCCTGGGATAACCTGGTGGGCAAGGGAGGGCTCTCCAACGGTCTGTTGGTTGAGTTGGCGGCTGTGGTTGTCACCGTTGTTGTCCCGTGTGACGCTATGGTCACGGGTTCCAGTTCCTTCATTGCATTTGCAACTGGAGTCCTTGCGCTTACGGGTTCCTCCAGGCAGAGATCCATATGACAAGGCTCTACCAGTTGCACGGGTGTTGCGCCTATTTTGATACATAGTACCAAAAAAAATATGTAAGTCTTTTGTCAAAACTTTGAAAAAAGACTTTAAATTTATAAAAATAATATTTTTTGTGTGTTTTATATTTTTTTAGCAATTTTTTAAATTACTTAGAGTTAAATTCAACGGTATCAACACTTGTTTTGGATCACAGCTATCCTGGGAAGGTATTCCAACGGGGTCGGAGTGAGTCCCAATCAGATCCTGGGATAAATCCAAGGGTAAATCCAATGGTACACTTTCTGGGACGTCCTCTAGGAGGTCCTGGTCAATGAGATCACCAAAAATAAAGTCCACTGAGATGGATAAAAAAATATAAGTTTAATATATTTTTGTATTTTTACATGATAAGGTGATTTTTAGAAAAAAATAATCACTTTTATTATTTTTTGGTTTTTCTTTATCTTCAGGATTATTTAGTTTATAAATATAAAGCTTCCTTTGATAAATTTTCCACTCCTTATTTTGCCTTAAGAAAGAATTTAAATTGATAATTCTTTCAAGCTTGAGTTCTTTGTCTTTTATAACCTGCTGCTTATAATAAAGCAATTTCTCCTGTTGTTGCTCAGGAGTTATAATAACAGGGACAAAGTTACGTAGTTTTTCTCCTCTTTTCTTTTTAAGAAGGTCCAAATAATAATTGATCAATTCTCCGTTGGTCTTAAGATCCACTAGAGAAACAAATGATCAAAAATATATGCTATAAGTATTTTAACTTATTTTTAGAAATAAATAGACTGGTCCAAGGAATAAATAATTAAGAATTGATTATTTAAGGATATTTCCTGGCCAGACCCCCAGTTTTCAGCTCTCTGATACCAGGAAACTTGCAGTCCTTTAGCTACAGAGAGTGATAAAAATTCTGGAATAATAATAATAATTATTATTCCAATAATAAACGCTTAGAAGCTCAAATAAATGATTTAATAAGAGCAGTTGCAAGGTTTAATTGGTTTTGTAGAAAATTTTTTACAATATAATTTAAAAGAGGGGCCACAGTATTATACTACTGGGGATCTTTACAGACTAGCAACCTCTCTTCAAGGGGCCTCCTTGGGCAGTTTAAGAACCTTGGAATAACTATGGGTGCCTTAGAAAGGACTTATTCCACTGGTGGCTGGGCTTAAAAGCACAAACAGCCTAGACAGGAAGGGTAACACTCACTCTGAGCACTTTACCACAAAAATCCTGGAATAATTGGAAGGGTTTCAGAGCAGATGGGGTAAATTGCTTGACTAAACTTCAATAGTTGATTGGTTTAATAAAGGTAAATAATACTACTACAGACTAAGTCATAAATCACTTGCTTATCTTCATATAAGCAATTGATCAAAAATGACACAGTGTCTGATTGATAATAAATAATTCCTGGTAAACTGATTAACTTATTGGATCCAAAGAGGTCTGTATAAATATCTTTTTTTTTGGGGGTGATTTTTGTCTTCTCAGGGAATTTGAAGAGGGTTCTGCTCGTGGGCTGAGGCTGGCAAGCCAGTCAGGGCAAGATTAACACGTCTAGTTGGTGCTGTCAATCAGCTGTCCTTAGATCTTCTGGATTTTGGTACTATTTTAGCCACAGGATCTGTTAATCTGTTATGGCGTAAATTTGATCATTCTGTACTCATCCTTCATTTGTACTATTGATATTGCTTTAAAGCGTGCAGATGTGTATTATTACTAATTTTCCATCATCTGCTGATCATTTAAATAATTTTTAATAATTTTTATGATTCCTTCTTGTAGTGTTTTGTGGTCTTCAAAGATCAAGATCCGTGGTTTACGTGGTAGTCCTTGATCTTTGATTTATTATTAAAAAATGTTTAAAACTTAATTTTCATTAATTTTATTTAAGTTTTGATCTTTTCAAATCATTTTAATGCATATGTCTTTTTGTTACATATACTAGGCAACCCTAACTAGGTTGTAGCTCTTCTGAGCCATACCTGGTTGTCAGATTAGTCACAACTGATCCAGGCGCGGGGATCAGTAGTACAGATGCGCGCGGGGTAGGATCCGCTGCGTGCGTGGCAGAATCAGCTGCGCGCGGGTCTCTAGTACGCTGGATCCTGCTGCTGCTATTACGTAGGGTTATGTAATGATGCGGGGCTGCGCGCGGGAATTGTGACATAACACATTTCCGCGTGTAACTCCTAAAATATACACAACACCTCAATTCTGAGTGAATTTTAGGTGTAAACCCTATACGTGAAAACACGTGTGAAATGTTAGAATGGCCAAAAAGTGCCATACAGGTGTTGTAATTTTTAGTACTTTTCCTTTTAATTATTTTAAAAATATAAGGACTTGGAATTCAAGGGTGGGTTCAGTGAGTGACCCTACCTAATGTTGGGTGAGGAATCCATTCCTGTAATAATATTTATTTATTTCTCACTCCTTGCTTTGTTAATTGAGGTATTCTTATTTTGTGTTACTATTTGACAGTTTTGCTCTGTATATAGTAGCAAGCTGACACTCTTATTATATCATTCATTTGAGCTTCTAAGTGTTTATTATTGAAATAATAATTATTATTATCATTCCAGCATTTTTATCACTCTCTGTATCTAAAGGACTGCAAGGTTCCTGGTATCAGAGAGCTGACATTTAGTTACCTTTATTTCCATCTTACTTGTTTCATTTCCCTATTTTTCCTGTCTCAGGCCCCCTCTGGGGTCTCTCTAGTTGTCCTTAATACCGCCTCCTTAGGCCCCCTTTGGGGTTCTCTAGTTGTCCATAAATGTGGGTCCTTCCCTGGAACTAGAATGAAATCCTATCTGATTACCAGACAACCAAATAGAATTGTTCCTTCCTCCTCTTCAGATCAGTTCCACTTGACTTTCAAAGTAAATCCCTTTTCCCTTGTCTCTTTGCAGCCTTATCATTTTCCTCAATCCTCAAACTCACCATACTCATCATTCTAAATTCTTCAGACCTAACTAGGTCATAGGGAATGGTGTGACTAGGGCATGGGGAATACACTGACTAGGGCATAGGAAATGCCATGACTAGAGCATAGGGAATTCCCTGAGTGGGGAATAACCAATTCCATGACCAGGGCACAAGTCGGGCCCTGAATAGGGAATAGGGGATGCCCTGAATGTGGCATAGGGAACACCCAGAGAAGGGTGTAGGGGATTCCCTGAATAGGGCACAGGGTATTCCCTGACTATGGCATAAGGGATGCGCTGACTAGGGCATAGTCATGCACTGAATAGGGCATAGTCATGCACTGACTAGGGCATAGGCATGCACTAACTAGGGCATAGGGCCTAGGGCATAGGGTTTTTCCTGACTAGAGCATAGGCAATGCCATAACTACGGATAGGGAGTGCCCTGAAAAGGGCATAAGGGATGCCCTGACAAGGGCATAAGGGATGCCCTGACAAGGGCATAAGGGATGCCCTGACAAGGGCATAAGGGATGCCCTGACAAGGGCATAAGGGATGCCCTGACAAGGGCATAAGGGATGCCCTGAAAAGGGCATAAGGGATGCCCTGAAAAGGGCATAAGGGATTCCCTGACAAGGGCATAAGGGATGCCCTGACAAGGGCATAAGATATGCCCTGAATAGGGCATAAGATATGCCCTGACTAGGGAATAGGGGATGCCTTGCCTAGGGCATAGGGGATGCCATGACAAGGGAATAGGGGATGCACTAACTAGGGCATAGGGGATGCCCTAATTAGGTCATAGGGGATGCCCTAATTAGTTCATAGGGGATGCCCTGACTAGGGAATAGTGGATGCCCTGACTGGGGCATATGGCATGCCCTTACTGGGGAATAAGGCCTGCCCTGACTAGGGCATAAGGCATGCCCTGACAATAGCATAGGGAATGCCCTGACTAGGGCATAGGGAGGCTTGACTAGGGCATGGGGAATACCCTGACTAGGGCATAGGAAATGCCATGACTTGAGCATAGGGAATGCACTGACTGGGGCATAACCAATGCCTCGACCAGGGCATAAGTAGGGCCCTGAATAGGGAATAGGGGATGACCTGAATGGGGCATAGGGAACGCCCATACTACGGTGTAGGGGATGCCCTGACTAGGGCACAGGGTATTCCCTTACTAGGGCATAAGGGATGCGCTGACTAGGGAATAGGCATGCACTGAGTAGGGCATATGCATGCACTGAGTAGGGCATAGGCATGCACTGAGTAGGGCATAGGGAATAGGGAATGCGCTGACCAGGGCATAGGGTGTTGCCTGACTAGGGCATAGGCAATTCAATAACTTGTTATAGGGAATGCCCTCACAATGGCATAAGGGATGCCCTGACAAGGGCATAAGAGATGCCCTGACTAGGGCACAAGAGATGCACTGACTAGGGCATAGGGGATTCCTTGCCTAGGGCATAGGGGATGCCATGACTACGGAATAGGGGATGCCCTAACTAGGGCATAGGGGATTCCCTTACTAGGTCATAGGGGTTCCCTAACTAGCGCATAGGATATGCACTGACTAGGGAATAGTGGATGCCCTAACTAGGGCATAGGGAATGCCTTTACTGGGGCATAAGGCATTCCCTGACTAGGGCATAAGGCATGCCCTGAAAAGAGCATAGGGAATGCGCTTACTAGGGCATAGGGAATGGCGTGACTAGGGCATGGGTAATACCCTGACTAGGGCATAGGAAATGCCATGGCTAAGGCATATGGAATTCCCTGACTAGGGAATAAGGGATGCCATGACCAGGGCATAGTTGGGGCCCTGAATAGGGAATAGGGGATTCCCTGGGTAGGGCATAGGTAACACCCAGACTAGGGCGTAGGGGATGCCCTGACTGTGGCATAAGGGATGCCCTTACTAGGGCATAGGGCATGCACTGACCAGGGATTAATAGGGCATAGGGCATACAGCATACCCTGACAAGGGCATAGGGAACGCAATAACTAGGGCATAGGGAATGCCCTGACAAGGGCATAAGGGATGCCCTGCCAAGGGCACAAGGGAGGCCCTGAATAGGGCATAGGGGAGGCCCTCACTATGGCATAGGGGATGCCCAACTAGGGCATAAGGGATGCCCTGACTAAGGCATAAGGCATGCCCTGACTAGGGAATCAGGGATCCCCTGACTACGGCATAAGGCATGCCCTTACTATAGCATTGTGCATTCCCTTTCTAGGGCATGGGGCATGCCCTGACTAGGTCATAGGGCATTCCCTGAAGAGGGAATAGTGCATGCCCTAAATAGGGCATAGAATATGCTTTGACTAGGGCATAGGGCATGCCCTGACTAAGGCATAGGGCATGGCCTGACTAGGCCATAGGGCATGCCCTGACTAGGGAATAGGGGATGCCCTGACTAGGGAATAGGGGATGCCCTGACTAGGGCATTGGGGATGCCCTTAATATTGCATAGGTGATGCCCTGAGTAGAATGTAGGTTATCCCCTAATTATAGCCTTGGGAATACCCTGAATAGGTCAGATGGGATGCCCCAACTAGTGCATCAATAGGGGATGCCATGACTAGGGCATAGGGCATGCCCTGACTAGGTCATTGTGCATGCCCTGACTAGGGCATAGGGGATTGCCTGACCAGGGCTTATGGGATCCCCTGACTAGGGCATAGGTGATTCACTGGCTATCACTGCTGAGCAGGTTTGCGGTGACACAAGTTTTTCTGGACTTTTGAAATTCCTGGAAAGCATTTTCTCAGCTGACCACTCAGCCATGACCACATTATTTCAGCTTCCCCCTCAGCCATCCAACAGCTGAGAATTTTTTCCATTTAAATACCTCCTGCTTGAATAAAATTTGATAAAACAACACAAGAAATATGTTTCTCATCATGACATTCCTAGGGATAGTTTTCTTTGCATTTTGTGAATTTCAATTTCAAAAGTTCCAGTGAATTTTCACATTTTGAAGTACATTCACTCTTATTTCCATTAATTTTTGATTTTTTCAGTGCGTATGCACTGGTTGCATTGCAATTTCACTTTTTTTTAATTGCATTTGCTGTGTTACAATGCAGTTGCAGTGGGTGTGATGAATTCACCAGTATTCCCATGAATTTCCACTGTTCTCAATGCATCTTGAATTGAATCTTAAATGCTTGCATAGGATTTGAAATTCTTGCCTTGCAATCCAAATAATTGCATAGCTTTTAAATGCTTGAGTGGCATTTGAAATGCTTGCATGGCATTTGATATGCATGCACAAAATTTGAAATTATTGAATGGGAATTTAAATTCTTGCACATAATTTGGAATTCATGCATTTTCTTTGAAATGCTAGCAGGGAATTAAAAATACTTGCATGGAATTTTGAATCCTTGCATGAAATTCCAAATTCTTTCATGTCCTCTGTATTGCTTTTTGATTTTGTCACACCACTGTTGGAATTGTACAATTCACACTTGTTGCGCCTGACATCAACAACAACCTTGACTATATAAATAAAACAGCTGAGGAAAAAGCAAGCCTCCACTCACCAACAACATGCAACCTTACCAACTTTACTCACCAACACCTTCACACCCAAATCAACCTTGACCCACCCCACTCTGACCCTATTATGAACAATGCCTCCATAACCCACTCTTCAACTCAAACTATCACCCCTCATCTCCCAATCCTATTTTTCCAAAATTCAATCCACACTTTGATCACTCAACATAACTCAGCTTTTCACTTCAACAACTCAAACCCATTGTCATCCATGTCTTCCCAGTGAGACTCTGCACTCTACACTTTTCTCATCCTGCTGTGGTTTTTCTGTCAATTTCTTTTCAATTTTTTTTCCTGATTCTTTTTTTTAAAGTCTCCCCATATTTCCTTTGGTTTTTGGTAATTCAGCAGTGAACTTCTTTAATGGTACAAGCCAAATAAATTGCTCTCAATACTCAAAATCACTCAAAAAATTATAAAAAACCAAGGAACACCCATATCTCCTCTGTCTCTCTTTCTCATGGATCCACTCAGGCAAGCCATGCTCAAAAACGCTCTCAAAACCATAACTATTCTTGGAGAAATCAATTAAGGGATCTGGGAATAAAAAATCAATGCAAGAGGATGCTTGAATGCTATGAATAGAGAAAAACTCAACTTGAATCAGAATTGAGCAACAAACTAAAGCTTCTCATAATCTCAAAACTCAATTTGTCCACTTATGATAATTTAGTCACTCCAACAAACAAGAACTCTTCCAAGCTTCTCTGGAAGGCAATCATCAAAAAGTATGTGTCTAGGCAAGCTTCTAATTGTGCCAAAGTCTTAAAGAAGTTCCTCAACCTGAGCTTCAATGGACATCAAATCAACAATTTTAAAACCAAGGCCAAGGTTTTCTTGAAAAAGATTTCAGAAATTGGAATAATTCTTCCAAATAATATTCTTTCCTACCACCTGCTTTTCAAGTTTCCTGACTCAATGAGAGATTTTAAGTGTCAGATAATGCATACAGATAATTAACTAACAGTCAACTTTTTATTCAACCATCTCAATCAACTCAATAACAAGTTGCAGGCGCAAAGGTCTATGGAACCAATTTATTCATCAAGAAACAATATTGCTCTTGTTTCAACCTCTCAAAAATCTTAAAATTAAATCCTGGGAGCTGGGAGAAAACAATGCACCAATGGCTACCACAATCCTAAGCAAGATAAGTCACACTCAGCTGATAACTGTTGGCAACTTCATCCAGAAATTTCTCCCAATTGGTGGAAAGAAGAGCAAGGAAAATGGAGAGAGATAAAATTGGGCTCCAAGGAAAAGACTCTAGCTGCACACTACCTTGCCTTTTTCTTGCTATGGATTGACCATGGTAACCCTCAATCAAAATTCCTCCTTGAAAGCAGTTCATCTGTGCATATGATCAATGATAGCCAGTACTTAATTGAAATGGCTCCTTGCAAGGAAGACTCAATCAAAACCGGGAAAGAGGGAGCCAGTCTGAAAATCAAGGGAAGAGGCATGGCCAGACTCAAATGGAGGGACTTCACTCTCCAACTATCCAACTGCTTCTATGTCCCCAATGTCACAATCAACCTAATAAGTTCTTGGGCTCTCAACCAAGCCAGTTGCCTGATAACTGCTCAAATTTACTCCTTTTCTGTGACTCATCTAAACACCAAGGTGTTCTCAGGTTTGATTGTCAACAATCTATATACAATACCAACCCCAGCTTTTGACCAGAACCTAACAAAGTTCCCTGACAATTTTTGTCACATCAACACGGTTGATGTTTAATTGATGGAAATACACTGAAAATTTCGCCACGCTTTACTCTCTTGATTTGGACCCTTCATTCAGCATCTACCCAAGGACTCCTGCTCCAATTTTGAGTGCATCAACTGCATTCAAAGAAATATCTCAAAGTAATCCTTCAGTCAACAATCCAAGCTTTTCAAGAATGTGTTTGAAAGGATCCATCTTGACCTCATTGGTCCCCTTAGACCTATATTCAATCAAGGCCACCTCTATGCGTTAAATCTAGTTGACAACGCCTCTGAACATCTAGGGGCCTTTACACTAAATTCAAAAGACAAAACCTCCCATTTTCTCATCAATATAATTGAGAAGGAATTCAACAAGAGAGGTTACTACCCATCCAATGTCTGTTTGGATGGGGGAACCAAATTTACCAACCACAAGCTAACCCCTTTCCTTCAAGAAAGAAACATCCATAAAATCATTTCCAAACCCTAACACCCTGAGCACAATGGATGGGCTGAGTGGGAAAATCAAACAACAGTAGAAGCAAAAAGATTGATCATCAAGGATGGAAAGATTCCAGTGGATGCCTGTCACAAATTCATCAAAGGTAGTTTCCTCATGCTTAATCAAATACCTTTTGAAAAATATGCGCCAACACCCTGGGAGAAGTTGCATGGTTACTCACTTCCCCCGTCATCTGTTTGACCGTTGGGAAACCCACATGTTTACCTTCTTTCAAAGAGAAATAAATGCCTAAAATTTTACCACAAGAGCAAGGAAGGGATCCTTGTAGGGTTCAATCCTCTTCTCCTTTCTTATAGAGTCTTGAAAAAAGGGGGGGCTTGATCTCAACCAAACAAATTTGTTTTCTAAAAATGGATCACTTGGCTCAGAGCTATGTGTGGTATCCAAGGGAGAACCAATTTTTGAAGATCCTCCAATTGCAACCTCAAACAACAATTCTTGCCCCTAAATCAACCCTTAAATGGAAAAAAATCATCAATCTTGTGGATGGAAAAACTACCAAGACCAGCACAAAGGTGATTTGGATAGCTCACCCTCTGAGCAAGAGGAAAAAAAATCATCAGACTCAGAAGAGATTGAAAATTCAGGTCCACTCAAGTCTTTGTGTCATGCTTCAAGCTTAAGGATTATTGTCCCCCTCACTTTGACATATCCTTTCCTTGGTACCATCTACCTCAGTCCATACTGGTGACACAAATAGAATCACAACATCAATTTTTCCTTCCGCTTATCAACTCTGGCTTGCATAATGACCTTCCATTCTTGGCAACTGACTCAGCACCTACTTGCCAACCATGCATTTAACTCTACTCCAGTCAAGCATCCATTCAAGCTCCGCTCTTCCACCCTGGGTATCAATATCCCTTGGGTTCCCATTCCCGTTCAAGCACTCTTGCTAGCTTGCACCCATGCTGGTCAGCCACACCAACTGTATAGTTCATAATTGGACTATTCCCTTACCCTGCATAAATTAAATCCTCATATTTGCATTGTCTCATCCTCATTTTTTCATTGTATCTCACATCACTCCTTCCTATATCATCCATTACACCCTTTTACGCTCAGAATCTATTGCCTTGCATCTACTTTATGACCTTGCAAACGTCTATACGGTTATTTCATTTCCCAATCCTTTCATTTCATTCATTGCCTCATCACCTCTTAAATTTATTTTGCCTTCCATCAGGTTGTATCTAGTCACTTTGGATTGCCTTGTAAATTCTACGCTGCTTGCCTGAAGATTGTCTCATCAGTTAGTTAATTTCATATGTTCTTGCATTTTTCTAAATCCAGTCATCACACTGGGCTTGGCTTTAGTTTCCTTTCCATTGGAACAATTCATCCCTCTCACTATGTGTTGAGTTAGCCAATCAGAATTTTTCACTTTGCAGTTATCTTTGCTACCTTTCACTTGCCCTTGCGCTCACAATCATCTAAGATTGCCCTATAGTAAGTGGGGTGGTTGTGTGAGAGTAAATTAACTAACTCATCTCACCATGTGCTGAAACTCCTCAAATTATGCCACCATCACACCCAACTTGAATCTTGCAATATTGCTCAAGCCTCAAACATTGGCAAAGGTATGGCTTTTACCATCAATACAAACCTAAAACCTACAAGCAAGAAATAAGGTACAAAGAATATAAGAAATTGATTGTGGCAATTAATGCAGAGCCAGAGACAACCAAGGAAATGAATTTGTGGGAAGACTACATATTTCCAGCAACCTCTAACTTCCTGAACACCACCTGGGCATTCTGCATCAAGGAGAATTTTCATGGAGACCCAGTAAAATTCAAAGCTAGGCTGTGCGTGCAGGGATTAAATCAAATCAAAGGCCTCAACTACTTGGAAAACTTTGTGCCAACCAGAAAACCCTTGACCCTCAAGCTTGTACTCCTGTTTGCTTTTAAATCAAGACAACCAATATGACAGTTTGACCTGAAGAGGGCCTTTCTTCATGCCCCAATCAACAAGGAGGTTATCATTAAAACCCCAAAAGGATCTTATTTCTCTTAAATATTCCTCAGGCTCAAGAAGTCATTGTACGGGTTGAAGCAATCACCAAAAAACTGGTACAAAACCCTGATCAATTGGTTCAAGACTGTAGGCTTCTTTGAATTGAGCTGTGATCCCTGTCTTCAAATTTCCAAAAATTAAACCTCAAAAATCTTCTTTCACCTGGAAAAACTCATCCTTGTAGGATGCAGTAGTAACTTTGAGCAGAAATTCCTGGAAATATTCCCAGGATCAACAGCGCAAACACCTTAAACTATCCTTGGCATGAAGATTGAACTCAAAAAATATTTGATCTCACTAAGCCAACCAAACCACATTGACACTGGGCTTGATGAAATTGGCCTCTCTGGTGCCAAGGATGCTAATTCTCCCCTGACCGCATCTCTGCAGCTTAGTCCAGCTAGCAATGAAGATTAAAAGAGCTTCAAGATGCTCAATATTGACTATTTCTCAGCAATTGGGCTCCTCAATCACATTGCCTGCTACACCCAACCCAGTGTCAGCTTTGCAGTTTCTAGTCTTGCCCAATTCTCTGCAAAACCTGGCCCTGGTCACTGGAACAAGCTATAGAGGATGTGGAGGCACCTCAAGGAAACTTGGACTCTCAAACTCAAAATTTGATTTGACGGCACAGTTCTCCTCTGGTTTTTTTTACCAATGCATTTTGGGCTGATGATCCAACCACCTGTAAATCCCAATCTGGTTATCTGTGCTTTGTATTTGGAACCCTAGTTTCTTGGAACAGTAGCAAGGAAAGAAAAATTTCCTGGTCCTCAACCAATGCTTAGCTAAAAGCACTTGTTGACATATTTCACAAAGCTACTTGGCTGAAAGCTGTGATCAAGAACACTTTTGACCTTGAAATTGCAACCATTCCCATTCACATTGACAATAGCGGGCTTGATGACAAAATACGCAGGTTTGAATCAAACTCAAAAACTTGATGCCTTGACCTGAAGGCCAAAGGAATGAGTGATGAGCTAAGAAAATGGAACATAAGTATCAAATTGATCCGCTCTCAATGAATGCTAGTAGATTTGTTAACAAGATCTTGTTCCAGTCAAAGCCTCAGTCTTCTCAGGGAATACTTTTATGCGGGGGAATAATCAATAATTTGGATTTAATTTCTTTCATTTATGTTTTTTTTTCCAATTTTATTTTATTTTATTTTATTTCAGATTTTTCCTCAATTTCTTTTCATCTTTGGTTTTTATGGCTAGAGTCTCACCAGGCATGGAGGGTTGTTGAAATTTTAAGACTCACACTTGTTGCACCTGACATCAACAACAACCTTGACTATAAAACTACAACATCTGAGCAACAAGGGAGCCTCCACTCACAACAACCTGCAACCTGGCCAACTTGACTTACCAACCACCTTCACACCCAAATCAACCTTGACCTACCCCACTCTGACCCTATTATGAACAATTCCTTCATAACCCCCTCTTCAACTCAACCTATCACTCCTCATCTCCCAATCCTATTCCTCCAACATTCAATCCACCCTTTGATCACTCAAGATAATTCAGCTTTTCACTGCAACAACTCAAACCCATTTTCATCCATGTCTCCCTGGTGAGACTCTGCAATCTACACTTTGCCCATCCTGCTGTTTTTGCTTTTTCAATTTGTTTTAAATTTTTTTTCCTGATTCTTTTGTTGTCAGTCTCCCTGTGTTTCCTTTGTTTTTGTTATTTCAGCAGTGAACTTCTTTCAACAACCAACCCACATACTATAGGGCAATCTCAGATGATTGTGGGCACAAATGAGAAGACTGAGTGCAAGGAAGGATGCAAGGTAGCAAAGCTAGCTGCAAAGTGCAAACTATTTTTCAAAGGCTCACAAACAGCAAGAGGGGTAAGATTTTCCAATGGAGAGGAAACCAAACCATTCCCAATGTGATGACTGGATTTAGAAAAATGCAAGAATGTAGGAAATTAACTAACTGAGGAAAAAATCTTCAGGTGGGTGACGTAGTCTTTATAAGGTAACCCAAAGGTGACTAGATACAACCTGATGGATGACCATCTACAGCTAGAGTGCAATGAGGCAATGAATGTCAGGAACAGAATGGGAAAATGGAATAACAGTAAAGTTGTTTCCAAGTTTGTAGCATAAGTGCAAAAAAATAGAATCTGAGTGTACAAGGATGCAATGGATGAGACAGGAAGGAATGGCATGTGGAGAAATGGGAGTATGAAGATGTAGCTGATGAAGGGTAATTGACTAGTTGATTTTCAAACTATAAATTTGATGTGGCTATCTAGGCATGAGTGCAAACTAGTTTTAGTTCCTGACCAAGAATTGAAGTACAATGATTGGTGATATCCAGGGTAGAAGGGCTGAGTTTGGATGGATGATTGATTTGTATTAGGTTCAGCTGCAATATTTTCAAGCAAATAATTATTTTCCAAGATTGGGAGGTTGTTACACAAGCCAAAGGTGGTAAGCGGACAGCACCATTGATGTTGTGCTTTATTTTTGTCACTCTTATGGACTGAAATAGATTATTCTGAGAAGAAGCATATATCAAAGGTGTGGAAGACAATGAACCTTAACCTTGAAGCGTGAAAGATTTCTTGTGTAGTATTTGAAATGAGTGCACTGTATTTAAAGTCCTTGCATTGAATTTTCACTTTCAATATTGAATTTGAAGTGTTTTGATGGCACTTGGATTGCATTTTTATTGGTTTCATTAATTTTGGAGTGATTAATACACATTTTCACTGGTGGCATTAAATCTCCACTATTTTAAAAAAGTGTATTTTCAAGGCTTGCAGTGTGTATCAACTGGTTCATGGGCATTTGGATGGTTGAAACAAGTTTTAATGCACTGGATAAAGACTTAATGGCCTAAAAACAGTGATTATGCAGTCCAACCAGGGAAAATTCACTTGAACCCCTGAAAATACACTGAAATAGTTGAAAATTCAATGCAAGGAATGCAAATTCAATTCAAAAAATTAATATCCAAATACAATTCATTCAATGAAAGAAATGGAAACAATGGAAAAATTAAAATAACCTGGAATGAATGTAGATGAAATGCAAGTAATTTAAATGCAATGCAAGCCATTCAAATGCAATTCAAGCACTGCATTGGCACTGCAATCAGTGCAAAAGCCCTTCAATTGGTTAAAATGCATTGCAATCAGTGCAAATTCAGAGAAATAAGTTCAAATGCACATAAATCATTTCAAACAGTGTGGAAAGAATAGGAGTGAACTCCCTCAGTTGTCCCTAGATTGGGAATTTAATGGTCTCTTGCGTCTGTAAGGAGTTGAATGCGCCTTTCAACCAACAGATATAGTGATAGATTGAGATAATGTGATCCTTCCTTTCTTCCAAATCCAAGAGCCAGAGTCTGTGAGTCTCTGATAAATGAAATATCCAATGATCTGATGATGATATATAAGATAAGATGATCCCCCTACAACCTAGAGTTGAGAGTGAGTTTTATAAGTCCTCCCTCTCAACCCCAACCTAATTAAAAGTTCAATTACAACCAAGCAACCATGAAAAAAACAACTTAAGACAGAAACCCTAGCCCATATACACCCTGCCATCCATCTCTCCAATCCCTATCCTTCCTTGGTTTCTTCCTGGTTTTTCTTTCTCATTACGCTTCCCACCCACCGCGTCCTACCCAGGCCCCCCATGCTTGTCCCCATCCAATCCCCATATAGTTCATGCAGTTTCCCTGCTCCTACTTCCCCAAACTAGCTACACCCGCAAACTTTGTTGGGCATGCTTGGTTTCTTGATCTGTTTCTTCAGAGCAGATTGCAAGGGTGTCACACTTGATTCTGAGCCAACAGCACACCCAGTGTTGAGACCACAGCATTTGCTGCTGAGACACTGAGCACCTAAGATTCTGAAAAATTGTATACCCAATGCTGAGAGCGCCCGGCAACCCACTTCCCAATCTGTGGCTATAAAATTCCACCACTATGGTCATCAACCAATGCAAATTCAGTGAGAATGCACTGCAGTCAGTGAGGATGCACTGCATTCAGTGTGAATGCACTTCAATCAGTTTGAATGCACTGCAGTCAGTTCATTTTCAATCATTTGCAATTCATCCAGTTGATGTGAACTTAAACATTCATAATAATCATTCAAAACAGTGGAAATGCATTGCAAATGCAGCACAAGCAATGTAAAGGTTCACTGCAGTTATTGCAAATGTACTGGAATCAGTGCAAGCAAATTGCAATCAACTGAATGCACTTCAATCAGTGGAAAAACACTTGTATCCATGGGAATGCACTTTGATAATTCAAATTACACTGAAATTAGTGAAAACACACAGCAAGCCAATCAAATACAATGGAAATGAAAAAAAAGCAAGGCTAATGCAAACATAATGCATGAAAAGAAAATTGGCCATGAAATCAATGCAAATGCAATGCAAGCAATGAAAGCAATGCAAATGCAATTCAAGGAACAAAAATGCAATGCAAATGCAATTTTAATGCAATGAAAATGCAATTAAAGTAATGCAAGCAATGCCAATGCAAAGGCAATTCAAATGAAATGAAATCAATGAAAATGCAATGAAAGCAATGCAAATGCAATGAAAGAAATGGCAATGTGACTTCAATGCAATGCAATGCAATGCAAGCAATGCAAATGAAATTAAAGCAATGCAATCAATGCAAATGCAATGCAAGAAATGCAAATTTAAATGCAATGCAAGCAATTTAAATGTAAATGCAATGCAAGCAATGCAAATGCAATGAAATGCAAGCAATGCAAAATCAATCAAAGCAATGCAAAATAATTGCAAGCGATTAAAACACAATGAAAGCAATTCAAATGCAATGCAATAAATGCAAATTCAGAGCAAGCAAATTCTAATTTTCAAGCAATGCAAATGTAATGAAAGATATAAAAATTAAATTCAAGGAATGCAAATACAATGAAATCAATCCAAACTCAATGCAAGCAATGAAAATGCAGTGCAAGAAATTCAAACTCAATGCAAGCAATGCAAGATATTAAAATGAAATTAAAGCAATTCAAATGCAATTCAAAACCACAAAACCATTGATGTCACTTTCTAGAGGCAATGCCATGCAAGCAATGCAAATATAATGCAACCAATGAAGATTAAATGCAAGAAATGAAAATGCAATGCAAATGTATGGCAAGCCCACTGAAAATAAATCATGTTTCCTGTGGTAATAGTGATTATTTGATGTGGTATAGCAGTTCTGTGACATAGCATTTTAATTTTGTACTGCAAGTTACACATCTAATTACAGAATTATTCATAGATAATAATACATATGCAATGCAATCAACAAGTTTGCAATGCAAGCAATTCAAATACAATAAAAGAAATATAAATTCAATGCAAGCAATTCAAAGGCAGTGAAAGAAATTCAAATGCAATGCAGAACAAGAAAATATAATGCAAAAGCACATTATTTCACTTTCTAGAAAGTGCCATCCAGTAACTCAGAGCTAATATATGACCAAGCTCAGGCAAAGCTAAACCCAATCTCAAACCAAGCTTCAATCAAGCTCTTCTTTGCAGTGACTGTGCATTTTGCACAGTAACTGTGCACCACAAAATTGATTAGGCATGGAGGTAGATTCAAATAGAGATTTAACAGAGATTCAACTGGAGATTCTTTGATGGCACATGCTTGCAAGTGACATCACAATTTTCATGGTGCAAGCAAAGAAACTTACATTAACATCAATCAGTAAAAATGCACAGAAATCACTGAAAAGGCACTGCAATTAGTTAAAATTTACAGCAATCAGCAATAATTTAATTTAATCAGTGAATTTGCATGGATGGCAATTCATTTTTATTTACTGAATTTCCTGCATTGCAATTTCATTGCCTGAATTGCATGTGCAATGCCAAAATTTAACTTTAATTTACTTCATTGCATTTGCATTTCTTTTATTGGATTTGTATTGCCTGCATTGCATTCTCATTGCTTGCATTGCCTGCAGGACAAATTATTTCCCTTTCTTGCATGTTCTTTGAATTTTCCTTCCTTGTATTGCATTTCCATTTCATTTTCATTGGTTCCATTAGGTTTAAATGAAGTGAAGTGCAGTTTCACCAATAGAAGCACATTTTCACTGTTATATTTGAAGTTTAGTTGCACTTTTTGGAGTGCATTTGCACTGTTACAGTGCATTTTCAATGATTGAAGTGCATTTTCAATGATTTCAGTGAACTTTCCTTGATTTAAAGCTCATTTGAATTGGTTCCATTGCCTCCATTGCATTCAAATTTCTTGCACTGCCAAAATTGCATGCATTGCACGCCACTTCCATTGCTGCCATTGCCTGCATTGCATCTATATTTTCATTGCATGAAAATGAAACTCAATTAAATTCATTGTTTTTGCCTTTGAATCGGTTCCATTTCCTTCATTGTATTTTTTTGCTTCAATTGCTGCCATTGCATGCATTTCATTTTTACTTTCATTGCATGAATTCCAACTGAATCCCTTGAATTTTATTTGCATTTGAATTTGTTTCATTTAATTTGGATGGATTTTGAGCTGGTTCATTACAATTGAATGTGTTAGGTTCAGTTGCAACTGTGGATCTGCACAGAATGCAACGCCACAAATTTTAGCTCAACCCGCTGCCAAATCTTGTCTCAAACTCTGATGGGATTACTAACCTGCACAGATTTCCAACGCCACAAATTTTAGCTCAACCCGCTGGAAAATCCTTTCTCAAACTCTGATGGAGAAGAGTCTGTTCAGGTTGGCGGGTTGTGTGAGCTTATATACATGATGATTTTGTCTACTAGCATAGTGTGAAAATTATGTTTATCAATGTTGTATGTTGTAGCTTTTGTTGTGGCAATATATAATTTGTGGAACATGTGTCTGTAGTCCATTACACCCCCCCCCCCCATGGGTTTCATAAATTGAGCCTCCCCAATGCAAAGGTTATCCATCATGACACTCACCTTGTTGGACCCCAGCCTCTTTGTTAGAAGGTCTGCTTGCTGATTATGTTTTCTTGTCCAAAGTAGGTCAACCTTGTGCTGATGCACAAATTCATCCACAAAATAAAACACCCGGGACAGGTACCTTGTGCTCTTCTTCAAAGAGTTATTGCTTGCAATTAGGATTACATATTTGTTGTTGCAGAAGATGGCTAGCAGCGGCTTCAAAATACTGGAGACCACATTTGCCAGGTGTTCCAGTTGTTGAGTGCCATTGGATAAAGCAACATACTCAGCGGCACAGGTTGAGAGTGCAACCACAGTTTGTTGTTTAGAGCCCCTAGCAACCGTATTGCCAAAATATTTGATGACCTGCCCAGAGGTATACCTCTCATGTTTATCCCCCCAACTTGCATCACTCCACAATTTGGGTTCAGGTTTGCCCTTTCCATATACAAGTCCAAGGTTACACATTTGCTTAACAAAACCTACCAATCAGTCAAGGGCCTCCCAATGTTCAAGGGACGGCAAGCTTGCAAGCCTTGATAATAAATTGATGGGGTAGGATAAGTCCGGTGTGGTGCCCCATCCTGGACACCCTGGCCGCCTTAAGACCTCAATCCATAAACTGTTGCGCAAACGTACCGCCCGGCTGAACAACTTATCCTCAGGCTCATCCAAACCATTATTTACCCGCGCGCGCGCGCCGCGCCGCGCGCGCTGCGCTTCCATTATCCGCGTCGCGCGTCCTTTATCCGTTTTGCTTGTCATCTCCGCCGTTGTCATAGCACGTCCTCATCTTTGTTGTTGCGTGTCTTCATCTTTGTCGTTGCGCCTCCCAATCTCCTCATTGCTACCGTCGCGCCGCGCTCATCCATGATTTACTGAATCCATCCCGACCGCACCCGCTAGCATTTGGAAAATCCTTGGATCTGTCAAACCTCCCATTGCACTTGATCTATCAGTTGTGGATCTCAAGGCTGTCAGGATTTACTCAACTTTCTCAAACCAATCTCCTATCCGCCCATCCGCGCTCTCATGGACTTCATCCGTCACCTTTCCTGGGACTCTCCCACCCGCTTCCGCCTTTGGACAAGGGGTGGGTGACTCTGGTATTGTTACGCGCGCCCATCCACAGACCGACGCGAGTGACCACATGGTTGCCTTCCCTTTTCCGCTCTATTTGTAGAATCCGTTGTATATAGTCTAACAGGGCCTCCTGCCCATATAAGGAGGGGATCTCCCCTGCCTTTTGGCCCATCATCAGGAGAGCATCAGAGAATCCAATCCATCCAATAAGACCTTCATTGTAAATCAACTTATCTGTGGGCATCCTTCCCCACCTATCTGAGCCATTTATCCGGGTATATCTATGATTGCCCCTTGATCCTTTGAGCCTCTATACTCAAACTCTGTCCTTTGTGACCTTGATCCTTATCACCAACCAATAGCCTTGCTGGTTGAAGAAGAATTCCCGTCTGCCTGAATTATTGAGTGTGTTATACCACTCTGATCCCTTTTTTCGACCATACTGGTCTTGATCTCTCCTTGATCATCTTTCTGGAGCCAATCACGTTTGATTGAAGAGGTTTTATTAAGCTTAAAACCTGGAGTGTTATACCTCCCTTCTTCTTTAAGGTTGAATTTTGCCACGCTATTCTTGAGTACCTTGAGAAGTGTTGGGATATTCTTGCTCAAATTTGTTATTGATTTGCTTCTAGAGCTTCACAAACAAATTGCTTTTGTTTTGTTCAGCCTCCCACAGTTATCTGGTACCCTTCAAGTGCTTGATTGCGGAGAGTTGGGCAGGTTCATTGAGAACCTGGAGGTTGGTTGGGATTGAGTTGATCTTTCCTAATCAGCTGCTGACGACCAGAGTTATTAGCTTGTGGGCGTTGTTACTTACAACTGCCTTGTTCTATTGAACTCTGAACAAACTTTGACTTATTTGTTCAAGTCTTTCCCTGCACCATCTTGCCTCAGATAGTGTTGTTTCCATAGCTACCGACAACTCTTATCCTCTTCCCTTAGTTTGATTTCTCATCCATAAGGTTCTGGACCTTGATTCTGGTTACATTTAAATATTATTGTAACTCCTAGGAGGGCAGCCTAAACAGCACCTTTCCCCTCCACAGAACTGCCACGGCTTAGCACCGTTTGGAGTCTTACACCGGAAGCGTCCCTGCCGCCAGATACATGAGCAAACCAATGAAATGCTTGTACTTCTCTGCGTCAACCAGTTCTCCTTCATTTTCCACTAGCCTCATCTCCGGGAGGGGCCTCCTTTTTGGGTATGCCTTGTGGTTTTAGTCATCAACAATTTTGGTTGCAAGTAGGTGTTGGGACATACACAGCTTCTCAGGCAAGCAACTTAGGGTAATTCCCACAATTTTCTTTGGGTCCAACTTCCACTTAAGTTTGACTTGCTGTTCCATTCCACTACGCAGCAGGTCAAGGAGTTGAGGTGTTGATGCAATGACAAATCCATCATCAATGTGCATCCAAACAATGATGAAATCCTCCCCTCTATTCAACAGATACAGGGAGGTTTCAAGCTCCTGCGCTGCAAACCCCAAATCCAGCATCATACCATCAAAAAATTTCCACCAACACCGCGTGGCCTGTTTGGTACCATAGACCGCCTTCTTCAGCTGCATCACCAGGCCCTTCCATTGCGGGAATACCTTGACTGGTGGCTGGACGTACAATTTCTCAGCAATTGGACTGTATAGATCTGAGCTAACATCAAAGTTGGCCATTGGGAGGTTCAAAGTTATGCTCATGGAGATAAGTATGCAGAGAATGTTAAGGATTGCTGTGGGTGTGTATGTCTTGTGGACATTGACACCCATTTGCTGGTTGAAACCTTTCACCACCAGTCCAGAACATTGTTTCAGTAGTTGTCCAAGCTCATCAAGTTTTTTTTTCAAGACCCACCGCATCCCAAGGACTTCCATCCCCGGATGTGGCTTAACCGGCTCCCAGACATCAAGTTCATCAAACTTATCCACCTCATAGTTTGCCAACGCAAGCCATTCCTTCCCAAATTCACTGCAAAGCGCCTCCAGCAATGACCGCGGTAGGTGGCAATCAACTTTCACTGGCATAGATTTTATAAACTTTTTCTTGGACTCCGCTATCTTGTCGGTTGGTTCTTTCCAAAGCCGGAGGTTAATTTTATTCAGGATGAAATCCACGCTTGCCTTATTTGGTTTGGATTTGAACTGTAAGTTCTGGAAGTCTTTGAATATGGCCAATGTGGAGTGAATGACCCTCTTCTTTCCAGGAAACCAGAAAAGCCACCCAGCTCCAGCTGCTGGGTATGCAAGTAACCAACATAATTGGCAGTGTTCCTTGAGTTTTGAGCTTTGCCTATCCTTTGGTACATGAACAATTGCCCTGGCCTCAAAAGGTAAGATTGCGTCTGGATTGCACTCAAGACCAAACAAGGCTTTGAGGGGAGATTCACCATCAGTGCACAAGTTGGGTATCCTGTTGTGTATGTGGATTGCAGTGTGGTACGCATATCTCCAATACTGTCCCGCCATGCAACTTTCGTTCAACATTGTCTGTGCCACATCACCTATAGTCCTATTGACTCTCTTGGCTTTGCCATTTTGCACCCGCTGGAACGGCGGGATGGTTGCTAGACAAATCCCAAGTGGCTCCAATTTGGTGCTAAGCGGGCCTGTATACTCTGCAGCATTGTCAGACCTAATGTTTGAAGGGACAATCCCAACGGTGTTGCAAAGATGTTCAATCCAGCTCAAAATTTTCTGCAGGACTTTGCTTCTGGACTGTAAGGCAGCCCCAAAGGTGTATGTAGTGGCATGGTTGCGGAAGGTTAGCCAGAATCTGGCGCCATTCAGGTCCTTTTCAAATGGACCAACCACATCAGTTACACACAGTTGTAATGGATCATGGTGCGGTATGTTGGAACTTGCACCCAGGGATTTATGATCAACAGATTTTGAAATTGCACATTTTTTGCAAAAATATGATTTCCAGGTGCCCCTTGGCTGTTTGTCAAAATGAGATTCCAGAAACGCCTTGACTACCTGTTCAGACGCATGTCCTAGTGGCAGGTGCCAGATATAAGGGTCCAGTGAGGGCTTCTGAGTTAAAACTTGGCAGGAAGGACAGTACAAAGGGGGTATAGTCCAGCAGAAGTTCCCAAACACAGTATCAAATCTATAACCATTTGGGTTGACAGCGCAGAGGTCAGTGCCCACATGTTCCAGCTTCCACCCAGAATCCACCAATCTGCCTGTTGACAATATGGTCCCCTTCAGGCCTTCACACAGGTACACCTCATCCACTTGGAGCATCCCATTCTTTGTTGGCATCTCCAACATGCCCATGTATTGTACAATTTCTGAATTTGATGGGACAGCCATGGTCAAATTAATGGTTTTCTTTAACTTTTCAGTCACCTCAAAGAACAGTGATACGCCACTTATGTTGTGGTATTCCAAACCTTTCCTATAGCCATCATACTCACTTTTTCAGTGTAACAACAGCTCAAAACCTCAAAGTAACCTCAGAAATGGATTCTGCATCAGAAATAATCCATAGTCACTCAGCCAAAGTACCCCCCTATCTCTCATGGATTAGAAGATAAAGCCCAACAAGCCTACAACTGTGGAAAACTCATACCCAAACAGGTGTCACAGCCATGTGGAAGACATAAGACATACCTTGGAAACCCTCAAGTACATACCAGTTCCAGCTTACCCTCATGAACAGGAACATACACCAACCCTGTCACCTTATCAGCATACAAAGATACATGTACAGGAGGCAGTGCAATCTGTCAGACCCTGTCACCTCAGCCAGAATACATCAATACAGACATAGGAGGTAGTGAAACCAGTCCAGATCCATTCACCTTATCAGCATACAAAGGTACAGGTACAGGAGGCAGTGAAATCTGTCAGGCCCTTTCACCTCAGCCAGAATAAATCAATACAGACATAGGAGGTAGTGAAAACAGTCCAGATCCAGTCACCTCATCAGCATACAGAAATACAGATGCAAGAGGCAGTGCACCCAGTCCAGATCCAGTCACCTCATCAGCATACAGAAATACAGATGCAAGATTCAGTCAACCAGTCCAGATCCAGTCACCTCAGCCAGAATACAGCAATACAGATACAGGAGGCAGTGCAGCATGTCAGATCTAGTCACCTGAACCAAACAAACATGCAAATACACATACAAGAGGCTGTGCAGAAGTATACAGGACCAATATATGCAGGAGGAAGTGAGACCAGTCTTAACCAGAACCAAAAAAACCACCAGTATAACCAGAAACCAAACAAACCACCAGTATTTTCACAGGAATACATGCAGGTAGAATCAAGTAGCCCTGAACAAACTACCAGTACAGCACAGAAATATATCTTATCTGCACTACAAAGCAATTTATGCAAGGCTGTGCATGCATGAAACCCTTGTACAATCTTTTCCCAACCAGCAAAAATGCCTCATGTAACTGTAAAAGCTTTTTCCAACCAGCAGAAATGCCTCATGTAACTGTACAAGCTTTTCCCAACCAGAAGAAATGCCTCTTGTACCATGTATCCCACTGTAACAGGGGAAGCCCCAGGGAACCCTCAAGGGCAGCCCTGAGCATCCCCTGAGGACCAGATTTTCTATTTAAGGAGGGCCTCTCTGCCCTATCCAGGTTGTATCCATGCCATCCCCATACACTCATCCCATCACCCACCTATAAGGCCCTCTTGGCCCAGATAAAAAAAATAGTATCAGTGAATCAGTTTTAAAAGGAAACAAGAAATCAGAAACCAAGTTATTACCCATCTTTAACCAATTAAACCACCCAACAGGTGCTTGAATAAGGGTTCTTCTGTGACCTAAATATTCAGCAACAGATTAAAGTAGAACCACCCATCAATCAATAAATAACCCTTATAAAGAAAGGGAGCCCAACCAGAAGCAACTACCAGCCTTTCCCTTACCCAGCCCCCTGTGGGTAAACCCATCCTTGGGTCCTCTCCTGAACCATCCCTTTGATAAAGCCTTGAACCCTTTAAAGTTGGGATATTGGTTAAGATCACATATATCTGATCAATCAGTAACCAATAGCCCTAATACATCTGGTCCACTCTTCAAAAAAATTATACCAATGCACAGCTAATAATTAGTCATAGGTTGATCTGAGACCTATATTAAGTCTAAAAACAAACAAGCCACCAATAAGAAAATATTGGAAGACTTACTATATTTTAGAAGGGCAGGCAATTCAAAACCACCTCAGTTTACTAATACTCTAAAGGAGTAGAAGTAATACTGAATTCCCCTTCAAAGACTTCCAGAAAGCTATTTGCTAAATTAACCATTATCCCATTAGGAGTCTCCAAAACATGCACAGATGAACCAGAATCCAGCAATATCTGTCCTTCCAAGACTGCCTCAATGTCCAATTGCCGGACATACCCTCCCTGAGGAGGTACATTGCTTGGTTGAGGGACCAGAACCTAACCCAATCCTTGGTCTGCATGATTCGCCAGCAGAGGCAGAATGACTCCTAGGCGGATATGGTCCCAAAATTTGTCACATTCCGCATACCAGTGCCTGGATTTTCCACAGAAATGGCAAGAATAGCCAAACTTCTTAAGCAATGATTCTGTCTGGACCTTCCCCTTGAACTGGGTGGCCTTATCAATCAATAGCTTGTTTGGTTTACCCGCACTGTGATCAGTTGCTGGCTGCACCCTCTTAGCTGAGGCAGTTGGTGCCTGACTGCTTAGACAGACATTTCCACATCCAAAGGTAAGGTACCCACCATTAGAGTGGATTGCAACTTACACTTATTTGAGCACTTTTGAATAACTGTTGAGACATCCGTAAAACTAGGTGTGATACGGGATTCATAAAGGCTCTGACCTCTGGCATATTCAAAGTTCAGATAATCAACGCCAGAAGGAGGTGTGGCACTTGCTTGGACCACCAGTCCATAAAATTTGTCCAGGGTGACTTCAACCCGGGTTAAGTCCGCAACAATCTTATGCCAACCTGCAATCCAGAGGTTGTCCAAGCCAGAATTGTTGTTGACAGCCACCAAGAAACAATAAATGATTGCTAGCTTGTGTTGGCGGTCCGTCTTACTACACTTCTTAGGCAAGAGGTCAATCAGAGACTGCGTATCTTCCGTTCCCAACCCCTCCACAACGCTTAGGAGAGTGTTGTCAATGGTGTTGCACAGCAGGATTTTGATGGACTTTCAGTGGTCACGGCCAAGCTGGTGGAATGCGTTTGGGTCATTCATGAAGCTGGAGTCGCATCTGAGGGCACGTTGCATAGTTCTATCAATGGCGCTCTCCCATTGTGAGTAGTTAGAGCCATCAAACATCAGGATTGTCTTCTTAGGATTCATGGTGTTGTGGACCACTACAGGATCCTTGATGAATTTCTTTGTAATAGGGGTGAAATTGTAGGAGTTTCCAACCTAGGATTTTATGTGGGGAGGTTGGTTTTGTTTGGACCGCTCAACGTGTCTCTGTAGGTTATTAATGATCTCCAGCAAGGAGTCTATTGTTGGAGCGTTCATGCTAGCTTGTTTGAGCACAAAGCGGCCTTCTCTCACGGATTCAAAAGATGAATTGTCTGATCCTTGTCTGTTCCTGCTGTCCAATGATTTGTTTCTATCCTCTAGGATGTTGCGGAAAGCTTCCATCCACCTACCAGTGGTCTTCAACACGTCCTACCGGTGGTCAACTAAGGTCAAGATAAGATTATCAAGCAACAAAAAAGCGTTTGGCCGGTGTGGTGACCAATGCGGGACACCACGGGAAAAAAAAAAAAAAATATTTTTTTTTGGTTGTACCCCTATGGGTACCTTCATTTCCCCCCATCTCTCAACTTCCCCCTGTCCTAGCGGTCTAGGACAGGCCTCTTGCCTGTCTCTTTGCTTCGATCCCCCCTCCTATGTTCAACTCCTACTTGTCGCGCTTGCGGCCCTGACTTTTGGCGACGCAAGCGATCGTCAAACTACCTTCAACGATCCCTTTGATCCTTCCCAATCCTCTCATCCAACCGACGCCGTCGCTTGTCGCAACGGTCGTCAACCATCGATTCGATCTCCCCACTCCCACCAGTTGTCATCGATCATCGGCCCATCCATCCCGTCGCGCCCCCATCCACGGCTCTCAGTCAGATCACCAAACCTCAATCCATCCATCAATCTCATCCCTGACCATAACATACCCCCCTCCAAAAATGGTCCTAACAATTCATCCAACTTGACTAGTTACTACTACCCTCTCATCGACTCAAACAATGATGAGATCATCATCACTGAAGGAAACGATTGAGGATTAGGAGATCAATCGGATCATCCTCATCATCACATCATCATTGATCTCACCACCAATGATCATCATCCTCGCCCATCATCTGATCCAACCAACGACCGCAAGCGACCGCTTGCGGCCGTCGGAACCTTCACCCCGCTGTCGCCGCCGATTGGGCGACAACAGCCGTTGTCGCCGCCGATTGGGCGACAACAGCCGTTGTCGCCGCCGATTGGGCGACAACAGCCGTTGTCGCCGCCGATTGGGCGACGACAGCCGTTGTCGCCGCCGATTGGGCAACAACAGCCGTTGTTGCCGCCAATCGGGCGACAACAGCCGTTGTCAACACCCGCGACCGCTGTCGCGGGTGTCCATCTGGTTGCCCGCAGGCATTCTTGATGCGGGCAACATTACTTTTTTTTTCCTCTCATGTTATTTTTTTTTTTTTTTTTTTTTTTTTATATGTTTTCATTTTCCCGCACCTATTTGTAGTATCTCTTGTACATAGTATACAGGGCCTCATGTCTATAAAAGGAGGGGCTCTCCCCTGCCTTTTGGCCCAGGATCCTATGAGACCATCATCATCTCATCTCATCTGTTTCCCCCATCATCATAATCAACTTATCCGTGGGCATCCTTCCCCACTTATCTGAGCAACTTATCCGGGTATATCCATGATTTCCCCTTGATCCTTTGAGCCTCCGTACTAAAACTCTGTCCCTTGTGACCTTGATCCTTATCACCAACCAATAGCCTTGCTGGTTGAAGAAGAATTCCTGTCTGAATTCTTGGGTGTGTTATACCACTCTGATCCCTTTTTCCGACCATACTGGTCTTGATCTCTCCTTGATCATCTTTCTGGAGCCAATCAAGTTTGATTGAAGAGGTTTTATTAAGCTTAAAACCTGGAGTGTTATACCTCCCTTCTTCTTTAAGGTTGAATTTCTCCACGCTATTCTTGAGTCCCTTGAGAAGTGTTGAGATATTCTTGTTTGAATTCGTTATTGATTTGCTTCTAGAGCTTCATAAACAAATTGCTTCTGTTTTGTTCAGCCTCCCACAGTTATCTGGTACCCTTCAAGCGCTTGATTGCGGAGAGTTGGGAAGGTTCATTGAGAACCTGGAGGTTGGTTGGGATTGAGTTGATCTTTCCTAATCAGCTGCTGACAACCAGAGTTATTAGCTTGTGGGCGTTGTTACTTACAACTGCCTTGTTCTATTGAACTCTGAACAAACCTTGACTTATTTGTTCAAGTCTTTACCTGCACCATCTTGCCTCAGATAGTGTTGTTTCCATCGCTACCGACAACTCTTATCCTCTTCCCTTACTTTTATTTCTCATCCATAAGGTTCTGGACCTTGATTCCGGTTACATTTAAATATTATTGTAACTCCTAGGAGGGCAGCCTAAACAGCACCTTTCCCCTCCACAGAACTGCCATGGCTTAGCACCGTTTGGAGTCTTACATTTGGTCCCCCGGGCCGGGATTGAACCAGCAACCTTTGGATTTACAGTCCCAAGACATTTAAAATCAACCTTGAAATCCAATCTTTTTTTTTCCTATTTTT
Source organism: Puccinia polysora (assembly GCA_025617555.3). Taxonomy (NCBI): domain Eukaryota; kingdom Fungi; phylum Basidiomycota; class Pucciniomycetes; order Pucciniales; family Pucciniaceae; genus Puccinia; species Puccinia polysora. Next base: position 13,614,202 of record CM062616.1, on the reverse strand, counting down.
TTCTCTTCTCAAATCTGATCCGTGGAGGCAACTTATCCTAGAAGTAAGTCCTCCCAATTTTTGCACTGCTTGGGCAAGATACTTGTCGTTTTTTGGCAAAACCCTACTCTTGCCACACTCGTGAGCCACTTTGGAAATCTGCTCTTTGGATCCCCTAGGAACTCTGTTATTCAATATGGCATCTTCCGCTACTCCAACCACCTCTGTCCGACCTAAGATGGTAAAGATCAAACCTCAGAACAAGAACTTAGGCTTCAACGGTACAAATGTTGACCAATTCTTGGACTCCTATGAAATGGCTGCTGAAGTGGATGGAGCTAGTGAATTTGATATGGCTTATCAGTTGCGATTCTTTATCTCCTCTGATGAAGTTATGGAGGTAATTGAGTCTTTTGAGGAATTTGAATCCCATAACTGGACGCTTCTCAGGAAGGCTATGTTGGCATACTGGGGTAAAATAGATGTGGCTAGGTTTACTCTGCAGGATTTGGATGCTCTGGTTTCTCAGTGGATATCCAATGGTGGTATTTCTTCAGCCTCTGACTATCAGATTTTTAGGAAGTCTTGGGATCCCATTCAAAACTATCTTATCCAAAACGATCACATTGACACAGTGGACAAAATTCCAGCAAAGTTCTTCCAATCTTTTTCTTTGGCCGTGCAAGAAAGGATTAAAGAAGAAATGGTCAAATCTGGATCCATGATTACCACCAGGGATAATCGATTAAAGCTCCCTGTTTTTCTCACCCTTAGGAGTACTGTGGATAAAGTCATGAAAGGTCAAACTGCTCTTACCTTTGAAAAGCCTAGAACTACTGAACCGTTCCATGCTCCTTCTTTCAAAGAGTCAAACGATATTATGATTAAAATGGAGGCAGATTGTAGGCCTAAAGCAGATCCTAATTCCAATCGAGAACCTACTACTATAGATGAAATCACCAAGTTACTTAGAGCCTTTGAGAAAAAAATAGATCAAAAGATTTCTTCGCTAGCTACTCCTAAAACTCCTTCTTCTGTCCCCAAATCAACTCTGGTCTGTTACTACTGTCATAGGGAAGGCCATGGAACCGGACAATGCCAAGAACTTCAGAAGGACCTAAAGGAAAAGTTGGTAGAGCAGAGGGGGAACAATTACTTCCTCCCTAATGGTGCCCTAATCCCTTTTGACTCGTCTTGTCCTATCTGACATGTGGTGGCCTCTTACCAGCCATCACCTCCTGTGAAAGCATCTCTTGCTTCCTTTGAATTTCAATCATCCTGTGGTACCCTCCAACCTTGGTATCCTCCAGCTATTTCTTCCTCTAGTCTTGCTGGGACTACTTATCAATCTGATCCAGCCAGGAAACGACATGAGGAACCTAAACCTCATAAGGCTCCTTCCTTGCCAACTTCAATCCTTCAAAAACCCGTTAAACGTCAATCATCACTTGAGCCTCCTTCCTCTGATGTAGAAGACATGGAGGTGGAAAAGGAACCACTCATGGAAAGGTTCCCAGATCACCCTGATCCTTCTCCCTCACCTCAAACTTCTAATCCTATCCCTATCTTAGATTCTTCGTCACCTGAACTTCCTCCCTCCACCCAGCCCAAAGTTCAATTTGAAAGGGGCATCTCCAAGGATCACCCCAATGCTGTGGAGGGAGTATTAAAGAAAATTTCTGATCTCAAAATTCCTGATCTATCTGTGGCTGAAATCCTATCAATCTCTCCATCTGTTGCTGAAGGAATGAAGAAATGGGTCTCTCGTCAACGTGTGGAAATTGGCCCTGAAGAACTCAAAGTCTCCTCTGGCACTTTAATGGAGGACTCTGGTGGAACCAGTCCTTCTTTAGACTCCAACCTTTATTCCTGTCCCCTTGGCTTCCTTCCTTGTTATCTTGGTGACTCAGCTAAAACTGTTTCTCCTCTTGTGGATTCTGGATCTCAGCTTAACTTAATCTCGGATGCTATGGCCTGCAAGCTCAAACTTATTCCTAGGGTCAGCTTCAACTCTGCAGTGTATGGGATAGGAAATCAAGCTTGTGAACTGGTTGGTATTGCTGAGGATGTACCGGTCAGGATTGGTCAAAATATTGTTGGAACCTGCCACTTTTGGATCACTCGTTTGGACAGTCCTATGATCTTGGGACGACCCTTCTTAATGGACTTTGGTGCAACCCTGATGTTTTCTGATCAAGTTGGGGAGAGAATTCTTCTCCCTGATGCTGATTGCAGGAAAATTGAAGTTCCACTTTGCTCTTTGGATTCTGGTCATTGGGAAAGAGATTTTCCTGGTCATTCTCCCAAATCATCTTTTAAGGGGAAGCAGAAGGATAACTCTAGTTCCTCTCATTTTTTAGGGGAATAGTTGATCCTACTAATAGTTGTAGTTCTTTTCAGCCTCAGACTGTGAATCAAGGGTCAACTCCCATCCCTCAGGCTTATTTTTCATTCCTTTCATCATTCTCTTCTGAGCTCAAGAATATTAAAAAACAAAAACATATCAAAATAGAAAAATCCAAAAATATTTCTTCTCCATCTCCTTCTCTCTCTGGATCTGTTGTGTCTTCTTTTCCTTCTACTTTTGAGTCTGATCAATCTTCTCTCAGTTCCGGTTTGAATCTCTGCAATGAGTCTAAACTAGATCCTAATTGCAATTCCGTTTTTGGTGATTTTGGTATGAAGGAATATGGGCTTCAGTGGAGGCAATTTGGGGTACAAGTAAGTCCTCCCAATTTTGCACTGCCAGGGCAATCTTTTACCGTCATTTTTGAAACCCTACCTTGTGCCACACATGTGAGCAACGTATTATCTCCTGGTTCTCCTTTTATGGAAAAGGCACCCTTCAAGGATATTGCAGAACATTGGACTTGGAAGATGTTGGAACTTGGACTCAGCTTTTGTAATCAAGTCTCTCTGGTCAACTCTTGGAGGAAACAAGAACTTCTCTCTTTTGCCACTAAGTATAAACCAGTTGCTAAGAAGATCCAACCAGTCAACCAGCCTATGCCTCTCAACCTCAATCCTCCCCTTATGCGTCCTCCTCTATCTCGCGATCCTTACTGTGGTCTTCCTCAATCTCTTACTGGTCCCTTTGTGCCTAATGGACGGGTCACTGAAGAAATTCTGAAGGTGGTCAACTTTGGTCCAGATGGATGGCTTCTTCCTGATGAGTTAAATTTAATCAAAAATGTCTTATCTCTAAGGGAAAAATCTATTTCTTTCTGTGAAGAAGAGAGAGGTCTCTTGCGGGAATCCTATGGCCTCCCTTATATCATCCCTGTAGTTGAACATAATCCTTGGCAAAAGAAAAAGATCCCTATCCCTGCTGCTAAAGTTGACAAATTCATCAAGTTGGTCCGGGAACAAGTTTGAACTGGCCTGTATGAACAGTCAACTTCTAGTTACTCCAGCCCCGTCTTCTGTGTCCTCAAGAGTAATGGTAAACTTAGAATAGTTCATGATCTTCAACCTCTTAATAAAGTTACTATTAAAGACTCTGGTATCCCTCCTGCTACTGAAGAATTCGTTGAATCCTTCGCAGGGAGAGCTTGCTATGGTCTAGGGGATATTATGGGTGGCTATGACAAACAATCCTTACATCCTATTTCTCGTCCTCTCACTACTTTCAATACTCCTCTTGGTCAATTTCAACTTACTCGATTGCCTCAAGGAGCCACCAACTTGGTTGCAGTCTATCAGGCTCAGATGATGTGGATCCTCCAGGATGAAATCCCTGATCATGCTGGTATCTTTATTGACAATGGAGGAATTAAAGTTCCAGTATCTGACTATGATAATGAGCTCTTACCTTGGCATTCAGGAATTTGTTGTTTTATCTGGGAATACGCTACTACCTTGGAGAGGATTCTGTTTCGAATCGAGGAATCTGGCCTTACTGTCTCTGGATCCAAACTGGCGGCTTGTGTCCCTGCTCTGGAAATTGTTGGTCATGTGGTCTGCAAGGAAGGAAGAAGGATGGCACCAGCCAAAGTCAAAAAGATCATCTCTTGGCCTACCCCAATCAATCCAACTGAAGTTAGGGGCTTTCTAGGTGTTGTCACTTATGTTAGAATCTTTATCCCATCTTTATCCAAAATCTGTGCACCCTTGCGTCGTCTAACCAGAAAAGATGCTGAATGGATTTGGACCCAAGATTGTGAATGTGCTTTCCAGCTACTCAAAAGGATAGTTGGTAAAGACATAGTTTTGAAAAAGATCTCTTATGGACCTGGAGCTGGCAAGATCAAGCTGGCTGTCGATTCTAGTTATCAATCTGTTGGGGCCGTCCTTACTCAGGAAGATGAAAATGGTAGGGACCGTCCTGCTCTTTATGAATCTTTTTTGTTTTCAGATGTAGAATCTAGATACTCCCAGCCCAAACTGGAACTCTGTGGTGTGGCTCAAATGATGAAGAAACTTCAAACCGTTCTCTGGGGCAAACATTTCGAATTGCAAGTTGATGCTTGATCCATCATTGAAATGATCAACGCTCCCAGTCTTCCCAATGCTCCTATGACTCGTTGGGTGGCCTTTATCCAGCTTTTCTCTTTTGATATTTTTCACAGGCCGGGGAAATATTTCACCATGCCTGACGGTTTATCTCAACAACCTCTTGGGGACAACAAATTTGATGTTGGAACCAATTTCAATGAAGAGGAACCTTTAATCCAACCTATTTTCTCTTTTTCTTCTCAAAATTATTCTGGATTTCAACAAGGCTTCTGGCTTAAATTAGAGCAGTACCTTTCAACTCTTCAAAAACCTCCTGATCTCTCTGCTAAGGAATTTCGATCTCTTAAACAAAAGTCTTCTAATTTTTTTGTTCAAGGCTCTAGACTTATGAAGAGAGGCAATCCTTGTGCTCTTATTGTTGTTACTATTCCCTCTAAACAAGATTCTATCCTTGAAAGTCTCCATGAAGGCCTTGGTCATCGTGGGGAAACTGAAACTTATCAACAATTATCCAAACAATTCTGGTGGCCATCTTTGAAGAAATCTGTCTCCCAATGGTGCAAGAGTTGTGAAGTTTGTCAAAAACGTGATCTTAGGCGCCCAGCTGAAATTCGTTATCCTACTGGGGAGTCCACTGTCTTTGGAAGGATTGCTATGGATGTGGTTCATATTAAGGCAGGTGGTGCTAAGTACCTCATTGTGGCTAGAGATGATTTTTGCGGATGGGTTGAAGCAAAATTTCTTAAGAACCTTGGCTATGAATCAGTGGCAGCTTTCCTCTACGAGACCTGGACAATGCGTTATGGCCTGGCTCGATCTTACTCTACTGATGGTGGCTCTGAATTTGGGGGCAAGCTTGCTGAAATGATCCAATCCCTTCCTGGACAACATAGAGTTACTACTCCTTATTATCCTGAAGGCCAAGGCATGGTGGAACAAGGCCATGCCCCTTTGAAGGCTGCACTTGTTAAACTGGCTGGTGAAAGTGGCAAGAATTGTCGCAAATTCCTTCCTCTTGTTCTCTTCTCTGATCAAATCTCAACCAAAAGGACTACTGGCTACTCACCTTATGAAATCATCTTTGGTCAAAGAGCAGTCCTTCCTTTGGATCTGGAAATGGAATCTTTCTTGGGTATCTCTTGGGAAGAGGTGTCCTCAGCCACTGATCTGTTAGTTGCTAGATCCAAGCAACTGGAGCGAAGTGAAGACGTTTGTGATGAAGCTTATCAAAAGATGATGGAGTCCAGAGCAAAATCCGTCCAGTATTTGGAGGACAAGCACTCTAATCAAGTCAGGGAGCCCTTGAACCCTGGTGACCTAGTTTTAGCTTATAATTGATCTTTGGAGACCCAGTGGGGCAAGCTTTTCTCTAATCGTTGGAATGGCCCTTATCAAGTGGTTCATCAAGTTAGAGGTGGATCTTATGTTTTGGAGGAGCTGGATGGTACTTGGTTGGCCAGAAGGTTCTCTGCTGATCAAGTCAAGAAGTTTCATTGTTGTGGGGGCAACTTATCTCAGAAGTAAGTCCTCCACATTGTGCACCACCAGGGTCATTTGCTGCGTTTTTGTTGTAAAACTCTACTGTATGCCACATATGTGAGCACCTGGGACGTCCTCCTTGTTCTATTCCTGCCGCTTCTAGGGCTCATTTGGAAGAATCAAGATATTTTCCTCAACTCTTCAATTGCTCTCAAGATCAAGAAATGGCCAATCATTGCTTCAATTTCTTTGTTCCCTGCCTTTTTTTAATCCCTTCAAATTTTAGATGCAGACTAGGGACATTCTGTAAGTTGGGGAGAGATGTGGTGACCAATCCGGGACACCACGGGAAAAAAAAAAAAAAAAATATTTTTTCGGTTGTACCCCTATGGGTACCTTCATTTCCCCCCATCTCTCAACTTCCCCCTGTCCTAGAGGTCTAGGACAGGCCTCTTGCCTGTCTCTTTGCTTCAATCCCCTCTCCTATGTTCAACTCCTACTTGTCGCGCTCGCGGCCCTGACTTTTGGCAACGCGAGCGATCGTCAAACCACCTTTGACAATCCCTTTGATCCTTCCCGATCCTCTCATCCAACCGACGCCGTTGCTTGTCGCGACGGTTGTCAACCATTGATTCGATCTCCCCACTCCCACCAGTCGTCATTGATCATTGGCCCATCCATCCCGTCGCGCCCCCATCCACGGCTCTCAGTCAGATCACCAAACCTAAATCCATCCATCAATCTCATCCCTGACCATAACATACCCCCCTCCAACAATGGTCCTAACAATTCATCCAACTTGACTAGTTACTACTACCCTCTCATCAACTCAAACAACGATGAGTTCATCATCACTGAAGGAAACAATCAAGGATTAGGAGATTGATCGGATCATCCTCATCATCACATCATCATCGATCTCACCACCGATGATCATCATCCTCGCCCATCATCTGATCTGACCAACGACCGCAAGCGACCGCTCGCGGCCGTCGGAACCTTCACCCCGCTGTTGCCGCCGATTGGGCGACGACAGCCGTTGTTGACACCCACGACCGCTGTTGCGGGTGTCCATCTGGTTGCCCGCGGTCATTCTCGACGTGGGCAACATTACTTTTTTTTCCTCTCATGTTATTTTTTTTTTTTATTTATTTATTTTTTTTATATGTTTTCATTTTCCCGCACCTATTTGTAGTATCTCTTGTACATAGTATACAGGGCCTCATGTCTATAAAAGGAGGGGCTCTCCCCTGCCTTTTGGCCCAGGATCCTATGAGACCATCATCATCTCATCTCATCTGTTTCCCCCATCATCATAATCAACTTATCCGTGGGCATCCTTCCCCACTTATCTGAGCAACTTATCCAGGTATATCCATGATTGCCCCTTGATCCTTTGAGCCTCCGTACTAAAAATCTGTCCCTTGTGACCTTGATCCTTATCAACAACCAATAGCCTTGCTGGTTGAAGAAGAATTCCTGTCTGAATTCTTGGGTGTGTTATACCACTCTGATCCCTTTTTCCGACCATACTGGTCTTGATCTCTCCTTGATCATCTTTCTGGAGCCAATCACGTTTGATTGAAGAGGTTTTATTAAGCTTAAAACCTGGAGTGTTATACCTCCCTTCTTCTTTAATGTTGAATTTTGCCACGCTATTCTTGAGTCCCTTGAGAAGTGTTGAGATATTCTTGTTTGAATTCGTTATTGATTTGCTTCTAGAGCTTCATAAACAAATTGCTTCTGTTTTGTTCAGCCTCCCACAGTTATCTGGTACCCTTCAAGCGCTTGATTGCGGAGAGTTGGGCAGGTTCATTGAGAACCTGGAGGTTGGTTGGGATTGAGTTGATCTTTCCTAATCAGCTGCTGACGACCAGAGTTATTAGCTTGTGGGCGTTGTTACTTACAACTGCCTTGTTCTATTGAACTCTGAACAAACCTTGACTTATTTGTTCAAGTCTTTACCTGCACCATCTTGCCTCAGATAGTGTTGTTTCCATTGCTACCGACAACTCTTATCCTCTTCCCTTACTTTGATTTCTCATCCATAAGGTTCTGGACCTTGATTCTGGTTACATTTAAATATTATTTTAACTCCTAGGAGGGCAGCCTAAACAGCACCTTTCCCCTCCACAGAACTGCCACAGCTTAGCACCGTTTGGAGTCTTACACCGGCTTTTAACCTGTTAGGTTAAGGTGCAGCCGTGGATCTGCACGGATTGCCAACACCACAAATTTTAGCTCAACCCGCTGCAAAATCTTGTCTCAAACTCTAATGGGATTACTAACCTGCATGGATTGCCAACTCCAAAACTTTTAGCTCAACCTGCTGCCAAATCTTGTCTCAAACTCTGATGGAGAAGAGTCTGTTCAGGTTGGCGGGTTGAGTGAGCTTATATACATGATGATTTTGTTTACTAGCATAGTGTGCAAATTATGTTTATAGATGTTGTATGTATATAGCTTTTGTTGTGGGAATATGTAATTTGTGGAACATGTTTCTTTAGTCCATTTCAGAATGGATGGCAATGAATTTTCACCAATTGCACCAAATATTCACTAGGTGCACTTAATTTGAACTGATTGAAGTTCTTTTGAACTGATTGCAGTTCAATTGCTTGCATTTCATTTGAATTGCTTAAATTGAATTTGAATTCCTTGCATTTCATCTACATTTCTTTCAGTTTATTGGGAATGTTTAGTTGCTTCCATTTTATCTTCCTTTCTTCCATTGCTTCACTTGCATGCATTGAATTTTGATCTCCATTTCTTGAATTTCATTTGCATTACATGCAGTGTATTTCCCCTGGTTTCAGGGCATTTGCAGTGTTTGAAGTGAATTTACCCTGGCTGCAGTGCATATTTTTTGCTTTTAGGCTATTTAAACTATAGCCATTGCATTTGCACTGGTTTCAGCAGTCCAAATTCACATCATTGACTTCATAAGCAATTCAAACCTTAAAAATACACTAGGTACAGTGGAGATGCAATGCAATCAGTTAAAATGTGTGGTAATCAGTCCAAATGCAATCCAAAAATTAAAATGAAATTGAATGGCTATGAAAGCAATATTAATCCAATTTAAGGAATTCCAATGCAAGGTAAGGACCTTGAATGCAATGAAATCATTTCAAATCATACACAAGCAGTGAAAAATCAATCCAGATTCCATGCAAGGATTTGAAATTCCATTCAATTATTTCAAATTAGATGCAAGAATTTCAAACACTGTGCAAGCATGTCAAATTCCGTGAAAGGATTTCAAATGCCATGCAAGATTTTGAATTTACATTCAAGAATTTCAACAGCCATAAAATTATTTTGAATGAAGCGCAATCATTTCCAATCCAATGAAAGCCTTTCAAATTTGATTCAAGATTCATTGCAACCATTAAAGATTCATTGGAATCAATGTGAATTAATGATGCCTACTGAAAATGCATTGAAAAAACAGCACATGCAACAAAATAAAAGTGAAAATTCCATGCAACCAGTACAGATGCACTTCAACAAGCATCAATTCATGGCAAACAAAATTAATATACTTCAACCTTTTCAAGTGCACTGGAACTGTTCAAATTTCAATAAAAACTGTGCAAATGCATTGCAAACAGGGAAAATGCACTGTAAAAAGTTCAAATGAACAGAAAAAAGTGTAAATGCACTTCAAACAGTGAAAATGCAATTCAAACATGGCAAATGCACTCCAATCTGTGCAAAATCACTTCAATCTGTGCAAATGAAATCCAATCAGTTCAATTGCACTCCAGCCAGGGCAAATTCACTCCAACCATTTCAAATTATTGGAACCTGTTACAGTTCAATTGAAGTGATTTCAGTGAAGTTCCACTGCTTTCTTTGCATTTGCAATCCCAACATTGAATTTCCACTGCTTTTATTGAATTTGAACTGCTTTCATTGCATTTGGACTGGTTCCAGTGCATTTGAATTACTTGTAGCGCATTTGCACTAATTTGGTGCATGTGAAGTGTTTCTAGTGTATTTGCAGTGTTTCCCATTGATTTGCAATGCTTGCAGTGCATTTTCACCTGTTCCAATGCATTGCCATTTTCACTGGTTGAATTGCATTTTCACTGGTTTCTGTTTTTTTGGACTGGTTGATGGTCATTTTCACTACTTGCAGTGCATTTGTAGTGCATTTTCACTTCTTTGAGTGCATTTGCACCAACTCTGACAAAGTGAATTTTTTTTCTGTGCATTTGAACTGGTTTCTGAGTGTTTGAACTGGTTGTTATTCCTTTGAATTTATTGCTGTGCATTTGCACCAATGTCAATACATTTTTGGTGGTTTCTGTGCATATCCACTGGCTCCAGTGCATTTTCATTGTCTGACGTACACTTGGGGTCTTTGGAGTGTTTTTAAAGTGGTATGGTAAATTTTGAAGCTCAATTTTACTGGTTGGAAGTGCATTCAAATTATTTGAAGTGCACTTGAACTGTTTGAAGTACATTTTCAATCTTTGAAATGCTTTTTCATAATTTGAAGTGATTTAAACTATTTTAAAGTAAAAGGAGATGGGTGATTTTGATTTTGATTAATTCTCCAATTTATACACAAATCTGATCCCCAATATTAAATTCAGAATAAAAATGCAAAATATTGAAAAAAACCCTCAATCTTGTGTGGAAATTACAAATTTTCCCTCAGTTTTCCCAAATCTTTACAAGTTATCCCTAAAGGCATTTTTGGTAAAATTCAAAGTGCTTCCAGTTCATCAAGTTTTTTTTTCTTGTTGGGTTGTTGGGTTGTTTGAACAGCACCAATTATTGGATTGACCAATTAATTTTTTTTTTTTTTTTTTGATTTTTGAAAGCTTGACACTGATCCAGTGCTTGACTCATCTCAACTGTTTGACAAGCTCAGTTCAATTGTTATGGGACAACCTGAGGAAGTTAAAGTGCATATTTGAAAGTCTTTGTTCAACCATGAAACCACTTTGGTTTCTAAGCCAAGGCTCCATCCAAAAGTCTTACAGTCCAGCCACAGTTGACCCAAATTGAAAGACACCTCACATGAAATTTCAAGCTTTGAGCATTTGGAAAGGGAACTTGAGAAGAAAGGAGGGTTTATAAGGGCACCAAAATACAAAGAATTGTAATTCTTTTATTTTGAGAAGTTTTCATATTCTTGGTTCAATGAACTGATGGGAAAATGATGTTTATAGTCCAAGTCAGGCTCAGAATCTGAATTTCATAGTTCAGAGGAAGATACTGAAAGTGAATGAGTCTCCCTTCATTTGGAATCTGAAACCTCTTCTGAGGAAGAAGAATAAGTGGAGAAGTGAACCAGAATCTCATCTTTGGTGAGTATTGAATTCATTATTGTGATTAGAATGTTTTATAAGTAATTTTTTATCATAGGAACCAAAAGGGAAATACCTCAATCAAATACCTGAGAACTTACATAATCTCTTGGTTGAGGTTTGAGATCCTGTTTGCAATGGGAATTGGGGATTTAGAGTCATTGCTAAATCACTTGGGTACAATGAAAAAGGATATTTAAAGTCCAAAGGGAAATTCTTGAAACATTGAGGAAACATAAGGCATGCTGTGCTAAGATCCATGGTGGCAGTAAAGAGTTTTAAAATATAGAACAAATACTTGATCTTAAAGAAATAAATGAAAAGATTCCCTCTTTTAAATGGCTTTCAAAGTTAGAAATGGGCCAAATAATAGCAGACACTTATGGAAGGAAAATTTGTTTCACTTCATTGGCTTCATGTTGTACTTATACTCCTATTAAAATGGGTGTACAAGAACCACCAGATGCCATACTCATTGCCTTTCTTAACAATAACAACTGGGTTCATCTTTTACTTGAGGGAGATATGATTCCAATCCTGCCCATTTTATCAAAACCATCTTCTTTGAATTCAAAGAAAGCTTCTGGTTGGTTTGATCATCTCAAAGATCAACTGAATTTTTGTTCCAACTTATAAACATCATTTTCATTTCATTGTTTTGGTTTGGTCTAACCTGTTCTTTTGATTCTGATCTTGTACTTCTATTGATATAAAGGGTTATTGCATTTGGAACATCATTATTTTGAGTTTTTTGACTTGAAATCATTATGTTATGTGTTTTGAATGAGATTTTATTGGTAAGTCAGTTCAACTTGTGTTGAGCTGATCCCATCATAAGGAGTATTTTTGCATCTTGTGATGGGATCAGCTTAACACAAGTTGAATTTTTTTTTTGGTGTTTTTACTTTAGGGATAGTCCATTGAGGTGGATTTAAATTCTTCTTTTTGGGGTTTTGATTGACTGACTTTATCAAATGATAAAATTGAATGATATGAATCAAATTTATTTTGTTTAATATTATTTATTCAAATTTTGTCTTGATTGATTCAATTTCTTTTTCAATATACAATAAAATTTTTTTATTTTATTGTATGTTATTCAAACAGTATATTGCATTGTATTTCATTTCAGGGTTTTATTTTATTTACATTGTTCCTCTTTATTTTTATTTACCCATTTTTTTCATTTTTCTTTTTTTTTGGGGGCACATTTTTTTTGATTTCTTCAGAATTTTTAAATGTTTATTTTTATTTACTCATAGGGCCATGAATGTGCATTCATGGCCCCAGAGTTGTGAAATCTTCACAATTTTCTTTAAATTTCTTAATTTTTTTAAAATTTTCTTTTTTTTTCATTTTTTTCAACTTTTTTTGGTGTTTTTGTTTTGTTTTGTTTGATTTTTTTTATTATTATTTTAATTTGATTTTTAATTTTTTTTTTCTCACAACCGTGGAGTTGCAAACAAGTGGTGAACAGCCATTTGCAACTCTTCAGGTTGCAAACAGCCATTCACGGCTCAGATGGGCCAAGAACCGTGCAACACAACCTGTTTAGAGTTGTGAACAGGTTGTGTAGGGTCATGAATTTAACACTGCCCTTTTTATTTTGTCATGTGAGAAACATTTTTTTTTTTGCATGATGAAAATTTAGGGGTGCCTGAAAGCATTCCCTCAAAATTTCAGGAATTTTTAACTTTGATATACCTTGATATTAATATGGATGCATTGGTGGCGAGCTTCATCAGATTGATGTTATTGGCAACACTGATTTTGCTGAAGCAATTCTCTGATATACATTTATATTTACATATATATATCAAGGCAACTCAACCAGGCAGAAAACCCAAATGATTTGGTCACCTGTGGAGTGTTCAATAGCCCTGGTGTTGATCTCAAAATGACCTTTAGAAAGGAAAAGATTTTCAAAAGGCAAAAAAGGAGCAGGAAGACAGACATGGGTGATGTGTTAATGTCAAATCTACAAACAAGTTTTTCTTTTTCTTTTTTTGTCTGTTTGCCTTTGTGAAAAAAAAAGTTAGCAGAGCGAGAGAAGCAGGATAGATAGCGACACTTTAAACAAACACGACTTGGGAATACGATCTGGATGGGTTTAACTGGAGCAAAAACAAACGTCACCACAATAAAGAAGGAAATGGTAAACTACACTGAAAGAGAGAAAAAGAAAAGGCCTCGATTAGGTGATAGAGATTGAGAGGGGGTATGGGTAGGTGTGAAGGGGAGATTCCTTGGCTTCATAAATCATTGGGAGAGTCAGTCCTGCGTACAATGTAACTCGTGATTTAAAAAAAAAAGAAAGATAGAAAACTTTCGGCTCTCGAAGGGCGTTGGGTCCAAAGGCCAAAACCTTAAGTCTGACCTTACGAAAACAAAATTAACAATGAGAGAGAGGAGGAGTGAAGAAGAAGAAGCATTGATGCTTTCTCAAGAAGGAAACCTAAAAAAAATTTGTAATTTCTTTACACCAAACCAGGCGTCTGACCCCCATCTTCCCCACAAATCCTACGGATCGGCAGCTTTTGGGTCAACCACACGTACAAAAATCATCGATCAGGACGTTTCGATTGACCCGAGGCTTGCAAGACAAAAGGCCAAGTGATTACAATTTGAAGTGGGCTGAAGGGTAAGAATAAGACGAGGTCCAAAGGAGAGAACCAGGCAAGAAAAAAAAAGACATAATCAGTACAAGTAGCTACGTTTGGACAGTTATTGTTAGATGTTAAGACACGTGAAAGGATGAATGTACTATTCCAGAACACCCGGCCATCTTGATAATCTCGAGCAGTCTCCTCAAGCATAATCTCGTTTCTCTTGTGAACATAAACCTGACGTGATCGAGTCGATGTCAAGGGGAATGAGTCACTAGGCAATGCGTAACCGCACAAATCCAACGCAGGCTTACTGTTTTATCGGTCACTTTTTGCCGCAGGTCAGCAATCGTATCAGCCTCGATGGGAGTCTCAAGTAATCCAGAGAGATCCTCAACAGCTTGCTCCAAGTCGCTACAAACGAAAGGATGATTGATTTCTGTACATGTTAATCGTCCACAGCTTGTTTACTTGGGGGGGGGGGGGGGGGGGAGTTGACGGGTGGAATATGAGAACTAACCGTTGATTGTCCTCAAACAAAGCGGTAAAATTATTTCTCTCCAAATAAAACGCCATCGCATAAGTCCATTTCAAAGTAGTCCGACAAACGCTCAAAGTTTCGACTGCCTTGTTTAAAAATTGCACTTCGATCCAACTGAGATTTGAAGCATGTTGGATCTCTTCCATCTTCTTCTCGGTCTTAGCGTGCAACTCCTTATCAAGCCTTAAAGACTGCTCGTGGTTGGCAAAACGGTTGTAATACTACGGTCCACACAGACAAAAGTCATCAGTGAGATCATATCATCCAGCCTGATGATGTGACACCATTCAGTCCTTGAAGCACCAACATGTAAATATCTCTCAAGGGACGCTCTGGACTTTGATTGTTGATCTTTCCCAATCTCATCACGCTCTTCGTATCTGTTGCAACTGTACCAGGCAGTCCCGTGATCCGCCCAAACTCCGGTGCATACCCAGCAAAATTCATGTTTACACTTTTTACAAGTCATGTGCTACACATGAGAAATTGAAGAGAGAGAGAAAGAGAGAACGCGGTAATTTAGAGAAGGGTGTCAAAAAAAACATGGTACAAGGACCAGTAATCAAATCATGAACAGAATCAGAGACATGTGGAATGACGTACGTTGCAGCCACCGTTCTTCTCGATCGTTGAGTGACACTTCGTGCATTCCTTGGTATTAGCTGAGATCCAATTGGCCGTCTCACTATCATCTTCACATTTTTGCAGCCATAACTTGACGATTGGACAAATACAAGGTTGATGATCAGATATCGAACATCCAAAACAGAATCTGAACCGTTCCAAATGACATCATGAGCTCTAACCATCGCACCCGCAGCCTTTTAAAGGATAAACAGTACCTATGACCACAGAGACATGTGACACTCGGCACGACGGTGTCTAAGCTCTTCTTGGAAATGTGACACTCAATGGTATATATACAGTTTGGTGCCGGACAAAACTTGAGGGCTGGATTATCATCAACAAAAGTCCGATTGAGTAAAGTTTGAAATCTGCCCATGAGTTTTTCAGAGTCAGGAACGAGTGCATCCCGAGACGCGAGAAGATTGACAATCGTGTTTTCGTCCACGATCTGCTTGCAGTCGGTTTCCATACATTCGATCGTCCTGGATTCACCTTCTTTAATCTTGGATTCGACGTAGTAGGTGTAGCAGTCTCGACAGAACACATGTTTGGCTGGTTGTGATGAAGATAATGAGGAGGAGGAGGACGGTAGGGGGGGACAGGAAGGCAGATAGACGGTCTCTTGGTTTGGTTCGTCGTTGAAGCAAATCTGACAAACAAAAGGGGAATTCGAACGAGTCTTGCGTTTGGAAATGGATGGCTTGTGATGCTCAAGGTCGGTCCTTATGCCAACATCTCGAAAGACTTTCTCGGGTGAATCCTACGATGCATCAACTATCAGAGTCAGTGGAGCCAACGAAAATGAAAACCAAGTAGAGGAGTGGAGGGACGAGAGCAAGATGCTAATGGCCAGGTCGATGTAATCACCATGTATTTTTCCATCAGGAGGTCTTTGTTCCAACCAAAGTACCTAAG
This sequence comes from Puccinia polysora, assembly GCA_025617555.3. NCBI lineage: Eukaryota > Fungi > Basidiomycota > Pucciniomycetes > Pucciniales > Pucciniaceae > Puccinia > Puccinia polysora. The sequence continues at coordinate 13,598,276 of CM062616.1, read as the reverse complement.
CACCAAGGCAGCATCCTTGCCTTCGATTCCGATGATTCCGGCCACATGGTCGATTTCCCTGATTTGACGCTGGGTAAGTTCTTGCTCGTCCAGGACATTAAACTCGACTTGATAGAGCGGTTTGGAAGGTCGAGAGGAGACGGGTACGATATTAAAGCTAGACCCATCACCGTCGTCGGAAGAGGGATCGTTCGAGTCGAGGTCGATGGCTGTGATGAAGAAAAGTGTTTTGCGAGGGTGGAAAGACAGAAAGGAGGTTCGATGAGCCATCTCAAGATAAAAATATAGGAGGCGTGATGATGAGAGAGGGATCTCTGGTGCGTTGTGGAGAGGGTAGAGTAGGATGGGAGAATGTTTGCAAGATGTTTGGGAATCTTGAAGAGGAAGAAACAGAAACGACGAGGGTTTTGTGGAACGAACCATCTTCATCGTCATCGTAGCCCTCGGTACTATCGTACTCTAGTTCGATGTCACTGGTATCGGAGGACATCTCGAGATGGCTCGGTCGATGGCGAGAGATGAAGTGGGAAGAGATGCTGATGGGTTTCAACTGTTGAGGGAATCGAGTGGAGCGTCGCAAGTTCAACGTGGAACCGGGATGGTGAGTGAGATGAAGTTCGTCCTTGGTGGGGTAAAGAGAAATGATGGTCAAGATGATGATGAGGAGGGGAGAGGATGGAAAGTATCGAGGGAACAAGAAGAAGACGAAAGAGGGCAAGAGGAGGACTGAGGCAGCTGACGACGGACAGCAACTTACCGAACGAGCTGGGCTGGACCATCTCAAAGCACCCCATAGTATGCAGAACCGAGCCGAGTAAGTATCTACTTACACTCGGTCGTTGATCAAGTGCACACATACCCGCGGTCTGTAGTGACCTCACCCCCGCCTCAAGCCGTAGTCTGAGGAGTTCGGTATCGAAGGAACAACCGATTATGTATCGCGATGGCATGAGGACGTAAGTACCATGAGCATCATCATCAGCTGATCATAGTCCAAACTCATTCAAGTGCCAATGAAATTAATGGTCTCTTTTTCTCCTTTCTGTGCTAGTTCAGGTTGGACATCACACACCGGATGGGGGTGTGTACATATTTATTTACATAAAAACGAAAGTAGAACTATAATGACGTCCATACCATCCTACTTTTTTTTTTAAAAAAAAAAAAAAAAGTGCAGTTTCATACTGGCGACAAGGGAAGTCTAAAATTTATATCTGCGTACAGGCCCAACTGAGCATCCGCCCGCCCATGACCAGTTTATCCCGGTCCGGAATCCAAACTTGAGAATGGCTGCTTGCAGGAACTTATTATAATATGTACCTGAGCATATCTGCCACCGTCCAGTTATCCCAGTCCGAAATCCAAACTCGATAATCAAGAGAGAGGGATTCGGTCGGAACCAGCGGATGTTTTGGTAGATAAGCCCTTTGTATGCAAAACTCTGTGGCATTCATCCATGGATTGATGGTGACATCTCTGATTCTCAATTCGTTACATTGTTGTGCTCCCCTGTATTCTAACATCCCGTGCCATGACTTAGCTCTCCCGGCTCCACAATCAATGTAAATACGTATTTAAATATGTATGTATGTACACCCAATCTTGCATATCCCACAGAATGTTTGTTTGAACCAAGCGATTTTGTCATGATGCCAGCGATCTGTGTGTTAGAGCTTGTCCATTCCAGATTTATTTCCTCTCTGCATACTAGGTCATTGACAAAATAAAATGCCGCGCTTTAGTAAATATTTGATCCCCTTGCTTGATGTATTGTTGGTGGCTATCATTATTGCCACTGCATTGTTGCAAAGGATTGATGTTTCAAGCTTGAAATCTATATCCGCCAAGGTTAGTTGTAAGTGAGCCAATAGCTGATAACCTTCTGAGAGCGCAACATATTTGCTTGCACATGAAGACATGGCTACCACCGTCTAATGTTTTGCTCCCCAAGGTATGGTATTCCAATCCGGGACAACCAGGAAACTGTTTCTGGATTGCTTGTGCTCCCCTCCAAAATCCGCATCCATCCATAGATTCAGACCTCCAATAGCCCCTCTCCAGTATACTCGGCATTTACGGTAGGTAGGTTCCAGGTACTCCACCAAATGATCCAGTTCCCTCCAGGGAGCCGCAGATGGATTGCTTCCATACTGTCCCAGCAGGTTTACCAAGTGCTATCATGTCTGGTCTGGTCCCACATGCCAAATACAGGAGAGAGTTAAGCACTGATTGAAACCTTGTGGTGGTGACAGGGTCTCCAGCATTCTGCTTTGGTTGGACTCCTGACAGAGGCAAGGGTTTAGAAAATTTGACCCATTTACAATCATCAACAATTTGTTTGGTCAGAAATTCTTGATCTAGGCATACTTCCTTGGTATCCTGGAATATGCAAATCCCAACAATTTTCTCAACTTCATTCTTCCACTTTATCTTGAGCTGGCAATCCACCCCAAACCAGAACCTATCAAGCATTGCAGTGCATGACACCCCCACCAGAACATCATTGATGTGGTGCCAGAAAATCACAAAATCCTTCCCATCACAGAATATATATAGTGAGTCCTCCAGTTTTTTTGTGGTCAGACCAACCCCCTCAATTGCTTTCTTAAATTGAACCCACCAGCAGTGTGAAGCCTTTCTGCAAACACACATTACTTTCTTCAGTTTCACCACCATTCCTTTCCACTCTGTGCGGATCTGGAAAAGCATTTGGACACATACATTCTTGTCCAGTGGACCATAAAGGTAATTGGAACTAATGTCAAAGCTTTGAATTTGATAAGATGCATTTTCTTCCATTCCCAGAATCAGGCACAAAGTATTCATCAAAGCAGTTGAAAAATATATCTTGTGCAAATAAATTCCAATGTTCTGACTAAACCCTTTTGCTATGCCATGATCTCTATTTACAGACCAACTCCCAGAATGAAGGAGGCCCACAGGGGTTCAGTGTGAGAAGGGTGTAAATTGGTGCCAAGCCATATAGTCTGTGGCTGCAGGGGGGGGGGGGGGGTTCTGAGCCACATCCAATTCACATAACCAGTTTGCTGTCTATTTATCAATCTCTTCTTATCTTTGGAGGAAGGGATTAAAGAGTGATTCAGACCCTGAAGTTAGACTAGTTCCTCATGCTGAGTCACAGGGGGTATTCAACAGTTCCCACTCTAAATTGGGAGGTTCTGAGCCTGAGTTTTGGAAGTTCCCCCATTCTGAGCAGGTAGTTCTGCATTCCTCAGCAGAAAAGGGAAGATTCTGGGCCCATATTTTGGCTCTTGAATTGTTTGAGAAAGGTAATTTTCCAACACAAGGATATTTCAAAATTGTAATGCTGGTCAGTGATAATGACCTGAACTTTTACAAAATTTCTACATGTGATTTTTAGAAGTTCTAACAGTATGAAAATATAAAATTAGGACAGAAAGATAGACACTTCTATTTGGGTATGAATTATGAGAAGACCAGAAGGCAAATTATGCATAAAGCAAGGCCAAAAAAAAAGTCACCAACACACCATTGGACAGGAAACAGGTAATTAATTTGGCAGGTTGCTTTTGAGACAAGAGGAATGGGCACAACAGAAGTCAATGATTCTGGAATTCATGAGGGATTATGAGCTGAAAAATTTATCACCAAGGTGGATTGGTTATTGAGATATTGGAGATAGCAAAGAATTGGAATAATTGGAATATGTAGGCAGTAATTGGTCTAACTAGATTCTTGAGGAGGATGGGGCCGAGTGAATTGTGGAGAATACGGGTTGAAAGATGCTCAGGAGACTTTTTATTTATTCATGCTTCCTGTTCTTTAAACTTTGAATAGTAGAAAATAAAGACCTGGAGTGAATAGAGGAGGATTTTTTCATAGAATAAAATCATATTACACATTGCAATTTTGTAGACTAATCAGTGGAAGATGTACTTTTTTAATCATCCATATTTGTGAAATTTCACAATTTCTCAATTCAAAAAAGTGCATAAGTATGAATCAGAAAATAATTTCCAGCATTGAATTTCAGTTTGAAGAGAAAAAATTTTACAGAGCTTATAGAAATAATTTTGGTGATATGAAACAATCAAGAATAACCAAAAGTACAGTTACTAAACCAAACCACAGCATGGAATGGAATTTCTCAAACATGTCTTAAATTTTGAAGAAAAAGAAATTAGTGTTTCTACACTACTGTTTATATTTCTAAACTAAAAGAAAATATTTTATGAAACACCCTAAAGGCCAAAACTTTCTTCAAAAAAAACAACTATTAGTGTAAAAGAAATCTATCAAACTGCTGAAAATATTTTCAAAAAAAAACATCTATTGAAATGCTTAAGCTATTTTGAAAAGATTTGAAATGATATTCCATGCACAAATCTTGCCAAAATTTTCCAAAAAAGATCAAAATACAATGACACTTCCATATTTTAACTGCTATGAAACTTAAAATGAATTATTTGATCCATGGTCAATAAATCATTTTGCCTGTTGGGATCAATAGCCAATGTTATTGTGGTGAAGATTTCCAAGATTATAGTATCATTCCATCACCAGGTGATAATAATGTTTCAGGAGATGGTTAGATTCAATTTTGGGTAGTGAGAGTGGTCAATTGGAATACCACACAAGCTTAAAATCTCAGGAATTCAATAGGGCATGTCAAATTTAGCAAAACCATCCTTTTTTTGACCAAGCATGCCATTTTTAATGGGGGTTTTTGAAAATATACGCACCCCCTCAACTTTGTATTTCAAAATTTTTCAAATTCATCATAAACTCATAATCTCACATAAAATTACCTCACAATCACTTCCATAATTTCAAAAACATCTTACAGACAGATAGCTCAAAATGCAATTAAGCAGGCCAAAATGTGAGTAATATTTAACTCTGATTTAGAATCCAATTTGGAATCCAATTGGTTAAACTTTAAAATTTGATAATTTTCAACAAGAAAACACACTTGTCAAAATCCAATTATGAAATACAAAAGCTCCACATCCTCCCTGGCTTAAGCTTCCAGAAACTCTTTTTTAATTCCTTTTGATAGTTTGCAAGAATTTTGGAGATTATTGAAAACCATCAAGTATTTCAGAATGACTCTTGGAATCCTCAAAATGATTCAGCTATCCAACTTGAATTTTCTCTTTGTTGATTTGGATCCAATGGAAATGGTTCAGCTTTTCATTGATTATAAAATATTTTCTCAATTTGATATGGAAAATTAAACTTACACACCCAATTTGTTATCACTGTTATCTAAAGATTCTGCTGCTCTGCCATTTGCTTTCCAAAAATTAGTATTGGAAGGACATGTCACAGGTGATGCAAAACAAAGGCTTCTCAGTTATTGCTAGCTTCTTTGATGGAAAAACCATCCAATTGATTCAAAAACCTCAGTTCAATTTCATACACTAATTTGATTGGCAGAGAAGGCAATAAATCTGTTCCTTTGATTTGAAGAATAACGCTCTGACCAACTATTTTTTCTTTCTCCTTTTGTAAAATCTTCTTTGATTCTATTTTTTTTTGTGATAAAAAAAATCATTTTAAAAAATGCTGGAATGCCAGGTTCCTGTGGTTATTCATAAATTTCAAATTAAATCAAAATTTCTCAAAATCCTCAGGAATAATTTGATGAAAATTGATACCTCCTGGAAAACTCTGCCTATTTCAGCAGTAAATATGTGGTTTTATAATACCAGAATCTTTCTCAAAATTATTAAGATAAAAAATATTTCTTTCCAAATCAAGATTCTGAGTTGAAAATGCTATGGAATTCCTGAAAGGAGGATTTGGAAGCTTAAGAAAAAGAAAGGACCAGCTCAGAAAATCCAAAAAAATGAACATATTGATCAAATTTATCATCTTTTTTTTTATCCTCTATAAAGTTTTTGCCAAAATAAAATTTGAATGAGATGAGATCTTTGAAGATTATATTACTGATCCTCCTTAAGTCATCCCAGTAAAATTTACTGGTTCTTCTGTTGCAATCTGAGCGTAAATTCTACTTATGATATTTCTCAGTTTGAATCTTCAAATTTTACTTTGTTACTTGTTCAGCCAAGCTTTTGATCCACAACAATTGTGCACAGTGATGCACAGTGGCTTTGCAAAATGCACAGTGAATGTGCAAATTGAAAGTTGCTGTGAACAATGCACAGTAACTGTGCACATTATGCCAAGTAAATTTTCCACATTCACAGTGACTGTGCACCATGAGGCACAGAAGCTGTGCACAATGCACAGTCACTGTGAAAAATGTGCAACAACTTTGCAAAATTCACAGTAACTGTGTCAAATGAACAGAAAGTGTGCAGTAGGGCTTGGTTGCGGCTAGACCAAAGCTTGGTCAGAAGCTCATCACAATATTGGTCATTGGTTTGGTAAGAGCTCCTTGATTGCACTTTCTGAAATTTCCATCACATTTTTTGTGGTTCAATGTGGGTTTTTTGTTTGTTTGGTTTTTTTTTTTTGATTTTTTTTTTTGGATGTATGTCCAGCCCCCCAAGCAAATACCTTTTTTAAAAAAAAGAAATGCAGTAAAACTCAATTCATTTCCCTAATCTCCTGCTTATTGCTCAAAAATATCCAATAACTAACCACCCCAAACTCTTGGAACTCCTCCTCAAACTCCTCAACTATTGCCTCAAACTCTCACAACCCCATCCTAACCTGAAATTTCCTTTTCCCCATTTTAAGAATCCAAAACCTTCTGGCCACAGGCAGTTCTGTGGAGGGGAAAGGTGCTTTTTAGGCTTCTCTCCTGAGTGTTACAAAAATATTTAGATGTAACCGGAATCAAGGTCCAGAAACTTGTGGATGAGGAATTGGAGGAGTTTGATATTAATTGGTAGCAACATGACAACACTATCTGAGGCAAGATGGTGTGGGAAAAGACTTGAAAAAAATAAGTTGGAGTTTTTCAGAGCTCAATAGAACAAGGCAGTTGTAAGTAACAACACCCACAAGCTAATAACTCTGGTTGTTAGTAGAAGATTGGGGATGATCAACTCAAACCCAAACAACCTCCAGTTTCTCAATGAACCTGCCCAACTCTCTGCAATGAAGCGCTTGAAGGGTACCAGATAACTGTGGGTGGCTGTACAAAACAAAGCAATCTGTCTTATGAAGCTTTAGAAGCAAATCACTAAAAAATTCAAACAAGAATAACCCAACACTTCTCAAGGGACTCAAGAGTAGCATGGCAAAATTCAAATTCAAAGAAATAAAGAGAGGTTTAACACTCCAGGTTTTCAGCTTAATGAAACCTCTTAATCAAACTTGACTGATTCCATAAAGAAAATCAAAGAATTATCAAGACCAGTATGGTCAAAAAAAAGGATCAAAGAGTGGTATAACACAATCAATAATTCAATCAAATGAATTCTTCTTCAACCAGAAAGGCTATTGGTTGTTGATAAGGGATAATTCCACAGAGGGGCAGATCAAGGATTTGAGTACAGAGACTCAAGGATCAGAGGGCAATCATGGATATACCCCAGATAAGTATGACAATAAAATGCTCAGATAAGGGGGCGCAGATGAATGCACTCCCCCACGGATTTATTGACTGACTCAGATAATGGAGAAAATGCAGGGTAGAGCCCTCTTTTTATTGGAAAGAGACCCTGTACATTATTTACAAGAGGATGACACAAATGAGAGCCAATTTTTTTTTATGAGGGAATAAAAAACAATCAAACATAGTGACAGGATGAATTGTGACATAAGGAAAAAAGGATGGGAAATGAAACTAGCCCAGAGTCAAGGATTATTGTTGGCAGAAGATGAGCATCCGTGCAATAGCGGATGAGAAGTTGCTACAACAGATGGCAGAGAGCTGGAAGATGTGCAACTGTTGCCAGGAGCAGCCACAGATGAGTCAATGGTTGCCTGAGATGATGCCCTCTTCTGTCATGGTCAAAAGGGATGAGGGGAAACTAATTGACGGTCAGGATCTTATGGCTCAAGCAGGGAGGCTTGCTGTGGTTTCCAATGGCAATTATTGATGATGAGAGTGGGATTGGGGAGATTGAGTCTGAAGAGGGGGATGAAGATGGCTGGGGAGATTTGAGGAGGCAGCAATAGGTGGTCACACCCTTTCTGATGGATGCGCAACAGTTGCCAATGTGCAAGATGATTGAGCGCAATGTGGGGGAGGAGAATGGATGGTGGTGGCATGAGAAGTGGGATAAACTGAACTGGTTGTTGTTCTCTGCCCAGGATTGGTGATTGTCTCACATTTTGATTTTGATAGACTCTCTTGTAGGGCGGGTCAATTGACTGTCAAGATGAGAATTGATTCATAAAAGTGACTTTTGAATTGATGACCAACTCATATTGATAGATTCAGAAGTTAGTATTAAGGCCCCAGCAGTTATTTGCCACTAATGATCCTGATCCTGACAATGATGAGCTGGATTGAATGGGATGATGGTTTTCTTGGTTGTCATTGCTGTTGTGGTGGGAATGATTATTGACCAGGGGATGATGGGGATCAAAATGGCTGGTGATTGATGGATTCTGAGGATGATGTGGATGATGAGGATGATGATGATTGTTTGCGTGCGCTTGTCCAAAAAAACAACCAGGTGCCAAGCGCAATGAGAAAGAATTGGATGCATGGACTGGGGACTTGAACACCCCAGGGGCCCTTCCTAGACTGCTAGGACAGGGAGAAGTTAGGAGGACAGGAAATAGGAGGGTTGCCATAGAAACACCAGAATTTCTTTTTTATATTAGTCTTTTGAGATAGATGAATGAAAAAAATTAAAAATCCATCTTTTACATGAGGTGTCCCAAATTGGTCATCACACTGTTTACAAGCCATAATCATAACAACCACCCTTGATCTTCTACTTGACCAACTCCTGGAAGCATAAATTGACTTATAAACTTGATCTTATCTACATTGATCCTATCCAAGATACATCCATCCATCTTATCCTCATGCAATAAATCCAATCCAATCTAAAACCATACATTTACCTTGGGAAAATCCCATCAAAAAATATTTTTGATCCCATGAAAACCTTCAATCATCATAATCATCATAAACAACCCATTATCCTTGAATCCTTCACCATTCATTACATCTTGATTTGGATTCAAATAAAAATTAGTTTAGATTCAAATCAAAAATTTATTTGGATTCAAATCACAAATTCATTTGGATTCAAATCAAAAATTTATTTGGATTCAGATCACAAATTTATTTGGATTCAAATCAAAGATTTATTTGGATTTGTATCACAAATTTATTTGGATTTTTATCACAAATTTATTTGGATTTGTATCAAAAATGTATTAGGATTTTTATCACAAATTTATTTTGATTTGTATCACAAATTCATTCACATCCTCATTGCCAATTGTTCCCAATTCAAAAAAATACCCGTTCAAATTCTAATTGCAAATTTATTTGAATTCAAACCACAAATTCACTTGGTTTCAAAAGGATAGACTCAGCTATTCAGCACCCCACTACCCACAAGTTATCCTTGTATCCATCACTGCTCATAAAATCTGGGTTTGGAACCAAATCAAAAAGTGTTTCCAATCTGGCTGTATGATCTTACTCTCCTGTCATTTTCCTCCTCAATCTTCTTCCTTGTTGATGCTACCTCCTAAAACTACATTTTTATATTTGAATCAGCCTCCTCTTCAATCCTGATTTGAGTTTGAATTAAAATCAGAAATCAAAACTTAAATCAAGGGAAACTCAATTGGAATTTATTTTCCTCCTAAATTATGATTAAAATCAAAAATAAATCTATTTTTTAATTTCCAATTGAATACAATTTAATTTTTGGACCAATTTGGATTTTTTTTAAATGGAAATCTGGCCAGTTTCCTCTCATCTTGTATTTCCATCAATCCTTTTTAAATAAGTATCATCATTGAATGAAATCTTTTTCCTCTCCTCATTCTCATCATATTAAATCTAACTCCATTTTGAATCATATATCATTTGATCAATTCAATACAACATCAATAATGCCATTTTGTATGTTTACCTTTTTGAAATTTCTGTTTCAAACTCTAGCTGAATGCTGATTTTCTTTTTGAATTTCTGGAGGTGAGAGGGTGTTTAAGATCTTTCTTTTTGTGATTATCTTCTCTTTCATATTTTTGAGATTATTTCATGCTTTCTTTGCTTGTAAAAATGAAACAGACCCACTCAAATAATTTTGATAGGAAATTTCATGATCAAGATTAATTAATCAAAAAAAATAATCAGAAGAAAAAAAATTAGAATATGGAACAGAAAAGGAAGAGGTATCAAAATGTAAAATTGGATATCTCCCTGGGAGTAGTTTGAAAATTGGTTTGAGGACAGCAATAAATTAATATGATCCCATAAAAGCTTTCCTACAATGAGCTTTTACCCTTCCATAATTATTCAAAAAATAAAAATGCATTTAAACCAAATTAAGATGAGATTGAGGAAGCTCAGAATATGATTGCAAACTTTCACAAATTCAGTCATAGCAAAGTTATCTTTCTCAATAATTCTGATGAAGGATAATTTTTTTTGTTATTGATTTTTTCCCTTTAGACCAACTGCATGATTCTGAAACAAAGGACATGAAATTCTTGAAAACTTACCTACACTGGTTAAAGAAGTTTTTCAATCCTTCTGGAGATTTTCAGAACATGGGGTTGGAAAAGGTGGGAAATTTTATGGAATAAATCAATTATTTATTCTGAATGAATTGGATGATAAATCAAAAAATTGAGTTCTTTTAACTCTAAAAAATAATAAAGATTATTGAAACTTTAATCCAGAAAATTCTCCAGAATATTTTGACAAATTTTTCAAAAACCAGCAAGTATTCTGTTTGGATAAAACCAGAAAATTATGAAAGAGAACAATATACCATATCTTTCTTTCTTAATAAGCTTAATCTTTTTGATTTTTTGGTTTTTAAACCCAAGCCACTTTCATTAATCCTGAATTATAGAGGCCCAAGATAAAATCACACCTTCAAGATTAATAAATCCACAACTTTCTTTAGAAAAGATATGATTTTAGAATTTTTTTGATAAATTCCTGCCTCTTTCAAAGAAAGGAATGATGATGATAATTTTTTTCTAAATTAATGCCTTCCTGCATGTTTTCCCACCTAATGAAGGTTTTTAAACCTCAAAAAGACAGAACTGTATAAAAAAGGCACAGGTTTAGACAATTAAGCTTTGGAACACCTTTCTAAAATTTCAATTCCAGTAAATTTAAACAGGAAATACCATTGCACTTCAATTTGACTGAAACAGGAAGAGCAATTGCACTTCCACTGAATTTAAGAAGGAATTTAAATTTAAATTCCAGCAAACTTACACAGGCAGTACCATTAAACTTCCAGTGAAATTTCAATTCCAGTTAATTTGAACAGGAATTTTCATTTCACTTCCAGTCAGTGAAATAATTGGTTCCTTTTCAATTGCATTGAAATAGGAATTTTCATTGAAATTCATTTGCATTGAAAAATTTAGTTCCCTTGAGATTCCAGTTCATCTTCACAGGCAGTTCTTCTTAACCAAATTTAAAAGGACCGCGTTCTAGATGGAACTTCCTGTTCCTTTCCACTAAATTTCCCAATTTAATTCAATTTAAATTTCTATAAATTTGCCAATGAACTGGAATTTAAATTTAAATCCATCATCAAATTAATTTCCTTCAAATGGACTTCCTTTTACCAATTCACTTCTATGAAAAGGTACCTTCCCATGCTAATTCAGTGCAGTCAAGCTTATAATATGTGGCCCAATGAACTAAAATTGTAATTTCACTCTGGAGGAGGGAAAAATTTGAAAAATATATGATTACAAGCCTGGTTTCTGAAATAAATTTTTGAATATTTGTTTTGAATCATTATTTTAATATTTTTTCTGCATTACATATATCATTAAGAACATGGCATCTGGCACCCTTGGTAACTACCAGTATTTTTTTTCCACAGTGGTGAATGTTCCATTCATTTCCGAATGTTTAGGATTCATGCATCCCATTCATTCTTTCCAAATTTTACACCAGGAAAAGTCCATACTTGCACCAGGAAAAATACTTTCCTTCCCAAATCTATGGCATAGATACACCATTAAACATATATTTTTGTAAATGTTTAAATAAATTTTCAGGAAAAATCAACACCCCAAAGATCAAAAGGCAAAAAATAATTAGAATGTGGGGAAAATATCAATTTCTTATAAAATTGGAATCCAATGCCTTCAATAAATGTTAACCTTAAAAAATATACTTAAATGTGGATTAAACTATATTTTTGGTTATTTGCACAGTTTCTTTAGCCCAAAAATTCTAAATAGCAATGTTTTTGAATGGTATTATATACAAATCATCTAGGGGTATTTGTCCAAATTCCAAGTATTTTGTAGAAATTTGAAGATTGAGAGACCTCTGTGTAAGAGTTTGGGCCCACTGCTTTCATGAATCATTTTTCTGTCCACATCAAAAAAGTTACCATTTAATCTATCTGCTTCTCCAACCTGCTAATGATTTTTTTGAGTCATTGATTGAAGTTATAATCCAGGGGGCTCAAAAATTTTCTCCAGTGTCCTAGCAGATTCACCCTTTTTTTGTACTTAAGAATACATTTTTTATAAAAACCCCTATATTTCCAAATTATCCCAATTGAATTGAATATTTTATTTTTAAATTTGAATTTGGGATTTAAAACTTAAATTTAATTCTAATTCAATGAATTTCTGAATAAAGTGAAAACATTGTGCCTAAAAATTAATTTTTTCCTTCAATGAGCCTTTAAAATCTGCTATAGAAATTTCCATTTTCTGATTTTGAGGAATTCAAAATCAACTTCAGAGTTTTCAAACTCAAAGAATTTTTTATTTCACACATTGCTTGCAGAAGAACACTTTTCAGTCCTTTTTTATTTATTCAAGAAAAATTCTTTGAATAAAAATCCTTAAAAGAATCACTGAATTTAACCCAGAAATGATTGAACTTTTATGAGTAAAAATATTTATTTGAACTGATTTTGATTTCACAGCAGAGGAAGGTTTAAGTCCAAAAAGTCCAAAACTAATTTTTGAAATTTATTTCTCATTTATTACCCATTGGATCAGTAAAATTATCCCACCAAAAATCTTCCAAAAAGCTGAAAATATACTCCAAATTTAAAATATTATAACCTTATATTCCTTGAAGAAGAGAAAATCATTCATCCTCATCTTACCTATTATTGTCAGGATTGATAGAATTCTACTAAAAAAAAGGTTTAAATTATTTTTTTTGAAGGCAAGGTAATTTTTTTGGTTCTTCTCAATTCTGTTTTTCAAACTAAGGGTAAGGGGCCAATCACATGAGCACTGATACCCCAAGCCAATAGCAAAGCTCAATAATAAATATCAGAAATCACCAGTAGAAATATAAGTTCTGCATTAATCAATGATTTTTTGTGGTTTAAAATACTGTGAATCTTTGGAAATATTGTTTGCTTCCAGATTTTTGATTCCACTGTATCTTGGACCTGCATTACCTGTGTTTAAAAAAAAGAAAAATTCAATTTATTACTTTGAATGGGGTTACAACTACATTGATTGGCCTTGTTTACTGATAGTTTGGATTTTCTATTAGATCACCATGGTTTCTTGGTGGTTTGGGTTCAAATTTTCAATTTATATATTTTTTATCACTGTTTGTGATTTATCTAGCTGCCTTTCATTTTATGATATTTTTACTCTGAAATTGGGTCTTATCTGAGCCCCTTGGAGTATTTGCAAGAAATAAGAAAATGGATATAATATTTTGTATTCTTGAGCTCATTTAAAACTGAAAAAGCCAAAGTTTTTGTATCTCAAACTGTGCGGGTCATTCTGCTGCTTGAATCAGGTGACCACAGGCCTCTTCCATTTCAACCTAAAGTAAATTGAAGTATTGAAATATTACTTTTTATAATTTTTTAAATGCCTACCTGCTCTATTCACATTTTATATCAGGCAAACAATCCTTTCTTCAATTATTAGTTTCTTTTGGAATTAGGATCTATTCCATTTCAGAACCATAATCATAAACATTTCCACCAGATTTTGAGTTTCTGACTTCTAAAAAATGAAGTACATCTTGTTTTTAAGGTTTTTCTAGATTTAATTCTCAATGTGATTATCTTAATCAAATCAATTGATGCAAAATTTGTTCAATATTTCAAAAAATAATTCATACCTAAGAAATGGCTTTCATAGATTCCTATAATTTTTTTGTATGAATGAGCCAAATTTTGATCCATCAAGGGAAAGAACCTGAATCTCTGGGCTGATTTTGCAGTTAATTTTGATAGTTTATTTGCTAAATCTTGGAATGTGTTTTATTCTCTTGAATTTGGAATTTTTAGACCTTCCTCTTTGTTGGGTGGTTTTTATATTGGCACACTTTCTAACTTTTGATTTATAAATCCTTCTAGTTCTTTTTCCATTTTCTGTCATGGTTTTTTTTATTTAATTAAGTATACACATATATGGACCAAATATCCTGGTTTTTCTTGAAAATTTCAAAATTTCCACTTTTTTTTTGTACTAACTGGTTTTCTAGATCAAATGAATCACATTTTCTTGTTTTTTAATTTTCCATAGCACCCTGAAAAAACAATGATCACCTGATTACAAGTGACATACCAGGGCACAAAGTGCCCCTTTGTCCTCAGGTATGTCACTTGTAATCAAGTGATCATTTTTTTTATGGTGTAGCATGTTTCAAATCCCATTCAATAAAATTTCATTGATTTTATGTATCTCTTACTCTTTGAATACCAGTTTGATACCCATTTGTTGTTTTTTGAAGCTTTATATGTTCTAGAGTGGAGTTTTAAAAAATAAGGACACAACTAATGATCCACCAATTTCAATTATCCCAGTTTAAGATTCAACATCAATAATTACTGTTTTTATTTATTCAACTGAGAATATTTAAATTGTATTTAACCCAGTCCAAAACACAAACTCTGTGAAGAGAGAAGATTTTCTTTGGACTGATAGATCTTCTAGTAAATTAGAATATAGAAAGATATCCAAAATTCATCTATGTGTTTCTAGTGGCATATCCACTGCTTTTTTTTATCATGTAATTTCTCTCCCCTATATTCCAATAATTCTAAAATTGGTTAAAATAAGGCTTAGATTATGGTGTACTAGCCATCTGAAGCAAGTTCTCATTTATGAAGGGGAGAAAAAATTTCAGTATATTTAATGAAATAACAAATAAATTTTCCTATTTGTGACCTCATTACTATTTGGAGCCAGCTGAAAGAGAATAAATTTAAATAATAGACTGTCATTTACAATTTGAAAAACTAAAAATAAATTAAAACATTAAAGATTCATACCAAAGTACCAGAAAAATTACCACCAAAAGGGAATTAATGATTTAAATTTGGGATTAGATGGTTCAAGACAAACTGAGGAAAAAAGATATAGGGAGGGATTCTCTGAGAAAGATACAGAAAGATACAGAGATTTAAATTTCAAAAATGAATCAGAAAAGAAGAATTGGAGCAAGTTATAAAGATTCAAATTAGGAGTTTGATGCATGGAAAAATTAGAATTTGGATGTACAGGGATCAGGAGGAATGAAAAGGAAGACTTAAAAAAGAAAGTGAGAAAATCCAGTAACTCAACTAAATGTTTAAATCCCATATAAAATTCATTAGGGGAGTACTTGAAGCCAAAATTTAACCAACCAGAAAAATTTTCAGAAAAAAATACAATTCAGACAAAATGAAAGAAATCTTGGATTAAATGGAAGCCAAAAAAAAAAGAAAACCATAGGAACCATAAATTTGAAACATTTTGAATCCAAAAATAAATCAATAGAAGCGAGAGAAGCTGAAATAATTTTTTCTCTCATAGATAGAGCCTCTAATTCCAGAAAACCTCAGGCTTGATACCAAGAGGCACTCAGAAGGTAAAAATTCCTACTAAAAAATCCAACCTGCTTGCATTCCCCTTGAAAATAAAAATAATTTTTCTTGTATTTCTCAACTTCCAAATTTTTTGGAATTATATTTTGAATTATCACATGATTTACCAGGATGTAGTGATTGTTGTAACCATTCACTGGCCAATCTAATTTGGGAACTATTTTTGTATTTTAGATAAACTGAATTGGAATTAAAGAAGAAGAATTATTCATTCAATCATGTTAATTTGAAGAACTTTGAAAACCCTTTGAAATTTGATCAAGTGCTTAGAAGAATTCATTCCTCTCTTTAAAAAGCATCAATGTTCTGAAAAATGCTAATGACTCCTGGATTTTATGGCTCTCCTAGGCAGATTAATCCTCATCTTTTCAAACTCTTGGGTGATATCATATTTAGTTTCTTTCAAATCAAATCTTTATAGCATTTATATTAAGGGATTAATTTCTTTGTATGAAGCATAATGTTCAAATTTTGATAAAGTCTTACAAGAAGGAGTGCCAAAGATTTTATGTTTTTTTTTTAAAAAAATATTCAAAACTATTCACAAAGCTTGAGTTTTTATAAGTATTTTTTTCAGCTTTTGTGATCAGGGGAGAACCAGATGATTCTGGTTGGCTGAATTTCTCTTGACCAGATTGCAATTTAGCCTTGAGAGTTGCAGCTTGATTGGATATAAAAATGAAAACCATCACCTGCAGGTTTTGTGAATCAGACACTTCAATGGAGCTATTGAAATTCTGTAATTTTTAATTTAATTTATTCTTGGGTTTTTAGGAATATTTTTCTACCATCCTTCTGGTCCATTGGGTGTGATTTCATTTCTGAGATGTATGTGTTGCTCCAGAAGGAAGGAGGGAGAAAACTTGTTGAGATTTAGGGGAAGACCACACAAATGTGGGGTCTATGAGAAGTAGATTTTCTCCTGCAAGCTTTCCTGATTATTTCTCAACAATTGATACATTTTCCATACTTTCTTAACAGGGAAACGTGGGTGTTTGGGCGTTTTATAGTTCAAAAAGCATCATTGCATGCACGGCCCGGTTAGCTCAGTCGGTAGAGCGTTCGGCTTTTACAGAGTGTGATCGTCGCCTGAAACCGAAATGTCGGGGGTTCGAGCCCCCCATTGGGCGTGTCATCTTTTCGTGCACGCGGGGCTCAACTTTTCTTGCACGGGGGCGCATGCCTCCCGGCCACCCTCAACTATACGTGCTGGTCTCTCCCTGCGATTATAAGAATTTGCAAGGTTTTCTTTATAAACGCTACCTGTACAAATCGAACTTGCTGTTGTTCTTAATCTTGTTACACATATCTTTTGAGGTTATTCAAGAGTTGAATCATGTGAGAAACTCAAATGACTGGTTTGGTGAATTCATTCGCCTTTCACATATGTTCTCATTTTTTTACATATTAAGATTGATAAGAATCAAAAAATGTTTCGATCTGAGAAAAAAAATTGGGTTTGCCCGAAATTAGTCCTTGAAAGGATTTTGAAAATTTGAACTCTAATACTCTTCGCAACTGAGTTGCGAGCCATGTTCTCCTCTAAAGAAGGTACGTTGTTCATACATATATAGAACGAGGTTCGGCTAGCGACCAATAAAATAATTGGCAGAGTAGCCAACCCGGGTAAGCCGGTCGTCGAACAAGATTTGATGAACTTGAACTTCAAAGGGTTGGGATGTTCCATTCCCCCCGAGGCAGGTTGATGTGAATAGACGTTCTATTTCGGAGTTGCCCTTATCGTGTCGGCCACGGGTGTGAGTTTAATATGAGCTGGGATTCATAGTAACTGTGGAAGACCGGATCCATTTAGTCTATCGGGTGATGATAACTTCGCTGCCCCAAGGACACCGAAGATGGTGATGAAGCGGGGCCCGTAGATTGCTTTTGCTGACAGCAACCAAGTGGGGTTTTTTTTTTTCTTCATAATTGATTATACTGTCACTGACTCCTTCGAAACGATTACTTGATGCCTTTGGTTCCCCGAATTTCTGATAGTCATTTTAGAACACATCAGCTCTCAACTTCTTCTATATTTTCCAGTTGGCCTCCATTGCTTACCTACGCCCCCACACAGCTCTTTTTTCATATTTTCAATAGTGGACAAGACAAGAAATCCGTTCAAACCGACAAATCAGTTTACTTGCTGAGGAACCCGTAAACGGCATCAAGATTCCTATTGTCAATATGAAAACACTCTAGGGGCAGGGTACACAAATCTTCAACCCCGACATCATCATAATCATTGTCTTCTTCTTTTTCATCTCTTTGCCGTCATCCTCGTCTGTAACTCTTTGTCTGCCTCTCTTTCCTATACCGGTTATCGACCTTAAGTACCGTGCTCTGATTTAGAAAATCGATGACAAGTAGTGACGCACATTCCCTAACTGCGATCTAATTCACAAGAACATGAAACTGGTTTTCCTTCTCACCTTTATTTTCATTTTTACGACCTCCCTGGCGATCAATCCGTTTAGATTTCAACCGCATACCCAAGAGCAAGAGTCCACCGGCAGCACCCGTAAGCCTTGATTTTCATAAGAACCACCAGAGAAAGAAATTCGAACTTGAGAAAGGGGCTCATCTATCCTTCTGATCACCTCAGATTCCTTTTCTAAACGGCAAACCGAATTCGTCGGTCCTTTTCCAGCCCTTGGAGGACCGAAGAAGGCGGGGAAAGTCTTCACCACGACTGCTAGTATATTTACACAGAGTAACAACCTGATAGTTACCCCCAAACGATCTGGTTTGACCTTTGTTGAGAATTCTCCGGAAAAACTAGTGGACAACAAGGGTCAGCGACTACAGGCTAGACCTGAGGTGGTTTTGGTTCGCAAGAACAACGTAGTACTCGAAGGCACTGAAGATGAAACCGAAAGTTCAGACGAAAAGGATCCCTCATCTACATCCGAGCAACCGGAAACTAACACGGCAGGCGCTCAGGCTAAACCCCGACTACTGCTTCGTCGCTCACTCTACCAAAAGAACCGCCTGAAGAGATCGACAGACGAGACAGGCGAGACAGACAAGGACGTCGAAAGTATGTCGGATGCGCCGTCAGGTTTGTCTTTGTGAAGCTTTCCTATCTGCCGTTTTCGTTTTTTTTTTCCTTTTCTTTCTTTCTTTATTTTTTTTTTAAAAAAAAAATAACTTGCCAGTTGATGAATTAGGGTTGCCCGGGAGCGATAACGGTAATTTACAAGTTCAATCCGATCAGAAAAACTTGGGACTCTTTCCTGCGTTGGGTGGATTAAATGGCGTCATCTCAGCTGAAGAGGCGCAACTGACAGTTGCCAAGAGGATTTCGAACGTTTCACCCGAAATCTCTGAGATTATTACTATACCACCCAATGTCGCCATCATACCCTTGCAATCGGTGAGTCCCATGCCCGCATCCAGGATGTTCGTCGGGCCCAGTTTCCAGCTCGATGTAAACTTGAGTCCTAACTGATCGTCATTTTCATGAATTTCGGTTACCAAAATCGTGACCCAAGCAAACCCCAGGATACCTAATACCGCCTCCTTGCGATCAATTGTTCCTCTTCAGATGATTCCAATCAGAGATTCCAAAATTGTCTCATTCACATGGATTTTTTATGCAATTTTTGAAACTCACAAATCGGTCATTCTCAGATTATTAAGAGCTTCCATCTCGCAATAAAAAAAAAATTCAAGGAAAAGCATGTTCATTCCACTCCTTTGTCAGAGGGTGACTGACTCAATAATATTCTCGATTTAATATATAGCATGAACAGGTCTTTCATGCAGATGCCTCAAATTTCTGTGCAAATGATTTTTCATCTCAAAACATGCTTAAAATCCTACGATTTTCTTGAAGCTAGAAAGGTTTTAAGATATTGTCGATTCCTGTTTCGTGTTTTTTTTTTTCTCTCTCCATCTCATTTTCATCTTGACTGACTACAGATCATCCTCGATCTTTTGTGGACATAGTGATTTGTAAATATTTTGTTGCACTGAGAACGATCTCTTCTGATTCAAAGACTACTAAACTCATAGTCGAACATCGAATCGATATATCCAAAATCCTTGTACATTCAATCGTGCCCTATTTGTTCTTTTTGAATAAAAGGGAGAAGAAACGAATGGAGGAAGTCGGTGAACTATGTGCGTTATTAGCTGGGCATGCAAACTCTTCGATAGGAAACCCGTATCGGCACATCCGGGATCGATTGGACAGGTCCCTCGAAGAAATCTTCCTTGATCCTCATCACCCCAATCATGGAATTCGGTAATTGTATTCAGTCTCGGGAATTCTCAAAACACAACAATCTTACAGTGATGTCATCAACGTGAAGAAAATTTAACGTATTGGTGAACTTGGAGTGGAAACAAATTATGGCTGTGCGTATAAGAGAAGTGAGAAAGAAGCATCTGCAAACGGATGAAACCCCTTTAAAAACACAGTGGACTGATCATACGTGATGACAGCCATAGTTCGAGTGCATTTTGCAGTAGCCTAAAGTCAGCAGATTGTTTGAGAAACTTCACGGTCATATTTTGGGGGCTCATTTTCTTCATGATGAACCCAGTTGAGCTTCTTGACTGGTCAAAGGCACATATCTTACGCCGTATAACTCGCGTTGAGTTATCCTGCCATCGGGATGTTTGTCCACTTGATAGATGGCTTGATTGTAATCTCCTACCTGTCGGATATTTGCAGATACGCAGACAGTTCCACGAGTTAATATTATCGCATCATTGTTGTCATTACTGAATTCGTGGCCGCATACCGGTATAAACATTCGCCCGGGGGCTTTCAATTGGCTCAAGAGCGCTTCCGGGATCTATTCCATATTTCAGAAAACTGGATATCTTACACTTGAGGCGGGGGTGAGAAAGGATTGAAACTTACCGTTGGGGCAGCTGCGCCAACGTGTATCACATCCCAAGCCCCGCCATATTTTAGATCTGGGTTCCGTCCGTCCTCACTGACAACTTTTACCTCGCAGTCATCGAGACTAGAACCTAAACCGTCTTTTCGAAGATTCTCGATGGATTGCCCAGAGAGTTCAGGTATGTGCTCGATCCCTAGAATGATACACGGGAAGTTAAATTCGCATGCTATTTTTTGCTTCACTGTATGAGTGATCCAAGTTGCTCACAAACCTAATACAAACCCTTTGGATAGTGAAGAATCTGAAGAAGGGTTTCCTGTAAGGTGATAAAAGCAAGCCAGCATATAACCGCTACCACTACCCACATCTATGAAACTATAAAGGCTGATTAGTGACCGTCCACGGTAGCTCGATGACATTATTTAGTGCGAAGGACCGGAGCGAGGCTTATTGTGACCATCCACAAGTTGCGATAAACCGCGTCGCAATCAGGTCAAATCGATTTAGACGGATAAGCTTGCCTAGGACCCTTGCGCCAGGTACCAGCAAGGGTAATAGATTTTCAAGTGCATTAGCATGCTAGCAAAGAACAAAAAAAAAAAAAAAAAAAAAAAAAAAAAAAAAAAAAAAACTATGAGTGCTATGAGGCCCGATAATAGAAAACCATGGATTCAGAAGTGACATTGACAGCAAGATCTCGTAAATAGCCCTTCAAAGGACTTGCCCGTTCCCAACGGCAGAGCCAACTGGTCAACAAAACACATTAGACCTACCATATGAGGGGCTGATATGGTAGCGCCGAACCCAATCGATCTGTGAGTGGTGATCAGGAATTTCCAAAAAAAAATTAACGATCTATATATAGGTCCATCTCTTTCATTACACCGATCCTTCGAACTCAGTTTGAGAGGCAGCTTGATGGAGAGAAGTCAACTGACTGAGGTCGATCAGCGTAGGCCTGACTCCTCAAGTTCGTGGGCAGATAATTGGCTCGATCAACTTTCTTCATGGCATCGAGAACCCTGAGTATGCCGAAAGGAGTGATGAAGACGATTTGAATCTCAGGAGCCTCAATCTGAATTAGAAGCGATCTAAAAATCTTTGGTATGCTGTGGGGACTTGGTGCATCCCTCGCTAGGAAATGATTTCTCGTGGGTCGGACACATACCTAGAAGACTTCAACAAGCCATTTTTGAAAAGATTTTCGACAAGCTGATGTGGGGAAAAGGACCACAGGTTCATGAACGATAAGTTTGGAAGTTAGTTAACCACACGGTCAACTAAGACCTGCCCCCCTCCACCTCCCCATCAGCTTAAAGTTATCATTGAAGGCAGTGATATCGGCTGGGAGATTGGGTTAAGATTCGTAAACTTAACTTCGTTGTTGGTAGCTCCATGAGACCGCCAAGCCATGGTGATCGGAGTCGATTTCACATCAATAAGTATCTTGGCTATTTCGGGAAATCAAGACCTGATCGAGTTGGGGCACAGGTCCGGATGGGGGCCAAGGCTATATATAGAAAGGGAGACTGACTGCAAGTGGTGGTGCGCGCAACGAGTGTCGAGTATTTCCCCGGGGTGGTCGGGGCGTATGTTGGTTCTGAAAGAGCATCATGCAGTTCTCTTTGATCTACATACATATGTATGTGAGAACACACAACATATCTTTATTCTCTTTGAAATAGCATGATGTCCTCTGATCTGAGTAGAAATATATATACACTACAGCGTATCTTTATTTTATTTTAAAATTTGATCAATCTTGAGTTTGAGTGCACTGATCAGTGTGACTAAATAAAATGATGGTGCTTGACTTTCATAAGGCTCTCTAGTTTTATGTTTTGGTCCCTCAATACATGTCATGGCACAGTCCAATGAATAATGTGTTCATGAATCATTCATGTGTTGTACATTTGTCTCCTGAGAAAATTTTGGTCCAAAAGAGGGCCTTCAAGATTTCAAAAATCTTACACTGATCAGTATACTCAAACTCTTGATCAATCAAATTTTTGTGGAACAATTAATAGATTTTGCAGCAGTAAAACATCCTATTCATCCACATAAGCATCATCCATGGAACAATATGAAAATTATATATTTTCTGTCTTGGCTTTTATTTTTTAACTGGGCAATAGCACTAGAGGGGAGGGCTTCCACCTCAAAAGCTCCCTTGCCTCTTCTCATCCAAAATTCCACCACACTTGCACAGTCAACCCTGTCAACTGGACTGGGTGCTGTTCACACCCCCTTGGCTCTCTGGAATGGCTTTCTATTTTTGTTTTGTTTAAAAAAGGAAAAGAAAACAACTCAGAGCACCAATGCTTCTGACTACCCAGTTTTACCTGTCCACTTCACCTGTCACTACTGTGCCATTAGAAAAATGCCTTTTTTTTACCCAACCCATCATTTTTGATGGAGGTTTTCTGAAATAAACATACACCTTAACTTAAATATTTCAAAATGGTGGATTTCAAACATCAAATCCTGCCATTTATTCATCTTAACATC